>OU343131.1:1224166-2443333 GCA_910594945.2 Amphipyra berbera | reverse complement strand
AGTCCACTCAACGAAAGAACCTTATCTATTTATCAATTGTTTGTCTCAGGAACTGTTACAAGTGATATGTTTATATGTAAAAACACTTCTTACCTACATTATATAACGTCTATTTATAGATATGATCGTCATGAGTTTGTAGTGTTTCTATAGAAATTGTTAAGTGGACGGAAGTAACGGAGAGGTCGGTCTGTCTGGCCGATAGTCATTAACTTGTAATAACTGAAAGAATATCAAGTTAGAACAGGTGATTGATTTACAAAAACATTTATTCTTTTCAAGATTTAGAAAGTGGCAACGTTTTTGAAAATAGGTAAGATGTTGAACTGTGGAATTTGAATGTCATTACATTTCATTTCAAATAACATTAGACAAAAGTGGCCCACCAAGGCATTAATATCATTTGAACCATTTCTTCAAGTAGTTTCAGTTCATCTTGATTGACCGTTGAGGTTCATATAAGCATAATTCTGTGTTGAATCCCTGCTGGAAGCAAACATATTTCTTTGTATTTCCTTCCTTGCTTTTCATATTTCTTGTATTTATTATAGAAGCTCGTGAGTTTTTCTTATTCGATTAGCACTGCAGGCCTTCTGTCATTCAGAAAACACTGTTCAGGTCTCGAACTAAGCTCAACTGAGACTTCAGGATAACGCTCAGCTTTATTTGATATTAGGTCGATACATTCTGCTTATATTGACGCAAATCTTGCATTCTGTATTCCCACATCATTTAAAACTCCTGCACTATCATTGTGAGGGTCCCCAAGGCAACTGGAGTAGGATATGCGTTGTTACAGCGTACGCAGAGGGGACACAGTAATAAATGTCTCGCTTCTTTTAAGGGTCATGAACATGAATGAAGTCTTGAGAAGGTGTATGAACGGAGGAACGTGAAAATGAAATGTTTTCTAATAGGTTTATACAAGGTTAGTCAGAAAGGGGGTACTAAGCCGAAAGGGTGTTAGAGTACCTATAATAATGGATAACTTTGTTCTACAACTTCCCAAAAGTCATTAGTTTAGAAGAAATAGCTGTTCAAAGATTGCGTAAAAATACGCTAAATTCTATCCTCAGCTATGATCAGCTGTGTTTACATTTTAGGCCATATTTGGGGTCGGCGGACTAGAAGCTCCATTTTCTGAATTCGTAACTAAAGCAAGGATGAAGAATTTTTGAAAAAACTAAAATAAAAACAATTTTTCTTAAAAAAAAAAAACATGTATCGATTTTTTTACATTTTAACACTTTATTTAAAATAGTCATCAGTGATACATTAAGTGGCCCGCGGCTTAGTACTCCCTTTCCGACTAACCTTGTATAATTCACGCTAATCGACTATGTTAACAATTTTGGCGGAGGCTTCCAAATGCCAACAGGCATACTCTGCCGCCCGATTTCCTAAAAGACCATACATACATAAATTCACGCCTTTTTCCCATAGGGGTAGGTAGAAGCTATAGTACACCACATGCTACGACCCTTATACAGGTACTCCTTTTCACCATCTTCACTCTTTTCACACCTTCATCCACATTCATACATCTTGTCATACACGTTCTAAAAAACCATAAAGTGAGTAAATCTAATTTTGAGTAATGTGTAGTGGAAAATGGTGTCCTTAGAAATTCTGAAGACATACAGGTGTTTTTGTTATACCAAATTATTGGGCTTCTTCTTCTTTTCGTGTGGTTAGTGCCTAACCTAGTGTCAGAGTTTACACCGCCCATGGGCCTCTGACTTGGCTTCACATTCCGTCTAGAAATATCTCTCTGGCAAGCCGGTTTCCTCACGATGTTTTCCTTCACCGTGTTTAAGCAAGTGATAATTAATACAATACGCACATGAATTCGAAAAGTCAAAGGTTTTTTTTATTATTTTTTTATTTGACCTGGCTTTTAACAACAATAGATAGCGATTTTGTGTGACAACTTTGACATGATTAGACATTGATGACATTACTGGCAATGACAAGTGACAACCTTGCTGACATACAGTAAATATTTTCTTTTATTCTATTGAGACAAGGGAATCAATGCCATACATCCAAACCATTAAGTTAATTCATTAATTTTATTTTAATTTAAGCCATTTAATATTATTTTAATATTAGGATAAATATTATGCTTTCAAAAATGATATATATCATTTTTATTTCTAAGTTTTTTATCAGTTATTAGTTTTTTAACAAAAAAAAAAATATCAGGATTTTAAATGTTTTATAATTAAATAATGGTGCTTTTTAAAAAAAAATGTTTTTGTAAGCACGTCCTAGACAGTTTTCCCTATCAGAAAAACCGCACATGTAAGCGGTTCAAAAATAAAATTATTTTAAGCCCATTTCATAACATGTCCTTTGACAAAAGTTCACTTAACGACTTTTTAGAAAACGAACGACAGTACCTACTCTGAAGAATTAATTTCCCTAATAGTAAATCTTAAACCAATTGTGTAAACATGTGCTTGGTCTAATAAATAAATATTATAAGAAAAATATAAATATGTAATAGTGACGCGGTATGCAGGCAATACTCGCGAATAACATGAATATAGGAAAATATAAACTGGATTTACGCTAACGCTGGTTATCAGGCGAGTAGGATAACCTCCTTTTAGCAAATCGTGCCTAGCAATAGCATGAACATGGGTTGGTATGTGCACGGTGTAGGTTGGTTAACAACGTGTATCACTGATGGTTATGACGTGTTCTTTATACGGACTATATTATACTACCTATTTGAAGTAGTATCTCCTGCCCTGGTCCCAAGTTACTTGGGGTCGGCGCAATATGTTTTTCTCTTCCACTCTTCCCTGTCAGCCGTCTCATTATCATTTACTCCCTTATCTTTCATATCCTCCCTCACACAATCCATCCATCTTTTCTTAGGTCTCCCTCTTCCCCTCCATCCATCAACATTCATATTCAATGAAAGCTCTACTACCTATAAAGTTATACTACCTATTTGTATATTATTAAAATACCTATCTAACTGTTTAGGTAGGTTACTTTAGTAATATACAAACCTTACGGTCTAGCCTTAGGATATCGGCATTACCCAGTAACTGGATTGCGGAGGTCTGATGGCAGTCGCTCCGTGTAAAATACTGGTATTTAGCAGCATCTGGTTAGACTGGAAGCTGACCCCAATATAGTTGGGAAAAGGCTAGGCAAAACAAATTTAGTAGGTAATATACGAATAGGCAGTAGGTACTATGTTCTTTATATGGACTATACAGGGTGTAAACGAAATCATGTAACTCCTTCAAACCTCGTGATGTACTGCTGACATATATTAACCATGTACGGGATACTTTTGGACTCAATAAAAATATATACAAGGTTAGTCGGAAAGGGGGTACTAAGCCGCGGGCCACTTAATGTATCACTGATGATTGTTTTAAAGAAAGTGTTAAAATTTAAATATTCGATAAAAAAAATCCATGAAAAATATTTTTTATTTTAGTTTTTTCGAAAATTCTCCATCCCTGCTTTTGTTATGAATTAAGAAAATGGGGTTTCTAATCCGTGACCCCAAATATGACCTAAAATGTAAACACAGCTGATCATAGCTGAGGATAGATAGAATTTGGCGTATTATTTATGAAATCTTTGAACTGCCATTTCTCTTAAACTATCGAGTTTTTGGAAAAGTTGTAGAACAAAAGTTATCCCTTATTATGGGTACTTTAACACCCTTTCGGTTTAGTACCCCTTTTCCGACTAACCTTGTATTAACCCTGCACGGGATACTTTTGGACTCAATAGAAAAGGAAAAAAGTAGTAAACATGTGTTCTTAACGTGAGGCCTTTTAGCGCCCCGAACGAATTGCGCGGCTACCACTCGCAGCGCGGTCATTTAACTCGGGGCGCTAAAATGCCTCACGTTAAGAACACATGTTTACTTCTTGTAAATTTTTTTCTTGAATCCAAAAGTATCTCGGACATGGTTAATCTATGTCAGCAGTACATCACGAAGTTTGAAGGACTTACATGGTTTCGTTTACACCCTGTATACTGCTTACCTATTTGTATAATAATATTATTAAAGTACCTTCATAACTATTTAGGTAGGTTACTTTAATAATATACAAATAGGTAGTATATAGTCCATATAAAGAACACGTCATAACAACACGCTGAAAATATGCTAACAACTGGGCACCACCTTGGCCCCGAGGTCGGTTCGACGATTTCGTCGTCTAGCTTTGTGTAGTTTTAGTAGGTACAAGTTTGTTTGATTACAAGCAATGCCTCAGACACATTTTTCTATCAAATTGTAAATAACTTTGGACCAGTTAACCTCGTGCTTCGACAGGCTTTAAAATTTTCATAAGTAATTACTAATCTTTATATTTACATAGTATAAAACAATTCGCTCCCGCTGTCTGTCTATCCCTATGTGTGCTTAGATCTTTAAAACTACGCAACGGGTTTTGATGCGGTTTTTTTAATAGATAGAGTGATTCAAGAGGAAGGTTTATATGCCCCACATTAGTATCTACATTGCACCCGTGCGAGGCCGGGGCGGGTCGCTAGGAAGTTATATTAGACTAGCTGTGTCCTCACGGCTCCGCCCGTAGCCTATGTTACTCGGTGATAATGTAGCTTTCTAACGGCAAAAGATTTTTTGAAATCGGTCCAGTAGTTTTTAAGTTTATTCGTTACATACAAAAATACAAATCTTTCCTCTTTATAATATTAGTAGATGAGGTGTGTTTTAATGAATAGCATTTTAATTTGACATTTGTATATGTTTATGTGTATATGTATGTGTGTATGTTTGTATATGTGTATATGTTTTGGTATTTGTATTCTGAAACGCCCTACGAGAAACCTACGACATAGGTACATTGAGCTTATCGGCGATGTCCTTTAAAAAGGTCATGTGCGTAGTAGTAATCTGAAATCGCAGTCGGCGCGCATGTATGAATGAATAAATTTAATATGGGAAAAGCAATGATCCTCCTCCTACCACCTTGAAAGAGTGGCGTACTATTTATAGGATTTGTTTACCATATAAATTGGTTCAATAACAACTCTTGCTATGTATCGGACGTAGATACCATTATATTGTGTCATTGTTAAGTATTTAATGTTTGTGCGTGATAACTGATAAGTCTTCCATATCGATTTGTTATAGTACCTTTTTACCTTATATTATCCAGTATTACATTAGCAGATAAAAAAATACAATGTAACATCAATGAGTTACTACTTTGCGTTACAACATGTCATTACTTAATTTGTAGCGTTTCTAGTACCTGTGCATGACAAACTTAGCGTTGATATTACGTTCGGGATGTTGTTTCCTTCTAATTTTAAAAAAATACTTAGGTACCTATTAGGTTACTGGTTACCAATTAACAGCCGAAATTAATAACTAATCTCAGTCCAAAATTAATAACTTATCTCAATCCAAAATTAATAACTAATCTCAATCCAAAATTAATAACTAATCTCAATCCAAAATTAATAACTAATCTCAATCCAAAATTAATAACTAATCTCAATCCAAAACCTCTGGATTGAGATGGGTTATTGGTTTTGGCCGTAGGTAAATCTAATTCAGTCTCGACAATCTCCAAATCCAATCGGTAAATACTCTCAACCTACATTCAGTTTCGAGGATATGCAATAATTAATCAACCTATTCAACTTACCTACTAATGCCATTCAAGTGTTTTTTTATTACTTGAGTCACTGTTGTCATTAGTACCTACCTATTTACAATGAAAATAAAGTGTTGTAGGGTATTTCCTATTAAGTAATTTGGGATACGTTCAATTTCGAGGATATTATGCAATAATGAACCAATCTATACAACTCATTAATACCATTCGGGTATTTTTTGTGCTCAAGTCACTATTGTCATTAGAATTTACAACGAAAATAAAATGTTGTAGGTATTTCCAATAATTTGGGAAGTTTATTTGTAATTATCTATTAGTAAGGTTGGAAAAAACGTATGTTATGATATTATTTTTGTTGTTACTCGACTAGTAATTATCAAGAGACATACTTCAATGTATTATCTTTACTAGTTAATAAGGAAATAACTGGCATAACATTACATAAAACCCGTTCGTTTGTTACAGTTACCTCGTGTCGGGCGACGCTGACGGCAAGTGTTACATTTGGGACTGGAAGACTACGAAACTGTACAAGAAATGGAAGGCGCACGACGGCGTCTGTATCACGTCCCTCTGGCACCCACACGAGCCTAGCAAACTGCTCACAGCAGGCTGGGACGGCGTCATCAAATACTGGGATTAAATAAAATGACTGACTTCCATGATACCAAGTTTTAATTTTAACCTAACATGAACCACGAACCACAATAGAGAACAACGATATAATATAATCATACATTTTTTTATAACTTATTTCTTTACATATTTTTTTTAAATAAACCAAGCGCCCAATGTCATGGCCACTACACGATCATGTCAAGGTCAACCTATGCAACTTGCGTATACTTAAAGGGCTCCTCGTACGCGATGTCGACCTTGTACTCCATGCTGCATTCGCGGCACGTACCGTTCTTCATAAACTCATTGAAACTTATGTTGTTCTCATGGAATGCTTCGGTTAGTGATGTGATTAAGCTATCGATCATCTCTGGCGTGTGGTAGGGGCCGGGCGCGAACCTCAGCCGCTCCTCACCGCGTGCGACTGTTGGGTAGTTGATAGCTTGCACGTAGTGGCCTCTCTTCATCAACGACTCGGCGACGGCGGCCACTTTGTCCGCCCCCGTTATAGGTACAGGTACAATGTGACTAACTGAAGGCATTTGTGGCAGTCCAGCCACGAGGAGCGACAGCTTCAAGTATCGCACGATAGCTTGGTGCCTCCCACGCAAGCTCCTGCCCTCCTCACTGGCGAGGAGTCTGATGGCGGCCAGCGACCCGGCCAGCACGGGCGGTGGCAGTGCCGTCGTGAAGATAAAGCCTGGAGCTAGAGATCTTACTGTGTCTACCAATAAAGCAGACCCAGCGATGTAGCCTCCGACATTACCAAATGCTTTTCCTAATGTACCAGATATTATATCTAACTTATGCTGTAAACCTCTCTCCTCTCCTATACCAGCTCCGTGATCTCCGTACAGCCCCACAGCATGGACTTCATCAACAAATGTTAGAGCACCATACTCATGGGCTATGTCGCACATTTCATCTAAAGGACATATCGCTCCACTCATAGAGTGGACAGTCTCAAACACGACTAGCTTGGGAACGCCAGCTGGCGATTGAGCCAACAATTCTCTCAGGTGATTTGGGTCATTGTGCCTGAATATCTGTTTTGGTGCTCGACTGTTTCGGATTCCCTGTATCATTGATGCATGGTTGCCAGCATCAGAGTAGATTAAACAGCCAGGCAAAATTTTTGCTAAAGTAGATAAAGTTGCATCATTTGCAACAAAACATGAACTAAATATTAAAGCTGCTGGTTTCTTGTGCAAATTAGCTATTTCAGCTTCCAGTTTCTCAGTCATCTGAGAGTTTCCTGCGATGTTCCTGGTGCCCCCTGCTCCAGTACCATATGACTTGATAGCATTTATTGCGGCATCTTGAACAACAGGATGACGGGACGCGCCCAGGTAGTCGTTGGCGCACCAAACGGTGACTCGATGGTTGTCGGGGCCCTCCAGAGCTTGCGGGTACACACCGTCTGCTGCTAACCGCGACACCTTCCTGAAGATGCGGTATGAGTAGTCTCTCTTCTTGGCACTGATCTGCTGGTGGAAGAACTTTTCGTAGTGGTACGACTGCACAGGCTCCGTGATATCTTCGGTCATCTCCTTGGGGGCATCCGAAATAATTGCGTTCTGCTGAATGAAGGGACACTTTGTCTCATCAATGCCAAGAGAACGGAACCCACGAGTGATCATAGGGCAATAGTTTCCGTATTGTTTCATAAGAGTCGCCCCGTAATTCTTTACGAAGGCCTGGTTCAATGATCCTATGAACGGGCAGCGCATTTTTACTTTTTATGTAATCAATGACACACCAAACACTTGCGACACGAAGTACAGTATTATAATTTGTTAATATTCGAGATTTGTGAATGAGCGTTGGCTCGCACTGTAGCCGAACGTCTCACAGTATTCGGTCAACTGCTGGCACGGCCAACGGCACCTTTCATTTATAAAGTTGGTGTCGTCATATCGATTACGTTTGAAGAGTATACTTCATTCACATACATACAATTTTATTATGATTTTGCCAGAAAAATGTTGTCACGTAAAATAAAAGTTGACGTTTCTCGTCTGGGGTTGCTAGTTGCAAAATTTTCTTTCTTTTCTATAAAATCATAGATGTACTTAATTTTTTTTATTTTGGATGCACCCGCAGCTTTTTACTGCTTCAAGTTATACTGTGAGTTTTACTAACTATACGATCAATTGCGTGCAATAACTTGTGCGATAAAACTTGCTAGTGAATTTAGCGCTAAGGCACTGATATATAGAGGTCAGTGATCCTAAGGTCCATATTACAGAACGAAACTCAAGCATTAATCTGAGTTTAAAACTAGTTTTGAGTCGACTTTTAATTTTAGAACATTCCTCAAGCATAGATTCATTGATCATAGTTCAGCTGAGTTTGGCTTTATTCTAGATCGTTACTCAGTTCGTAGATTCGACCCCAAGCAGTGATTTGATCTGTAGTGAACCAATCGATTGGCTCGATTTGAGTCTCGTTTCATCTGAGTATAGATCGAATACCGTTCTGGAATAAGACCGATGCTCAAGTACTGATTCTGTACTTACACAGTGATCAACTGATTACAGATCAAACTGGACTTGAGGAACTTTCTGTATTACGGACCTTAGTTTATGATCAAAAGTGATAAAAACACGTCTTTTTTATTCCGCGATTAGAGTATAGGATGCCCAGTAAATCTTAGTCAAGTTAAACTGTGTAAGCGTAAGTGGACTCCTGCAACCGACTTTTACTGAGGACACACGCAGGAAGTCAACTTTTGGTAGTTCTCAGAGCAAAACATAAAATTTTACCGAGTAAGCAGCTTGCTTCAGTAACTTGCGCAATTTAACTTGCTAGTGTATTTGTGCATTCTAGGTTTCCGAAAAATTATTGCCATAGAAAAAAAAGTTGTCAATATTACTAAACGAAATGATATTTGTCAGCGACAAGTGACAACTGTCAAATGTCAATATTATCAACCAAATCGCAGCCGGAGTGAGGACTTTCTTATTTGTTTAATAAGAAATAGGACATGTTTTCGCTACAAAATCAATTAGAATTACGAAAAATAACAATATCTAGTTTGATAACATGCATTTATTTACCGAGTATCGTCACAGTAATATCGTATAAAGGAATACTTTACTCAGTCGGGAATGGATCATCATGCTTTATCTTGGCCCTTATTTTCTTCGCAGAGTTGTTAAAATCCTTTTACTTGAACTCCGGCAATGATATTCAAGCGAAAAAGAACAAGGCGAACAAGAATAGTGCCGGAGATGTCCTAAGAGGATTCGTGTTCCTGTTGTGTGTAAAGTTTTCGTTATTCGTTGGAATAATATTGTTCGGAGCGCCCGTACTGGAGTGTCACGAAGAGACGTTGATGTTATCGTCACTACTTACTTTGTTGACAGTATTCCCTTTGTTACTTCATACTGGTGTTGAAACATCTATGCAGTTGCTGTTTGGAGTGAGAAATTATGGAAAAGACACGATAATTCAAATGCTCGTCAGTAACGCTTTGATGACGATTTGCGGCGCGTGGGTGGGGGCTGTAGTGATCCCACTAGATTGGAACACTCCTTGGCAGAAATGGCCGATACCCTGTTATCTCGGTGCCATTGGAGGATTCCTGCTATCAAATGTATTAACAGTATTAAAAGTTACACTTATGAGTGCTGCAAGCAAATACCCTATTTTAAACATTCTAGTCCAAATTCTCAAAGGGTTTCAAATTTCTAAGTAATTATTATACTATGTTGCATTTATGTTTTAAATAAACTACTTGAAAATTGGTTTTGGTTGTTTACTTTTTTTATAAAGCCATTTATCATTAATGGCTGATTCTGCAGTTCCTCTAGGCCAGTGGTGAGCAAACTTTTCTCATCAAGGGTAAAAAAAAAAAACAGAGTTGATCTTATCGGGACCAGAATTTTAATGTCATGATAGGTATTAACATTTATCATAGACGTTTTACTCGTCCTCACCCTACAATGGGACATTGAAGGCGTATAAATTATCACTACACTACTTAAATATCAAATTAGTAGTGTCAACACGGCCACAGTAGGTATATCTGCATTTATTTTTGGGGTCTTCGAAAGGTTCCTATGACTGCAGCTGTTGACAGGCTGGATTAAAACAGTTTGCGGGCTGGAGCAGACCCCCGGGCCGTACTTTACCCATCACTGCTCTAATTACTTGGTTGCATTGACTACATCTTAACTGCTTCATGCTGCATTTGGCAGTTGCGACTGGATGTAAAGTCCACTTGCGGTTCCGATTACAAATATGAAACAAAAAAATTATTCACCAAATGAGACATTATTAGCCCTCAGATATGTAATTAACTATAGGCTGATAAAATGTCTGCACTGTGCGCATTGCTTAGGTATTATCAGTAGGTATATTGTAAAATAAAAACTTTGTAAATAGTTTCACTATCTAATCTTATGTGGTAAATATAATGGGCATTCTTTTAGCAAGCCTATCAGTCATAGCGACATAACATCACGCCTGTATTCTGTGAAGAGTTGGGCAGAGGTGTATAGTTGCACCCTCATTTCGTCGTTATGTTTAAGTCCCATGTAATAGGGGGCGAGCCTATTGCCATCACCCGGACACAAATCCAAACTCCAGGCTGATACTGAGGAATTCCACACGGAAAAACCTAATAACACTGGCCGACTTGGGGTCGAACCCAGGACCTCAATATCGGCAGTCGCGCTTGCCACTACTAGATCAACGAGGTAATTTTTCACAGTAGTTCGTAATTAATAAATATTAATGAACATGTAAAAATTAATAGTAAAATAGCCAAGAGCCTCGACCAACATCTAATGAGGCTCTTGTTGGGCGGCTGGATCAAAGGCCTAATATAGAAAGAGGTACTTCTGGACACGGCACATATTGAGAAGAGGTGCGTCTCTGGGACCCTAACCACAGGTAGCTTGTACCCTGCTCCCAATACCGGTGGAACCCTACTTTTAAAAAAAAAAAATATAGATATAATAATGTATTTAAAAATATAATTTATAAGAATTTAAAATGAATAATGGATATAATAATAGTTGTTTCATTCAAATGCTCTTCAAAAATCGTGTTGAGATTTGATTCTGTTCTGCCTATCCTTTTTCACCAACTATTTTGGGGTCAGCTTCCAGGGTAACCAGAACCGGCTCAGCACCAGTATTTTAGACTGAGCGACTGCCATCAGACATCTGCAACCCAGTTACTGGGCAATACCGATATCCTAAGGATAGACCGGTTATCAGACTTTCGGGCTTCTGACCACCCTGTAACGATTGTCATAGGTATTGGTATGACACCCGGAATCGACGGTTTAGCGTGTTCTCCGAGGCACGGCGGTCTTGATGTGTAACGAACGGTCAACCATCCACGTACTGATCTCGGCAAGCGCAGATTAACCTCGCTAATCGTATGATCCGTGCGGTTGTTATTTAGCCACCTGCAATTATTTAATTACCCACTCCAGGATCTTGATATAATAAAACAATCATTTAGTAAATTAATAATTTTATTTTGTATTTGTTAAATATTTACATAGCCTATTTAATGCTCTATTTTATTAATAAAATATGAAACTTAACCAACATTCGCTTGATCACATTTTGTTTAAATAACTCCCTATAATATAATTAGCGTTACAAATACCACGTGTTTCTTCACAAATTTTTAACAGCAATAGACTTTGCAACACAAAGATACGATAGAAATCAACAATAGTAACACATCTAAGGCCTTGTTTTTAACTCTCAGGTTTTCTAGTGCGAACGTTAAATAAATCACGATTGTAATAAGTAGGTATAAGTAGTTCGGTTATACTAATCTTTTCAAATCCGCATCTTCTTTTTCAATCGCTTGTTGGATAATTGTGACGCGAAAACGAATGGAAAAGAACGCTCGGATTGATTTTCACAAAGTTTACGCATTGCGGTGAAGAGGTATCATTTATTCTGAGTTCCGAAAATATTTTACATTTTACTTTCAGCAATGATCAAAAAGAAAATATAGGTATATCTTGGATTTTTACATTGCTTATATGTGCAAGTAACGGTTAACATCACACTACACCAGCGCGCAATGCCATCTAGCGAGACTTGGCAAAAACAATTCCTATTCACCGCAATTTTATCAGATTACCCTACATCATAACACACCATCACAATATACACCACACAGCACTACATTGCTTTATATAATCGTCGATTAATATTGAAGATTAACATATTTTCTCAGAAAGATCACTTACAAATATAACTGTATTAAAAATTGCAACTTTTCACTCATACAGCAAGATGCATATAGATTCATACACATTCACGCTCAAACCCCGCAAATCAGTCGTTTCCTATGGTCTATTGCAGAATGCGGTAGATTCATTTGCAATAAATGATTGACTTCAAAAAAATACACTGAACTGGCTATATTTATACCTAATCTATACGTTTTGTAGCAATCCAAGTTTCGCCGTCAGAACTGAAGTTACAGAAAGTACTTAATTCTTACAACAATCAATTTTGCGTCAGTTGAAAGTTTCAGCCTTTCTGCTGTATTTCACACTATTACAAACATTTCTACCGCCATATCTTTCAGACAAGGACCTTAGTTTACCGGTCGTTTTAAATATTTAAAATTGTTTTCAAACATGGTGGCACAATAGATTTGGAAATAAAATTGTTTTTTTTTGTACAGTAAGAAATATTTTGAATAAGGAAAAAAAAGAACTGTTCCACGAAACGCTTCATTGCTTTGCCATAAATAGTTAACTACGTGATTGATAAATATAAAGTTACAAATGTTATATTTTGTTCCTATTTCTATATAACAACAGCATTTTTTAACAATATAGAAAGTACATAATCAATATAATATGAGGTAATTGGCAAAATCTCTACTATAATACAATCCATACAGCCTACTTCACTCACAAAATCTAACAACAGTTTCGTGGAACGAGTAAGATAACCTGTCATAAAAACGTCCTAATTATAAAAATATTTGAATAAAAGTTGTAATATTCAAAGGCTACATCACTGTGAACACTATGGCACGTCACGAGACGCGTCGCTATGCTGCTACTTGCGAGTGGCAGTGTTTTATAATCAACATTGGCAACACTACTGGGCCAACCACCAACTTTTAACAATTTAAATTGTATTCTACGCTCAATCCGAACTGCTTGCCCTAAATATCGTCATAGTACTAATTAGCTTGACAGTTCAATAACAGAGCTTAGTCAAACTGGAAATAAGTTTGTGGTAAGCCCTCGGAACCACAATGCACACGACTACTTCAACACCGATAATCTCACGATGCCTTCCGAGAAAGTAAGCGTTTGTACTGAAATACATTTTGAGCGCCGTATCTTTTAGGCTACAACAGGTATATTAATAAAATATTCGACTTTTGACCTTAAATATTTCAAAGCTGCAATTAAATAGTTGCGATTGCGATACCTTACTATTATAGGCCAAAGATACATTGTGCAATTTCCTTATTAACATGCCAATATAATTTATATTAAAAAAGCCAAAAAGTACAAACGCACTTTCTCATTCAGCGATATATAAAAATCTACATTAACGTAGTGCGAGATGAGGGAATGCTTCCGCAAAAATCTTTAACAGCATACATATTTACAATACTCATAACTTTATGTACCATTATTAAGCCTAATATTAAAATCTATGTATCTATGTAAAAAATTAAAATCTCAATATGCAAAAATTATCAAGCACCTTTATGTAAAAATTAATTGTTAAATATCTAATTTTACAGAACGGGTGTGTTTATTAAATTTACGTAATTTTCTAAATGATATCAAATCTACGCGGTACAAGACATTTTTTTTATTAAAAAATAACTTTTCTCCGCTACTCGCTAAACGAATACCCTGTCGCTTGAACAGTGAAGTGTTACAGTAAAATTTGGGGGACGAATGAACCGTAACGAAAGTGCGAAAAAGAAAAACATTAGTAATGGATGTCTATGGAGGATAGTACTCATATGGTAGACAAGCTAAGCTGCAAGTGGAAGTGTTCCGCCAAAAGGAAGGCATAGAGTAAGTGGCTTTATTACCAGGCCAATATACCTCTCGCATTGTGTCAGTCTCTTTCTATTTAAGAACTATGCGTGCGTTTTTCATAAGCTTGCCTTTTTCAATCTAGGAGGATATGGGTATAGATAAGCTTGCTTTTTTTAATGCTTTTTTTCCTATTCACCCAAAAGTCACTCGTGAAGCATCAAAATACATTTTTTATTTAAGTAGGTAGATAGGTTATACATCAATAAAATGTCGGTTTAAACATTTTTTTATAAGAAAATATAATATACAAAAAAATAGCACACGTATCGCCGTTTATAACAACTTAATACACAGACAAAAATATAAAAAGTCTAAGTACCATTCATATAGGTGGTATAGATATATCGGGGTTGCAAGAGTTCAAAATACAGACGTAATAAGAACATCTAACGATCGATTATGTCTTATAGTAATTATTACAATTAAATAATATAAAATGCACCGCTAATACTAGATTACAAGATTATTCTCAACAATTTTAACTTTTTCTGTGGAATTTTTATTCAATGTATGATATTATTTTCTAAATTAGTTGAATTTACGATAGTTCTTTGGTCAATTTTGTAATTTTAACTGTACATTTCTATACAATAGGAATGGTAATATTTTCTGATCAACAGAGTCACGATACCATCTATATTTCTTGCGTATTCTAACATCTAATTCTTAAGATCATTCATATTTCTGGACCCAACAGTTTTCTGATATGTCACTGATAGGAATCTGTAATTTATATTACCTACTCATATACATTTTATCTTACGCAAAATTCTTTCGAGACAACGTGAATTATTAATATTACAATTTTTATGCAAATTTCTGTCAAAGAGATTCGTTTTAAATGCAACGTTATCAGACCCTGAATAAAAATTCCACAAAAACACTATAACAGCGGCCTTTTGAAAA
Source organism: Amphipyra berbera (assembly GCA_910594945.2). Classification (NCBI taxonomy): domain Eukaryota; kingdom Metazoa; phylum Arthropoda; class Insecta; order Lepidoptera; family Noctuidae; genus Amphipyra; species Amphipyra berbera. The sequence continues at coordinate 2,428,117 of OU343131.1, read as the reverse complement.
ACGAATCACCATTACAATCGCCAATGACTTCTATCTCGAACCAAACGTCCATTGGTCTGATTTCAAACGGTTACTCGAATTCGAATTGCAGTGTTGCCAGCATATCTTTGTGAAATCCTACGAATCGATTATAAAATTCAAGCAAAATTTTATTTTCCGCCGGCTTCTTATTTATTAAGAAGTTTATTATATGAAACACTAGTTTTATAAAGCCGGCGCACGCTTTTAAGAAAAAACTGTAAAAGTCACGACATCTAGTCCTAAGACAAACTTTAAAACTTTGCTGTGTTGCCAGCAATACCCATAAGAATTATAAGTATTACTCGTAACCAGCGTCCTGCAAAAAGCGTGAAATACACTCCTTCTAATTCCTTTCAAGCGTCGTTCTATTATAGTGACACAGAGAGATGTTGGCAACTGGCCCGGAACATGTTATAACAACGATCAGAATGTATAGCTAAGGAACGACTGCTGCGTTTTACGTGTTGTTCGTGTCCGGTTGGAAGTAATGCAGACCGTTTATCTGTAAAATAGAAGGTATAAAGTTAATTACAATCATAGCAAAATCATAGCCTCGGAGAGCACGTTAAACAGTCGGTCCCGGGTGTCATACGAATACCTATGACAGTCGTTACGGGAAGTCAGAGGTCCGAAAGTCTAATCTTAGGATATCGGCATTGTCCAGTAACTGGGTTGCGGTCTGATGGCAGTTGCTCCGTGTGAAGTACTGGTATTTAGCCGCATCTGGTTAGACTGGAAGCTGACCCCAAAAAAGTTGGGAAAAAGCTAGATAGAACATAGCAAAGACGGAAATAGCGAGACGACTTTTCGTTTCTTCTCAAAACCGGCTACAGATGCTAGATCGAGGTTTTAATTAGATTTTACAGCCATTAAAATCGATGTACCTACACGGGTGTGGGTCTTGGCATTGATTATTGCGATCCAATAAAAATAATTAAGAATAATTGAGTAGACAGACTTTGACATTGGCACGCTGATGACCTTGTGGCGGTATCTATCACGCCACATAAGAATGACGTAGCACGACGAATGACAGCTGTCAGATGAAACGTCACAAATCCTGCATCGGGTTATCAAGATCTGACACGGAGTTAGTAATAATACAACTTCCCAACAGCATTCGTTGGGCAGTGGCCAGCCAGGCATAAGACCCGCCTGGTATGAGGATCCTCCCTTTTCGTTGGAGGAACACCTTACCTCGTTCCTCCATAACCTAAAACCTTCAAGGTTTTGTTTTAAGATGTATGGATGGTGATCCTCGACTAGAGCCTCGACGGTCAGCGTTTAGGTGCACCGCACCTCGTGTTAATGTGGTTGACGTTTTAGAAATCTACCCCCCAATTCAGTTTTTTTTGGATAAGCCAGTTGCTGGCCGATTCGGTACACAGAACCAGATGAAAAACCGAATCACTCGACAACGGACTCATTTAAAAGGTTCAGAATCGGGAGGCTGAGTACCCTTCCCCTTTGCGGCGTAGTGAGCCAGTAGCTGCCCCACGTACCACGTACCACGTACCGTCATGTCGTACTCGGTGACGAAGGCGGGCACGTCGAGCTGGTCGCGCGCCATGACGGAGTACAGGTACTCGACGCCGGGCAGGTTGTGCACCTTCGCCTTGATCGCCGGCGCCATGAACGTTGTGAACCACCACGTCATCATCTGATGAAACAAGACAATTTTTTAGATCAACACCTGAAGCCATTCTCATTTATATTGGTGACAAACTTCTTTTGTCATCCTACATTTTTTCCTATTCCGGATTTTCGAGATAGCGAGTGCTTGCGAAACATTAGTCTGGAATCAAGGATTGCACCATGAATGGTTTTGGTTGGATAATAACCCAAGACCAATTGGAGAACGCCACACGATGCAAGTGACGGGCGAATGAAGATCACACCATAACGCGGTTTTTTTTAAATTCTTGAGTATAAATCCGCCCGTAGGTACGACTTTTTGAATTCATGTGCGGATCAGAATTTGACTATCACTTGCAATAACGCTGAAGGAAAAACATAGCGAGGAAATCTGCACACCTGAGAGGGCTCCATAAAGTTCTCGATGGTGTGTGTAGACTGCCAACCCGCACCAGGCCAGCGTGGTGGACTAAGGCCTAAAGGCCTAAACCCTTTTTATTCTGAGAAGAGACCCGTGCCCAGTAGTGGGACAGTAATGGGCTAATTATGTTATGTTGAGTAAAAATATTGGTTTACCTTTGTCCAGAATGTGGGATGCACAATGTAGAATGCTTTCAGGTTTTTCTTATATCTGAAAAGATAAATTAGAATTTAGTAAAATTAAGGCAGAGATCCATTATGACCTAAATCGTTAATTGCAAAGAGTCCGCGCGTCAGTCACTGCATTGGACAATTTGAATCTTAATGAGGTTTTTTTGACCTATGCAAATATCTGGCTGATTGGTAGCGTCGTGCGTCAGGTTGTTGAGCTCCCTATAATAAGGTTTGAGCTACACGACGGCTGATGCATGCGTGCCGTCAGTTGGGACAGGCCAGCTCAAACCTGCTATGGCACTTTCCTCAAAAGGCCATTACAGACGTTGCCCTACATTGTTACAATCGTATAGTTTTTATACCATAATGTCTGGACTTTAAAAGAGACCTTAATCTCTGAGTTAGTTTTGGCTTTTCTTCTCAGAGCTAGTCAGATAGGAAATACTGGCACCACCGAGTCTTAAAAAAACATTACATTAACTTGTAAAAGTGTCTATAACCGATATATTTACAGAAATAAAAATAATTTATTTATCACTTAGTGGGGGTCGTTTAAATTTAAATGACGCGCCCCTCCATTGCATTTGTGCATATCTTTGTATTGCATCTCGGCATACTAAAGTGAATATGCCATTATTTTCTTTTTGAGGTCCTCGTTCATCGCTGCTATGCATTTAGATAAATAAGTTTCAGTACTTACTTGTAAGGCAGCACGGTGTACACCTCCTTGAGCCAGGAGAAGGGCGGGTGGTTGTTGGAAGAGGCGAGGGTGTGGAAGTAAGCTATGACGTAGTCTCCGCGGACGATCGGGTCCAGCAGCTTAATTAGGTACAACAGCGCCTGGAAGACGGTAAAACCGATTCATTAGCATGCTACATTGTAAAGGATGGTCACTTAAAAGAGGTAATTTCATTTCGTACCGTGGATGTTATTTATACAGGCGACTAATGCTCGGTCCCTGTGTCCAAAAACGAATCGTTTTCCATACCAATGGTCGCATTTTTCATTGCCAAACTGGGCATATAAATAAGCAATAACTGTGATAGCTACTAACATTATGGGAATTTACTATGTAAAGCGATGCGGTCTTTGCTTCATCGTTTCTAAAGATGCAAGTGTTAACTTTAACCAATAATCCTAGGTAAATCACAGGAGTCGGTTATAAGAGATTCAGGTGAACGAGTAGTACATAATTTATTCTGAAAAATTATACTGCAAAAGTAAGTCCTTAGGGTAAAGGATGTTAGATAGCAGCAGTCACTGACTAACGGGGTGTCCTGCCTAAGCGACAAACGCGACGCGGTGCGACGCGACGCGACACGACGTGGAACAAATACGCGTTACGTCGCGTCTCGCTACATACGCCGCTAGTAGGGAATGCCGTTGTCTTGATCGCGTTTGTCGCGTTCGTCGCTTACGCAGGACATCCCGTTAGTATCCAGAAGTCCACTATATCCTGGATGGCAGATACCGATTGCATTTTGCTTATGTGCGCATGAACAGTTCCTGCAAATGAGATCCTCCATGGCAAAGAGCAAACATGAAGAAGACAGGTTCTTTATCAGTCTTTTCCTCACTTATAAGACAAACTCCAGAGAACATAACATCACACCTGTATTCTCCGAAGGGTATAGTAGAAGGGCAGAGGTATAGTAACACCCTCATTTCGCCGTTATGTTTAAGTCCCATACAACAGGCGGCAAGCCTATCAACCGGGCACAAATCTGAATTCCACACGGAAAAACCCTATAACACTACCCGAACTGGGGATCGAACCTAGGATCTCACGATCAGCAGTCGAGCTTGCCACTACTAGGTTAACGAAGCAGTTCCAGAGAAAGTACGTGTAATATCTTACCTTGTCTAAATCAATGTCACCGATGGGGAACCACTTGCCGATGAACACGACGACGGGTCTACCGAGCCGGTCGACTCCACTCTGGTACAGGCAGCCGATGCCCGAGATCTCGCTCAAGTCTTCTGTGCGTGCGCGACGGAGAAGCCGCTCGTATCTGAGGAAGAAGAAGAGATATTTAATAATGGTTGTTTGAATCAGAGTCGTAGGATAAGGAACTTTCCAGATCTGCAACCTAACAAAACACGGTCGTCAAAGTCGTAATAGCAATAGCTTTAATTTTGACAACACAACAATATTCATTGCGAGGTGCATGGTTTATAGAAGACGGGTTGTTAAGACATACGATGTAATGGACTTTGTTGATGTGTCAAAGTCAAAGTCAAAGTATTTATTTCAATTAGGCACATAAAAGGCACTTTTGAACGTTAAAGTTACAAAGAAAATAGAATGGATTCTAGTTGCCCCTTCCAAAAGGTAGTTTCGTATGGAGAAGAATGGGCAAGAAACTCCACCGTTACTCTTTTAAAATGTCTTACAATATTTTGTATAGGTACATTAATTATACAATTATATGTGAAGACGATGCACCTAGAATAAAATTACTATAAGTACCACAAAAGGTAAAAAATAAATAAAAAATGAAACAATGACATATTAATTATGTGATAGGTACATGGTGCTCACATATTTACAAACATTGCAAAAGTATACGTTTTCTCAAAAAATTAAAAGTAATAGGTCAGTGTATGAGTTTAGATACTTACTCATAGAATCTAAAATAAACGGCTTTAAAAAAAATAATTATACAATTAAAATAGCAAAATCAAAGTTGTCAAAATCAATTGCGAGAGTGTTAGGGTGCGTGCATACATTCAACAAAACAGTTGTTACCTGTTACATCGCCTTAAGACTAGCAATGCGAATGAGACTAAATTATTGAACTACTGTTTAGTTGGATGTATGCAAGGGGCCTTATACGATTTAGGGTGTTATTTTAGTGTTTATTACTGATGTCGATAGAAAAGGGCTTTGCAGCGGTTGTTAGGTAAGTGCCGATGGCCATAATAAATTAAGGGTTATTTTTATCAGACGAATTAATTTATTTTTTCACATAATTATGTTGAAACCATTAGCGACACCTATTGATTTATTTGTCCCCATCAATAGAATTGTTTTGTAAATGCGTTATATTAATAAGTCTAAGGAAAATCACGAGACTAATATTTGACTATACTACCGGCGTGCGTGTATGACAAGATGTATGAATGTGGATGAAGCGAAAGGGGTATGTAAGAGTCGTAGCATGTGGCGTTCTATAGTTTCTGCCTACCCCCATGGCAAAAAGGCGTGAGTTTATGTATGTATGTATGTAATATTTGAAAACATTTAGACACGTTAATGAGGTCACGTTTTTGTTTTGAATAAAAACAACGGATGCTCAAAATACTCACTGTCCCTTTTATCACGCATCGAATAAAATTATTCGTAATGTAAAACAAATAAACAGAACTATTTATTTTTATTCGATGTTTGCGTCTTGTCCTTGGCCTAAAAAGCTTCTATGGAAGTGGCCAGTATTCTTGGAGCTATGACCGTAAATCATTTTCCGTGAAATATTTCAAGTGTTGGGTGTCAATATAGATTGGTTAGTGGACTCGTGGGTAGTTATATGAGCAAACAGGTCTATTTTCAGCTGGAGTATCCATCACTGACGTAGGGAGTATTAGGTAGGAGGCAAAGCTAATAAATGCAAGGATGAACATTTGTGTACCGGTTTATAAATTCCTCATTTTCTTTACGTAGTATAAAACAAAGTCGCTCCCGCTGTTTGTCTGTCCCTATGTATGCTTAGATCTTTAAAACTACGCAACGGATTTTGATGCGGTTTTTTTTAATAGATAGAGTGGTTCAAGAGGACGGTTTATATGCCCCACATTAGTATCTACATTGCACCCGTGCGAAGCCGGGGCGGGTCGCTAGTCTACATATAAAAATCAATTGCCGTGCGTAAGTCTCGCAAAAATTCGAAAATGGCCCGACCGATTTGAATATACCCATATATTTTTTTGTTTTGTTCTCCTTAATACTGGAGTAGTTTAGAATAAAATAAAATTAGGAAAATTTAAACAAAATATTCAGTTGCTACTAAGTTCACCAGATAGCTAGTTAATTAATATTAATTAGCTATTATAAATATTGATACTTGTATAATATTGAGGAATGAAATAGAATTTTATTACGACAAAATAAAACTATGAAGGAATAAAATCAAAACGAAAAAACACACATAAAAGTGGTCAAATCGATTTTGAGTTATGAGGGATTGAAATTAGCTTGAAATAGTTCGTGTAATATAACACGGTCGAAGCGTCGCCCTTTTATTTTGATTAATAAAGTCTTGGATTCGCTAGGGGACAAAATGTTCCCTAACATGACGCGCAATTGCAGTGTCATGTAGACATTGGCGCGTTAGCATTTCTACGTGACGCGGGACATGATGCAAGCCACCGCTTCGAGAGCGGGTGTGTGTTTGCCTGTGTGTGTATGTGTGTGCGGGTCTGCGTCAGTGCGGGTCTGCGTGTGTGCGGGTCTGCGTGTGTGCGGGTGTGTATGTGCGCGAATTGTTCCGCGACAGTATCCCCGGGATATTCACGTAGATGTCCCGCGTCAAGTCCCTTGGCATTATGCTCCATTTGTCCCTTGGTGAATCCAATAGATAATAATTAACTTTTCAGTGTATTATACAGGGTTACTGGTAACTCGACGTATTCCTTGCAGGACATTATAGTAGAGTTGAAATGCCACAAATTAAGCCACCAAATGTTCTACCGAAATTCAGTAGTTGTAAGGTTTTTTTTTTAGATTTTTGTTGAACAATCCCAGATTCAACCATATTTGCAGAATTGTTTGGTATTTTTGAACTTTTAATTATTCATAGAGACCTGCTATGGCATCAGTGAAGATAAAAACATAAATTTCAATACATTCGCGCCGTACATTATTTTTAAATAGGTTTCAAATGGTTGAATTTGGATTTTTCAACAATAATAAAAAATAATGAATCTCAGAAACTACTGAATTTCGTTAGCACATTTGGTGGCTTCATTTGTTGCATTTCAGCCCTTCTATAATATCCTGCAAGGAATACGTCGAGTTACCAGTAGCTCTGTATACAGTGGAGTTCGCTTATAACGACAACAAAGGGACGACGATATTTGGTCGTCCTAAATGGACGTAATAAGCTTCAGTAAATACCAGATAAGAGAACCTAACTAAAGGGTTTTCTTAAGTCGCTATAAGCGACTGATCTTTATAAGCGAAGTCGTAATAAACGGATTTCGCTGTAGGTATCCTAAAACAACTTCCCCATTTTTAATTTTAGCGCTAAGTGTTGACTGCTGTAATTTCCAGTCGCGTGTCGCAAGGCCTTATAATCGCAGTACATATGGGAGCTATTGCCAGGCACGCGTTATATGCAACGAACATTGCATAATTTGCTGCTCTAGTAATTCCACATTTCCTTTTAATATTTTACAAATGGATATTATTAAGTAAAAGGCTTATTTAATAATCAAAGAGCTATTTACAGAGAGTAGGTAATTAAGATTCACGTGACTATCTTCCACGTCAATGAAAACTATACTTTAAAACATCAAAAATAAGATCTAAAATTGCTTGCCAGTACGAAATTTGTGTCAAGAAAAATATTATGAGGAGGAACAAACAAGAACTCGACGTTTAATATTTGTTTAAGAATTAAAATATTTTAATTGCGATCACGTATGCTCACAGAACCGCATTGCGGATGTATTATACATGTTATATCTACATATTATTGTACAACTAGCCTTGTATTGTATTTAAAAATAACGAGTGAGAATGACGACGAAGATAATATATTGTGTGACCTATAACAATATTGTTTCATCGTATCGAGTGTTTTAACTGAGCATTGACAAGAAATCAAGCTAGAAAGTACCAAGGGATTATTCAGACAATCACATATTGCTTGGAAATCCTCAGTAGCAGTCCGGAGTTTGGATTTGTTGGTTGGTGACAATAAGCTCGCCTCCTCTTACATGGGACTTAAACATAACGGCAAAATGAGCGTGTTACTATACACCTCTGCCCAACCCTTTGGGGCATACAGGCGTGATGTTATGTGTGTGTGCATAGAAGACCCATAGACACGCAGTGAACAGACCAATCATTGTATACATATATCCATATTATAGGAACCTATACTCTATTTCAAATAACATTAGACAAAACTGACCCACCAAGGCACGGATATCTTTGAACTATTTCTTCAAGTCAAAGTTCATCTTTATTGACGTTAGCATAAAACTGCTGGATCCCTGCTGGAAGCAAACATGGCTTATTTCTATACATTTCCTTACTAAAATGGATCTTATATTGATGTCTATTCTGTTGAGGACTTTGACAGGACTAAACTAAACTAAGGGTGTTTGTCTCTTTCTGTTTCAATAGAAAGTGACAGCTGCGTTTAGTCTAGTTTAGTACTGTCAAAATGTGCTACAGAATTGACGCTATTGTCTAACTAATATAATATTAAATGGAGCACTAGTTTTATTTACCTTGCAAAGAAAATACGTGAACTATGCCTATACTAACTGACAGATTCATTCATATCACACAATACCTCAATAAAAAAAAAAACTGTTAGGTACTCCCAAAGTACATACCTCATCAATGATTAATTGACACCCTCGGCATTGTCTATTAGTAGACGTTATTTTCAACCTTACCTATCTAGTTTGTAATCAATGAAACTGTAAACCAGTGACTCACGTATACTATGCTTTGTTTGAACGTTTGAAGCCTCGTTTGTATGTATTTATAGTGAGGCGAGTGGAGTACCTACGTTTTATTTCCGTACACGTGGGGTGGTATCGGAATGTTTTATGCGTTTGACGTCACCGTGCGTTCATTGAAACTGTGTCATGAATGTCATGATGCTTTGTGATAGGAATTATGGTAATTTAAAAGTCACTAGTCATATCCGAATGTTTTGTAATTGTTGGCTATGATTAATTTATTAACTTTTTTCTGTTATAGCATTCTTCTCTTCCTCAGGGTTGTAGCGATCTAAATCAAAAACCATTAACGAGCCGATCTGAATTCTGAATCAAGATTTAATTCCGAAGTTATTTCTGTAATTTCCAAATTTAGAATGGCATAAATAACTCGTGCGTGGTTTGGTCGTTCGTTGGCATACCGGCAAAATATTATTGAAAGATGCTGAAAGAAATAAAGCATAAAATTTGTTTGTGGTAAATCCACATCCGACTTTGTTTGAAAATAGAACGCAGTCATGTGATTTTAATATGACCATTAGTCACTCCGATGTACTCTTAGTACGATACCTATGAACATTGAAATATTGCAACCCACAGGTGTAGTCAAGGGTAGAATTTTCCGGTATTAATGGGGGCTTAACAGGGAAAACATAACCTCAAAATCAAACGTTCTAGTGAATTTTGCTTACTAGCTGTGTCCTCAGGGCTCCGCTCACGTAAGAATTTTTATTCCAGTAATAAATATAGCCTATGTTACTCAGTGATAATGTAGCTTTCTAACGGCAAAAGAATTTTTGAAATCGGTCCAGTAGTTTTTAAGTTTATTCGTTACATACAAAAATACAAATCTTTCCTCTTTATAATATTAGTATAGATTTGGCAGATAAACCTCCTTTGAAATAAATTCCTGGGTAATCATATCCTGCGATCTTTCATTTGTCATTCATTCACTGCGAAATATTTTAAATGTAACATAACATCGCGCCTGTATTCCCCGAAGGGTTGGGCAGAGGTGTATAGTGATATCCTCATTTCGCCGTTATGTTTAAGTCACATGTAATAGGGGGCGAATCTATTGCCATCAACCAGGCACAAATCCAAACTCCGGGCTGCTACTGACGAATTCCACACGGAAAAACCCAATAACACTGCCCGACCTAGGGATCGAACTCAACCAACGAGGCATATCTTAAATTATCATACAATTTACTACATTGTATCGCCGCGCCTGGCTATTGGAAGTCCATTATATTAAACGGTCATCAGAATGACCGTAATAACATCAAACAGCACTATATTGGCGTTATCATTTTATGTGTAGAATGATGTTTGTGACCGCTTTTATGTGCATTTTATAGCGTTCGATATGTGGGATTGGCATTGACTGATGTAGCGTAGTTATATTTTTCTCGTTGGGGCTGCAGGGAGGTCAAATAATTGCAGACCTTCTCATCACTCTCAAGGAGTTCTTAGGGAACACAGTCGCTGAACATAGTGGAGCATTTTGAAAAGCAATGCGGAGTAATATCGCTCAATATATACATACATAAACTCACGCCTTTTTCCCATGGGGGTAGGCAGAAACTACAGAACGCCACATGCCTTTCATACCCCTTTCGCTTCATCCACATTCATACATTCTGTCATATACGCACGCCGGTTGAGAGTACTACACACCTGACCTTTGTGAAGAACATCACCAATAACATCGATGTATGTCCTTCTAGGACGTCCTCTATCGGCGTTTTCATTGACTGCCGCCTTATAAATTCCTTATCGCTCAATACAATTTCCTATTAGATCGCTAATTATTGGGCACAATTCCGTACTCCGTTGCCATTGACACATAGCATAACATCACGCTTTGTTTTCCCGAAGGGTTCGGCAGAGGTGTTTTAGTACACTCTCGTTTAGCCAGTTATATTTAAGTCCCATGTAATAGGGCGAGCCTATTGCCATTAACTGGGTACAAATCTACATAAATTCAGCCTCCGGGCTACTGAGAAATTCTTAATGGAAAAACCAAATAACACTTTGCCCAACCTGGAGATTGAACCCAGGACCCCATGCTCAGCAGTTGCGCTTGCGACCACTAGGCCAAGAAGGCAGACAAAGCAATGAGTTTCTTGTAAAAAAACACAATTATGCTACTGGACCTGTAATAGAGTCGAGGACCTCAAACTTGGTAGGTGTGGGTACCATATCAACGTAGATATTATACAAATTTTTGGTGGAGCAGTAAGCTAAATCTATACTAATATTATAAAGAGGAAAAATTTGTATTTTTGTATATAACGAATAAACTTAAAAGCTACTGGACCGATTTCAAAAAATCTTTTGCCGTTAGAAAGCTACATTATCACTAATTAACATAGGCTATATTTATTACTGGCATAAAACTTCTTACGCGGGCGGAGCCGGGAGGGCACAGCTAGTCGTATATAAGTAGGCCTTAATTCTCGCCGACTAACTACCATTAAAACAAACTGTTGATGCAGTTCGTAATATTTTCAAAAGTTACTGACAGTCTTCTAACGGCATTTTCTTGTAGTGACATCGGCTAAGGTAGTTGCCCCATCTCTTTCTACCCTGGATAACCATTCCCAATCTTAATGCTACAAACTAAGATAACCAGAAACCTGAGTCGACCTTACGCATTTAGGTAATACCTTTTTTTAAAATCTTTATTAAATTAATTTGGGGTTTTTATCCATGTGGATACGTCAACCCCATCATGCCTTATGCAATCTACAATAAACAAATGCTTAGATCTAATACTAAAAGGAATATTTTAATCAATGAAGTATAAACTGACACAATCTTTTTGCAACATGGATTTTGGTTGTGTTAAAATAGTTTGAATTAACCCTACCTCGTAACATATTTAAGTGAAACTCATTTATTAAAATTTCCCCTTTCATTCTGGTTCCTAACACGATCCAACAAGTGCTGTACATTCTCAACCACATTGCATGTATTGCATTTGGGATTTATAGTGTCTAAAATATAATAGGCCCGTTTTGACAGCTGTCAGATCAGTACATTTGATGTCGAAATTGACATAACAAACATGTTCTAATCTGACAGCTGTCAAAACGGGCCTATTACATTTTAGCCACTCTATAATAACATATTAATAGCCTAGGTTTACATGTCTTACATACGCATAGAAATGCTAGAACTAGATATATGAGCCTCGGTTTTATCTGGTCGGAACTGACCGCCAGTGTCAATGCTATAAGTGCATTATGTGTGACGTCGACAGTTCGCTGTGTCGTTTGCATTTAAGAAGCGTTCGCTGACTGTCGGCGGAAAAATACTGCGTTCTTTGTTAGTGAAATTAATTATTTTGCAAAATTCTATTGTTTTATTTGTAGTTCTCTCAACGAATTAGGGTGGTGTTTACCAAGATTAACTCTTTGGTTAATCAACTGTTTACCTCAAATTCAAGTACCTACATTTTGCGATCTCTGAAAAGTTCAATAACTTTTCAGAAACGCAATAAGATCTGAACTGAAAGAAGAATGAATATCTTATGGACAGTCCGTGAAGTTGGAAACAGCCGTTTAGCGCTTTTCTTCTCAAACGACGGCGTAAAGTATAACAAAAGTAGTAGGGAGAAGTACGACCCTCGACATTGCATTGTGAGCCCAGAAGCGAGGGGGGAAGGGTAAGGCAAGATGGCAGAGGGGGGTTGTCTGGCGTCGCGCCACCGCGCCGCCCGCCCATTGACGTGTGACGTCACCGCCTTCTTCATTACATACCTAGCCCCACTTAGCAGACGCACTTCGAATGAAGTTAGAACGCGTCTTTATTCGATACGGTGGGTAACCTTTAGAGCCATTGTGCTTGGATTAAGTTGTTTTAGTATCAGGTTTTTTGGACCTTTGTAGGTTAGTGGACAGTGGGTGGGGACTATGACGCTCATGAAAATCTGGTTTAGTGGTTACTAATTAAATGTTTTGTTGCGATGCGTTTTGTATAATGGCTTTTTGGACTGAAATCCGCTAGTGTGCATTAAGAAGTAATCTAACTCTCGAAGTATTAAGAAATAGTCCTAATTAAATACACTGCTTAACACATTCCTACGTATTTAAAAAGAAACATCGTTCGCCACTAAACTCCATTTTCTAATCCCGGATACTGAATTGACAGATGTCAAACTTTAAAATAATGTTCAAGTTTGACATTTAAGCCTGTCAAATTAGCCTCCGGCATTAAAAAAACGATCTATACCTACCACTCGTTCGAAAACCTAGGAATCTTTTAAACATCCGTGCTCAATTTTTCACATGCGCTATTATTTTATTTAAAGAAAAAGAGTACCTAAGTACCTACTAAAGCCATTTTCTGGCTTACCTTTAGTTATAAAAAAACCCTGTTATTTAGTGGTATCTCTACTAAAGTCGTGCTTGTCAGATTACAGGCTGTAAGATCTGTATGAGCACATTAGACAAACTTTGCACAGAAATTGTGAACGTGATGTGGTTGCTAGAACGGGACGCGTCCGCCATACAGTGCTGAAATTACACATATATAGGTATCTATAGGACTTTTATGAATAGAGGTGATTACGTACAAGTTATAGAAATACATAGAAGTCTAGAAACGGAACGAAGTTTTTAAACGTTGTCTGTGCAGTCACTGTCACTTTCTGCCGAGATGACACTGGTGTAGATTCTGTAGCACATTTTGACAGTACTAAACTAGACTAAACGCAATTGTCACTTTCTTTATCTATTGAGATAGAAATAGACAGATACAGTTTAGTTTAGTCCTGTCAAAGTGCGCAACAGAATCGACACCAGTGACAGCACGAGACTAACACCCATATTCTAAGACGTTCCTCCAAAACTTACTCGTCTTAGGACGGCCTCGAAAACACCTTCAAAATTGTATTCTTAGTCGCAATTTCGAATTAACTTTGAGGTTTCTCGACGGAGTCATTACGTCATAATTTGAATTATCTGCATCGCGCAAATAACGCCGCGATAAATAGTTGTAAGGATTATCGTAAGCATATTCGTTAGTCTTCAAAATTAATTTTTGTTACATACGAACTTTGACACTTCCTTCCTTAAGGTAGGTTCCGAGGTACCTTGAGATTGACAGATGATTCCTTACTTCGACTGAGGAAAAATCTCGAGCCGAGGACGTTTATGTCAAGTCGAGGTGGAGTCGAAACGAGTTAGTTTTGAAGGAACGTCTTAGAATATGGGTGTTAACATAGGCTGGTTTTACAGTGCCGCTTTCGGCAGCGCGGTTAGTAAGTGTCGCGGGCCACGAGCTTTGAGCGTCTTGAAGCGTTTTAGAATAATCAGCGCGTGCGGTGGTCAGCGCTGACGGGGAAGTCATACGTTTCGGCTGTCAGCGCCGACGGTCAGCGTGACTCTAAAACCAGCCTTAAAAGTGTGTAGCGTTTGAGTATTTGACCATTAGTGTTTTATCAGGCGATAAAAGCATATAGCATATATCAGTTATAGCCTAGTGGTGTGACCGTCGGACTGCCAAGTTACATAGGTATTATTATATATATTATTCCATAGGTCTCGAGTTCGAACCCAAGGCACGCACCTCTGACTTTTCGGATTCATGTGTGTATTGTATAATTATCACTTGCTTCAAAACGGTGAAGGAAAACATCGTGAGGAAACCGGCATCCCTGAGAGATATTTCTCGACGGCATGTGAAGCCAAGTCAGAGACCCATGGGCGGCTTAAACACTGACACCAGGATAGTCACTAACCACACGAAAAGAAAGAAGAAGGCGATAAATGTATCTGAACAGCCTGTTTCTGCAAGATGTAGATGGTATTCATTAATATCTGCAGCATTTCCCCGAAGAAGAAGGCTATATGACATAATAGACATCATCTAGGCAGTGGCCCGCCAACAACGATATAAGTCAAAATCCGAGTCCTATTAGGGGTCGCCCTTAGTGCTGTTGTTGCTAGTAGTCATGATGTTATACTAGTAGTTAGCTTAGGTTAAGTATTTTACTCTCGTCCCCATTGGTTGGGCACCCTTCAGGTCTCGCCAATAACTGCCGGGTTACGTAGAAAAGGTCTGCAAGACGATCTACAAGCAGTCGAATAGAAGAAAAAATCTAAGCAGTGGTAGGTAAAACAAACGATCTTAAAAAAACCCAGACCAATCTTCCAAGGCTGAGGCTATACGAATACCGTGAGGCTATAAAAACCTTTCAAACGAAAGTTAGTGTGTATAAAACTGAATGTAAAACATTCGCCGGCTATTAGACCACTGGAATTGATGCCGTCATAAATGTACTAACGTTTATGTAGTCTAGCCTTATGTGCCTATCAGGGCAAAAAAACATGTAGGTACAAGTAAATTGAATTTGAAAGGTGAATTGGATATTAGTTGGCTTTTTTTGGGTTTTTGCTTACTTCGTATTGATTGTAATGTCCCAGTGCTGAGCAACAACCTCCCCTTTTGCCTTCCAAACCTCTCTATCTTGTGTCTTTTCTAACCATGTAAACCCCGCAAACACGTCTAGATCGTCACGCCACCTACGCCGCAAATAGTGGGACAATAATGAGCTGATTGTGGATGCAGTACATAGTAAGTAGATAAAATAAAAGGTTACTAAATACTTGTACTCTATTGCGTTTATAAGTATTTACTTGACCTCAAGCGTTCACCCGAGTAAGACCGCATGTGCAATGCATCCGATCTAATTATAAGAAAATAAAACCCGAGGAAACTCTGCTGCAAATCAATGAAATTCGGATCGGAAAGTGCACAACCGTTCATACAAGTAGTACTGCAGCTTGTTCGGATCAACACACACACTCATCTAAGAGACTTGAAACCAACTTGACAGATGCTTAGTCTTCTGCCTAGCCTTTATCCCAACTACATTGAGGTCAGCTTCCAGTCTAACCACATGCGGCAGAATACCAGTATTTTACACGGAGCGAGTGCCATCAGACCTCCATAACCAAGTTACTGGACAATACCGATATCATAAGGTTAAACCGGTTGTCAGACTTTCAGGCTTCTGACTACCGTAAGGAGCTGTTATAGGCATTCATATGACGCCCTGGGGCGACGTTTTAACGTGTTCTCCGAGGTACAGATAGATAGGTACCTACCTACTTAGTGCACAAGAAAATAAATGCTATTTTTCCAGCGCTAATATTGGAGAAAGAACTGTAAGTGGGAAAGGCAATTTATAAGGAACACCACTTAATTAGATTACTAGCTAGGAAAAGAGCTTGCCTTCTAATTTATTCTAATAAAATCGTAGAAGCATTATAAAGTACGAAGAAAATTAAAGGCACGGTTAATATGAACTGTTTTTTATCGATGATGACTCTAATCTTCTACGGTTTCATGCAATAATGTATAACTACCCGAAGCCATAGTACATTTCATAATTATGACCATCACGTCTATTATCTTTAAATGGTCAGTTAGAGGTAGGTCTGATTTGGTCGCGTATACGAATAAATAGGAACAAAAAAACAAAAAAAACGAATTTGGTGCGGCATAATATCATTAAACATAGCTAAATACCATCCTTATTAAACCAGCTTTCAAGCAAATAAAACCGCATTGAAGTTGGTACAACCGTTTAGGAACTACGATGCCACAGACAGACAAAAGTATGTAACTTATCACACCCCTTTTTTCATGTTGGGGTTAAAAACGCAATCACTGCAATGGCGGTAGCTTACTGTCCCGGTACTATTTGCGCAAATTCTAATCTGCACAAGTTAAGACGGCAAAAAGTTTGCGCATGTAAGTCGCTGCGTGTAGCCGGACAATCACACAACTTACCCTCAATAAATAATATTGTCATTTACTATATTTGGTAGTTATGACTTTATAGTCCAGAACTTTCTTCTTAATCTTAATAAATATTACACAATTTTATGTAAGGTAGACAAGAAACAATATTAATACGATCGCTGTTCCCATTCCTTTGAGCTGGGTCAAGTTCGGCCGTTTATTGGGTTTTTGGGGCCGATATAAATATTTTATAGGAAAACTACGACTACAGTTTAGTGTTGTCGATATAAAATATTATTATACAGATAATTTCATATTACATAATTATTTGTATAGAATATACAGTGGAGTCTGCTTATAACGACGACGAAGGGACATGCGATATTTAGTCGTACTAAGCGACCGTTGTTATAAGTATCCGTACATATTTCGCTATGTTGAAATATTGTGTATAACAATTTGGAAAATATTTTCCATGATATCTCTACAAGTTGAATGAGAATCGTCATTAATAACATCGATTTATATGTAAGTTAATTAATTCACTAACAAAATAAAGGACGCGTCGTTGTAACCAGAAGATATTGTTTTACTTTGAAATTACGTCGCTAAAAGCGGTTTCGTCGCTATATCCGGAGTAGTTTGGTCGTTGTAAACGACCTTTACTCTTAACAATTTCAATGTAAACCAAACTAAATGATGTTCGCTAGCCGCTATAAGCGGATCGTCGCTTTAAGCGAAGTCGCAATAAACCGACTCCACTGTATTTTGTTTTATGTATGTCTTCAAAAAGATTTCAGAAGGCTCCAAAATTCTCCACATTAGGTAAGTATGGTAGACTAATGCCAACACCTTCTCATTCTGTGAAGAGGCCCGTGCCTAGCAGTGGGACAGCAATGGGCTGATAATGGATGTGGATTTTCTTATTTACCATGGAAAAGCTTGTTTGAAATCGCTGGAACACGTGCCGACTTTTCAAATAAATAAATTGATTTGATCAGCCACTTATTGAGAAAGTATGAAATCAATAAAATTATGCCTTGAATTGATCTCAAATCTAATGTGGACTCATTAATACTATTGGCACTTTGTAGTACATGGCGTTTAAAATTATGTCCTGGGCTATTTTCACTAGTGTGTCTAATGAGTAAGACGAAGATAGGGAAAAACTACAAGAATGAAAGAGATAGCTATCTGCAAGATCAGCTAATTGGCATATTTTTGAATTGTCACGTTTGGTGCAACAATGACATTTCTACTTCTTTTTATGATTAGAATGTCAACAGTCACTCTTGCTGTTAATCTATCAAACGTCAAACCTGTTTCAATTATGGTTAATAGCGCGGTGATACGCTCAATCTTATTTGCGCAAACGGTATTGTTATTACCGACAGTACCGTTTGCGCATGCAAATAGCTGCGTGTAGCCGGACCAAAACGATTATAAGCACGAAATGCAAACAAGACATTAATAATTACGCAACAGCTATGCTCCACATGTAAGCTATAATAGCTAACATTGACCTAATATTGAACTAGATTGATTAATATTACCGAAGTACATCGACATACACTAACCATAGACACAGTATATTTTACAAAATAAACATAGAAAATTTATTGTAAACACTGTTTTGCGATAACTAATGATATTTTGCGTCAGTAGGAAGCGGATCGGGAATTTATCGCGTGTTTTTTCAAGGCGTGCTTTTAGATTTGGTTTTGAGGGGCTCGTACGATTGGCAAGGTTAAGTTACTCATCCCACGGTCAGTCCGTGGATGGGTGACTGTTCATTACACATCGAGACCCTCGGTCTCGTCAACCTCGGACGCATACCTATGACGGTCGTTACGGGTAGTCAGAAGCTCGCAAGTCTGACAACAGGTCTAATCTTAGGATATCGGCATTGCCCAGTAACTGGGTTGTGGAGGTCTGATGGCAATCGCTCCGTGTAAAATACTGGGATTTCACCCGCATCTGGTTAGACTGAAAGCTGACCCCAGTATAGTTGTGAAAAAGCTAGGTAGAACGAGGAACCTGCCGGGGTTGCGGTGCATGCTTTTGCGAATCCCGCGACCCCGGCCAAACGGTCAGGAGGAGGAACACCATTGGTTTTTAGCCGGTAAGAGTCCGGCAGACCCCTTCGCCTCCCCCGGGCGAGGGATCCATGAGGATTTTCCAAAGATAGAAAAAAAAGGGCCCGTCTAGCTAAGCCGGTAAGCTGTACTTAACTCTGTTCAACAATTGTTTGTGTTAGCAAGAAGTTAGATCGTCAATCTTTTAAGCGAAATGCCTTGGAGATCCAATTAGGGTGGTATAAATTATGATGTAACGGCATTGTTATAATAAAAGGGGTCCCGGTAGCTCGCCACCCGTCTTGAATGTTATGTCTCCCTTGAAACGCTTACCAAGTTTGAATGTTACTCCTTTAAACGTGGTTTTGCTGAGGTTACACGTTTTTATGGCACTGAACCCGTTATTTGACGGTTTATGTGTGACGCAGATTGTTGTGGTTTTTAAGATTTTCAGGGAAAACGGTCCAAAGTAATTTTGAGAAATATTATTTGGTGTAATCTGGCCCAATGAAATTTGATAAAGAGGTAAACTATTAGTAATTCATCACCAACAACCTACTATATCAGTTGAAACTCTGAAACATAATCTTTACATAGTATAAAACAAAATCGCTCCCGCTGTTTGTCTGTCCCTATGTATGCTTAGATCTTTAAAACTACGCAACGGATTTTGATGCGGTTTTTTTTAATAGATAGTGATTCCAGAGGAAGGTTTATATGCCCCACATTAGTATCTACATTGCACCCGTGCGAAGCCGTGGCGGGTCGCTAGTTTTTATACTATTTTAACAAAAAACTACAAACGTAGATAAAGATAACAATTGAGACCTAAGCAATAGGTGAAGACAACGATGGAATACCGAAGATTTTACGTAGCTTCTCTTACAAAAGCAATTTAAAAAAAAACTACTTATTCACATAAACATAACATAACATCACGCCTTGTATTCCCCGAAGGGTTAGGCAGAGGCGTTTTTAGTACACCCTCGATTCGCCAGTTATGTTTAAGTCCCATGTAATAAGGAGCGAGCCTATTGCCATTTACCCGCAAATCCAGACTCCGGGCTGCTACTGAGAAATTCCTAATGGAAAAACTCTACAACACTTTGTCCGACCTAGGAATCGAACCCAGGATCCAGGCAGTCACTACGTAGTTACTACTAATTCCAATTTTCTAATCATCATTATAACCAGAGAGAGCGTGCGACCATAACCATTGCATTCACAGATACCTACTATGAAAGTCGATAACAATTTTATGTCAAACCATACATTTTCCCCATTAACCTACTCTCATTACTTTTTATACTGCGAGAACTTCGTATAAAAACTTAACTACTACGTATAAGTACAATTTTAACAGCTGCCTAATTAATTAGCGGTGTTAATGGCTATAGGGTGGCCAGTATAAATTGGACGTACAAGGCGGCGCTGCTTCCAAAATATGCGAACGATTATGTAAAATTCAATACATTTAAACTTAGTTCCATTTTTTGCCGCGTATTAACTTGTAATGGACACTCTAAACATGAGCGTCGATCAAAAGTTAAAACGTCACACTTATTTGTGTAAACAATAAAAACACTATTAAGCTAGGAAAACGTCTCGTCAGGGCTTAATGTTTTAATTAACTTTTTGTTCGTTGTACAGAAATAAAATGGATGCTCCGCTTACCCTTAAAAGGATTGAAATAAGTGTAATTGAAATAAGTATTGAAATAAGTGACGTTTTAATTTATTGTGAGGGTAGATTGGACGAAACGACAAGAGTCTAGGCAAGGAACATGAAGTTTGAAGTTATTTATGCGACATCTATAAGACATACTCATTCTTATAAAAGCGAATCTTCACGCTTGTATAAAGAGATGAAAACTTCAGAACTAAAGTTACTCTAGTCAGAGATTTTAACTTCCGAAGTTATAGTCTGTGTTCAATCAAGGCCATGTTTGAGCTCTAGGGACAAGACTAGAATATAGGTCGAACCAATGTATGCCTCACACACAACATCCTATAAATTGTTGATAATTTCTCAAGAGAATTTAATTTAAGAGCGATGAAAAATATTAAAACGGTTTCTGGTAAGGCTTGAAGATTGATTGTTAATGAGAATATTATAATAAGCTGACTACATGAGTACTACATTGCATTGCTGTGTTACGATGTCATGCTGCGGGTCCCTAGCGAATTTCATTCCAGTAATTCTAGCATGAATCTTATTACACAAAATCCAATTATGCTAGTATGTACGATGTGGCAGAACACTGATCGAATCTCCAAGATTATCCTAAGATCTTAGTCGTGAGCTCTTTGGTTCCAAACGATTTAGTAATGTTTTCAGACATCAGCTTTAATCGAAGCGATATATCTTCTAGACCCTACCATTTTCCGGCTCCTTAGCCACCGTCACGTTCGTAGCTAGTTTAATAAATTAGAATTTAAAGGACTGTGCGAGGTTTTCATAACTTCATCTACAACAGCGTACTATCTTAGTCCCTAGCATGGATTCGGTCCATTCCAAAAAGTTAATCTTGCCTTACAAAAACAAGGTTTTTTTTCTTTGTTCCTAGCTTTGACCTGTAACTTGATTAAACCAGAAGCCTGTTGCTTATTGGTGCTCTGCCAATTTAATCATTCACTCGAATAGTTTCATAACGTTTTATATCTGATCTGTATAATAATATACTTACTTTTCTTCAGGCGTCTCTTCTACAGGTGGCTGTGTTACATGTGTTGATAGGTCCGGCAGTTCAACTGCCATCGTATCCATTGCCATTTTTGCACTATTTAGTTAGACTTGTGTTCTTACAGTCACGAACATGGATAGATCACAAATCAAATTTCACTTTTGTTTATTTTTCTCTGGAAGACGGGAATCTGATATTGAAAATGTTTGTTATATTACTGAGTTCCTTGCGTCACCTTAACGTGGAAAGTAACATTTCATACGTTATCTTAGGAGTGTTTAAGATTTTTATTATAAAATTAAACACACTAACACTCTGCTCCGTGTTTTGTTATCACTATGAAATACGAGTCACTGTATGCCAACAGTTTCTGAATAACTGACGTCGAGATAATTTTATTCAGGAAGCTGTATTATCATTATCAAGAGTATCAAGTACACTAGATTATATTTGCAATGTTTAAAATTATCAAAGCTAGTTGCTAACTCATGGTTTTAGATTTCGGTTTAGTATTAAGAACATTGTAGTAGGTAAGGTACATAGAACTAAAAACTTTAGTCGATCCGGTACGGCTGACGTAAAACCAAAATCAATAGTTTGAAATTCTTTGTTTGTGCGACATCGTAAACTGGCGTCGCTTAAAGCATTTGATTTCATATTTCATAAATGATGAAACACACTATTTACTCGTTATTATCGGAAAGTAAGAATATTAAATATCAATAATGATTTAATTTTACTACGATAATGTCTATTATTTGTGTTAGAATCAATATTAATTCTAAACCCTACCATATCACAAGTTCCGTTAATTTTAACGCCATCTCTATCATTGTTTTTATTGGGTGTTTTTAATTGGTTTTTATTTATAACTATCAGTACTTAAATTGTTTTTTTGACACTATCTGCATCACTGTCAACTGTTTATCTAATTACAGCTAACATTATTTTATTTCTGTCAAATGTATTTTTGTTTCGGTTACTCACCTCACGGTAGAAAAAAAAACAGATTAGCAGAATCAATGTCAAGATTATAAAGTAACCTAATGTCATTGCCTTTTGTAAGTCGTGGATGGCATTCGGAACTGGTTCCATTTATAGGTCCATGCACAAAAACAAACAATGCTGATCTATGACATTCTCGAATAGATTTAAGCATACGATTGCTTTTATTGTTTATTGGTATGTAATAGTTTATTATGAATGTTTCCGCAAGTAGTATGTAATGAAAAAGTCGTATCTAATTACTATCTTTTTGATATTCGCACAAAAATGACACAAGACAAATATAGTCAATTGGTATAGTGTACTCTAATAAGTTACCTACTTCATTGGTCTAGCTTTAGCGGACGTTTAGGTCATAGGTCCACCTAGGACGGGCAAAGGCACGATTAGATTTTCTTTATTGGAAATTCTAGAATGGATCTCGACAAATCGTGGTGGGCTTGCCTCTATCACGTGGGATCTAACACCATTCACGTGAAACTGTAGGTGTTCAAAAATACCTAAACTTCTGTTTAAAATATTCTTAAATATCTTAATATAAACATTGTTTGTTTACTGCACATCAGAAACGCGCAGTTTCCGCGTGGTACGCCGACGCATTGACTCGTGTTTACAACTGCGAATAACGTTACTAACGTTACTACTGCGTTTACGTAATAACTAATGTGTTCCAAGAATACGTTGCTTTGAAAGTATATTTTTAACGTTTGAAGTGGCTTGGTATTCGGAAGTGGATGAATTGTTTACTGGAAGATTTTAGACGAGGCATGATTATAACATAAATGTGTAAAGCAATAACGCGTTAATTTGTTTTAACTAAATAAATAAACAAAAGTCAGAAACTTGTTTGTAACATCACAAAAAGTTGTTAATAAAGATGTTAGACTGCATTTACATTTTGCTTCATGGAAAACAATAACGTCACAATGGTTCGTGGCCTCAAAATAAAGCCACAATAACATGCAGTTACTTTGACACGAGGGATGGAAACTAATATTGGTAAAACATATGATGAACAATAAAATACTGATTTTCACCCTCATCCATGTTAACAAAAAGGCAACAATGCAACCCAATCAAAATAATGTTATAACAAATAAAAAATGAGCTGACTGTGATGATACCACAAATAATACCACTATTTATTCATAAAGACTACTTGTTCGACGCTCAATTAGAAGAGGTTGTATTACAAAACACGGAAGGCAGTAATTCAACAAAAGATTCCTTGATATCATTGTATGAAACACGCCACGCATTTCTGTCACCTTGACTACTGGTCACAGTAATAAACGTGTTTGATTTACTGTTGATGACTACGGAAGTGTCAAATCTATGACAGTCGTAACGGGTAGTCAGAAGCCTGAAAATCACGACCAGTCTAACTTGAAGATCTGATGACAGTCGCTCCGTGTAAAATACTGGTATTCAGCCGCATCTGGTTAGACTAAAAGTTGATCCCAACATAGTTGGGTAAAACGCTAGGAGGAAGAAGACTACGGAAGTCTGAATGTCCTCTATAAAAGTCCAATGTTTACGGAATTTATTTCTAGAATACTTTTTAAAGGTTGTATCTACATTGCAGTTTTTATTAACTTTCTCTCAATGTATCTAATGGCTTGAAGCGTACACCAGTGCAACTATACTACACAGTTTTTTTTTAACTTATTCAAGCTATCGATTGAAGAGATATGGCTTGGAAAGCTTAATATTCTAGATCAATCTTCAAGGTTGCACGTGGCAGTTTTTATGAGTTCCCTTTCAGCGTAATAACTCAAACTGTCAAACACACCAGTGCAGCATATTGCAACGAATTTAAAAAAAATATCTTGTTTTAAATTTCAAATGAGATCTTTTTTTTTATTTATAAATTTTATAGAAGATGTTTTTAAAGCTGAAATCCACAGAATAATGTTTACAATTCCGTAAGACATTACAATTGCTAATACTTTGTTATGAAAAGTAAGCAGCCATGTAATTGCAGCGTACTATGACATTAACAAAACAAGCGGTTATGAATAATACGAATGAATCATCAGAATTAAAACGAACGAGGAACGCTGGAAGATGCAATATATTGCTAAATTGTATATTTATTGTTGAACGGAGTGATTCATCAAATAATGAACATTGTTCCAGTTTAAAATATTTCGAAAGTAATTATTAATTTCGTAGCTATCTCATGAAATTGTACTTCTTAATTCTCGTTTTGCTCATTGGAATCAAACTATTTTATTAAGGTAAATTAGACTGGTAAGCGTTAACTTAATCTTAGGCCTTTGAAGTCAGTCGAGTTTCAGTTAATTTGGCTTTCGAGTCGTAAGGAGTCGTAAGGATTCGTAAGTACCTAGTCGAAGTCGGTTTAGATGACTATCAAAGTTTAAATCCCAGTTTAGCTTACGTAGATTAAGCGGTCGTGGATAAACTAGCAACATTTAGTAAAGTCCCTCAGTAAGTGTGACAGATGCCATATTGAATTCAACGTCCCTGTCATTTCCCACAGGGTTATTCTAATAGGATAGGCAGCGATCTCATGTGTTCAAATAATATCATTATTTTATCTAGGGAGTTCATCGTTGCAGTCTTTTAGGAAGGCAGTTTAGTAGTGTATGTTTGGAATCTTGGAATTACTTTTTTTGCAATCGATAAAAATCAAAAGTCATTGAAATGTATGATTTCGACACTATTGGATCCAATGACATTTTGAATTCGATAACTTATATCAATTCCATACGATTCATTGCCTTTTCCAAGCCATCAACGACTGTAGAAACAAACTTCATCAAAAGAGCTGATAATGACAACGGTATCTGCGACTGGGGTGTCTATTAATGTGATTGGTTTCCCGTAGATACTATTTCCGTCACAATGACCACGGTACGCAATAACGCGCACGTAATTAACAACATGGGAGCTACTCGACTGAATGCATGCTACGCGTCAACTCTTCTGTGAAATCGCTCGTTATTTACACATGTATGATTGACGAGTAAGCGAGCAAAAATTAATGGAGGTATTAGATATTAGCTAATATTGGTATATAACACTTACTATGCCTTGAAACTCGCTTGCAAAGAAAAAAAAGACAAGATTTTTACTGTTTTTGAAACCTAAAATGAACCGCATGAATTTCTAATACTCATATTTAATTTATCGTAAAACCATCTTTCAGTATTATTTGCTTTGTCAAATGTTAACTGAAAGGATTTTACAAATCTAAGCTTAAATTCTCATTGAAAAATGATTCAGTCCTAATGCGCCGTTGTTGTGAATCTATTTTAAGTTCGTCAACAGCTTGCTAATTGTAGGTACCATTCATTTTAATAAATATTTATTTAATTTTGTCTATTATTGTACTGCAGTTATCTAGGCCGAAAGTGGCACACGATGCATTACAGTCTGTACAAGGTACATCTATTTTAAGATTTTAATTAAAGATAATTTCAAGCTGAGAATAGATTTATCTGAATTGTAACAAGGCGTGAAAAACAAATCAATCAAATTGTTCGTAACATTGAATGGAGTAACAAATATTATTGTTTCGGTTTCACGATTTGTTATGTATGATTTACGGTTCTCTCGCGTAGTGTTCAAAAATGTGTTGCTCGCCAATTCGAATTAAGGCTTCAGTATTTTGATTTCAGTGGCAAAATTTTACCCAGTATCAATCTGCATTACCAATTCTTATTTTTAGTTTCCAATTTGAATCTTGAAACAGATGTCGGTCGTTACTTCCCTTTCAGGAATATTTAAAAATAAATTGGTTCTTTATACCGGCGTTGAATTTTGTTTGCGTTTCAGACGGATGCCGATGTAAGAATAACTTTATTTTTGTTTCCATTCCAAGAGTTTTGACGATTTGAAAGAGATCGAAGTTTTGCCATTAGTCAAACTTATGAAGTTATAGCATTGATTGAAGATCCCGTGGAAGAGTTAAAGAAGTGATTTCAGACTGAGAAAGAACAACACGAAAAAATGAAATTACAGTTAATATAGTTTAGTTTAACCTTCACGGTAACAAAACGGGGAATTAGTGATTGATGTAAAATTTTAGACCAAATTAATTACAAGACTAGTCTTCGGTCTAGAACAATTTGAGTGACATAACCGATAAGTATGACTGATGGATAAGGTTATTTTTAAAATTATGTAAAGAAACCCGTTTAAAATCTTATGCAAAGATTGCTGTGTTCATAAAATTAAGAGTACGAAGACTTTTTTCGTAACGTTACTTAATGAGAATTTTGTACTGAGACTGGCCCTGTCTTTAAAAAAAGGTTAAACGCCTTTATATCAATGTTTTAATCAGGATGGTTGTCTTTTTCTTGTCTGACGTCATTTATCCCGGCGTCTACCATAGTCTGCTTATCAGAGTATAGTTTAAAATTATGTTCTACTTTATTAATAACATTAGCGATTGTTTTATAATCTTTTCCTTTGTAGTTTCCCCTTAACATAGTTATAGTATTCCTTTATTTTTATCCTCTACCTTGTTTAAAACGCTCTGTTAAATTTACATTACATTTCTGTTTGAAAATCTAAAGTTTCCATTACAATAAATTTTCAGCGGATGTGATTGTTTGAATATTATGCGATTGTTTCATAATGAGCATAACAGCGCGGGTTTCACAACACCGGTCGGTAATACGTGCATATTGCAACAATAAAAACATTCTAAAAATGGAAATAATTAGTCAGCGAATTTGAGCCAGTCGCTCTCAATTTCAACGTGTTTAATTACTTGTACATTAATGAGCATGTGCACAACATAACATGTATCGTTATAACTTCTGTTGTTATTATTGGAATCGTTTCTAATTAAAATTGTTTTCATTATTTCTTGGAATTCAGAATTCATGGTTGTTGGGTCAGCTGGCATTTATAATGAATGACTAACAGATGGATTAATTTATCCTCCTTTTTCAAGAGAATTTGGTTTAGTAGTAACCTTTTGTAAAGCTAAAAACTACCCACATATGTGGGTAGTTTAGGAATATTCCTAAGCGATATTCACTAAACAAGTAACGTCTAAAACATTTTTCTTGATACCAACGTTTAAGGTGACATCTAAGTAATCAATTGTGGGAACACACAGCTATATAACAAACTCTAGAATGCAATATTAAATAATGAACACTTATTACACTTCACTTTCACTGGATTGTCGATTATAGTGTTAAACATGAAACTGTGTTGTTTATACAAGGTTGTGGGGCGAGCGTACGTGTGCTCCGAACGACGGTCGCGGCGCAACTGAAGGGGGCGCAGAGTACCCGGCTAGAAATGCGCGTCACGACGCCCCCGTGGGGTAAATTACCAGATAATTTGGGTAATTTATGTGTTCTTCATTCGGAAAATTCATGTTTTTCAGCTTCAATATAAGTGTTTAGTTTAACGATTTTTAATAATAGTTTAGGATTTCCGCTGTTAGTGGGATATAGAATAGATATTGTTGATCTTTTTGAAACGGTAGGCGGAAAATGGTGACTGTAAACTGAACGAGATTATAAACCTTGAACGTTGCAGAAATAGCGAATTACAAGAAATTTAACAGTGAATCAAACATTCACGAGAAATTTAAACGACAAACCCGAAGGTAACCTACTAAGAAAAACTGAAACCATTTTTAAAGTTTTCCATAACAACAAGATAATTAATCTTGATTAATTGTTTCCTATTTACGTAAAGGGACAATAGGGAAAACTGGTAACATCGTCGTTAAAGAAATAAAAGTAAGGTAGCACCCGGGTCGCACCCGCCCACTCTTTGGGCGGTATCGTCGGATCGATCCGCACACTGGTCGCACGACCGCTCGCGACCGCTTGCGACCTAACTACGTCATCGATATTCAAATGCTGTCGGTACTTTGTTTTGATTGTTTTGTCAACAGAGTCAAATTGATGACTAGTGGTGTTTTCTAGTTTTTTATAAATAGTTGATGCTACTTTCTTCATTGATATAATCTCAGTCTAATAATTCATAACATCACGCCTTGTATTCCCCGAAAGGTACGGCAGAGGTGTTTTTAGTACACCCTCATTTCGCCAGTTATTTTTAGGTCCCATGTAATAGGGGGCGAGCCTATTGCCATTAACCGGGCACAAATCCAGACTCCGGACTGAGAAATTCCTAATGGAAAAACCCAATAACACCTTGCCTGACCTGGGGATCGATACCAGGACCCCGTGCTCCGCAGTAGCGCTTGCACTCACTAGACCAACACGGCAGTTCACTACTGCACAAAGGCTTCTCCTGAAATGGTAGGTTATGGGACTGATCAGCATCATACCGCACAAATGCGCGAACAAATCTCGCGTCTCTGGCCTAAGGGTAGGAAGAACACCGTGGAGGTTTAACATGGAGATAATCCTTTATCTTCCCCAGAAATACATGGGGATACTACGTAAATAAAGGTCCTAGCACAAAACAGATAGGTACAGAGGTCAATCTACATACAAGTGCGCTCGAGCGACGCACACATAGACACTGCTCACGGACACGATATGTCGGACTGTTTGGGACTAGAGTGCGAGTGAGTGCGAGCGCGAGTGCCATGCGCTTGAGAGAGATAGATGTATAGATAGAGCGACCGCCGAGCGTAGGTATGAAAAGTGAAGTACATACATGTGATTGACTTCTGTACCTATCTGTTTTGTGGTCCTAGACTATTACGCCGATGGATCTTGTATTCTAGGAGGAAAAGCAATTTTCAGTAATAGATGTTCTGGGCTGACATGATGACCACTCTGGCACATGTGGCGCTCCTCAGTTACCAGAAGCCGTTAGGTATTTAAGTCATATCCTTTGTGATCCAGAATAATCGAGATGTCAAACTGGCGTCCAAGAAATTCTCATAAAAGGAGGACATAGCTTGCGATGCGGACGCTACTAAGAAAATGGAAGTTGTAAAGATGTTCTGGATGGTATAGCATTACGTGGCTCTAGAGTCTGCTTTATCAGCGGGGACGTGACCGTGTTTTATAAAATCCAAACTCTGGTCAGATACAGCAATATTATGCTTCTATAAACCAAAGAGAGGTATCTCAAAAAATTGCGGCTTATGGCGAAATACTCAACCGCCACACAATATTAAGTTGTCCTTAAGCTTAGAACAATAACTAATAATATTTGTGGAATTCGAATGGAATTCGTCAGTAGCAGCCTGAAGTTTTGATTGGTGCTCGGTTGATGGCAATAGGCTCGCTCCGTATTACATGGGACTTAAACATAACGGCGAAATTAGGGTGTTACTATACACCTCTGCCGAACACTTCAGAGAATACAGGCGTGATGTTATGTTTATGTAGATTTGTCCTAGTTCTGCATATTCCATACCTACTTCTAGAATCCAATTAAAATACCTGTTTCGGGACTCGCATCTACTTTTAAACAATATCTATGAGGCACTGACTAAGGGCTGGTTGTTTCACGACTACATTACTAACGGGTAACAGTTAAAAATGGCATTAACGATGGTTAAGGAAAAATAAGCGTTGTTTCACGCTTTGTCGTTCTTGACATACGTCAAAAGTTTGCTTTGGACTAGTATCCCTAATAACTTTGACGAAACGTCTTTTATGCCATTAAACAACGCTCTGCGTTTGACGGAAGGTAAACATCCTACGTATTATTATAAAGAGGAAAGATTTGTATTTTTGTATGTAACGAATAAACTTAAAAACTACTGGACTGATTTCAAAAAATCTTTTGCCGTTAGAAAGCTGCATTATCACTGAGTAACATAGGCTACGGGCGGAGCCGTGAGGACACAGCTAGTAATAATATAAAGAGGAAAGATTTGTGTTTTTGTATGTAACGAATAAACTTAAAAACTACTGGACCGATTTCAAAAATTCTTTTGCCGTTAGGAAGCTACATTATCACTGAGTAACATAAGCTATATTTATTACTGGAATAAAACTTCTTACGCGGGCGGAGCCGTGAGGACACAACTAGTAGTTTATATTTGACTAAAGTAACATACTTTTGCTGATCGTTCGAAAAAACCGGGCCTAAGTAGCTACTTATAATGCTAAGATCACAGCTGTTTTTCTTCAACACAAAGGCCACTTCAAGCCTGAAAAACGATTGTCAAACCCTTTGTTTTTTTAAACAAAAGGGACATGTTTTCAGTGAAGTGGGTTACACCCGAGACGTAGTTGAAACATAAAACGACTGGAATTAATATCCGCCGGTGTGTCATGCTGTCAGCACGTGTGCACTGTGCAGTGTCAGTTACAGTGCAGGCATCTGACAAGCCAATATCCCTTTTAAGCCGATAATACTCATTGAATGAAGTGGTAAAGCTGGTTAATTTAGAGATATCTCAATCAAAGATCCGACGAACTTTTTGTCGCGTTTGGCCCTAGTCTCACCTGGTGGTAAGCGCAGACAGGGTCTAAGATGGAGCACACGAATCCAAGGAACAGAGATATAGAGGAATTCCGCTATACCTCTCTGGCTCTCACATACACACGACGGAACACAGTAAACTGCTTGGCGCTGGACTTTAATGTGGTAACTAGCCAGGCAGCCCGTATAGATCCTACCACCAAGCGTGTTGGGTTTTGTTGAATCTTACAACGCGTCAATTCCCATTATGCGGTGAGGTAGTTTTATATTCCAGCCCCCACACGGAAAAGAACTTGATGATGGTTAGACTGGAAGCCGACCCCAACATGGGGAAAGGCAGAACGAACTCATGTAACACTTTAGGGTGGCTTTAGGAGTCAACCCTCAACTAGCATGTGCACATAATATTTAGCAGGCGTGTACTTACGGGAGGATAAAGAATAACACTTGTAACCGTACGCTATATATGTTGCAGTCAAAACTCTTAACCAGTCAAAAGTACTATTGACTAGCAAAATCAGTCAAAAGTACTTTTGACTGAATAGATTGGTCAAAAGTGGTTTTGACTGAAAATTATTGGTTATTAGTACTTTTGACTGCAAATTTGCGGTTAAAAGTACTTTTGACTGACGCTCTTCGTCAAAAGTAGTTTTAACTGCAATAAAGCATCAGTCAAAAGCACTATTTTACACTAGTCACTCATTTTTGTTCTAATATCAGCACGTTCTCCACTAAAATGAGTAATATAAAAGTTTATATGTGCGTTTGTCGTTATTTTTATCGACCACCTTAATTTTTTAAGAGTTTTGACTGATACGACCAGTCAAAACCATTTTTGACGGAATCACTTAGTCAAAAGTACTTTTAACCAGCTCCATTGGGCAAAAGTACTTTTAACTGTTATTTTAGTCAAAAGTATTATTGACTAAAGCATACGGTCAAAAGTACTTTTGACTGATTTTGCTAGTCAATAGTACTTTTGACTGTTTAAGAGTTTTGACTGCAACATATATATTTAATTAAGAATTACAAAGAGAACAACAGGGCGTGGTTTGTACAATGCGAGGAGTCCAGGGTCTTCTTGACAAGGTGTGGGCACTTAACTGGGCAACTGCAGCGGCGCGAGAGGGCGATCTGCGGTGTGCCCGACCTTTTATAGGCCCGGACCACCGCCAGTCAGCCACCACCCGTCACACTCAATATAGTCCAGTATAACACACTCAAACAAAAGGGATCTCTTTACAAAGCTAGCAACAGTAATGTACAACAAGATTTCAGAGGAAACGACAGGATTTCATATCCGAGTGTCGCATCAAGTTGTCACGTTGTCAGCTCATATGCAACGCAGTCTTTTCACTTCAGATGTGTGCTGTGTTGCAGCTCTGACTAGCCGTAATCCCCTTTTAGAGTAGGGTGCTCACACAGTGACGAGAGAAACGGGAAATTAACGTTTTTATGACCAGCGAATAGCGTTAGAGCAGTCGGGAGGACTAACCTACTACAGTGCGCGCCAAATAACTTGAACCAACATGGCGTCTACTGCCAAACTTGAGGGGTTTACTAGTTGCCACTGAAGAGTTCCACTATCCACCTCCTAGCACCATCTTTAGACCCTAAACACTAAGTGTAATCTATTGGCCTCATCAAAACGAGTTATATGACCCGAACCTCGCATAGATCACGCAGTCGACGCCATCTTGGTTCAAATTATTTGCGCACTGTAACGAAATTAAAATTTCAGTCAAACCGCAGCTCAACCAAGGCTGCTTGACTTTTTCTTTTATAACGGTCCCCATACAGGAAAATACTATAAAGCTTTGATGTGGAACATCTAATGCGGCGGTATGGGCGTGAGAGCGGCTGATACGTGGCGACGCTCGCGATGCCAGACACACGACGGCAGACCTTCGTAACTCATCGGCTTTCTTCGGTTTGAATCGGCCAGTGTTTTTTTGTAAAATGACATGTGTCTCGCGACGGCTTCATTTTTTTTTCTATGTAATCCAAAATCGCCTCTCTCTAGTCTCTAACACACAACCCGTCACAACCACATTCCCTTTGCCTTCACAAACAGGCCGAGCTTTGAATTATAGAAGCAGCCTCCGCTCCAGCGCCAAAGAGCAGTAATTAAAAGCACTGGCATGCGACTAATTAACACTACGGTGAGTTTTGTTTATGCTCTCGACTTAATTTAGAATGGGGTGAGTGCAGTCGTTGGTTATTATTGCAGAAATAACAGCAGTCATAGCTTATATGACCGTCGGACTGCCAATCTATAGGTTGCGAGTTAGAACCCAAGGCCAACCTCTGACTTTTCGGATTCATGTGCGTATTGTATAATTATCACTTGCTTAAAAACGGTGAAGGAAAACATCGTGAGGAAACCGGCATGCTTGAGAGATATTCCTCGACGGCATGTGAAGCCAAGTCAGAACCCATTGGCGGCATAAACTCTGACACCAGGTTAACCATTAACCTCACGAAAAGAAGAAGCTTGCAGAAATGAATTCTTTAGATGATTTTTATGGATGGGTTAGCTGGTTTTATTGATCTTACGCTTCTTATTAAGAGAGAAAATAGCAGTAAGCCTAGCACGTATACTGTTGAGCTACTAACGTAAATATAACGTTAATATCAGGTTCCCACCTATGAAATCAGCGTTTTATATGGATCATTTTAAAGAAATTGTATTTTTCATATTAACATTTCCTTAATTTATTTAACAACTATGAACACTAATATTTTAAAACTTTTTTGCACTAATGTTTAAAACTAAGATAACGTATGCCACTTAGATTATGCGACAAAAATAAGTTTTGGCTAAGTTAAAACAAAAATAGTGGTCATTTCTGCTAACAAAAAGAGGAGTCGTTTTGATATATTTTTTCTGTTTAGAAAACTATAAGTAATAAGTTTTTTTTACTATTGGTAGTTGTCTATGATGGTCATTATTCGATATAATATCAAACAGTTGAAGAATATTTTAAATCATAGAAGTGACGAGGTTCTCTATTTGTGAGAAAAAAACGCCACTTTCATAGGTGGGGACCTAATATAAGTGAATTTTGAATCGGAAATACTCCATTCGCACATACTATTTTAATTAAATTGAAAACTTTATTCCTATCTATGTATGATACAAATTATGCATGTCGCAAAAAAGTAAACCATGTTATAGGACAGTTTTATTTTATATTCAAAATTCGCTTACATATACGATACGTATACGATACTAATATGTCAAACGTTCGTGCTATTTGTTTTGGCTATGAGATTTCTTTTTTAAACACATTTAACAAAACATCTCCTAGCCAAATTCTATTATACCATAACGGAATTTTTAAATAACCACAATGAATTAAATAGATTCCTATAATTACGACATTTTTTGTAATTTGACCTCCAAATCTGTAAAAACAATACTTTATTTTTTATTAGCTTTAGGATTACATAAGTTATTAATTTCTTTTTTTATGGTTTATTCTAAATCAGACATATGTT
The DNA here is from genome assembly GCA_910594945.2 of Amphipyra berbera. Classification (NCBI taxonomy): domain Eukaryota; kingdom Metazoa; phylum Arthropoda; class Insecta; order Lepidoptera; family Noctuidae; genus Amphipyra; species Amphipyra berbera. Next base: position 2,393,818 of record OU343131.1, on the reverse strand, counting down.
GTTTTGTACGCCGAAAATGGCAAAACATGCAGATCTACGTGTTATTTTAAGACCTTGCACATATTATTTGATGTATATATAAGTTACTTACTTACTCATGTTTTACAAAATAAAAATAAATAAATAGGGTGTTAGGCCATCGGAGTTGCGGTGCATGCAATAGCGAATCCCGTGATCCCAGCCATAGGTTAGAAGGAGGAACACCGTTGGTTTTTAGCCGGTAAGAGACCGGCAGACCCCCTCGCCTTCCTCGGGCGAGAGGCATCCATGAGGATTTTCACCTACGGTTAGCAACCTGCGGCTCGCGAGCCACATGCGGCTCTTTCGATATAAAGGGTTGGCTCTCCAGTTCCAAATGCAAAAAAAAGTATGTTACCATGAAAACTCTTAAAATCGTGCAATCGATTCATGATTGAGTAATATAATATAGTATGACTGAGATATAAATATAGTAACTATATCTAAATCTTTTTTTTTGTTTCTTTTTTTTTCAAATGTAATTAGTTCTGCTAAACGCCATTTCAAGGTTACCCAAGTACAGGACACCCTGTATAAGGAAATACTATGATATTGAAATTAATTTTTTTTGTAGCTCTTTAAAAACTGAAATTTGTTAAACTGCAACTTTAGGCTCTTGCATCTCAAAAGGTTGCCGACCTCTGGTCTACGGGTTTGAAAGTAGCCCCGTTTCTTTATGAAAATGTAACCTTGACATGTTATACTGAGAACCATTCATCCCAAAAGTACTACATGAATGAAACATCATGTTTAATGGCTATGTAGGCAATGTAATTGTTCTTGGTTTTTCCCTAATTTAATAACATGAACAATACACTTTTAACAGAACGCATTTGGTTATAATAGCAGACTACAAAGACCAGACGTTTGACGTCATTCATAATTCTCCGTTTCAGTTTTCAGCCGTGAACTGAAACGGGAATAATGACGTTTTTCGGGATACTGTTTAGCTTTTGGGAATTTGTGTAAAATATAAAATTTCTTGGATTCATTAGGGCACAAAATGTTCCCCAACATGACGCGCAGCATTGAGCCTAACACCCATATTCTAAGACGTTTCTCCAAAACTCACTCGACTCGACTCCACCTCGACTTAGTCTTTAGTTGACATTAACGTCCTCGACTCGAAATTTTTCCTCAGTCGAGGTAAGGAATCATCTGTCAAACTCAAGGTACCTCGGAACCTACCTTAAGGAAGGAAGTGTCAAAGTTCATACGTAACAAAAATGAATTTTGAAGACTTTATCGAATATGCTTACGATAATCTTTACAACTATTTATCGCGGCGTTATTTGCGCGATGCAGATAATTCAAATTATGACGTAATGAATCCGTCGAGGAACCTTAAAGTTCACTCGAAATTGCGACTAAGAATACAATTTTGAAGGTGTTTTCGAGGCCGTTCTGAGTCGAGTATGTATGAGTCGAGTAAGTTTTAGAGGAACGTCTTAGAATATGGGTGTAAGTGACGCTGCAACGATGCACACTACCCCGCAACGTTGCGCGCAACATTGTGCGGCATTACTACGTGACATGGGACATGTTGCAAGCCGCCGCTTCGAGAGCGGTGCAGGTGTTTGCGAGCGAATTGCTCCGCAATATTGTCTCAGTATACAGGGTGTCATTGTGCGGCATTACTACGTGACATGGGACATGTTGCAAGCCGCCGCTTCGAGAGCGGTGCAGGTGTTTGCGAGCGAATTGCTCCGCAATATTGTCTCAGTATACAGGGTGTAAACGAAATCATGATATTCCTTTAAACTTCGTGATGTACTGCTGACATAGATTGACCATTCAAGGGATACTTCTGGATTCTTTTTTTTTTACAAAAAGTAAACATGTGTGTTCTTAACGTGAGGCATTTTAGCGCTTCGAGTTAAATGACCGCGCGGCGAGCGATAGCCGCGCAATTCGCTCGGGGCGCTAATATGCCTCACGTTAAGACACGCATGTTTACTTCTTGTATTTTTTTTATGAAATCCAAACATATCCCTTGCAGGGTCAATGTATGTCAGCAGTACATCACGAGGTTTAAAGAAATTACACGATTTCGTTTACACCCTGTATTATCTACGACAGGGGTGGCCAACTTGATTCGACTCAAGATCTACTGTTTATTGAGTAGACTCTGTGCGATCTACCAATTACATAATCCGTACCTCTCCATTCAACTTATATTTTTCTTTGCCTTACCATGATCGACTGGATTAAGAGCCGCGATCGACAGGTTGGCCACCCCTGATATATGACATTGTCCCCGGGACATTCACGTAGATGTCCCGCGGCATGTTGCTCGATTTGTCCCGTTGCGAATCCAAAGCTTAAAGATTACTGACGCGACCATTGCTGCTTGTTGCATCACGTTGCATGATATCATGATCCGGTACAGCCGGTGACTAATCTTTTCTCCTATGGCTAGATTACGTCTGCATCATAATTCATTATTAATTAATTGACTACGACAAACATTAATAATAGCAATTTGTCTTTTATTTACACGTTTTATTACACGTTATAGGATTACTTCGTTGTCCGTCTATGTCTTCCTGTCTGTCTGTCAAGACCGCTTTTCTCAGGAACGCGTAGAGGTATCAAGTTGAATTATCAAATACTCAGGACTGCAATTTCTTGGAGTTGTGAAAAAATCAAACTTCTAAGTCATCACAATCATAAGTACGGCCGTTTACGCCGCATATTTTGACACTCGAAAGGGAATCAAAACCTATAGGGTACTTCCCGTTGACCAAGAATCATGAAATTTGGCAAGAAGCAATGTCTTATAGCACAAGTAAAGGGAAAAATCCGAAAAGCGTAAAGGTCATTGGGCACTTTAGATGGAAACCTTACCCACGGCGGACACAAATAAAATATAGCAGAATGTATTGATATATGGCTCTGATATACTACGATATTAGTCGCATTAATGTGGGTAGTGGGAATCTTAAAAAAAATAAAAGTATCGTAATATAACTTAAGTATGTGGTCGATGTACTAATGTTACTAAAGTGATGTAGGGAACTTGTGTACTGGAACTTGTGTACTTAACCAGAGGGTCGCAAGTTCGAATCCTTACTACCGAAACAGTTTTTACGTTTTCTAAAACCAAAAAAGATGATATTTCAGTCGATGTTTTATTTAAAAAAAATATTCGGTACGTTTTTCTCCCATAGATTTTTAATCGAACAATTATATACAATGAAAGTACACATAATTTTCTTTATTTTAAAATAATTTTGGTTAATGTCCGCCACTCTTCGCAAAGCGGGTCAAATAATGACCTTTGTAATTACACCACAAAAAAAAAGTTTGTACGGGACCCTCGGTGCGCGAGTCCGATTCGCACTTGGCCGGTTATTTGCTCACCAGGAAATTATAAAAGAATCAGGTTTGAAAATCTTAAAGAAAACGTGCTTTCGTATCGCCACTAGGTGTTCTTTTAATGAGTAGGTACTGTAAAAGGCGGTATATAGGATCAATGGACGGCACGTGTATACTGAGAATAATGACGTCATACAGGGAAACCTAGTTTCCCTAAGGGGTTAAACGTCATCCGACAATCTCTATGTGTAATAACGCAAGGAGCCGTCGATTTCGAGAGTTATATGTAGTTAGCGTTAAAACAGAATATAAAAAAAAGTTATGACAATTTCAATATTTATCGCGATATTTGGGTCGAGATCTTGGATTGTGATATTTATTGAGCGTTTCAACAATCAATACACTGATCTAAACGCTCAATAAATATCATGATCTAGGATCGCGATCCAAATATGTAGCGTGCCAAATACTAAGCGTGTAGCGTGCGCTGTATAATTTAATGTACCCTACGAAATATTCGTAATATACGTTTGATGATACGATGTTGTATACAATAATTAAAGATTAAAATTAGACAACATATTTGTTTTATTACGTAATTAATTTTATTGTTTTTTCATTACGTCTTTCTTTTATTCTTAAACTAGCGACCCGCCCCGGCTTCGCACGGGTACAATGTAGATACTAATGTGGAGCATATAAACCTTCCTCTTGAATCACTCTATCTATTAAAAAAAACCGCATCAAAATCCGTTGCGTAGTTTTAAACATCTAATAAGATCGAGTATTCCCAAGGAGGGTTGACGTCAGGCAGGCGGCCGGTCATAAAACAATAAGCTATAACCTCTAACAACATGGATTTATGAAATACATGTTGTGCCAACCCCACCTAGTGTGGGATAAGGGCAGGAAGAAGAAGAGTTTTAAAGATCTAAGCATACATAGGGACAGACAGATAGCGGGAGCGACTTTGTTTTATACTATGTAAAGAAGATAATTATAATGGCGAATTCAGGGTGTTACTATACATCTCTGCCCAACCCTTCGGGGAATACCGGCGTGGTGTTACGTTATGTAACGTTCTTTAAAAAAACCGCTTTTGAGTTTCGATATTTTGTAAGTGTTATATCTTTTTGTAACTGTAATTATATTTTATAACAAGAACAATATATATGAGATTATAATTTATGTTTTACCCAGAAACCGTTAGAATCTTGGAAAAGCGAAGTTGCACTAAAAAAAGGTTTAGAACAAACGTAAATAGAAGACATACAACCTTTAATCCATTACGTGAGCTAATGCTACTGCGACACATGACATCATTGTAATGTAATATAGTATAACTAATTAAGAAACATTATATTTAATTTTTAAGAAACATTATATTTTTAATTTTAAGGATCCGTATGCGTCAGCGTGGGCGGAAAATAAATACGTTTTCTTTCTTTCTAACTAGCGGACCGTCCCGGCATCGCACGGGTGGACATTTTTCCCGTTTTTCCAACATTTTTCATTTATGCTCAGCTCCTATTGGTCGTAGCGTGATGTTATATAGCCTATAACCTTCCTCGATAAATGGACTATCCAACACAAAAATATTTTTTCAATTCCAACCAGTAGTTCCTGAGATAAGCGCGTTCAAACAAACAAAGAAACAAGCAAACAAACTCTTTAGCATTATAATATTAGTATAGATATAGTAGTACCTAGTAGGTAGTATAACTTGTATATATGTATAAAACTGTCTCGTTGGTCTACTGGTGGCAAGCGCGACTACTGATCTTGAGGGTTCAATCCCCAGGTTGGGCAGTGTTATTGGGTTTTTCGGTGTGGAATTCCTCAGTAGCAGCCCAGAGTTTGGATTTGTGCCCGGTTGATGGTAATAGGCTCGCCCCCTATTACATGGGACTTAAACATAACGGCGAAATGAGGGTGTTACTATGCACCTCTGCCTAACCCTTCGGGGAATACAGGCGTGATGTTATGTTATTTAAAAAAAACATGCATATCGCCCGCGTTTGAATAATATTATTGCATTTCATGATGGTGATGCTTGCAAAGGCCATTTGAAAATAAATGTCTTATAATATCTAAATAGTATTTAAAATCTTAATACCCAATTTTTCTGATTGAACATAATGCACATTTGAATGGATGCGGCCTTGTTATTTGCATATTACCTTTTGAGGTGTCATAGTGAATAAGGCCCCTGGTAAAGCCTAAAAAAGGTTACTTAGTGAGTGAGACTCCTTAGTTCAGTAAGCTTAGCCGCCCCGGCTTTTTATGGTCTGGTTCAAGAATACGTTTAATATAAACGTTTAAAGCCTTTAGATATTACAGGGGTTCGTGGCTAATTAACAACTGCGCGTGTCATATGATTTGCACTTGCCGCGGTCAGTCCGTGGATGGGTGACCGTTCGTTAAACATCGAGATCAATCCGTGCCTCGGAGAGCACGTTAAACCGTCGGTCCCGGGTGTCATATGAAAGACAAGACGGAAGACGTTACTGACGTCTATGAAAGACATTATTAGTCAGAAGCCCAATAGTCTGACAATCGGTCTAACCTAAGGATATCAGCATTGCCCAGTTACTGGGTTGCGGATGTCTGATGGTAATCGCTCCGTGTAAAATACCAGTATTTTATACGGAGCGATTACCATCAGACCTCCAGTCATCATACCAGTATTCAGCCGCATCTGGTTAGAGTGGAAGCTGACCCGAAAATAATTGGAAAAAGGCTGGGAGGAAAATAGCAAGTAGCTATAATAAATACTATATGACACTGGCCTCTTCTCATTTAATACCAAATACTACAATATTACTTTGTTTGATACTTGCTCTAAAAATGTATTTCATTATAATGTTTGTAAATATTATCTGAAACTAGACCGTGCAAATATTAGATGTATGAGTTAGTTATGTCACATGAAATCAACCTGAACAGATCACGATAATGTGTATTTATTTACTTCTACATATTTTAACATTTAGTATACATACATAAACTCACGCCTTTTTCCCATGGTATAGGCAGAAACTATAGAACGCCACATGCTACGATCCTTACATACTCCTTTCGCTTCATCCACATTCATACATCTTGTCATACACGCACGCCGGTTGAGAGTACTACGCACCTGTCCTTTGTGAAGAACATCACCAATAACATCGATGTATGTGCTTCTAGGGCGTCCTCTACCGTTTCCACTGATATCCGCCTTATAAATTCCTTTTGTTAATCGCCGTTCACTCATTCTCTCAACATGACCAAACCACCTAAGCATACTCCTCCATACATTTAATGAGGACTGTTAATTTGAGAATAGTGTTGGGCTCAAGTTCATCCCGTTTTATCCCGTTTGGGGACTGGCTAGAATATAAAACTCACTACACGCTGGGAATAGAAGTGTGTTGTAAGATTCAACAATACCTATAGCACGATTGGTGGTGTGATCTTTACGGCTATCTACTACCCCCACATTAAAGGCTTGTACACAAAACTGCGATGCGACGTCGCATCGTAGAAATATACGAGGTCGCACGACGCATCGCAAGAACTTACTAATTGGTTCGCGTAATTGATTTTTCCTATATTTGCTTATCAGTAACAACAGTGCGCAAATCTTTTAACGCAAATTTCTTCTACTTTGTATAAAATACGTTCAATACGGTTGACGATCGTCGAGGGATTGGTCATCCGAAATCAGTTTTCTGCGTTGCGAATTCGCATCGTGCCGATTCGCAGTTTTGTGTACAAGCCCTAAAGCTTGATACTTTTTCTATAATGTCAATTGTTTTATATAGTTTAGCTTCCTTATCACTTTTGTAAATGTGAGAACTTTGTGGACCTGCCTCTATAAATTTGTAAATTACTATTATTCATATAGTTTTTATTCTATTTTATTTGTTAATTTTTGTTCCACATTACTCATTGGTCTGTGGTCAGGACTCCATTGTTCTCTCACTATCCTAAATCATTGTACTCTGAAATTGTTAAAGATATTATTTTTAAAAGAGTAACCATGGAGTTTCTTGCCGGCTCTTCTCCATAGGAAACGACTAATTGGAACCGTGCCTCTAAATTCGACTTTTCATAAGCACCTGTATTGGTTTATGTGAAATAAAAACTTTTGATTTGATTTGATTATATAATTTCATTAAAAAATAAAACGGAAAATGTCTCCGTACCTAATTACAATAACATCGATCACGCAGGTTTCCTGTTTTGAAACAAACCATCCTGTTTATCACATAACTACAGTTGACAGTTGATAAGGGTGTCGTCACACTGCGGCTATTCTCGTAACGAACGACACGATAGCATTGTTTGAACGCTATGACGTTTGACATGTTTGCACAAAGCTTTATTTATTTAAGTCAAAATATATAGGACATTTATGATAAATTGAGTAAAAGTAGAAGAGTAATATAACTATGTAATTATTACCTTGGGGTCTTCTTTTTTGTTATTGTCTCTTTTCAAACAAGCCGACGGCCCACCTCATGGTAAGTGGTTACCGTTGCCTAAACAAGGTTAGTCGGAAAGGGTAAGCCGCGGGCCACTTAATGTACCACTGATGATTGTTTTAAAGAAAGTGTAAAATTTCTAAATTCGACAAAAAAAAACCATGCAAAATGATTTTTATTTTAGTTTTTTCAAAAATTCTTCATCCCTGCTTTAGTTACGAATTCAGAGAATGGAGCTTCTAATCCGTGACCCCAAATATGATCTAAAATGTAAACACAGCTGATCATAGGTGAGGATAGATAGAACTTAGCGTATTTTTTATGACATTTTTATTTTGCTTAATTTATTAGCCTTAATTTATTAGCCTTTAAAGCTAGAATAAGAATGAATCAGGCAACGAGTATGACTGACGATTTGGAAAGAGTGAAGAAAAGATACACCGAAATAAAGGCGGAAGTAAAAGAGATAGTAAAGATGAAGAAGAATGAAATGGAAGATAAGTATAATAGGAAGTTCTCCGACAACTTCAGGGTCAATGTTAAGCTGTTCTGGCAACAAGTAAGATTGGCTCGTGAAGTTTCGGGGACATCAAATATGAATATAGTTAGAGGAGGAGATGGATGCTTGTTAAGTGAAGAATGCAAGGTGTTGGAACGCTGGAAGGTATATTTTGAAAGTTTATTTAGTTGGCAGGATAGTGTGCAAAGAGTGGGTAACTGGGCGGAAGCGAGTGAGTCAGACATTGACTTGGATGAAGATGAGGAAAATCTGATTGAAATGGATGAAATCGTGAAAGCGCTGAAATGTATGAAAGTTGGAAAAGCTGCTGGATGTGACAGAGTGTCTGTCGAAATGCTTAAGGGCGGTGACGGGGTGGTAGCAAGCCTGCTGTACCGGATCTTTAATATGTGTTGGAGATTCGGCCAAGTGCCGGGCGACTGGTGCAAAGCTGTAATCGTACCACTATATAAGGGAAAAGGTTCACAGCAGGAGTGTAAAAACTACCGCGGCATTAGTCTTTTGAGTGTGGTCGGCAAACTATATGCGAAAGTTTTAATTAACAGAGTGATAAGAATAACAGATGAGAAAGTATGGGATGTTCAGGCAGGGTTCAGAGAGGGGATGGGCTGTATGGATCAGATCTTCTCCTTGAGGTGCATAGCCGAAAAACATCTGGCAAAGCACAAGAAAGTGTACTGCGCTTTCATTGATTTGGAGAAGGCCTATGATAGTGTGTGGAGGGAAGAATTGTGGTCGACACTATCTTTGTACGGGGTGGACTGGCGCTTGATACGGGCACTGAAATCGCTGTACAGGGATTCCAGTGCTTGTATTAGGATAAATGGGGCGTTCACAGACTGGTTTGGCATCTCCAGAGGTGTTAGACAGGGTTGGGTAGCGTCTCCATGGCTGTTCAACTTATACATAGATAGTTGTTTGACAGATTTAAAAGGGAGTGAGTGTGGATTGAAAATGAATGAGTTGCCTGTCAAATGTCTTCTCTACGCAGATGATCAAGTTTTGCTTGCATCGTCGGCAGAAGAGTTGCAAGACATGGTAACTATGATGAATGGAGCATATAATATGAAAGGGATGAAAATTAATGTAAGCAAGACGAAAGTAATGGTTTTTGAAAGAGATGCAGACGTATTTGAGTGTAAAGTAAAGATAGGAGATGAAAGTATTGAACAGGTGAATGAGTTTGTTTATTTGGGAAGCATGTTTACAAGAGATGGTAAGATTGACGAAGATGTGGAAAGGAGAGCAAATGCGGGAAATAAAGTAAATGGTGCTTTGCATGCGGTTGTGGCTAGCCGGTCGATGTCCAAAAAGGCACGACTGGCTGTCCATAATGGTGTGTTGGTACCTACGCTTATGTATGGAAGTGAATGTTGGTCGTGGCAGAAGAGGCATGAAAGTAGAATAAATGCCGTGGAAATGCGTTCCTTGTGAAGTAATTGCGGTGTAACTTTGAATGATAGATTGAGAAATGAAGAGATTAGACAAAGTTGCGGTTTAAAAGATGATGTAGTGACAAAAATTGAAAGGAGTATGCTTAGGTGGTTTGGCCATGTTGAGAGAATGAGTGAACGGCGATTAACAAAAGAAATTTATAAGGCGGATGTTAATGGGAACGCCGGTAGAGGACGTCCTAGAAGGACATACATCGATGTTATTGGTGATGTTCTTCACAAAGGTCAGGTGCGTAGTACTCTCAACCGGCGTGCGTGTATGACAAGATGTATGAATGTGGATGAAGCGAAAGGGGTATGTAAGAGTCGTAGCATGTGGCGTTCTATAGTTTCTGCCTACCCCCATGGGAAAAAGGCGTGAGTTTATGTATGTATGTATTTTTATTTTTCTCTTAAACTAATGACTTTTGGGGAAAGTTGTAGAACAAAAGTTACCCTTTATTATGGGTACTTTAACACTCTTTCGGCTTACTATCCCCTTTATGACTAACCTTGTATTCACCTACAACCCCAAGAAGATTGCTAATACTTCGGCAACCTTAGAGACAAAGTTGAAAAGTCTCATGTAGGTACCTGTAATTCCACCGATATCTTTCAGAGCGGAACAGTATTACTAGGCGGTAGAAATAGGTATGGTGGTATAGTCCGCACGCAAGTGCTTCACATCCTGAGATATGGGAAGAAGAAGGGGATTAGAAGAAGAAGAAGAGGGATTAGAAGAAGAAGTAAGAAGGGGGTTGCGAAACAATAGACGCGCTCTGTCAGTTTGCTTTGTCTTGTCTACCGCTCGCGCCCCCCTCCTGCCGCCCCCATTCCTCAGGAAGGGACTAGCACCTGCGCTCGAACTTATTCACAAGGAGCTCCTACTATTAAAATTCTTTCGCTACTTTTAGCCATCACCTATGGGTAGATGCACGTTGGCCTATTCTTAGCCATGAATCACAAGGCTATCTCATTGACTGTATGTAAAACAATAATAAGATACAATCTAGTAAGACTTGTATTACCAGAATCTAGGTCATAAACATAGGATTTATGCTAATTATTGTTTTGTTATGTTTATCAAAAATATAGAGATATAAATTGTTATCACGCTAAGGTAGGAAGGTACAAATTGTCATGTTATTGTATGAACGTGAATATAATGGGAGAATATTGTAATTGCTGCTGATTACACAGTGGTCCATGTGACAGTCGTTATGGGTGGTCAGAAACCCAAAAGTCTGACAACCACTCTAACATTAGGATATCGGCATTGCCCAGGCACTGGGTTGCGGAGGTCTGATGGCAGTCGCTCTGTGCAAAACACTGGTATTCAGCCGCACCTGGTTAGACTGGAAGCTGATCATCATAGTTGGGAAAATAGGCTAGGAGGAAGAGACAGTGGTCTATGTAGATGACTCCTTAACAATACTTTATAGTTCGGCTGTTAAAATCTACACTAATATTATAAAGCTGAAGAGTTTGTTTGTTTGTTTGAACGCGCTAATCTCAGGAACTACTGTATGAAATTGAAAATATGTTTTTGTGTTGGATAGTCCATTTATCGAGGAAGGTTATAGGCTATATAACATCACGCCACGACCAATAGGAGCGGAGCATAAATGAAAAATGTTGCAAAATCGGGAAAAATGTCCACCCGTGCCAGCCGGGACGGGCCGCTATTTTGTATAAAATGTAAACAAACCTTTGATTGTGAAACATTCATTCTGCTTTAAAATCGTTTAAAGATACACATTTTTAATGATTCAGGAATAAGTGTTAAGATTTTATAAAATGTGTACGTTTAATGGATTCAGAAAACAAAATTTAAAGTTTGTTTACCTTTTAAACACAATTTAAATGACCGGACTATAGATTGTATTATTGTTTTTGTTTTGCAATAGGAAATTATGTGTTTTGATGTTTACTTAATTGTAATTTAAATACGCAATATTTACTGCAGTTTAAAAGGATAATGCGTACCCGGAACACCGAGAAAATTAACAAAATAAATAACAAACAAGTTTTCCATCACTAACCACATGGATTTTCTATATCTATATAAATAAAAATGAATCGCCAAATGTGTTGCTAAGCGCAAAACTTGAGTACGGCTCGACCAATTCGGCTATTTTTTTATGTTTTCCTTAAGGCACAAGGAAGGTTCTTATGGAGAGAAAAAACATAAAAATTGCGTGGAAAATAGTAAAAACAACACTTTTATTTGCCCACTACAGGCCAATAACTTTTGACAGAACGAAGTCTGTCCGGGCAGCTAGTAATAAATAATATTAATGGGATATTCATTGAGTAACGAGACGAGTGAATTAATGGGTTCTATCCTGATTTACAATGTACCTACTTAGTCTTAGTAATGTATATTGGAAGTTATTTAAATACTAGCGACCCGCCCCAGCTTCGCACGTGTGCAATGTATATACTAATGTGGGGCATATAAACCTTCCTCTTGAATCACTCTATCTATTGCTGAAAACTGCATTCAAATCCGTTGCGTAAATTAAAGATCTAAGCGTACAGACAGCGAGAGCGACTTTGTATTATACTATGTAAAGATTGTCAAATTCTTAGGAATTAGGAGTATTATAATATTCTGTGTTATTGTTATTTTGTAAAGGTATGAGGTCTTTGCTTCATTATTGATAATGACCCAACACGGCTAAAATTTCGCGCATGTAGGAAGGAAATAGTTACTGTTAAAACTATTATATAAACTTTGCTTCTCAAATGGCTTATCCTAAGATGACATTAATAAAACGACATTTTATTCTTAAATACATAAACGGTGTAAATAGAACCTTAACGAAGCCGAAAGGCACTTATTCTCCACGTCATTGCGATCATTTTTTTGTTCTGGACTATGCCTGGGTACCTTCTAGTTACGGAGATATTGAAGGTCAAAGTTCCAACTTTTTCACAACTTTTTTTAAAAATACTAGTTTTGAATATATAATATAAATACCTCCATTACCCGTTTACTACTCATTGCATCTATCAGCAGTGTTTTGAGTGGGTTATATTGAGCTTTACAGTAAAACGAAAATTTTCACCCAAAAAAAAAGTCGTTTCCCAGCGACAATTTTTGCGTAGGATTACTTAGTTTGATGTACTGAATGCATGGTTGACGGCTTCGTGAAGAGTCTTTTTACACCTTGTATAGTTAGATTGTGATTGCGATTAGATTGCGCAATACATTTAAAAAATGTAATGCAATCACCGGCATAAACGACCAAGACATGTCATTACGACCGAACCTAGTGAACTAATGTCTTAAATTTTTTATTTTTAAATCTTTGCCCCACACTAGAATTTCACCTGTATCGTGGGTGCGTTTACAGACACAAATCTCCACATGCACAAACATCCAGACTAGGAACAACTATCCGTAGACCATTCAAATATTTGCTCCGTGCGGGAATCGAACCCACGACCCGTAGCGCAGAAGCCGATCGCTCACCCACTGCACCAAACGTGTCGTCAAATTAACCAATAACGCTCGGTAAATCATAGGAATTGTTCATAACAAACATGTTATAGTAGAATCATCACTTAGGCCGTGGCCGCACTGGTACGGCGACAGCGACGCGACGGCGATTTCACGAATAAATAAATTTCGCTTGTCGCTTCTGCAGTGCGGCCACGGACATATGTATATATGAGTTTGTTTTCACGAAATCGCCGTCACGTCGCTGTCGCCGTACCAGTGCAGCCCCGGCCTTACACCTACTCAATATTATATTCTATTCTAAAATAACTCTCGTTAGTCAAAGTTTCAAAAATATATACAAGTGCACAGGTAGGTGTTTTACTACATGAAGTTATTCATAATATTTATAGCTTCCCCAAATATAACTCTCACTCATTGCTGTTACTTTCGTAGATTGAAACGCTGACGCAAGTGACCGCAGATCATGTAATATGTTATATTGGAAAGGCTACCGAATAAGGCGCAAATGTCAGCACGAAATGGTAAACTGAAGTATGTAGTGCGTTTTGAAAGGGAGAACGCAAAAAAAAAGTACAGCTTTCATATTAAGTGGAGTCAACATTCAGACTACTTTCTATCAGTGGTGTAACAAAAAAGATTGGGGCCCCTGTGATTTTTAAACTGGGGCCCTACCTTTTTAAATTGGGGCCCTAACGTAAATTTTAATTTTTTTTACCGGAAATAGTCAGTTTTCATGTCAAGGACGGTTATATTTTTGGTTTTAATACTTAGGGCGATTTTGGAGGTCGGATGGAATAATATCTATTGACATGAATGAACATCAATCATATTTACAAGCACCACAAACTACACTAATGACACTCGACACGCTTTTTAAATACATGATAACAATATATTGTTGACAGGTTTGATTTACCACATGACCTAAAAATGGACCGAACAGGGCGTCCGGAAGGTGATACTGATGGAACAACTTTAAATAAAAAAATACATAACATACTACTTCTTCTCTCACAAGCTTTACGAGAATAGCTCATGCAGTGGTATACACTTATACAAATTAGCTAGTCAGCAAGATTGGTAGCGGGGCTGACTGCCCAGTATGCTGGATGTGTTGGCAACACCAACAGATTTAGTTTTTGGTTTCTATGTGGTGGCAACACTGTTTTGTCACTTCATCTTCACATTTTCTCTCTAGCAGTGGTAGTGCGAGCTTTATTATTATTTTACCTATTTTCTGTTCTTTACACCAGTTTGTAACTATTGAAGCATTAAACCGATCCTAGCATTAACAATTTATTTATGACCAAATACAGTCCACCAAGTTCATTTCCGCACAGGATTTACTTCAGTATCGTCCCCCGTTGAGGCTTTTTTAATGCACTTACCTTGTATGAGTAAGAGAAAATTTACTTTTAGAACAGCAATCTTCTGTCGACTAATACCATCAAAATTTCGAGTTATTTTTTCTAGCCGGTGACGAGAAAATGCGTCAATGGTCCTTTGTCACAAACAATAGCCAGGCGTGTGAAATATAGGAGAACCTCTTCATTGCTGGAACCCTATCCCACTCCCAGTAGTGGACTGTGATTGGCTGTTAGTATCGATGACGATGATTCGGCTCCAAAACAATGTTCAGTCCATCCGAGCGCTTATTGTGAACTACTTCCGATCCGAATCCGAGGAAATACCTTCAATTAGAAGCCGGCTGCTAATCCATGAAATTCGGATCGGTAAAGTACAATCTTTCGTGTAAATAGTACTACAGCTTGCAGCTAGTTCACACAGAAACTGTTTACAGGACCCGTTTTTATTTTGGTGATGGCGTCTGTAGTTGTATGAGCGAATTTACATACACGACAGTATTCCGAGTCCAGTAAAAAATACTGAATCAGTTATTTTTATCGTGTCTTGCCTGCCAGATGCAACGTAGAAGCCATTTGTTTAACTGATCTGTCGGTACAGATGTGAACAACACATCCAGTACCGACGGATCCGTTAAAACGGATTCGGTGTGTGAACGGGCTCTAATTCGGATCGTATGCATTGCACAAGCGCTCTCACAGTTAGCGGTTTGATACAACCATCTCAGATATCTATAAAGATTAGTGGCCAAATACTCAAACGCTATTCAATTTTAAGTTCCCGTTAAGTCTCGTGCTGTCCCTTTCACGTTAAGATGAAATGATAGCAACGGCACGAACTTAACGGCAACTTAAAATTGATTAGCGTTTGAGTATTTGGCTATACAATTGGATAGTTGATAATATTTTTTTAATTAATTGTTTCGAGACTTTTACAAAAAAAAACATAGCAATATAATTATGATGAAATGCCAAGTTATAAACGATTTAAAATTGCTAATAGACAGGGACCACACTATTGAACAATGACGTTATCGTTCTAAAACTTCATAGTATCTTGATATCACTCCGTAAAATGTACGTTTCGCGCGACAAGGACAGTAAATACGTCATTCAAAATTTGATAAACGTGTATCTCCTCCATTTTTAGATTGTTTTTTTTTTTCTACGATCTTTTTCTTTCTATACCTTTTTTGATATAATAAAAATTCAATTAAATTATCCGTAATTTTTTTAAGTTTATCAGTCAACTACCGAATTATCTACAACAAAGCATTGTAAAGTAGGTAATTGTAGTGTTCTTCCCTGCCTTTGCAGTTGGCTTGCACTCCAGTCCTGTTCTATTTCCTCATAAGTACATAACTAGGTACTTACTGGTCATGGTTGTCGATGCGCGGTCTTCGCTCGTAGGGTGGGCGTGCGTTGGCGGGCGCGAGTAGGCGCTGCGTGTCGGGTGCGCACGCGCGGGCGAACGCAGCCGCTGCCTCTACTGCTGCGTCTTCATCGTAGGTTGATGTGTCGTCTTCAGCTGTTCAAAGAAAGGTGTAATTGAATTAATAAGGCAGATTATGGTTATAGCCGGGATGAATCGCAAAAATAGTTTCTACAGTTCTTCTTATGAGAATAAAATATAATTATATATGTTATAGCAGTGATAGCGATAGGTGTGACCGTCGGACTGCCAAGTCATAGGTCTCGAGTTCAAACCCAAGGCACGCTCCTCTGAATTTTCGGATTCACGTGCGT
The DNA here is from genome assembly GCA_910594945.2 of Amphipyra berbera. Taxonomy (NCBI): domain Eukaryota; kingdom Metazoa; phylum Arthropoda; class Insecta; order Lepidoptera; family Noctuidae; genus Amphipyra; species Amphipyra berbera. Next base: position 2,377,481 of record OU343131.1, on the reverse strand, counting down.
ATTGTATAAATTATCACTTGCTTAAAAACGGTGAAGGAAAACATCGTAAGGAAACCGGCATGCCTGAGAGATATTTCTCGACGGCATGTGAAGCCAAGTCAGAGGCCCATGGGCGGCATAAATTCTGACACCAGGTTAGTCACTAACCACACGAAAAGAACGAGATGAGAATAAAATAAATTATGAGTGTATTTTGATATCTATGGTTTAAGAATCATGTTTATGGATCATAGAATGTTTATTAGATAAACCGTTTTTGTAAAACTATTTGAAAATAAACTGGATAAATGACGCTTGTATATAGTTAAGTCTATTAATTTGATTACAGCTGGAATTTAGCATATCATAAGCGTAAACCATAATCCAAATACCGGAAGAAAAACATGAGATACTGTTATATCTAAAGATCAATGCAAACGGCCGTTTTAATTCCGGACATGTTTATTACATAAATTAAATATTTACATCTATACTAATATTATAAAGCTGAAGAGTTTGTTTGTTTGAACGCGCTAATCTCAGGAACTACTACTGGTTGGAATTGAAAGAATATTTTTGTGTTGGATAGTACATTTATCGATGAAGGTTATAGGCTATATAACATCACGCTACGACCAATAGGAGCGGAGCAAAAATGAAAAATGTTGCAAAAACAGGAAAAATGTCCACCCGTGCGAAGCCGGGACGGGCCGCTAGTAATTTATACGATTGTGCTTATATTTGTTTAAGTAAAAAGTAACACGATATAACATTTACGCAGTTTATGTCTAACTGCCTCGTTGGTCTAGTTATGGCAAGCGCGACTGCTGATCGCGAGGTCCTGGGTTCGATCCCCAAGTCGGGCAAAGTGTTATTGGGTTTTTCCGTATGGAATTCCTTAGTAGCAGCTCGGATGTTTGGGATGTGCCCGGTTGATGGCAATAGGCTCGCCCCCTATTACATGGGACTTAAACATAACGGCGAAATGAGGGTGTTACTATACATGTCTGCCTAACCCTTCGGGGAATACAGGCGTAATGTCATGTAAAGCTACTACTTAAATACATTATTTTTGTCGATATATACTCGCTATCGTCACCAAGGCGACAGATGAAAGGAGAGTGCATGCAGTGGTGATGCGAATGACGAGATGGATGTGTGATCTACATGGGACTTAAACATAACAGCGAAATGAGGGTGTTACTATACACCTCTGCCTAACTCATCGGGGAATACAGGCGTAATGTTATGCTATGTATAAGGAAATAAACGACAAAAATCTGCAATGCGCAAATGTGTGATAAGATTTGTTATACTAACTTCCATGGCTTATTTGAACATATCTAAGAATGATATAATGATAAACAGTGTCAATAGTTTTCGCTAATTACGTTTTAAATACCATAATAAAAGTAATTTTAGGTAACCTTGCTTGTGGTAATGTAGGTGGGGCACTCATATTTACACTCTTGAATTTGATAAAACTAAGAGAGTGATGAATATGAATGTTGATGGATGGAGAGGGAGAGGGAGACCAAAGAAAAGATGGATGGATTGTGTGAGGGAGGATATGAAACATAAGGGAGTAAATGATAAAGAGACAGCTGACAGGGAAGAGTGGAAGAGAAAAACATATTGCTCCGACCCCAAGTAACATGGGTCCAGGGCAGGAAGATGATGATGATGATGAATTTGATAAAACAGACTATACAACAAATCGAAAGGCTCCGTGTAAAATACTAGTATTCAGCCGAATCTGGTTAGACTGGAAGCTGACCCCAACATAGTTGGAAAAAGGCTAGGAGGCAGAAGACAGCAAATTGAAAGGCATAGTGAATCTCGGTCGACACAGCCAGTATGGCAGCATGGCTGCGATGGGCAAGAGTTTTTGGCAACACAGCTTTGAATAGTTTCTTGTGGAGTAAGCAAGAGACGTCATACGACTAATATGAGAATGACGCAACAAACTAAGGTTGTAAAACCTGTAAGCTGTAAACTGCCTCGTTTTTCTAGTGGTGGCAAGCGTGACTGCTGATCGGAGACGTCCTGGGTTCGATCACCAGGTCGGGCAAAGTGTTATTGGATTTTTTCGTGTGGAACTTCACAATAGTAGCTCGGTGTTTGGATTTGTGCCCGGTTGATGGCAATAGGCTCGCCCCCTATTACATGGGACTTAAACATAACGGCGAAATGAGGGTGTTACTATACATGTCTGCCTAACCCTTCGGGGAATACAGGCGTAATGTCATGTAAAGCTACTACTTAAATACATTATTTTTGTCGATATATACTCGCTATCGTCACCAAGGCGACAGATGAAAGGAGAGTGCATGCAGTGGTGATGCGAATGACGAGATGGATGTGTGAAGTGACAAGAATGGATAAGATAAGGAATGAGTATGTCAGAGGAAGTTTGAAAGTAGCGCCAGTGACTGAAAAGAAAAGAGGAGTAATAGGTTAGCGTGGTATGGACATGGTATGCGGAGGGAAGAAAGTCATGTTACTAGAACATGGATAAACAAATAGAGGTAGGCTTAAGAAAAGATAGATGGATCATGTGAGGGATGATATGTGTAAGAAAGGAGTGACTACCGAGATGACGGCTGATAGAGGAGAATGGAAGAGAAATACGTGTTGTGCCGACCACACCTAGTGTGGGATAAGAATAGGGAGATGATGACGATGATCTACTGGCTACAATTCTACAAAGTTCTAGTTGCCTGCAGCCCTAACTCTGTCTTGTCTCTCACGATGTAAAGCTACTGTGGAAGAATCTTTTGAATTGTCATCTAAAACAATAACCAAATACACACCCCATTTACATCATGTTTAACTAAGTAGTGACAACCCTGACAACTTACGATCGTATTCAAACGCCTCGTTGTACATCGTTATCTGTGACAGCTTCCGAACGCAACCATAGACAATGCAAGATGGCGTCTTGGCGGGAAACACCTGTCACTTACATGAACACTGTTTTCACTTTCAGTTCAAACAATTGTCGTCTACATTTCATTATTATAATATGTACGAAGATGCTAAAATGCTGTACAATACAGCATTACACACTAAATTAAGAAATTTTAGGATAACGTTTTCTTTTAATGGTATTTTCACTTCCATAGTTAACTTTTTAATTGTTTTTTTTTCTTCTTGTTAAAAAAATATTTTTATACATCCATGTCACAGATATGTAATTATTATTTAGATTTCTATGATCTGTGTACATTTAGATCACATAGAAATTAAAAAGAAAAGAATGAGTTATTCGATCGTAGTCTTAGATTATTTAACAAAGTTGACGAATCTTGTTATCTTTTAAACACATCTAACCCTTCACTTATCCTATGGCCACAAAACGCACAAACAACACTATTTCAGGGTCCGCGAAAACCACGCATAAACATTTCAGTTTTCGTAAAACACGTTGCAGAATTTCACTGAAAGTTTACTCGGAGACATTATCTTTATCGTAGGTAATGTGTAACTTTGTCAAGAGGAACGGTGAAAATGAGCCGAAATTGTCAAATGTTTAGTTTGTATACAGATAGGTGTGTGTGAACTTGGGAACTGTGTATGTAGATTTTACTAAGATGTGCATTGAAAATATATATGTACAAAGTTTTTTTTTTGGGATTGTTTGTTATTAGGCAAAAACATGTGGTTGTTGGAATATAGATATTTGTATACATACACAAATATTTAGTTAACGTATCCAAGAGACCTTATGTGCCTAATAGTGCGATATCTATACATATAATAACTGCGTCGTTGGTCTAGTGGTGCCAAGCGCGACAGCTGATCGTGAGGTCCTGGGTTCGATGCCTGGGTCGGCTAGTGTTATTGGGTTTTTCCGTGTGGAATTCCTCAGTAGCAGCCCGGTGTTTGGATTTGTGCCCGGTTGATGGGCTCGCCCCCTATTACGTGTAACGGCGAAATAAGGGTGTTACTATACACCTCTGCCCAACCCTTAGGGGAATACAGGCATGATATTATGTTATGTTAATAAAATCGTAACGATGCTAAAACTGTACATTAAATATTTTTGGATAAAAGTAAGTGCAACGCATTTTAGGAACGATACTGATTCCAAAAAAGTAGTTTTTAAATTTTTTGTCTATTTGTATGTTTGAGTTTCAAGCCAGTGCTATTGGACAGATACAGTTGCAGCAACATCCGTTACAGAGCGGGTCAGGTTATAGGGTACACATTATCACGCTATTGAATGTGGGTGATGAGCAGTAACCATATGTTTTCGTAGGCAAAGCCGAGGGTAAAGCTAGTGCTACAGTCCGCGCGGATCTCGTTGGCCGCGCCTTAGGTATGTGAGCGGCAGGAGGGGGGTGCGGAACAATAGCCGCGCTCTGTCAGTTTGCTTTGTCTTGTCTACCGCGCACACCCCCCTCCTGCCGCTCACATACCTAAGGCGCGGCCAACTAGTTCCGCGCGGACTGTAGTACTAATTATATTACCGAATTCAGTTCCTCTAAAGGTTGATGACAGAAGTTTTTCTTCAAAACATAATTAAGGCCAATAATGTAACTGTTGAAATTAATCAAAACAAAGAGAAATGTTATCTAAAGATAAGAACATTTGTTCTACTTAATTAAATATTCGTTCTTCATTAGTAAAAAAACAGAGTATTGTCTTTTCTTTATCTTTTTAAAAAACGATGAGCCACACTATGATTTCTCCTGTATCGTGGGTGCGTTAACCGACTCAAATTTTCACACGCACAAACGCCCAGACCCGGAACAACTATTTGTAGGGCATACAAATAGTTGTTCCGTGTGGGAATCGAACCTGCGACCCGTAGCGCAGAAGCCAATCGCTCAGCCACTGCACCGAACATGTCGTCAAATGTAGGTACTTATTATGTAAAAACTTCGTATTTAGAGCGCTTGTGCGCTGTTCCGAATCCGAATCCAGGATAATACGATCCGAGTAAACACGGCTGAAAATCTGTGAAATTCGGATGGAAGCGTTTGTACAAATAGAACTACAGGTCCGGATTGTATTTTCTCAGATTCGGATTCTTCTTCTTCATTCGGTTATCTTCTTCTTCACCTTCTTCTTGCCCTTATCCCACACTAGGTGGGGTCAGCATAACATGTATTTCATACATCCATGTTGTTAGAGGTTTTGGCTTATTGTTTTATGATCGGCCGCCTGCCTGACATCAACCCTCCTTGGGAATACTCGTTGCGCCGTCGCGCGGGTGACCCAATGTGCTTACTGATATTATGCACTGGGTCCCAAAATGATATGCTTGTCAATCTTATTGCCGACAAATAAGCAGACTGTGTTCTTCTTGGTGGAGTATACTTGCAGTTCCTCGACCTACTCATTCAGTTTTGCGAGGGAAGGTTATATCAGGTTGCTGAACATTTCAAAGCATAGTTGGGCGGAGAGGAGATTAGCTGAGGATGTGATTCCGTGCCCGGTGAAGAAAAGAGTCAGCCAGAAGAGGAAAGTAGAGTCAAGAGTCAGGCTGTCAGCTTGCTTTTATTTATATTCTGTCCTTCCTGCTACGCTAACCCTTAGACGATTACTTCCTTTCTTTTTAGCTGAGTCTTTTATCGAAGATAATAGGATTCAGATCCGAAATCCTAGTGAGGAGCGGCTTTCACCATGATCTATCTGTGTGCCAAATTTCATCCAAATACCTTCAGCCGTTTTGCATAAATGAGTCACAAACTCTTGACTGCCTTGGTGGTCTAGTGGTCTCTGGGTTCTGGGTTCGATCCCCAGGTCGGGCAGTGTTATTGGGTTTGTCCATTAGGAATTTCTCAGTAGCAGCCTGGAGTCTGGATTTGTGCTAGGTTAATGGCAATAGGCTCGCCCCCTATTACATGGGACTTAAACATAACTGGTGAAATGAGGGTGTTACTATACACCTCTGCTCAACCCTTCGGGGTCTATGTGTCACAAACATCACCAGTTCACCACAAACTTTAACATCTATACATAAAGCTGAAGAGTTTGTTTGTTTGTTTGAACGCGCTAATCTACTGGAACTATCAGGAACTACTGGTTGGAATCTAATTATCGATGAAGGTTATAGGCTATATAACATCACGCTACGACCAATAGGAGCGGAGCATAAATGAAAAATGTTGCAAAAACGGGAAAAATGTCCACCCGCGCGAAACCGGGATGGGCCGCTAGTTTATAATATTAGTAGGATATCAAACTACCCACCGTTAGGTCGCGCCTTCAACTCTAAACTTGTCACTTTACTCTGAATTTCCATTATCACAATCACTTGTAGAACAATTTTGAAAATACCACGTGTTACGGAACACCTTAGTAAGCGATGATCGATAATACTGAATGCGTCAATACGCCGATAACCCATTTATATGTACGCTTTATCTGTGATAAGCTTGCTATACAGTCGGTCACATTAGGTGTAACATCCTTATATTAATATTCATGCTAATATCACACTTAACACCTTCTATTAAAGGTGGAAATCGCATGTACCTTTTTGGTAACTGGTGTGATTTAGGGCTGATTTTGTCGTTATTGTTTTGATGATATCCTGATTGTTTTTAAGTATGTTCGACATGATTATGAGGTATAATAGGTGTAAATGCGTAGTACATAACATAACATCACGTCTGTATTCCCCGAAGGGTTGGACAGAGGTGTACCTATAGTAAGACCCTAATTTCGCCGTTATAATAGGGGACGAGCCTAGTGCCATGATCCGAGCATAAATCTATACTCCGGGCTGCTACAGAGAAATTCCACATATCACTTTGCCTGACCTGGGAATCGAACCCAGGACCTTACGATCAGCAGTCGCGCTTGCCGCTACTAGACCAACAAGGCAGTTGCGTTGTACTTAGGTACAATAATTTATATTTACTATACACACCTTTATTAAAAAAATTCCTGATATGAGCACACTGTCAATCAGTCATATTTACCTTTTTATGAGTAATCTTTTATTAGTAATTATGGATATGTTGACATAGCTGACGTGTTGATGCAATTCGAATGCTTTCCAGGAAAATTCTATCATTTTCCAGATTCATCATCATCTTATACCTATAGTCCGGCCATTTAAATGTTGTATAAAAGGTAAACAAAGCTCGAGGGCAAGAGGGGCTCGTGGCTTATTAACAAATGCGCGGATCATAGTACGATTTGCGAGGTTTAGCAACGCTTGCCGCGGTCGGTTCGTGGATGGGTGACCGTCCGTTACACATCGAGACATGCCTGAGATATTTCTCGACGGCATGTGAAGCCAATTCAGAGGCCTATGGGCGGCATAAACTGTGACACCAGGTTAGTCACTAACCACACGAAAAGAAGAAGTTGAGAGATGTACCAGCAACAGCTACCATAAAATAGAATGCGGCGAAGCCTTATGCGGTCGGCATTTATTCCATACTAACGTATTCCTGTTTCCTCCTTGGATAATGTTACTAGAGCAAATATTTTTTACCATAATATGATATATAGCTACCACCACTATGTCCTTATGTTTTGTTTTTGTCAATAAATTAATTATTAAAAGAACTAGAAACGTTTAAATTTTATAAAAATCGACCGCTTTTCCCACCATTTTCAGACATCTGGCAAACAAATTTGACGAATATAAAAAATAAAAGAAAAGCACAGACATAACCAAAGTCTTTCTTAAATTATTACAGAAAAAAATATTAAAATCGGTCCAGATTTGAAGAAGGAAACAGGGAAATGCGAAAGTACGATTTCGCTAATATTGCACAGGAGAAATCTGTCCGAGATGCAGGTGTCTCTTTCGCGCTTAATTGGGAAGGTTTGTGGGAGGGGTGGGACGGGAATAGATAGCTTAAAAACCTATTCTTGTAATATTTTGCAGCTCGCGTTTCCTCTTAAGTGGAAATTCCTCCTAGATTTTCTTTACGCGTCATTTGTTTTGATCAATATACGGAGGTTTCATTCGAAGCGCATTATTTTTTAATAATGTAGATATAATATTATTATTATTTTGGAGTTCTTTGTTTACGTGTTTTTAAGTTACATAGTTATTGACTGCGTATGAAGAGCTTATCTTTATATAAATCAGTGGCAACCTGTATAGCTGATAATTAAGGTTTATTAATTGTTACTCTATCTTTTCTAATCTTTAATGTGTCGTTATTTTAGTTTAATGTGTTTCAGAACGATGTAAACAATATTTATGGACTATTTTAGGGATGGCAAACCAAGATACATTTAGGTACCAATTGAAAAAAAACTTTAATTTGTTTATGACGTGCCGTCAAGCAATCTTAGATTATTAAGAAAAATAAGTATTTTTTATACAGGGTGTTTGGTGCATCGTGTGCCAAATTGAAATGGTCGACTGGGGGGGTCATCTGCTATCCTTTCAGACCCCTAAACACTATTCATGCCCTGTCGATTTTTTTTCATCGACTTTTTATTATTTTATTAAAAAAATACCCAAATTTTACATTCAAATACAAATTTAAAAAAAAGTATAAGTCGTAGACTCTGAATTTTAATTTTGTTTAGATGTGTATTGTATGACAGTATTTTTGATATCAAAATTAGTGACATTAGCCATCTAGTTGTTTTTTTTTAATTTACTCGCAAAGTTTCGGACTTCATTTAAAGCTGTCCATGTTACAGCTATTTACATGGCTATAAAAAAAACTAAAAGCGACTGGGATCTTCGAACTCCCTCAAAAATTCTCTAGTCTATCCTCTTGCTAGTGATGTGCCACATGCCATAAAAATCTTTTTACAACTTTGTGAATTCGCTAGAATTGTGAATCGAGTCACAAAATACTAAATTCCAAATTCTAAAGAAAAAAAGTCTTTTTGCGTAATTGTTAATTGAGACACATGTAAAATTTGTTTTCTCACTCTCGCAAAGCAAAATCTATCTTCTATCTCTTTCTTGCATAGCGTAAACTAGTTTGAACAAACGACGAACTGCCGCCGACGCCGTTAATCCGTCATAATTTTAGTCGAGACATCACTGCCTCTGCTACCTGACGTGTGTGCTTAGTTCACCGTACTCCGCGTTTTTTCATTTTGTTACTTTGTTTTGTTAGTTTTTGTTACGTTTTAACTTTTGGTGTTATTGTTAAACTTTGTTGACTTTTTGTTGCTGCAATGGCGACGTTTTCTAACGAAGAATATGCTGACATCATGATGGCTTATGGAGCCGCCCATGGTGTCGCTCGTGCAGCGCAACGACTTTACCAGGAACGCTTTCCTGGTAGACGATTACCTGGCCGCAGAGTCTTCCAAGACACATACCGACGCATACGCGAGACTGGCAGTGTCACTTTTCATGAACCAAGGGGCCATATTGTGCGACATAATGTTGAAGTGGACGAGAGAATATTGGCACTTTTTGAGGAAGACCCTACAAGAAGTATTAGAAATGTGGCAGCACATCTTGATATTTCAATATGGAAAGTGTGGAAAGTTATTCAGCAAAACGAAAAGCATCCATTCCATTACACTCCGGTGCAAGGTACGTAATTTTAAACTAACTTTAAACCCGTACACGCTTTGTTTGACGATGCCTTTGTTTAGCAGGTAATGGGTATAGTATGACGTCACTTCCAGGTAGTGAATCATTTAGCCCATACAGGCGGTCCTTAAAAATCTTACTGTGCAATTATTTACTGCTCAACAGAAATTTAAGAGTTCTTTGTTTGTAGGTCTTGAGGGTGGCGACTTTGAGAGACGAGTGGAATTCTGTCGCTTTATGTTACACACGGATGTGGATGATCCTAATTTTTTAAAAAGAATACTATGGACGGATGAATCCAAATTTACCAAAGAAGGAATTCTCAATCTTCACAATCTACACCACTGGACAAACAAAACGGAAAACCCACGTGTTAAAAGACAGAAATCATTTCAAAGGAGGTTTAGTGTAAACGTTTGGCCAGGAGTGATTGGGAATCAGGTAGTTGGACCGCATTACCTGCCCGATAACCTCAATGGCGATAACTATTTGGAGTTCCTTCAAAATGACCTGCCCGAATTAGTGTCTGAGGTGCCCGTATTTAATGAAAATGTGCCCAAAGTATTCCAGCATGACGGCTGTCCCGCGCATTGGAGTTTGACTGTGAGGGAATATCTCGACGATGTGTTCCCCAATGCATGGATTGGTCGCGATGGCCCTATTGCATGGCCGGCACGTTCCCCAGACCTAGCTCCGCTAGACTTTTATGTCTGGGGACGTGCCAAAGAGCTGGTATACGCCACGGAGGTTCCGACTAGAGAGGTACTACTTCAACGCATTGAAACGGCGTTCAATGAAATTGAGGAGGAGATGCGACTTCGTACAACAACTGTGGAAATACGAAATAGATGTCAGGCCTGCATTCGCAATAGAGGCCGACAATTTGAGCAAAATATGTGAAAAATAAATAAATATTAACAATGGTTTTTTTTAATTACTATTAATCCCCCCCCCCCCCCCCCAAGAGTGATACGAGACAGATTTTAACCTTATAAGAGTGAGATAACAGATTTAATAAGTATTTCAGGTATCATATAAGCAAGAATATTTTTTTAAATCATAATTTGGAATTGTAGTATTTTGTGACTCGATTCACAATTCTAGCGAATTCACAAAGTTGTAAAAAGATTTTTATGGCATGTGGCACATCACTAGCAAGAGGATAGACTAGAGAATTTTTGAGGCAGTTCGAAGATCCCAGTCGCTTTTAGTTTTTTTTATAGCCATGTAAATAGCTGTAACATGGACAGCTTTAAATGAAGTCTGAAACTTTGCGAGTAAATTAAAAAAAAACTAGATGGCTAATTTCACTAATTTTGAATTTAAAAGTACTTTAATACAATACACATCTAAATCAAATTAAAATTCAGAGTCTACGACTTATACTTTTTTTTAAATTTGTATTTGAATGTAAAATTTGGGTATTTATTTAATAAAATAATAAAAAGTCGATGAAAAAAAATCCATAGGGCATGAGAAGTGTTTAGGGGTCTAAAATGATAGCAAATGACCCCCCCAGTCGACCATTTCAATTTGGCACACGATGCACCAAACACCCTGTATAACACTACCGGCCCGTCCCGACTTCGCACGGGTAGACATTTTTCCCGTTTTTGCAACGTTTTTCATTTATGCTCCGCTCCTATTTGTCGTAGCGTGATGTTATATAGCCTATAACCTTCCTCGATAAATGGACTATACAACACAAAAATATTTTTTCAATTCCAACCAGTAGTTCCTGAGATTAGCGCGTTCAAACAAACAAACAAACTTCAGCTTTTTAATATTAGTATAGATCTAACATTTAACATCTAGCAGTTACAAAAAAATAGCGATCAACTGTGCCTCGACCAATTAAACCTAGGTATTTGTTCACAGTTTAGCCATAGTTTTACAATCTATACACTTAGGCAACGCTTACACGGGCGGTGGTATTGTCGGACATCAAAGGCTTTGCAGCGGGTAACGCCGTTGGGAAAACAAGTCGGTAGCCATAAAGGCTTTCTCTGCCACCGGTCTCGTTGAGGTATTAGTACTTAGTGGTAGTGTAACATATTAGGGGCTCGTGGTTAATTAATAATTGCCCCGATTGTAGTGCTTGCCGCGGTCTGTCCGTGGGTGGCTGGCCGTTTGTTGCATATCGGGACCCTTCCTTGCCTTGGAGAGCACGTTAAACCGTCGGTCCTGGTTGTCATAATAATATCTATGACAATCGTCACGGGTAGTCAGAAGCACGAGAGTTTGACAACCGATTTAATCTTAGGATATCGGCATTGCTCAGTTACTGGGTTGCGGAGGTCTGATGACAGTCGCTCCGTGGAAAATACTGGTATTCGGCCGCATCTGGTTAGACAGGAAGCTGACCCCAAGATAATTGAGAAAAAGCTAGGAGTTCGTGTAACGTACTTGTATCGGAGTTGTGTTCGTGCGGGTTGTGTATGATCCGTATCCGGCGCTCGCTGTGCGTGAGGTCGGCGGGCAGGCGCCAGCGCGCGGCGTCCTGCTCGTGCGCGCTGCGCGGGAAGTACAGCGGCGCCAGCGCGCACAGCAGCGCCACGTGCGCGCCCAGCGGGGACGACACCACCACCAGCTGCGGCGCGCGCTGCTGCTCCAGGTGCCGCCGGATCGTGCCTGGGGATCCGCAGTGGTGCGAGCGATGCAACAAGCGTACAGCTCAAGGAGGTTATGCCTAGGTGCTGCACGTATACAGATAGTGCCATCCACGAAGACGCGCCCCACTCTTCACTTAAATCGCGTGTTCTCTTTCACTTTATGATGAAGAGTGAGAGAGAACACGCGATTTATACGAAGAGTAGGGTGCGTCTTTGTGGATGGCACTATCTGTAAGCACGTATAATATTTTTTTATAGTACGTGACTTTACGCTGCCTTATTGGTCTAATGATGGTAAGCGCGACTGCTGATCGTGAGGTCCTGGATTGATCCCCAAGTCGGGAAAGTGTTATTGGGTTTTTCCGTGTGGAAATCCTCAGTAACAGCTCAGAGTTTGGATTTGTGCCCGGTTGATGGACGGAAGCTCGCCCTCTACTACATGGGACTTAAACATAACGATGAAATGAGGGTGTTGCTATACATCTCTGCTCAACCCTTTGAGAAATACAGGCGTGATGTTATATTTCTGTTTTTGTTACTTTAAACTGCATTATCGTGAATGTCTACGTCTCGGCTCTTTGAGTGATGACAGACAAAACGCACTGATCGAAAATCTTAGCCTTTAAGCTTTGTGGTATAAGGTCCAAGATATCATTGGTGAATAAACAGCTCCAGCCTCCACAGATTAAATAAAATAGTATACTAACGGAGTGCAACGTGCGCGGCGAGGTCGGGCGGGAACTGCGTGTGCGGCGCGCTGATGAGGCACAGCGCTAGAGAACGAGCGCCCACCTCACTGGCCTTGCATAGCACGTTCCTGTAATACAAAGAAGGTATCACGTCATTTTCATTGGTCAGGTAAAGCCCAGTGGGGTAACGTGTATGTCTTCGACCCGGGGCCAACCCTATTTGCGCAACTAAGCAAAAAATCGGTGAATATTCTGTGACGCCCTGTTGCTGTGTTGATTGCAAAAGGATTCAAAATTAAACTTGACTTGAAATTTTGCGTAAATAAATTAGTACCTATAGTAGGGGAGCCCAAGCGGGGATTTTGGGATTTACTCAAGCGTGGCAGAGTAACATAAGGGGGGAACCTTCTTCTTCTTCCTGCCCTTATCTCACAATAGGTGGGGTCAACACAACATTTATTTCGTAAATCCATGTTGTTAGAGGTTTTGGCTTATTGTTTATGACCGGCCGTCTGCCTGACATCAACCCTCCTTGGGAATACTCGTTGCTCTGTCGCGCGGGTGACCCAATGTGCTTGCTGATATTATGCGCTGGGTCCCAAAATGATATGTTTGTCAATCTTATTGCCGACAACTAAGCAATGTTCTCCTTGGTGGGGTATACTTGGAATTCCTCGACCCACTCATTCAGTTTTACTAGGGACTTTGGTTCTGACACATCGTTAACTAATATAGCACCGTGAGCGTCTCTGTAAAAACTTGAAACTTCCCGCATTCGACATCGTTTACAATAGAAATAAACGGCGATTTATATAAGGGGAGGAAACCTTGCACCCTATTAAGTACCCCCACCATACACGAACTCTTCATACAGGGTCATGCCTTTAGGGCAGCCGATCAGAATAGTAAAAAAAAAGATCGTTAAAAAAACTCAAGCGCGTTAGATTAAGACAAGATGAGTTAATTATATGCAGAAAAGTCTACACTTCAATAATCTGACAATTTGCGCGTGACATAACAAAATAGGAGAGTCACAAAGTTGCAAAAAAAACGTCACCATTGTCGAGCGTGTCAATTTTTTTTTATTTACGGAAGCTTTACGTGAATAATACAATCTGCCGATTTCCACAAGTCTACGTAGACCCGATGACAATACAGTTATCTGATCTGATGACTATGACCTGATGCTGCAGCTTGGCCGCCCCCCCCCACTCTACGCCGCTGGTAAAGCCATCGTTGTCAAACTAGTTACACCAACCAAGAAGTTATAGGTAAAGATGGGGACCACACTACGTACTGAAAATCAAAACATTTCGCCTTAAAACTTTGTAATTCTGTCTCTTTCTAAATACTCCATTTAAAAAGAGATAGATTTCTGAATTAAATATTCTATCTTTTTCTAAATAGGGTATTTAGCAAGAGACAGAATTCCAAAGTAAATATTCAAGGCCAAATGTTTTGACTTTTGTTTTTAAAAACGTTGCCCCACACTAGGATTTCTCCTGTATTGTGGGTGCGTTTACAGACACAAATCTTCACATGCACAAACGGCCAGACCCGGAACAACTTTTTGTAGGCCATACAAATAAAAAATATATCTGATCCCTGTGGGAATCGAACCCACGACCCGTAGCGCAGAAGCCAATCGTTCAGCCACTGCACCAAACGTGTCGTCCACTTTCAGTAGGTGGACGTAGTGGGCTCTCCATTTTTACCAACACCGTTATGACACCAACTCACAAGCGCCTTAAATTATTTTGCTAATATGTCTTTGTTAATGAGTTTCTTATCGTAATGCCTTCTCAACAGGCGCTGGCATAACGCAAGTTATTTTGAAACGTAAGAACTTTCTGGTTTCTGGCAAAAACAAAACACGCACCCTCTTCTCGTGGGTGACATAGAGGGCTCTTGGTTGACGTGTTATAATAACGTACTGCGATCCAAGGCCGTAATCAGAAATTTTGTTCCGGGGGGTTGAAACCGGGACAAGAGTTTATACATTTTAAAAGTAATTCAATTGTCTGAGGTTTCGGGGGGTGGTGCTGGGAAGGGGGGGGGGGGTGAACCCCGATCCCACCCCCTGGTTACGGCCTTGCTGCGATCACCAATCCACTTGTTAGGCGTGGTTACTTTGGTAATATTCCACCAGAATCATTCATTGGTGTCATCCATGATCAACTCATGTTCTGATGCACGTATTCTGTCTGATATAATGCTGAAGGGTGTCTTAACAAAATGCACGTCAAGCGCTTATCATCCAAACCTTGCGATACAATTCTCAACGCCTTATAGTTATTCTTTCTCTAAGAAACATGGTGGAAGAACGAGGTATGGTGTTCCTCCAACGAAAAGGGAGGATTCTCCAACCAGGCGAGTCTTATACCTGGCGGGCTACTGCCCAACAGTTCATGTTCCGAAATTGTATATAATTATACTCCTGTTATTATCTCCGTGTCAAATCTTGATATCGCGATGCAGGATTCTGTGACGTCATATTTGAGAGTTGCCATTGTCGCTGTAGTCTGCGAGGCGATCGTTGTGCTGCGTAGTTTGTATGTAGCGTGATAGATGTCGCCACACTCTAAGAAACATATCCATAAATGAGAGTAAACATACCTGTAACAGTTGTGCAGCGAGGTTTCGGCCGCGGTGTGGTATTTGGCGACGTACTTGGGGCTGACGGTGTGGATGATGTGCCGGCAGCGCAGACCGAACCCGGGCGTCAGCACCACCTCGCCCGTGCGACACTCTGGGGAAGAGAATATGGTAGTGTTGATAGAAGTATGTCAGTAGAATAGAATAATTTGGATTTAGCATCAATCACATTATTAATGAATGGTGCGAGTATATTATGATCCCACTAAATCACGGGTTCCCAAACTTATTTTAGCTGACTCTCCCCTCTCTTGTCGGAGCTTCATGATTTTCAGTCTAGCTAGTGGTTAGGTAGACCGACGGGCCGCTTAGGCTGGTCAAGACAGCGAAATGACTTAAATTCGATCAATGTAGAAAATTTGAGAGGTACAGTCAACAGCAAAATGCTGATATAATTATGATAAATCTCAGAGATTTTTGAATAACATGTTTTAGCAATGTTTTTTAATGTCACCAATAGATGGCGTTAGTTGGCACTACGTTCAAAATCTATACTCCGTATAGTTAGTATCGACACTTTTGCTTTTCCACTTTGCTTATAAAACTGAATACATACCATATCCCCTGGTAATGATTTCCTCCTTGAGCTCAGGTCCAGCCACTTGGAGAATGCGCTCGTTGACCGCGTTGCACTCCGTCAGGGTTTCATCAGTCGTGTTTGTGATCGCGTCCACTTCCAAAGACGAAATATCGCCTTGCCTGTAACGTTAGAAACTGGCGTTAAAAAGGAAATTGTACCTTATAGTACTATACTAGGAAAAGTTCAACTTCTATGTACCAGGGATGTCGGTGAAGGAAAACATCGTTAGGAAACCTGCACACCTGAGAGGGCTTCATAAATTTCTCGATGGTGTGTGTAGTCGACTAACCCGCACCAAGGCAGCGTGATTAATTAAGGCTGAGATGAGGCCCGTGCCCAGCATTGGGATAAGAATGGGCTGATTATGTACATACCGAGGATATTGCTACTGGTACGCAGATACCTACTGTTATTTCACAAGTTGTAACCTGCGATTTAGGTTGATTCCAGGACTTGAGTGGTTTGGTTGTGGATTTAGAACTCTTTAGAACAAGGGTCTGTGGGAAACTTATAGCTGCCCATTTTGCCTGCTTAGAGGTCTCGATATCATAAAGAATGAGCGTACTAACCATATAGCAAACCGGCTGTTGATGTGATCATCGTGCAGGAACACAGGGTGCGTGTGTGCGGGCGTGTTGTTGTAGTCGGCCTGGTGCGCCGGCGCCGAGTGCGACCAGCGCGGCACTCCCGCGCACGACACGCCGCCCGCACCTGGCGCGCGCATCACGCACACCACGGGCTCTGGAAACAATGATTAACACTCATTAATAAATAGAGCTCAGTGGCAAACAATTGTATAATTCATACCTCAAGGCATGAAAAAGGGAGCAAGGCTGTTATTGGCTCCAAAGAAGGATTTACGAACAAAATTAACTGATCCACTTACGAGTTGCGTGTAGGTTGAAGTGCGTGCGTTTAAGGGTAAACCTGAATAATAAATAATACTCCTGTGTCGTCGGGACAGAAAACTGTGTTTATATTATCAAACGAAGAATTACATGTTTCTCGGGAGTGGCCGAGCATTCTGTTATTTATTGTAGCAAGAGTAATCCCGGGATATCTACTTCTAGAGTCTGGCCAAGCTAAGTCTGCATTAGATTTGTAATGGCAGCACTGCAAAGAACAACTAAAATCTTTACAAAAATCGTCATTTTCCAATGCAAAGTTTGTTCTACCGGGCTAGGTAAGTAGGCATGGATATGGCAAAACCAACACTGATTGGAATAATATTGACACTGCAAAGATTTTTACAGTAATTGTTTGTAGTACTGCCAGTATTGATCTGCAGAGTTAATGACTAATTGGTATTTCTTCTTATTCTTTGATTTTGTTGCGTTTGGCCTTAGTCGCACTTGATGGCAAGCGCAGACAGGGTCTCAGTAACAAAGATATAGAGAGACTCCTCTATACCCCTCTGGCTCTCATTAACACACGATGGAACACAGTAAACTGTTAGGCGCCGGACTTTAATGTAAGGGTAGCAGCTAGCCAGGCGGATCGTATAGATCCTACCACCAAGCGGGTTTTGTTGAATCTTACGACACGCGTCTATTCTCAGCGTGCGGTGAGGAAGTTTTATATTTTAGTCCGTCCCCAAATGGGATCAATCAACTCCATTCTAGATCATGAATGACATCCCGGCCTCAAGCCAAACCTGTCGCTAAAGTGGCGACCTCTGCCCTTTACCTAAGCCTTTCATATGAATTAATGAAGGGCCCTCATTCAAAATTTAATTAGCCGGCCTTGTCCACGAATAGATCACAACACTTTCTGTGGAGGTAAGAGAAAGGTATGTAAGGTATAAGTATGCTTACGGCTGTATTCAATAACCTATGTACCTATCTGCGGTTTGCTCTACTAGAGATTTTCTTTTCGTGTGGTTAGAGATTAACCTAGTGTCAGAGTTTATGCCGCCCATGGGCCTCTGACTTGACTTTACATGCCGTCGAGAAATATCTTTCAGGCATGCCGGTTTCCTCACAATGTTTTCCTTCACCGTTTTTAAGCAAGTGATAATTATACAATACGCACATGAATCCGAAAATTCAGAGGTGCGTGCCTTCGGTTCGAACTCGAGATGAACTGACGTTACTACTGCAGCTTATGTCAAATTTCTATTTTTAGTAGGTCGTAGATAGGTTATTGAAAACGTTGGTAAAACATGGTCAAGTGAATCAGATACTCCATTGAAATAAGCAATTCTTTTCTTTCTTGGAAGAAAAGCGGCATATAAACAAAGTTGACTAAGTTATCTGCTTCGTTGGTCTAGTGGTGGCAAGTGCGACTGCTGATCATGGGGTCCTGGGTTCGATCCCCAGGTCGGGCAAAGTGTTATTGCGTTTTCCCGTGTGAAATTCTTGAGTAGCAGCTCGGAGTTTGGATTTATGCGCGGTTGAAAGCTTATCGCTTATTAGGTACATGAGACTTAAACATAATTGCGAGATGAGGGTGTTACTATATATACACCTCTGCCCACAAAGGTTTTATTTATTTTCGGCTGGTTTTGGAAGTTGCCGAGATAAAGGGCTGTGACTTGCAGATGAACAACTTACTTTAACCCAACGCAGAACTACTTAATGTCGGGTTTTTATATAATGTAGTGTCGACTCTTGTACATAGTGGTATAACTAAACGTTAAACGAACTCTATTCCGAGATTTCTCAGTCGATGACAAAGTCCACACGTTCGTGTTGTTGTTATAAGAAAACGATACTTGGACAAAGAAATACGCTTTTGACAACTAACAATAGCATTACTTTTTTCAAAAGGCCGATTTAATCGGGTTTAGTTTTTAGACACACTTGTGTGTCTTCGGAAGCTGTCTAACCACATTGGATACGTTAGATAAGTCGTTTGGAACGATTTAACTTTGGTATGTAATCTTCTGGAATATTTATTTTTCCTACCCATATCCAGTGGCTTCTGGAATATTTATTTATTTTTTATCCAATGGCAATAAGTGAAATATTCGTAATAAACATATTTATTTATTTTATAACTGCCTCGTTGTTTTCGAGGTGGCAAGCGCGACTGCTGATCGTGAGGTCCTGAGTTCGAACCCCAGGTCGGGCGAGGTATTATTGGGTTTTTCGGTGTGGAATTCCGCAGTAGCAAATCGGAGTTTGTATTTGTGCCCCTTTGATGGCAATAGGCTCGCCCCCTGTTATATGGGACTTCAAAACATAACGGCTTAATGAGGATGTTACTACACACCTCTGCCTAACCCTTCGGGGAATACAACCGTGATGTTATTTTATGTTTATTTATTTCATTTTTTGTACTCTAGTCGAAGGCTTTTGAATTCAACATCAACAAAATTACCTAATGTGTCATATACCCAAAATAGAATCATAAACCTTCAAACATGTTTTACATGAATGGGTCTATTCAAATTTATTTGGGTATTCACCGAGTCATACTTCTTAATAACATTCACAAACATTAAGGTTTTCAACCCTTCAAAAGGTCTGAAACATTTCCGGAAGACATTAAAGTTATCCGCTTACCCCATTAGTACCCCCATTAAACTCCATTTAACAGTTCAACAGACCATTCATGGAGAAATCGACCTACATTCCGGAGTCAAGTACTAGGACCGCAGAATCGAACGAAGCATAAAATTGTACTAAGGAAAACTGTAACAATTTATACAACAATAGACCTTGAGCAGTTGTTAATAAGGGTGAATCCGCGAGAACAGCTACTCTGGGAACACGAGACAATGAAATTGGAATGTAATTTGGTTCACCCAGTAAGTAGGACACGCAAACTCCTGTGACGTCATAAAATGCACTATCTCCCTCGTACGACAATGAAGAAAAAGATGGCAGATTCATTGATGTTGGCAAATCTTCCTCAATGCGGTAAGATGAGGTTGTGCGTATTCCGAACATTGTATAAACGTCACTTCGCTTCAAATATCGAATTTCTTGAACAATACCTTTACAATAATTTTGTTGATTTTCGTCTTTAGGCTTTGAAAGCACGACCAGAGGCTTTCATTTCAAATTCAATTCTTGCATATTGAAAACTTGAAACTATCGACAAAATACAAGAACTGTTTGATTAGTAAATGTCGTATCGGTCACCAATCAATGGAACATTAATATTAGTACCAAGAATTCATACCACTCAAGGACCTTTGAATAATTCATTAAACGGCCCGTTACAGCAATTGCAAATGTATTTAAGATTAACAAGCTAACTATTACTAAGGAATTAACTGGTATAAGTAAGGAGTTTGTTTTTGTACTTTAACCTCTACAAGTGTAGAAAAAAGTAACCTTTTAAGTGTTATTTATCGTCTCGGTTGATTGGTAATGGGTTTTTCACACGATAACCCTTGTTGAAACCATGTAGAAGAATTTTTCGCCATTCATCTGTACACATATTATAAAGCTGAAGAGTTTGTTTGTTTGTTTGAACACGCTAATCTCAGGAACTAATGATTGGAATTGAAAAAAATATTTTTGTGTTGGATAGTCCATTTATCGAGGAAGGTTATAGGCTATATAACATCACGCTACGACCAACAGGAGCGGAGCATAAATGAAAAATATTGCAAAAACGGGAAAAATGACCACCCGTGCGATGCCGGGACGGGCCGCTAGTTCTTTATAAAGCACGTTAAACCGTCGCGTCGGTCCCGGATGTCATAAGAATACCTATGACAGTCGCTACGGGTAGTCAGAAGCACGAAAGCCTGACAACCGGTCTATATACTTAGGATATCGGCATTGCCCAGTAAATAAGTTGCGGAGATCTAATGGCAGTCGCTCCGTTTAAAATACCGGTATTCAGCCGCATCTGTTTAGACTGGAAGTTGACCTCAACATAGTTGGAAAAGGCTAGGAGGAAGAGGATTCTTGGTAGGTTTTAATCAATCAGCTCGGCCTATCGCAGTCCTCTGCTGGATTTTTGCCTCTCCCGATATGCGCTACAACACTAGATCCTCCGCCTTCCGCATCCAGTCTACTCCAGCTTCTTCAGAACGTCGGTCCATTTGGCTAGGAGCATCCTATGCTGTGTTTGCTGATTGGACTCCACTCAAGGACTCGTCTGCTCCTACGGCCATCGGTCCTTCGGCAGACGACTAGTCCATAGCTTCATAGGTTTGATCAAGGGTAATCACGTCAATATTATAAATGCGAACCTGGATGGAAGCCCATAAACTACGTGACTATGAATAGTACGGATTGCCTTATTAACCATATATACAGGCATATATAATTGTGACTCCCTCCATAGTCTTATGTTTATGGTCGTGACTGCACATAATTGTGTTTGTTACTCAGTCTTAAGTAGCCATTGACCAGCATAAGATAAAACATTTTGTAGAGGTAAAAACTTCTCGGTTTTGCACATTTTCACTCCGAAAAACTATAGCAATGATAGACTAGTGGGGTGACTGTCGGACTGCCAAGTCACAGGTCTCGAGTTCGAACCCAAGGCACGCACCACTGTCTTTTCAGATTTTCATGTGCGTATTGTATAATTATCACTTGCATAAAAACGGTGAAAGAAAATATCGTGAGGAAACCGTCATGCCTGAGAGATATTTCTCGACGGCATGTGAAGCCAAGTCAGATGCCCATTGGCGGCATAAACTCTGACACCAGAGTCACTAACCTCCCGAAAAGAAGAAGATTGCGGAATACTAAAATATTTTCTACTAAGACTACTCCTTTAATAGATATAAAAGTCTATTTAACATGGTAATCGTATACAAGAACCATAAGAGTAAATTAAGATCACCAAATAATTCGGTGCTGGTTGATATACAAAGATCAGGAGCCTTCCTTCAGACATTCAAACGGGGAGAAACGTTCCACAGTATCCTAAGCCCCGTAGAGATTATGGAGTCTTCTTTCAACCATGGAGAACACATATAAATTCGTCCTTAAAATATTTATGCGGTACCTATGTAGATCTACAAGTTTGGTAGATCTGTCTTCCTCGAACAAAGCTAACGAATTCTCATGATCCATCAATAAATAACTAATGCGTGTTTAGCAAATCACTGACATAAATGGACCAGTTAATTTATTACTCAAGGAACTAAATTAACATACTAATAAACTACATTTGTAAGCTGCCATCCTTTATCTTCTACATAATCAAGGACAGACTTTAAGGCATTTTTACGAGTAAACGCAAAACGCAATCGATTAACATTGTCCGCGACACGAAACATCGCAATTTTGTACAGAGTTACCGAAAAAAATGTCTGTCAAGGGACGCATGCAAAGAAATCAAACACGGGGTTTATGTAGCCCGCGTAACACGTAATACATTCAGTCGGTTGAAGGTCACGTTTACCTATAGAAAAAATGTGTTACATAACATGTAAAAGGAATTATTCGTGTACGGGTATTGCGTGCTAGTTTACAAAGCTGATTAAGTATTTCTTTGTTAGAATATCGCGTTAAGTTATGTATGAAATCTATGCAAATATTAATCACATTCAAATATTTTTTGTATGTAAAATTATATACGAATAGTAAATAAAATCTCACCTATAATCGTCATCACAACTCGTTCACAGAATCAAAATCACACAAAACACTCACTGGTTTAAAAAGTTAATTAACGCAGCGACGTCCGTACGGCGCGGAACGCGAGCGGCATGTGACCTCGAACCGGCAGGACGGGAACACACCCCCGGGGGTGACGTGCGAGTGGGGTGGGGGTGGGGCGGTCGTGACGTCACACGGTCGACGACCCGCGGAAGTAGGTCATCAGGCTGGTCGATCTGCCAGCAGTTTTGATAGAGCCTTTTGTAATTGTCTTTGTGTTACATAAGTTCTGTCATCCGCATTATCATTGATTCGGTGATCGATATTGATGATACGAGTACAAGGTCGTTTGAATTCGTTAACGGAGTTTGGTACATTGTTGTTGTAACTGCGATTAAGACGGAGACGTCACTGAGTTTAAATATTAATAACACGCAGTATTTTCACTGACAGATAAGCACGTGGAAAATGCACATAATACTAATATCCAAATAAATTAATTAACCATCGTAAATAATCATCTATTTCATTTCTAATTTAAATGCAACTAGTAATGTTGCCTGCTCGTTGTTATCGGCCAAATAAATAAACAAATGAAAGAGGATTACTATCATTAAAATGAACAAGTGTAATTTAATAAATACACATTGCATTGTATTCTACACTCAAATAATATAAAACAGAAGTTTTTTTTTTTATAATATGCTGCTGTTCCATTACACTGAAGTATTCGTTTGGCTGTAGAACGCCTGGGTCTGAGTGCGATCACGGCCCGCACCTCTGACTTTTCGAATCCATGTGTGGATCATCAGAATTTGATTATTACTTGCGATAACAGTGGAGAATATCATGAGGAAATCTGCGCACCTGAGAGGGCTTCCAAAAGTTCTCATGAGTACGTGTTGTTAGCCAACCTGCACCATGGTCAGCGTGGTGGACTAAGGTCAAACCCTTCCCATTCTCATAAGAGGCACATGACAGGTAGTGAACGAAAGGAGGTTAATATTTTGCAAATCTACAATACAAAAGGCTTTGAATTTCAGTAACTAATTCTAGCCCCCGACGACCCCTTATCTCATAAAGCCATAGCTGGCGTAAGATAAGCGGGAACTTGGAACTGCACCGGCCGCCATCTTGACACAAAAGGCGCAAAGCCGCAAAGCTGCGACTCCCCATCTTGTACTTCTGTATATTCGAATCGAGAACAATGACAATACTAGATTAAACTTTGCGTTTCTATTTAACTTTGGCTTTCGAAACAGTGGTTTGCGAAGTTTGGAACCTGGTATATCTAGAGTTTGATAGAGCTGTCTGCAGGTAAATGGGTTGCAGTATACGAAACAAGTTACGGATAAGTTCACAGAGATGTTCTTAGAAATTGCTGCTTTGGAAGATGGAGTTTGAAAGTAGCGCTGATAACAGAAAGGCTGAGTGATGATGATGGACATGTGATGCGGAGGAATGGGGAGTATGTTATGAGAAAAGTTTAAAGTATGAATGTCAATGGCTGTAAGAAAACATGGATGGATTGTGTGAAAGATGATATGGATAGGAATGAAGCGAACACTGAAATGACTGCTGATTGAGATGTATGTAAGAAAAATGCAGGCTGCGTCGACCCAAATAGATTGGAACATGGGCAGGAAGATGATGATGATGTTAGAAGATACTCGTACACTTCTTTCTTGAACCATAATTGAGTTTTGGTTGTTGCTCAAAATAACAATACAGAGCAGATAATTTGGCTTTTACAGGTACGTATGTAGTTACACGGCTCAGATAGCCGATCATAGGAAAGAACCGGCTAAAAACTATATGAATGATCTCCAGAAAAAAGAAAGATGGATGGTTTTGGACT
Source organism: Amphipyra berbera (assembly GCA_910594945.2). Classification (NCBI taxonomy): domain Eukaryota; kingdom Metazoa; phylum Arthropoda; class Insecta; order Lepidoptera; family Noctuidae; genus Amphipyra; species Amphipyra berbera. The sequence continues at coordinate 2,353,109 of OU343131.1, read as the reverse complement.
AAAAATTATTCGTATCACCTTTGAAATCGTACATGCCCCCCAACTGTGAAAGTATTTTACAGCATGCAAAAACTCTCTCTCTCTTTTTTATTGTACGAATATATTCATATGTATTCCTATTATTAATATAAATATGATGTATCTATATATTTGAAATTTGTGTATTTTTAATGTAGTATATTAGTATTTCTAGAAAGTTTATAAATATACATAGGCTTATTTTTGATATCATATTATTCTATCTTAATAAAGTGTGCACCTACCATGTTTTGTCTCTGCATCACCCTAAGGTCGACTGGTAGAAAATGCCTAAAGGCATTAAGTCCGCCTCTGTACTAATTTTGTGCATAAAGAATAAAATAAATACATAAAACTGAATTGATGAGAAAAGATGTCCAATTTCTATGAATAGATGCAAAAAATGCTGTTAAGTATATTTTGCCTCTAACCATACTATTTTTTTCAAAAGCTGGGGTACTGTTTTTATCTACAGCGATCAAACGAGTTCCAGCCAGGAACATTTCAGCCAAAAATTTTGGAAGAATTTCAATGTAATGCTTGCCTCTTCATTTATTAAATATTTCACCTTTTGTATGCGGAATATTGAAATTAAAATGTGTCTCCAACTTTTGGGCGAAAAATGTCCGGACTAATAAAATAAGTGACTTTGAAAGAGGTACTTCGGTTTTTAGTAAAAAAAAGTAATGTACATTTTTTTGGAGAGTTGCTCCTTAAACATGTACTACATAATTATTTAATTTTACATAATATCTATGTCGGGGAACATATTACATGCTTTCGTATCGATTGACATTTATTATTTAGAATTAACCCTGGTTTCTGATGGTTAAACAATTTAATCTGTCGTCAATTTTCTTATCAACCAATATGTTTGGTCGATCAAATTATTAACAACCAATCACAGCTATTGACATGAGATTTGACAGTTGATTAGTAAATTGCGTGATCACCCTTTTAGAAATCCGGGTTTAATCTTGCAAGCGGTCGTGTTGGTTCCTTTAAGAAAAAATCATCAAATAGTTTGTTTTTAGCATCAGTCTAAATCTACCCAATGCTTTTAGGATACCTAGTTCAAGGCAGCGCTGATTACAAATGTCAAAAATTGCATATTTGCCCACAATGGCGGTGCGTATACGACGTCGTACACTTTGTATGAATACTTTTTCTGCAACTACCCTATTACTAAAACTATCATTGTTTTATTATTATACGTAATTGTAAACTGATTTTTGTCATAGTACCGCTCACTGCACCAATCGGCTTAATTTAGATTTTAAGTTATAAATATTGTATTTTCTCTATAAGCGGTTTTGTAAATCTTTGGAGAAAAATAAATGTATTAAACCGTAAAAATGTTTCGAAGTCATCCTTCTGGCACAACATATCAAGATATACTGGACACTGTACTGTCTTACTTTACTTACGCCACTTCTCGCGGCTCTGCGCTAACAACATCCACATACGATTGATGTCAATAGTAGAAATTATCATTTATGTAGTCATCCTCCCAAAACACATCAGATGACCTCATTACTGTCGCGAGTAAAAACAAATATACAAATAAGGGCCGACGCAGATCTGGTGAGGCGCAGTGCAGAGCATTTTTCATTACCAAACCATTATCAATTTTTCTAGCGTTTAAATGGTATTTGACAGCCTAGTTGGTCTAGTGGTCGCAAGCACGGCTGCTGAGCATGGAGTCCTGGTTTCGATCCTCAGGTCGGGCAAAGTGCTATTGGGTTTTTCTATTAGAAATTTCTCAGCAGGAGCCCGTAGTCTGGATTTGTGCTCGGTTAATGACAATAGGCTCACCCCCTATTACATGGGACTTAGACGTAACTGGTGAAACGAGGGTGTACTAAAAACACTTCTGCCAAACCCTTCGGGGAATACAAGGCGTGATGGTATGTTAAATAATATCGATAATCATCTTTCGTCTCTAGTCGCTTCGATGCTCTCAGGACTAGTAGTTGTAATTGTTGGCAATGAAAAATGCTCTGCGCTACGTCTCGCCAGAACTGCGCCAACCCTAAGTGTGGTATCGTAAAACGGAGCTATTGTTGTAACTCGGATAACAATGGATCCAGAGGATAATCTTAATTTGCGCTGTGTTAGCACCTTTAATTGTTTTGTTTGTGAAGATAGACGAATGCTGTTAGGCGCATACTACACGTTCAGTATTTATCATTATATTTGTAATGCGATCCACATAATCGTTAAGATTTGACGATCATAATCGAGGTGTCGATATCACAAGGTATCATATCTAGGTGATATTAGGATAGACTAGCGGCCCGTCCCGGCTTCGCACGGGTGGACATTTTTCCCGTTTTTGCAACATTTTTCATTTATGCTCCGCTCCTATTGGTCGTAGCGTGATGTTACATAGCCTATAACCTTCCTCGATAAATGGACTATCCAACACAAAAATATTTTTTCAATTCCAACCAGTAGTTACTGAGATTAGCGCGTTCATACAAACAAACTCTTCAGCTTTATAATATTAGTATAGATTTTAATTTAATTTAATTTTTGTATGGATTCTTGTCTGAAATACCTGTACTAAGTCTGGATATAGAACTGTTAGATAATCTGTGGTCTGGGCGGGTCGCTAGTTCTCTATATTTCCATAAATGTAATCGTCACGTCATTTATTTAAAGCGACTCCAGCCGAGCGGCTAGGGCGATGACTTCTGATCGAGAGGTCGTGAGTTCAATCCTAGCTCGATGAACTGTTGAACTGAACTCTAGTTCAGTTACAATAAGCATGTTTAGTTGTGAGTGGTCCACATGAATAAAAGCATGATTGGGTCGCGGCTTTACCCGCATTAAGAGGAAACGCGGGCTGCAAAATGTTAATAATTTGAATAGGTTTTTGCGATCTATTTCCGTCCCACTTCTCCCGCAAACCTTCCCAATTGAGCGCGAATGAGACACCTGTATCTCGGACTGATTTTTTCTATGTAATATTAGCGAAATCGTACTTTCGTATTTCCCTGTTTCCTTCTTCAAATCTGGACCGTTTTTTTTTGTAATAATTTAAGAAAGACTTTGGTTGTATGTATATTTTTTGTTTTATTTTTTATATTCGTCAAATTTGATTGCCAGATGTTTGTAAAACCGGTCGATTTTTGTAAAATTTTAACGTTTCTAGTTCTTTTAATAATTAATTTATTGACTAAAACAAAACATAGTGACATAGTGGCAGTAGATATACAAGGTGTAAAAAGACCCTTCACCAAGCCGTCAACCATGCATTCAGTACATCAAACTAAGTAACCCTACGCAAAAATTGTCGCTGGGAAACAACTTTTTTTTTTGGGTGTATAATTTCGTTTTACTGTAAAGCTAATTGTAACGCACTCAAAACACTATGCTGATAAATGCAATGAGTAGTAAACGGGTAATGGAGGTATTTCAAGTACATTTGCAACCTTGAAAACTAGTATTTTAAAAAAATGTTGTGAAAAAGTTGGAATTTTGACCTCCAATATCTCCGTAACTAGAAGGTTCCCAGGCATAGTCCAGAATAAAAAAATGATCGCAATGACGTGGAGAATAAGTGCCTTTTGGCTTCGTTAAGGGTCTTTAATTATGGTAAAAAATATTTGCTCTAGTGACATTATCCAAGAAGGAAACTGAGGAATACGTTTGTATGGACTAAATGCCGACCGCATTTCACTTAAAAGTTTTAATTTTCCGGGATGAATAATTCTCTATGTCGTTTTCGGGGTTGAGCTGTGAAGACGTAACACACAAAGAACCCCACTTTTGTATTTATAATAAAAAAGGGTGTTAATATCTCGTTAATATCTCGTCGAGTTCCGTACCTAAAAGGTCAAAATGGAACACTAGAGACTTAGTTATCTGTCTGTGTATATATTAAATACTAGCGACCCGCCCCGGCCTCGCACGGGTGCAATGTAGATACTAATTTGGTGCATATAAACCTTCCTCTTGAATCACTCTATCCATTGCTGAAAACTGCTTTAAAATCAATTGCATACTTTAAAAGATCTAAGCGTACAGACAGCGGGAGGGACTTGTTTTATACTATGTAAAGAAGATGATAACATAATTAACCCATTATTGTCCCACTGCTGGACACGGGCCTCTTCTCAGAATGAGTAGGGTTTAGGCCTTAGTCCACCACGCTGGCCTGGTGCGGGTTGGCAGACTACATACACCATCGAGAACTTTATGGAGCCCTCTCAGGTGTGCAGGTTTCTTCACAATGTTTTTTCTTCACCGTTAACGCACTTGATAATACAATACTGATCCACACATGAATTCAAAAAGTCGGAAGTACGGGCCAGGATTGAACTCAGACCCTACTGCATGGAAGGTAATCGTTCAACCGCTAGACTATCACGGCTTATACAAGTCGGAAAGGGGGGTACTAAGCCGCGGGCCACTTAATGTATCACTGATGATTGTTTTAAAGAAAGTGTTAAAATTTCGTGAATTTCGGATTTCCGGTGCGTAGTACTCTCAACCGGCGTGCGTGTATGACAAGATGTATGAATGTGGATGAAGCGAAAGGGGTATGTAAGAGTCGTAGCATGTGGCGTTCTATAGTTTCTGCCTACCCACATGGGAAAAAGGCGTGAGTTTATGTATGTATGTTAAAAATTTCAAAATTCGATAAAAAAAACCATTCAAAATGATATTTATTTTAGTTTTTTCAGAAATTCATCATCCCTGCTCTAGTTATGAATTCAGAATATGGAGCTTCTAATCCGTGACCCCAAATATGACCTAAAATGTAAACACAGCTGTTCATTAGCTGAGGATAGATAGAATTTACCGTCTTGTTAATGAAATCTTTGAACAGCTATTTTTCTTAAACTAATGACTCGGGGAAAGTTGTAGAACAAAAGTTATCCATTATTGTGGGTACTTTAACATCCTTTCGGCTTAGTACCCCCTTTCCGACTAACCTTGTAGGTATATTAAAACAAATCAAAATTATTTTTATAAACAGATACTAATATTCAAACTCATTCATTCCTTGTGATGATCATGGAACTTGAAACTTTTAATTACAAAAACTAGTTTAAACCTGATTCAATCTCACTGATTTAATGGACATTGCCAATAGGAAATTGCAGTTTTGTGTATAGCATATTGCGGGATATGGAAGCCAGTTCATTACCGAACCGTTGAATTAAATTTTGAAATGTTTTTTTATAATTCTTCGACTTTATCGCGTTTGAAACTAGTTCCACCTGATGGTAAGTATAGACAGGGTCATTAAGCACACGAATCCAAGTAACAGAGATATAGACTGATTCCCTATACCTCTCTGGCTCTCACATATACACGACAGAATACAGTAAACCACTTGATTTGACTTGGCTAGTTTTCACATACAATTTATCTTATATTTGGCTATCATATTATATATATATTCTTTATGTTATACGCAAGTTACTGTTATTATTTTGTAAGGTCAACATAATTATCTTACTCTTCTAAAAATTTGGTTTGCTGGTAAAAACTAGCCAAGTCAAACTTGAGCTTCAATTTATCCTAAGTTATCTGCTTTATGTAAATAATTCGAGTGTTTAAATTTAAGAAGTTAATTTTTTAAATAGCAAACATTGTTGTAGCAGAAAAAACAAGAAAGTTGTGTTTTAAATTTATTTTAGAATGTTGTATGTTCTTATAAATAAATTTCAGGATTATCTACAGAACTTGGCATCCATTTAGATCTCAATTCTTTTGTCGGCGAAGTCGACAACCACGCATATTCTTATTATTGAACTTGGCTCCCATTTTTACATTTATGTTTTTGATGGGATGGATCCTACCACTAAGGGTGCAAATAATGTTATTAAATTTCAAATGCAGTAATTAAAACAAATAAAACAAATTAAGGTATCAAAAGTGTGTCATACCTTGAACTTTCCGCAAACGATATCGAATTGAAAGACTTGTACGACACTAAATGTAAATTACGGTAAAGTCATTAATTAGTACATACTTCCGTTTTTTTTAAACAATACAAATGGGTCCCTGACTTAAAACAATAACCTTCGATGGTTAATTAACAGGTATTATTAAAATTTGGTATCGTGATAACAATTGTTTGAAGCCGGTGGTTTCGGTCGTCGTATGCGCAGTTGTTGATTACGAGGTCCCGGGTTCTATTATCAGTCTGGCAAAATATTATTGGATGAAACCTGAATGTATTTTGTTTAGATTCGACTACATAATCGATTTCAGATTTTTTATGTATTTTTTCTAATATAGCAATTATACTAATTTTTTCTAACTGCCTCATTGGTCTAGTGGCGGCAAGCGCGACTGCCGATAGTGAGGTGTTGGGTTCGATCCCCAGGTCGACCAGTGTTGTTGGGTTTTTCCGTGTGGAATTCCTCAGTAGCAGCCTGGCGTCTGGACTTGTGCCCGGTTGATGACAAAAGGCTCGCCACCTATTACGTGAGACTTAAACATAATGGCGAAATGAGGGTGTTACTATACACCTCTACCCAGCCCTTCGGGGAATACAGCCATGATGTTATGTTACTAACTTTTACATGCAGTGAGTTATGCAAGAAGCAATACTAATTTGTGAAAAAAATGTGGTAAAGTTAATAAAAGTAAACTTTTTGCTATTGTTTTGCGCTTATAACTTAAAATTCTAATTAGAATGTCTGAGCTTACTGATCATTTTTGTTACACGTTGTATAAAGAATTCAATTCTTGTTCCACAACACCAAGAGCTATTCTAGATATCGACGACAAGCATTTTTTCAAGCGAAGCTGGGACAAGTCAATAGTTCTGCATAATTCATGCGGCCGCCATGATCCGAGCGTTGTACTGTAGACTGAGGCTATTTTAAAATGCCAGCTCGTATAAAATGTTCATGGTTTCACGACAAAACGTCTGTATACTTAAAGGAATCAATTACATCTCTGTACAGTAGGGAAACAAATATGTGATGCATCTAAAGGTTTATTTTTGCTTGCCCAGTGCAAGAAACAGAAGAAATACTATGACGACAGACACGAATAATGTCAATTTATGTAATAGTTTTTACAAAAAAACTCCGTAAATCAAATTAAAGATACTCCTACGTCATATGGAGGCAAAAGGCAATTTTGATCTTTGCTACCAAATAATTAAACATAATTTTTCATGCATTGGTCTGTTCCGTTCACAGCTTGAAAAAGTATCATGTGCCCGCGATGTGGGAAAAGAATGAATTTGAAAACGGATGAAACATTTCTTTCCTCTACTGTACAAGTGTTCACACAATTCAAACAGTCGTGTTCCAATCCAATGTCAAAGATTGTATTTATAAACTAGTTCGAAATTCGAACTTAATTGTATTTGTGATCGGCCTCACCATAAATAAGTGAAAGTTTTTTTTTAAATATTGGTTTTGTTGTAGAAAATAATCTGTCAATTACTTGAGTACCAGTAAAGGGCAATGGAGGAGAGGGAGAGGAGGGAAAAACTAAGGAGAGGGCTAAACAACAATATGAAAGTCAAATTCATATAGTTTCAAGTCCAATTTCGAAATTAATAGTTGAAATTATATTATGCAGGTAACATTTAAAACTGTTCACGCCAAATGAAATTTGATTGCCAAACATAGTAAAATTCTCAAGATGGTGTTTATGCATGAGATTTATTTAAAACTACAGTAGTGTTTGCTAAAATTTTTGTCAATACTATAAACATTTAACATTCAGACGAACCGCAAATACATTTTTTAGACAAAGAAAGTGATAATACTAAGTTAAATAAAGGAGATAATATGGATTAACATACTTAAGTCGAGGTAGACAATGCACTGTAGATAACTTTGCATGTACGTATGACTAACGGTAAGAAAATTTGTTATTTCGAAATCGAGGTAGGTATATGAATAAGGCTGCATTAAGAGTGTACCTTCGGATTTGCTTATTATTGGTACCTAGTCCATATTTGGTAGATACAATAGTCTTAGTTTGAACTACATAGGCGCTCTTGCACAAGGAAAAAACAACAATATGTGAAGTTCAGTAGTGACATTTAGATATGGCTCACTATTTTACCGACTGTCAAGATATATTTAGGTATATTTTTAGGTAACATTAATAATATGAAGAAAGAGAGAGAGTTTTTTCGCGGAATTAACACTAAATATTTTATTGTATATTTATAGAATATGAAGAAAGTAATATCACAAATGATTAATACTACTGATGGCCTGTATAATTCCACTCAAAGGCTTAGTACTTAGGCTCAGATGCACGAACCAACTATAATTGTTAACTTGCCATATTTACGTCAAATTTGTACTGATTTGACAGAATTTTTGGTATGGCTACGGTTATAGTTAGTTGGTGCAACTCAGCTTTAGTGCTAGACAGATGACGATGAGGTCATCACCGTAAAACCGTGCGATTTCAAAACGTAAGAAACAGAGAAAAAAATTACAATAAAGTGCTACATATCGGGAGCAGCTATAAAATATCTGCTTCCACACATCTTAATGTTTCAATAATCATATAAAATCTCAAACTTCTCTTATATCATTCTCTAAGGACATTTGTAAAAAACCGCGCTATGAAGCCAGACGGAACATGCGTCAGTTAATGACAGTTTGTCGAGAAAAAATATAGAGGCCAACGGCTTGAGCAGTTGTTGAAGTAGCTTAGGTAAGGTAAGACAATTGTAAATGTTTGGTGGTTTTGAATTGAGCCTAACAAAAGAAAGGAAACATAGTTATTGCGCAGTAAAGTCGTGAACGTGTGATTTTCGCTAAAGAATAGTTCACATCGCCTCTTCCCATGTACAGCAAGCACGTCGGGGACAAGACTGAGAATAGATGTTCGGCTATGATCGGCTAGCTTCGGTTCACGACGATTCACTGTCGTGTAGACATACATATGGCAATTGTATATTTATGGTTGTTTTGAAGCGTCAAAGTTAAACAAAGGAAAGCGTGGTAACAAAGTTATTGTTAGCACTGACCTCGATATACATAATTTAGAATCTACCTAATTACGAGTACGACAAAACCGTGTCGTAAACATTGAGTTCTTTTCATTAGGAAATTCATCACTCACTCATACAAAAAGTTTAATTAAATATAGGTAGGTGTTATTGGGTTTTTCCATTAGGGATTTCTCAGTAGCAGCCTGGAGTCTGGATTTGTGCTTGGTTAATGGCAATAGGCTCGCCCCCTATTACATGGGCCTTAAATATAACTGGCGAAACGAGGGTGTATTAAAAAAACAAGTTTGCCCATCCCTTCGGGGAATATAAGGCGTGATGATATGGTATATCGGGCTATCGGCATTGCCCAGTAACTGGGTTGCGGAGGTCTGATGGCAGTCGCTCCGTGTAGAATACTGGTATTCAGCCGCATCTGATTATTGTCCAGCAATACGAGACTTGCATGTGCAAATGGTATTGTCGGTAATAACAATACCGTTTGTGCAAACGTGTTACAGCATGCTTACTTGTGCAAATTATAATTTGTGCAAATAAGATTGATCGTGTCTGGTCTTTTTTCTCGTGTGGTTAGTGACTAACCTGGAGTCAGAATTTATGCCGCCCATGGGCCTCTGACTTGGCTACACATGCCGTAGAGAAATATCTCTCAGGCATGCCGGTTTCATCACGACGTTTCCCTTCACCGTTTTTAAGCAAGTGTTAATTATACAATACGCACATGAATACGAAAGGTTGGAGGTGTGTGCCTTGGGTTCGAACTCGCGACCTATGACTTGGTAGTCCGACGGTCACACCACTAGGCTATCACTGCTATCAAACAACAATGCTATCAACATTCTGGTAAGAGTTCAATATTTTTTTTATAATATTCAAGGTTAGTCGGAAAGGGAGTACTAAGCCGCGGGCCACTTATTGTATCACTGATGACTGTTTTAAAAAAAGTGTTAAAATTAAAAAAAAGATTATGTTTTTTTATCCCTGCTTTAGTTATGAATACAGAAAATGGAGTTTCTAATACGTGACCCCAAAATGTAAACACAGCTGATCATAGCTCAGGATAGATAGAATTTAGTGTATTTTTTATGAAATCTTTGAACAGCTATTTCTCTTTAACTATTAACTTTTGGGGAAAGTTGTGGAACAAAAGTTATCCATTATTATGGGTACTTTAACACCCTTTCGGCTTAGTACCCCCTTTCCGACTAACCATGTATAGAAAGTAGGTGTAATCTAAAGTGCTACATACAAAGTACATAAAACAATTTGTGTTCACATGAATATAAAAGACATGAGACTTGAAATAAAATTCATTTACCATTACTTCAATGTTTACATTACCTAGTCTTATTACCTACACGAAGTACGCAAATAATCACTTTTGTGATATGTGTACATAAGCTTTTACGATTACTTTATACCACAACAAATAAAAGACACAAATAGTTTCAATATATTTAAAATAAAATTAAAAAAAATACTTATCTCAAAAATGTTATTATTGTCTAAAAGAGTTTTTCGAGGACAGAACTAAACTGTAACCGAATGTAAAATATGAATACAATATAATATAATATATGATAATAATATAATATAATAATTAAATAATATAGGGACATATAATAATAATATTTATAAATTTATAACATTAACATTTTCTAAACTAAAAAATAGTGTAAGTGATTGTAATCTTATTTTATTTCATAATTAATAACATAATAAAATTGTATTGCTGCTCCCTAACAGGGTATCATGTATGAGCCTACAACTATAATTGTAACAGCCTATGTACTCATGATTGCAATAAACATTTGAAGTTTGAAGTTTATATGCCTTTTGTTCTCTTTATAGTACTTTATAACGGATAATACGTTGATTGCAACTCTTTAATGTGGAAAACAGATTATCCTGTTATTCATAAACATGTATACGGCTGTGTGTTCAATGGTGACATTATTAAGAAGCACGCATAGAGTAGAAACAAACTATGTACTTATTTTTTCTTCAATATTGGTCTCTATTGCTGGGCAGAGGTGTATAGTAACACCAGTCAGTCCATGGATGGGTGACCGTTCGTTACACATCAAGACCTCTCCGTGCCTCGGGTGTCATATCTATGACAGTCGTTACGGGAAGTTAGAAGCCCGAAATTCTGACAACTGATCTAACCTTAGGATATCGGCATTATCCAGTAACTGGGTTGCGGAGGTCTGATGGCAGTCGCTCGGTGTAAAATACTGGTATTCAGCTGCATCTGGTTAGACTGGAAGCTGACCCCAACAAAGTTGGGTGAAGGCTAGGCAGAATATTGGTCTCTATTATTGTCAACCAGCCACCTAATTCAAAACTATTCGATGAGTCAGCTGACGTACGATTCGGCGTTAGAGGCTTTTTTAAACGGTTTTAATTAACTTCGTATATTTGTTTCAAATCTTACGACAGATTTTTCAACTAGCTACTGAGGAATTCCATACGGAAAAAACCCCATTAAAAATTTGCCCGACATGGGCATCAAACCCAGGACCTGACAATCAGCAGTCGCGCTTGCCACCACTAGACCAACGAGGCAGTTAGTCTTTTAGTCAATACGTAGATAATCTTTTACTTTACTAGATGACGTCGGTGACAGATTGTATTTTACACGTGCGCATATCATAACATAAATCCTCTTTGATGTGTACATGACTAAGAACGTAACCAATTAAAAAAACCAGCCAAGTGCGAATCGGACTCGCGCACGAACGGTTCCGTACCATTATGTGTTGTATGGGAGCCCCACTTAAATATTTATTTTATTTTAATTATTTATTTTTAAAGTGAATATATAACTAAATATTCTGAGAATATTTCAAGCGTCTACCTGTTGCCGTTATCAATATCGAGCAAAAACGAGCAAAAAAATCACGTTTGTTGTATGGGAGTCCCCTTCAATATTTATTTTATTCTGTTTTTTAGTGTTTGTTGTTATAGCGGCGACAGAATACATCATCTGTGAAAATTTCAACTGTCTTACTATCACGGTTCATGAGATACAGCCTGGTGACAGACGGACGGACAGCGGAGTCTTAGTAATAGGATCCCGTTTTACCATTTGGGTACGGAACCCTAAAAACAGTCTAGTTTGTTTACAATTAATCTGAGGAGTTATATCTGAACGCAGCCTAACACTTCTAATAGGTAATTAAAAGTCTATGTAATTGTCTCGCTTAGATAAGAGGAAATTGACTATACGAGTGATAAACAAGAATGATATAATTATGTTGTTGTTTGAATATTTTTTTATTATTTTAACATTTAACAAAAGTAGTCCACCATGTCATGAATATTTCTTGAACTATTTTTTCAAATAGTGTTTCTGTTCATCTCAATTGACCAATAAGGTTCATAAAAGCATTATACCGTGTTGAATCTCTGTGGAAGCAAAATCGTTGTTTATTTCTTAACATTTCCTTGCTACTGCCTCGTTTGTGAGGTCCTGGTTTCGATCCCCAGGTCGGGCAGTGTTATTGGGTTTTTCCATGTGGAATTTCTTAGTAGCAGCCCGGAGTTTGGATTTGTGCTTGATTGATGGTAATAGGCTCGCCCCCTTTTACATGGGACCTAAACATAACGACGAAATGAGGGTGTATAATAGTAACCACCCTCATTTCGCCGTTATATTTAAGTCCCATGTAATAGGGAGCCAACCTATTGATCATCAACCGGGCACGAATCCGAACTCCGGGCTGCTATTAAGAAATTCCAGGAATAGGAATTCCACACGGAAAAACCCAATAATACTGCCCAACCTGGAGGTCGAATCCAGGACCTCACGATCAGCAGTCGCGCTTGCCACCACTAGACTAATGAGTTACCAGGTTTACTATACACCTCTGCCCAACCCTTCGGGGAATACAGGAGTGATATTATGTTATGTGAAATAGAATCTAGGTAGAGTAGAGACACAGGTAAATACTGTTATTTTATCGCAAACCCTTATTCGCAGGAAACGCCACTTCATATTCTTTACACGTATCCAACAAACAAACAATTCAGTCAATTTGTGTACCGTAAAAATTGTCAATCACTGCCACAGGTCACAGTAACCGCTGCAATTATCATCAACGTCCAACAAATTGATTGTGTTCAGAGAAATTCGCAATCACACCGACCACATTTACTAACTGTACAAATATACATAGTATGATGTCACTCCGTACCTTCATTGTTTTGTGAACGGGAACTTAGTGCGTCTATCGCATAGATTTGTAGTCATAACATTCAGGTGAGTGGAGACCGCGTACTGCATCTCCTGAGAAAGTAAACTGTCTTGGACAGAAGTGGACTGTCTTGCTGGTCTAGTGACCATCGTGAGATCCTGGGTCCGATCACCAGGTCGGGCAAAGTGTTATTGGATTTTCCGTGTGGAATTCCTCAGTAGCAGCCCGGAGTCTATATTTGTGTGCAGTTTATGGCAATAGGCTCGCCCCCTATTATCTGGGACTTAAACATAACGGCGAAATGAGGGTGTTACTGTACACCTCTGCCCAACCCTTCGGGGAAAACTTAATTAAACGAAAGAATTTTGATTTCAGTTGCTGGTTTGATTGGATTTGAATGCTAACCTAATGAGGTGCCTTAAGAGACGAGAGCTTTCCACGTGGAGACGTGTGACGATACTTAAGCACTTCCAGCGCACCTTGAGCAGTCAGCCCCGCTACCAACCTTGCTGACTGGGTAATCTTTTCACCACGGCAGGAGCTGTTCTCGAAGCTCGTGCTGACATGAGATAAAAAGAGTGCTAACTTAAATTAGAAACAGCTAGGATGATAGATGGATTTAACATAACATAAAATCACGCCTGTATTCCCCGAAGGGTTGGGCAGAAGTGTATAGTAACACCCTCATTTCGCCGTTATGTTTAAATCCCATGTAACAGAGGGCGAGCCTATTGCCATCAACCGGGCACAAATTCAAAACTTCAATGTACTACTGAGGAATTTCACACGGAAAAATCCAATAACACTTTGCCCGACCTGGGGATAGAACCCAGGACCTCAAGATCAGCAGTCGTGCTTACCACCACTAGACCAACGATATATTTTAAATAAAGCCATAGAAGAAAATATTGTGGTTAGATTCCAATCTATAGATGATTAGAATAGTTCCGGCCTTACGGATTACAGAAAACCTTCTCAAATAGAAGCTGGTTTACACAGCTAGGAATGTTCAATAACTTTCATTTTCCCTTCACGCTTTCTAAGCAATTGCACTTGGTACTTGAATTACTAGAACTACTGGTAGCAATAATGGATCACTTGGTGACACGATTGTGAAAGACGAGCCAAAAAGTACTCGAATGTAAGTAAAAAACGATATGTAGGTAATAATGGTTATACAATCCGATGTACAGAAAAAAAATATTTCATTTAATTTCAACGGCAATGGGCAGCATAGCAACACCATAGTGTCCTGCAGCTGACAATTACTTTCGTGTTACGTGGGAAGATGGGCAACTGATGGTTGACCAAGGCCTTGTTGCCTTCCATACTTGAACTGCATGGGAAACCTTAGAGCATACCGTTGCAAAAGAAAAAAGGACAACTTCAAAAACTTTAGCAAAAAACAAAACACGACATTTAAAAAAAGAAACATTCATTTACCGACACAACAGAATTAAAAAAATAATAAAGAAGGCCATAAATGAAATAAAAAGCAAAAACTACTTCACCATAAATAATTAATTAAGTAAAGGTAGACGAAGACACAAACGACGGTAATGAACCGAAAATCAAAAATCCTGGTCAATATGACAGAGAAGACGTTGAAAAAGAGTTGAATATTTGTATATACGAGTCTCTTTTCATGTTGAAATATGACATTGCGTGTTCGCGAATCCCCGGAGTATGGCGGATCGTTTAAGAATTCGGAGGTTCATTCGATCGTTGATTGGAATCGCTTCCATTACTTGATTTCTTTATGACATAACTTAGTCTATAGCTTTAAGTTTGTGTGATTTTTTGTCAAAATGTTGCGAAATGTGTTGGTTAAAATCTTCATCATATTTATGAACCTTTTTGTTGAGACTATTAAGGAAGAAGCAGAGATAACCTAATGGTTGAATGCTTTCCTTCCTTCGATCTTGGGGACTAACTCCGCAAAACGAACGTCGAAGTTTCAGAACCCAATGAAACAGCGACGAACATCGAATTTATAAATGTACGATCAAAGTATTGTCAAACAACGAACTACTAGATGTCAATTAACACTGCGGAGTAGGGAGAACGAAAATCAGGAAAATCGAATCGATCGTCACATCCGAAACCCTTTCGTAGTTGGAAGACGTGCGAGCCGAAACTTCATGAGTCGGCGCCCTGGTCCGCACCTCCGAGTTCATGTGCAGATTTTATCAGGGTCAGTTTCTACTCATACAGCATTTAACACAGAAGGTACACCATCTGACCTTGCAGCCCTTTCTCCAAAAACATACATTTTGATACATAGTATTTATAATATACATAATTTAATATATCACGACATTAATTGACATTTTCGTTCAAAATCCCAATAAAATAAACAACACAGACGAAATAATCTCACGCTTTAGATAACCTTTAACATCGAGGCCTTGAAGTGGATAGGTACCTATTAACAATTTATATACAATAATTGTACAAAAAAGACAAGACAGTATGGAAGGCCACTTCATTTGATTAGTAGTGGGCGCATACGCACGATGTCTTCGGTTCCAATATGGACGCCGGAGACTAATTTTACTAACGTTCTGCCTATCTTTTTCCCAACTATGTTGGGGTCAGCTTCCAGTCTAAACAGATGCGGCTGAATACCAGTATTTCACACGGAGCGACGGCCATCAGACCTCCGCAACCCACTTACTAAGCAATGCCGGTATCCTAGGTTAGACTAGTTATCAGATTTTCGGGCTTCCGACTTCCCGTAATGACTGTCATAGGTATTAGTATGACACCCGGGACCGACTGTTTAACGTGCTCTCAGAGGCACGGAGGGCTCTCGATGTGCAACGAAAAGTCACCCATCCACGGACTGGCTGCGGCAAGCGCAACTTAATCTCGCAAATTATTTTGTTATGGTCTGCGCGCGAAAGCTAGTCACCGCCTGCGGTATGTAAGAGGCAGGAGGGGGGTGCGCGCGTTATGGTGCGTCCAGACCTGACGAACGCGCCGCGAATGCGCCGCTCGCGCGCAGCGCGCGAACCGTTCGCGAGCCGCTCGCGAGCTGCGCGCGTGCATTTCATGTTCGTACAAAGCTCCGCGCGCCGCTCGCGCGCAGCTCGCGAACGGCTCGCGCGCGTGCGGCGCATTCGCGGCGCTTTCGTCAGGTCTAGACGCACCATTAGACAAGACACAGCAAACTGACATGAGCGCGTATATTGTTTAGCTCCACCCTCTCGCCGCTCATATACCCCGCAGGTAGTGACTAACCCTCGCGCTAGGACCATAATAGATTTGGTCTCCAGGTATCATAAGAGGTACCTTGCAAACAGCAAACATTACGTACGGTCATGTATGCTGTCACAAAAGCAAGTTTTATTATACTGTATGTATGAAGTATGTTACTACTAGTATTTATGTCAGTAGATATGAGAAAGTTGACAGTAGGTAAAAGCACAGATGAAGATAGTTTGTTTTTCTGGTGTAAGTTGTCGTCCTAAATGGCAAGCGGCCGCACGACTATGCAATGCGATGGTACGAATGCTCAATAAAATATCTTATTATTTTCGAACGAACGTGGTTGTTAACGTAGGTGGACCAATGGGAACACAGTAGCCTATTCTCATCTGCTTTGCATTTGTTAATTCACAGCAATTCTCAAGGTCAGTAGGGGTCGTAATATTTTCGAACGAACGTAGCGTAGTTGGCACGACTGCTGATCTTGTGGTCCTGAATTCGATCCCCAGGTCGGGCTAAGTGTTATTGGATTTTCCATTAGGAATTTTTCAGTAGCAGCCCGGAGTCTGGATTTGTGCCCGGTTAATGGCAATAGGCTCGCCCTCTATTATATGGGACTTAAACATAAATGGCGAAACGAGAGTGTGCTAAAAACACTTCTGAACCCTTGAGGGAATACAAGGCGTGATTTAGCGTAGACCAACGGGAAAAAAACCTTATTCAATTCTGCTTGCCATTCAGTAAATCTGTACTACATACCTCGGAAACATAAAACTACTTGCCTTGAAGCAAAGTGTTTTTTTTATCGTGAAAACGTCGTAATTAAGAAACCGAAGATAAGTCACACAGCTACACACTTCGTTCACAGTTTGTTGGTACTTGTAGCATGCGGGCTACATCCGGGACTTATTACATAGAGTCATAAGACGACGTACGTATTAAAGAATGTTATATAAGGCCCAACCAAAATACCTGGACAAACTTTTACACAGTGTTCAATACGTTTAACTAATCACATCTAAGTAAAAAAAAACGAGATCCAAGTGTTTTTTTTCTAACCAACAAATAATAACTTTTTAAATTGCCTGTACTCTCTAAGAATAAACTCATCCATTTCTTATGCATCGACCGCCATCGGGGCGCGCGCTAATTCCGGGCCGTGTTTTATCTAAACAGCGAAAAGAAAAATGTAAATAAAAAGTAAAATTAAAGTTGAAAAAAAATTTTGGTTAGAAAAAAAAAGCACTTGGATTTCGTTTTTTTTTGCATAGATATGTTCAGTTACACTTAGTGAACACTGTGTAAAAGTTTGTCCAGGTATTTTGGTTGGACCTTATATTGTTGTTTCTTGGCAGAAGTTTCAATGTTTAATGCTTTGTTTTGATTTTGGTTGTAGTTTTTTTTTTTTTTTTTTTCTCTCTCTTTAGCATATAAGCGTTTTGGTGTTTACTGTAAGCTTGTATTGTTGTAAATAAATAAATAAGACTACTGCAATAAATATGGTCTACGTAGGATCTCTTCTTCTTCTTCCTGCCCTTATCCCACACTAGGTGGGGTCGGCACAACATGTATTTCATAAATCTATGTTGTTAGAGGTTTTGGCTTATTGTTTTATGACCGGCCGCCTGCCTGACATCAACCCTCCTTGGGAATATTCGTTGCGTAGGATGCCGGCAAAAATAGTCAGCTTTCTTCGTAGGTATACCTAGTCTTCTTTTCTGGTAGTTATACAAAAATAGCTCATGTCCTTATGAAGAGATTAGCCAGTCAGCAAGGTTGGTAGCGGGGCTGACTGCCCAGGGTGCCCTGGACGTACAAGTATCCTTACTCGTGGAGGTCTTTTTAATGCAAAAACAAGCTGGAGGCAATTCTATTAATAAAATGATTTAATAGTAGAATTGCCTTGGTTCAGCTGCGGATCGATTGCGACTTTAAACAGTTTTGTTAATAGAATTGACTTCCCTGTTTTTTATTTTTTTATTCTTGACTTGGTCGCGTTTGGGCCTAATCTCACGTGATGGTAAGCGCAGATAGGTTCTAAGATGGAGCACACGAATCCAAGGAACAGATATATAGAGGGATTCCCCTATACCTCTCTGGCTCTCACAGACACACGACGGAACACAGTAAACTGCTTGGCGCCGACTTTAATGTGAGGGTGGTAGCTAGCCAGGCGGACCGTATAGATCCTACCACCAAGCGTGCTGGATTTTGTTGAATCTTACAACACGCGTCTATTCCCAGCGGCGGTAAGGAAGTTTTAAATTCTAACCCGTCCCCAGGTGATGATGATGAATCGTAAACTAAACTGGTACTACGTACGATTCTCCGTTTAAATATCAAGAATAAGGTGTCTATTAATAAAATGACCTTAGATAAAGATAAACAGTGTGCATCGTGAACAGTTATCGATTGAGGTGCACGCGGAATGCAAACAAACAAATTGCTATGTAAATTGACATTGAATACGTTCTAGTGGGAACTTAATGTAATATAAACGGGTACTTGAATGTATTCAAAGATTAATGGTAATGGTACGCCTCTAGCCTGTATAATATGAAGGTGTAGGCAGGTATGGACTGTAATTGTGCAACTCTAGTTTACAGATGACGAAAATCAGGCCAAAGACGTCAATTCTAACGAAAGTAGTGTTTATTTCTCGCTGCAGGCGGGTTCATAGACCATAGTAAGGCTAGGGCAGTGAGCATGACCTGCCGGGGTTGGGGTGCATACTTTTGCGAATCCCGCGACCCCGGCCGAACGGTCAGGAGAAGGAACACCGTTGGTTTTTAGCCGGTAAGAGTCCGGCAGACCCCCTTGCCTTCCCCGGGCGAGGGACATCCATGAGGATTTTCCAACGATAAAAAAGGGCAGTGAGCATGTTGAGAGCGAAAGAGAGAGAGAGCTAAATATTCGAGAAATACTCGCTGCACCGCTCCCATGTTTTAAGACTGTCTGCAGCGACAAAATAACAGGACTATAACAAAATTGTTGCCACAGCGTAAAAGTTTACGTTTACGAAAACCGACTGACTGTTGTGATTCGTCGATTTCGAAACAAAACAAAAAAAAGTACTTCAAAATTTTTAGTTCTGTTTTTGACCTACACTGCGCTGTGCTGCGAGGTCGGCGCGATATACGTCTAGGGTAAGCCTAAAATTCAGCGCGGCGCGGCGTACGCACGAAAGGGGGGTGAGGGGGTCTTTGCTTAGCTTATTTTTGATGACATGGGGGTCGGGGGTGTCTAGATGGTGATTACGTCAGCAATTTTTATTTATTTACTTATTTTTCTAGACTTAAAGACTGCTGCTCATGAATAACAATAAAGAAACCTGATCAGTTTAACAAAATATATACCAATATTTACGTAAGCATAGGAGAGGGGGGGGGGGGGGGCAAAAGTTTTGCTTACTTTTGCTGACAAGGGGGAGGGGCGGGTCATAAATTACTAAAATTCTGCTTACGTAATACTTGAATGGCCCCCTATTACTGTCCCACTGCTGGGCACGGGCTTCTCTCAGCATGAGAAGGGTTTAGGCCTTACTCCATTGCACTGGCCTGGTTGGCGGATTACACACACCATCGAGAACTTTTTGGCCCTACTAGTGTACAAGTTTCCTCATGATGTTTTTCCTTCACCGTTCACGCAAGTGATAATCAAATCCTGAAGACATTTTACGAATACCAAACTGCCTGATATTATGACCTTAGCTACATCCTTTTTTTTTTTCTTTTTTTTTATCGTGGGGAAATCCTCATGGACTATCCCCCGTCTGGGGCAGACGGGGGGGTGAGCCGGACTTTTACCGGCTAAAACCACCACGGTGTCCCTCCTTCTGACCTAAGGCCGGGGTCGTGGGATTCGCTATTGCATGCACCGCAACCCCGGCAGGTCTTGGTCCACCAATTGCTGGTGGACCTCTCCACTGTAGGGCCCCACCCCACGACCTCCTGAGAGGCGCGGGGGGCACCCCACCATCACCGGCGCACCAGAACACATGGTACGCCGTGACCATCCCGGGGACCAAACAAGTACATGGGTGCCAGACTACCCCGTGTCTGGGCACCCCTGGTCCCCCTGGTCAGATTAGTGGCCCCGCCGCCTACCACTTTTTGGCCGCAGAGGATAGGAAGAACGGCCAACCTTAGCTACATCCTGCGGGGATTGTGTGTTTACCCCTTTTTAAAGAAAAATAAATATCCAACCCTGTATCCATTGTCAAGAAATATCATAATGGCCTCAATAGATCATAAAATAATAACAGTCACAATACCTATGCCTGTCTAAACAAGTTTAATAAACAAAACCTGTTTATTATGCTGTTCTATTTATGACATTATGATACAACCGCATTTCATTATTAATAATACCTGGGTATTTATTTATCAAACCATGCGGAAATTATTAAATAAAAATATAAAAACTTGTTTTAGGCTTATTAAGTCTGCTATATCAAAATGCGGAATTGTTGGCCGGCCAATTACTGAGTCAAAGGTTTCTAATGCATAAAGATGGTAGGTAGCTTCATGTTTGTGCATGTCAGATTTATAACTTTTTAACCGACTTCCAAAAAAAGGAGGAGGTTCTCAAATCGGCCGTATGCTTTTTTTATTTTTAATGTTTGTTACCTCACTACACAGTCATTTATGAACCGACTTGAAAAAAAATTTTTTGTTTGAAAAAGAACTCTTTCGAAATGGTCCCATTTAAATTTGGTGAAGATCTGATGAAGAACTTCAGAGATAGACAATGGAACTCCTCAATGAAGAACAGTACGCATAATGTGATGTTATTATGTATTGTTACGAGCAGCGTCTTTAGTAGGTCCAGCCATGTTTTAATCAAGGCCACTAAAATGAAAAAAAAATAAAAAAAAACATTTTAACTGGACCTGCAATATGGGAGAAATAGTGTGGGGCTTCATTCAATTTAAATATTTCCCTTTGATTCGCATATTTCTTTAATTCCTAATCCACTTTGGCATAACTTTTAATGGCATAATAATACTTCGACATAATATTTATTGGCCTACTGTTTAGGTACGCATAACTATCATTTGGCTATATTTTTTAGTTGTAATTTTGGAGATTAAGTTAGGTTATTATGTTTAAAAAATTATGCCTATAGATACCTTTATGCTGAATTAATATTATGCGTAACGAGCATTAGGATAACTGAAAATATGGCATGATAAATTATGCCATTCAATTTTATACGAATCAATAGTGATCCAAAAATACCAGCCTGATAGTATTCCACTGCAGAGCAAAAGCCTCCTCTCACACAAAGAAGTAACGAGCTTGCCCACTGCCTGTTGGGGATTTCAGACTATAAAGAGGAAACGCGGGCTGCAAAATAATAATTTGAATAGGTTCTTGCGATCTATTTCCGTCCCACTCCTCCCGCAAACCTTCCCAATTGAGCGCGAAAGAGACACCTGGATCTCGGACTGATTTCTCCTGTGCAATATTAGCGAAATCGTACTTTCGTATTTCCCTGTTTCCTTCTTCAAATCTGGACCGATTTTAATATTATTTTCTGTCATAATTTAAGAAAGACTGGTTATGTCTGTATGTTTTTCTTTTATTTCTTATATTCGTGAAATTTGTTTGCCAGATGTTTAAAAACGGTGGTAAAACCGTTTGATTTTTGTATAGTTTAAACGTTTCTAGTTCTATTAATAATTAATTTATTGACAAACATAAAACATAGGGACATAGTGGTGGGAGATATAATATATCATATTATGGTAAAAAAAATTTGCTCTAGTGACATTATCCAAGGAGGAAACTGAGGAATACGTTTGTATGGACTAAATGCCGACCGCATTGCCTCTTAAGCTCAGGTTTCCTTAACCATCAGTGAAGTCTTAGATTAACTAAGAAAGTACCTACGTACAACATTGAAAAAGTCATATTGGTACTTGCCTAGGTTTGAACACGCATTATTTTCTTTATCTTTCTATTATTGTATGACATTTTATTTTAATATTGACTTCAGAAGACAATAATCTCTAACATAATATTGTGATGTAACGAGTTAACAACTGTAGATGTATTTGCACACCTAAAAAGGTTATAATACGGTGAGTCTTTTTGAACCCTCTGTAACATTCCATAAACCTGTATTATGCAAATAAATGAATTTGATTTGATTTTTGATCTTTACTACCCAATAATTAAACATAATTTTCCATGCATTGGTCTGTTCCGTTCAACAGTTTGAAAGGTAACATGTGCCCGCGACGTGGGAAAGGAATGAATTTGAAAACTGACGAACCTCATCATTCCCCTACGGTACATTGTTGTCTACGCAGATCCTAACAATGAATGACACAGTAAATAATCGATCATAATATTGATCTAATTGGTGACTCCAAGGTCTCAGATATCGTCCTTCCACTCATCCATAAGAAATGTTTTAATCGATATGGGGTCATGGGGAGGTCATGTGTTTGATTCCCGAGACAAGCAAAGTGTTATTGGGGTTTCTGTTATTTGTCTTGCTCGGGATTTGGAAATGTGCCCAGAAAATGGCATTATGACAACAGACCGCCTGTATACCCCTTTGGGGAAATATGTAATTTAGCATTATTTTAAACAATGTTAGAGAAAACCGCCTCGTCATTAACTGCTTCATTGGTCTAGTGGTGCCAATCGTGACTGCTGTTCTTCAGGTCCTGGGTTCGATCCCCAGGTTGGGCAAAGTGTTATCGGGTTTTTCCGTGTGGAATTTCTCAGTAGCAACTTGGAGTTTGGCATTGTGCTCAGTTGTTGGCAATAGGCTCACCCCCTTTTACATGAGACTAAAACATAACGGTGAAATGAGGGTGTTAATATACACCTCTGCCCTACCCATAGGGGAATACAGGCGTGATATTATGTTAGAGAACTTAAACATTTATTTGGTTTTATTCATTTATTCCATAAGAAATTACCGGTCTACTATTAGGTTCGGCTACATGCAGCGACTTATTTACGCAAACGGCTTGTGCAAACGTCTGCACAAACGGTATTGTCGGTATTAACGGCACTGCGCGGTATACAGTTTTGTTCCGTACATGCTTTCTTGTGCTAATAAGATCTAGCGTGTGCAAACGTCTGCACAAACGGTATTGTCGGTATTAACGGCACTGCGCGGTATACAGTTTTGTTCCGTACATGCTTTCTTGTGCTAATAAGATCTAGCGTGTGCAAAGGTCTGCACAAACGGTATTGTCGGTATTTACGGCATTTCGCGGTATAGAGTTTTGTTCCGTACATGCTTGCTTGTGCAAAAATATGTGCAAATAAGATCTAGCGTGTAGCCGGGCCATTGACATAGGTAAAGTGATCACTTATAAAAGAGACATATTGATGGTATAAATAAAACTGAGTACACCCACACTTAGACTAGACCTATTACCCAGTCAAGGACATGTCGCAAATTGAACCTAAACTATTTGTTGTACACTTTGGCAATCTAAATATAGAAACTTAATTCGCTGTAACTTTTATCACGTTATTTGGATAAGTTGTAAGGCAGTATTTATCAAAAGTTATCTTTTTTTATTAAATAGAACGTTTCCCTTACATAACATCACGCGTTTTCTCCGAAGGGTCGGGCAGAGGTGTATAGTAACACCCTCATTTCGCCGTTATGTTTAAGTACCGTGTAATAGGGGGTGAGACTATTGCCATCAACCGTGCACAAATCCAAACTCCGGGCTGCTTCTGTAGAATTCCACACGGAATAACACAATATCACTTTGCCCGACCTGGGGATCGAAACCAGGACCTCACAATCAGCAGTTGCGCTAGACCAACGAGACAGTTTCCCTTATCTATGATTTTTCCTGTATAGTGGGTGCGTTCAAAGACACAAAATCTCATATGCCCGTACATCCAAGACTCGGAACAATTACGTGCGGTATATGAACAAACGATCCGTAGCCCAGAAACTAATCTCCCAGCCACTGTGCCAATCGCTATGTTTCTAATCAGATTTGGTGACTATCTTCTATTTGGTGTAGTAATCGCCTCATCGGCTTATTCCCTTATGCCTGGCGACTATGGTAAAAATAAATTAATAGTATAAAAACTTTTTTTAAAAACAAGCTTTTATTTAAATGCTCTAATAAAAACAAGAAAATAAGCTTTAACTTAAATCAAACCCATCAATTTATTACATTATACAATTAATTAATTTATATGATATAAAAGCTTGTC
Source organism: Amphipyra berbera (assembly GCA_910594945.2). Lineage (NCBI taxonomy): Eukaryota > Metazoa > Arthropoda > Insecta > Lepidoptera > Noctuidae > Amphipyra > Amphipyra berbera. Next base: position 2,328,519 of record OU343131.1, on the reverse strand, counting down.
GCGAGATTTACTATTTTATGAAATAGGTACATACATTTTTTCTTACTTGTATCAATTGTCATTCCATACGCGTACCACGTATGGCTACGAATGACCCATCACCTATAATAGACTCATTACTTCATCCTTTTGAGGTACCTAAGTTATGAGAAGTGTTCACATGCATAAATCATTGATAAATAAAAAGTATTATGACTTTATGAACGACATAACGAAGCCATATCTTGACTGCCTTGTCGGTCTAATGGTCGCAAGCGCGACTGCTGAGCATGGGGTCCTGGGTTCGATCCCCAGGTCGGGCAAAGTGTTATTCGGTTTTTCCATTACGAATTTCTCAGTAGCAGCCTGGAGTCTGGATTTGTGCCCGGTTAATGGCAATTGGCTCGCCCCCTATTATATGGGACTTAAGCATAATTGGCGAAACGAGGGTGTACTAAAAACACCTCTGCCATACCCTTCAGGAAATATACGGCGTGATGTTAAGTTATCTTGCCTGTTATTATCCATATGCAACGGATATAATACGTAATCGCGGAAAATAAAATTTAACCACGAACCTAGATAAAATATTGATTCAATTAATGTTCGCTTCACACTTGACTAATTAACTTCCAAAACAAGCAAAGGAGGTCTATATTGACTTACCAATAGTCCACCAATTATAGACAAAGTTTATCGTATGCGCTAAATATACTCAACTTGTACAAATGTAGCGACGAAAGTTGGAATTTGGTCAAATGTTCGTTAATCCATCGCCAAAGCCAATTTTATTCAACCAACGCCAACATATGCCAACCATGACAGTTGATCCAATTTGGCGTTTAGCCTAGCAAATACAGTATGTCAATCCTAGACGTTGTAGTTTACAATCATAATTAAGTACTATTGCTTGACTCACGTCACAACCACAGAGTTTTTATTGCAGTATACCAAAAGGTTTACCCAACCATGCAATCGGTGATGTCATTGTCCTCAGTACACGCTCAAGGCTATGCAACTATAAACCAAGCTTAATCATGGTTTAGACAAACATAATATTTTACAAGATTTAGTACCTTCGTAGTTAATTTTCATTCTGTGCCATAAAGATTATACATTATGTATTAGAGATATTACGTATTCAGAAATGTGTGCATTAGATAAGCATTAAAAAAAAATCATTACAAATCGATTACGATAATTTGATTTGGAGAATGTAAATTTTTAATACGTATCGAGGCGTGTCCGTGCTATTAACATTTTAAAGAAAAAAAATTTTAGTAGGTATATGTTTTTTCAATAGCCAATGCAAACGACCATAGTCAAAGTCAAAGTTTTTTATTTCAAATAGACCAGATTTCAGGCACTTTTAAAACGTCAAAACTAGGTCTAACTACCAATTATGTTTGGTCACACTTAGGGTTATCAGGCCCAAAAATAGAAAAACCGGACACAGATTCATATTTAGCCGGACGTTTTGCGCTGAAAGTCTGACAAATTGGATTTTAAAAGAAAAAAAATCGCTCGCCCGCTTTCGTTCGGCATCTTTTGGCGGGGCAGGGTTGACCAAAAGCATAACAAAAGCCGGACAGGCCGGACTTGTATATATTTGGCCGGAGACGACTGTCAAAAGCCGGACACCTGGCAACCCTAGTCGCACTTTGTTTAGTCTAAATGGAACTGTCATTTGCATTCAAAACGACAATTTAAAATAACACCATCAGTATATTTGCTTGACCGCTAACAATTACTCAAACAAAATGTTTTATTCTTACAAGAATATGGAATTCTATTGATTCAGTAAAACAATAGCCACATTTTAAAAACTATTTACATAATTATAAATGTTAATACAATTCGCACGGGACATTACTGGCATAAAATCCATATCTTCAAACGTAGTAACAATTTACAATCAATACAAGACAATAATAGTTTCCATTGTGAATGGAGACCATTACAATAGATAATATGAAAACTAATTCAAATAAGACACAAGGGTACAAATATACGTAGTAGTGACGTCATCATGATTCACGGAGGAAAACTATTTGAAACGAAAGAAGCGTTTGAATTGGAACTAGCGAAATCATTTTTGTGTGGATGTCGCAGGTATTATGAAAAACCGGTTTTTCTTTAAATACACTGGAACTATCTCCAGTAACAGTCGGTCCCGGGTGTCATATGAATACCTATGATGGTTGTTAGTCAGGAGCCCGAAAATCTGACAAACGGTCTAACCTTAGTATATCGGCATTGCCCAGTATTTGGGTTAAGGACGTCTGATGGCAGTCGCTCCGTATATAATACTGGTATTCAGCCGCATTTGGTTAGACTGGAAGCTGATCTCAACATAGTTGGACAAAGATACAGAACGAACACTGCAACTATCTTGGCCGAAAGTAGGAAGCCAGATAGTTTTACATACGTTTTTACGTTATCGAAAATTTATTTAAAATTCATCAAAATAAAATGTTGAGAATCAATTAATTTTATATTCCGCGATGGATGTTGTGCTATGATGATGCTAATCTATCGATTGAAACCAGTATAAAATGTATGCAAAATTAGTTTTTTATTTAAAATGTTTATAACATAATATTTTGTAATCAAACACGTCTTTGTTTTCATTAACATTTAAGTATTTGCACAAATTATATTCTGTTTCAATAAGCTGTGGTTTCATAGAAGTCTGTATAAAAAGATTAATGGTAGATTTCTTAGTATTTTGGACATATAAATGATATTGGCCCCGATTCGTTGAGCATCAACTACAGGGTGTAAACAAAATCATGTAATTCCTTCAAATCTCATGATGTACTGTTGACATAGATTAACCCTGAACCGGACACTTTTAGATTCAATAAAGAAAACATTTCAAGAAGGAAAAATGTGTTCTTAACGCGAGGCATTTTAGCGCCCCGAGCTAAATGACCGCGCGACGAGCGATAGCCGCGCAATTCACTCGGGGCGCTAAAATGCCAAACATTAAGAACACATGTTTACTTCTTGTATTTTTTTGTTATTGAATCCAAAAGTATCTCGTGCATGATTAATCTATGACAGCAGTACATCACGAGGTTTGAAGGAATTACATGATTTCATTTACACCATGTGTAGTAAGTAATACTTAACTAAAAATATTGCTATCCCTTTCTTGCATATAAAACAAGAAGAATAGACGGAAGAACATTAGAGATGTCTAATTAGGTTCAACCATAGGTTGGACTAAAACTTCACTAGAGTCCGCGCGCAAGTGCTAGTCACCTCTTGAGGTATGGGAGCGGCAAGAGGGGGTACGCGCGGTAGACAAGATAAAGCAAACTGACAGAGCACGTCTAGTGTTTTGCACCCCCCTCCTGCCGCTCTCATACCTCAGGCAGAGACTAGCACTTGCGCGCAGACTAAAACAGATTTAGACGACACCTCAGCAAATCCCGCCTAAAAGCACACCCTCATTTCGCCATTATGTTCAAGTCCCATGTAACAGGGTCGAGTCTATTGCCATCAACCGGGTACAAAATCCAAACTCCGGGCTGCTACTGAGGAATTCCACGCGGAAAAATCCAAAACCCAAAAGTACAGACTGCTCTATATTCCCGGAGAAGACATACGTTTCACACCATGCTTATAAAAACATAACCCTACCTTTGGTGTAGCGCAGTCGAGTAAAAACTTCCAAACTTTAACCCATTGCTCGTTTAAGAACTTATTTACTTCAAATGTAATTGGAGCAAAATCTATCATGACATGTTAATTTTAACATAGTATAAAACAAAGTCGCTCCCGCTGTCTGTACGCTTAGATTTTTTCAAGTACGCAACGGATTTTAATGCAGTTTTCAGCAATAGGTAGAGTAATTCAAGAAGAAGCTTTATTTATATGCCCCACATTTGTATCTACATTGCACCCGTGCGAAGCCGGGGCGGGACGCTAGTTTATTACAAAGAACAACATGAACATAATAGTGTTTTTTAATATTAAATAGGTATTTTCCTTAAACTTAACTCACTGGGAAAACCTTATTGAAAATCATAATCAATCGTAAACCGTGTTTACTTTTGTGTTTAACACACTGATGCGCACGATTTTCGAATCAAAATGGTGACAGGTGACGCAAATCCATTGTTTTTTGCTTCTAAACACTACAAGTAATGTATTCCATCGCTTTGTTTAATAACGCGTTCTTTACTTAAAAAGATAAGGCACTAAGTATACTGATGCTCAAAGTACATCCCATTAACAGTCACTTAGACCACAAAACATGGGTACAGAAGTCAATCTACATACAAGTGCGCTTGAGCAACGCACACATAGACACTGCTCACGGACACGATATCTCGGACTGTTTGGGACTAGAGTGCGAGTGAGTGCGAGCGCGAGTGCCATGCGCTTGAGAGAGATAGATATATAAATAGAGCGACCGCCGAGCGTAGGTATGAAAAGTGAAGTACATACATGTGATTGACTTCTGTACCTATCTGTTTTGTGCTTAGACTGCTAAGTGACTGTTAATGGGATGTACTTTGAGCACAGTCTACCCAAACTAACAAACTATGGGTGGGCAAACTATTTTCATCAGGGGCCAAAAAAAACAGAGTCGATCTTATGTGGGCCAGAATTTTCATGACATAAGGATACCGGGCAAAAATGTATGGACGACACACCCACGTCCGCCACAGCTTAGACTACTTTTGTTTGGAAGGTATCACAGCCATGCTTCTCTGTGCCAATGTGCATCAAATTCAGTCCGAGGGTTCTCTTTTTTTTAAGTCGAATAGGAATTAACTTACTGAATGTGTGGACGACACCCACGTTCGCCACAGCTAAGACTACTTTTGTTTGGAAGGTATCACAGCCATGTTTCTCTGTGCAAATGTGCATCAAATTCAGTCCGAGGGCTCCCTTTTTTAAATTCGAATAGGAATTAACTTACTGAATGTGTGGACGGCACCCACGTTCGCCACAGCTTAGATTACTTTTGTTTGGAAGGATGGCTATACAAGGTATAAATGCAAAAACTGAAAACCTCTTAAGGGCGCATTGTACTCACCATTATGAACAACTTTTACTACGGGACCAATCAAGAAATACGAAAAAAAAAACTACATTTTGTCGAGTTATGCCAACATAAATGTATGGAGCAGCAGATTTCTTTTTCGCGATTTCAGGCTAAGTCTCTAGTAAAAGTTGTTTATATAATGACCTCTGGGATATTTATTAATGCATCATAATTAAAAATGCTCATCTTTGTTAGGTGTTTCAAATTATAATTAACTAGCGGTCTGTCCTGGCTTCGCACGGGTGGACATTTTTTCAAACATTTTGGGATATAAATATAACCTATGTTACTCAGTGATAATGTAGCTTTCTAACGGCAAAAGAATTTTTGAAATCGGTCCAGTAGTTTTTAAATTTATCCGTTACATACAAAAATATAAAAATCCAAAAATACAAATCTTTCCTCTTTATAATATTAGTATAGATATATGGCTGGCTGAGCTGGGTGTATTTTGCCCACATAGACGTCTCACCTTACAATGGGACATTGAAGTAGTATGATAAAACATAGCTTAGTACTTTCAACACAAACAGAAAGTATCTACATTTATTTTCAAGACTACGTCTTTTGGCTTGGCGGACCGGATTAAAACGGTTCGCGGGTCTTACTTTGCCCATCACTGGTCTAACCATTCCATATAGTCATCCATCGCGGGGACGTCATCTCGCGAATCGTCTTCAAAACTGTCTCGTCATCTCCCGAACTGCCTTTAAAAACTGTCAATGTCAAACTCTCGATGATCCACTGTATGGAGTAGGTTAATTATACCGTGCTTTGAAGTCGAAGATTGCATTGTTTTACTTATCAACAATGATAACAAAATCATGCTGATGAAACATAGGGTAAAGTATTTTTGTTTTTGCTCCCAAAAGGGGCGTTTACGTTGAGTGGTTAGTCAGTCAGTATCCCTCGGATAAGTAACTTAAACATCAAATCGTTTGATTGAAAATTAAGGACATAATAATATCGACGCCTAAACTGCTTTGAATATAACGATCCTATGAAGGCTCTACTTTCAAATTACTATTCTACACCGTATATAGTTCTAATCTTGATGATGTGCACATTTTTGTTGTCGTTTTAAGTTTTTAATTTTAAGAATTTTTATATTTTTAATTTTTAAGCATACGTGTGCGTTCGCTTGGGCGAAAAAATAAATACTTTTTCTTTCTTTCTTATGTGTGTAGTCCACCAACCCGCACCAGCTTAGCGTGGTGGACTAAGACCTATCCCTTTTCATTCTAAGAAGAGGTCCGTGTCAAGTACAGGGGCAGTAATGGGCTGATAGTGCTAAATACTTATGAGTGTAACAGCAAAAGTCCATTGAAAATGGAGTCGAACCGAATGCATCATAGCGAAAACGCACGCCATACCTTAAAGGCTTTGCCAAATCAAACCCGGGGCGAGAGCGGGGCGTGAGCGCGGACCGAGCGGGGCGTGTCGTCAGCGAGCCGCTTTAGTAGTATTCAAGGGATTAGTATGACGCGCGGCCGGGCCCACCGTTGACACGATCCGCTCGCATCCCGCCTTTGGTGTGGCGAAGCCTTTAATCTTATTATACGTTATTATATTATACGGTAGCCCTAATATAACCAAGTACCACCTTGCCCTTTCACTCAAATGAACATAAACTTTCACTATCACTTTACCCCCCAGCCAATGTTTCAATAACTACGAGTATATCTAACAGCCGTATGTTCAGGTCAATGTCAGACTATTATATTATTTAACTGTTTGCGTAGACATCGTAAACTTTAACGTTAACTGTCAAAAAAGTCACGCGAACGAATGCAATTTATTATCCTTTTATTTGGCGAGACATCAATTTAATAATATAGTGGTCCTAAGAAATAGATGTACAGAAGGACCACTTTATACAATCTGCGATCATAATCCTATGTATATAATTGACTACATTCGCTGTTGCACAACCTATAGACCACTCGTAGATGGATCAGAAGTGACAGACATGAGACCATCAACCCTTATGGATACCCACAACGATTCCCAGAGTTCATACGTCATTTTGCAGACACCTAGGGCGACGCAAATGCAGCTTCTGTGGATGTTTGGTGTAGGGTCAGGTGGCTTACCACTAGAGACTACCATCAAGTAGCCCCTTGCATATGAGGATGTGAAAGGAAATTAGTGAGTTGGTCCTTCACAATATTATTTTTGGTCCGCGCTTTTGAGAGTTGTAGTTTGTTGTAAACCTTTTGTATGTATTTATTTCGTGATACCCGCCTGTGTGTTTGTTAATATTTAAAAAGTTTGCACGCCGTTGTTTGAGGTTCACGTCAACACGTTAATAGGTGGCGGTTTAGCGTAGGCTACTTAACTTTTACTGCCGAAACGTGGGCGTTGTCAATTTAGTGGTCTGTTCTGATACATGGATAAAGCGTAGCTTCATACTTTTCACAAATATATCTTAAAAACCAACCAGTTATCACCGTATTCGAAATCCGAACGCGTTAGCCCAAATATCCCCGAATAAATATAATATAATAGCCCCGAGATGCATAAGGCCACTTGGGATTATTACCTCTGCATTTCATCCCGCGACTTCAGCACAATTCGTCCCTCACGATGGCCTAGAGTTCCGACTGTATAAGTACCCGACAGACCTTCTGGCAATATGGACTCTATTCGAAAGCGAAGGTCTCTTAATCGGATAAGTTGCCGAGTACTCGCAATAATGAAATACTATAGGACTATGTTTACAAGGAAACCGAGCAAAAATATCAATCGATGCTGTAATAGCTAACATCAATTATTATGTATCAAAGGTAGACAGACAACATGCACAAGGATAATATTCTCAAGGTCCAACAAAACGCGACGATAAAGTATCATAAAGAATAAAATATAAACTCAGCCGCATCTGGAATAGTTGGAAGCCAATTCAAAAACGATTCTGAAGAGTAGGCAGATATTGTGATGCATAATTAAAGCAGTCAACCAAAAATACCCAAAGTGCTAATTCCCCAAACGAGCAGGATCACAAATCGAGATCTCCGCAAAAATAAAACCCAGACACACTATAACACAGACCGCTAAACAATTACATCCGCATAACGTCCTCTAATTACGTAGATATTTCATGCGGCAACATCGAGCCCTATTAATCTGATATACGTTTGTGGTTCACCGTCAATACACTTTAGCGGCTTCTGACATGGCCAGGAGAAGCCCTGCCGGATTTGTGCCTATCCTATTTCCAGTTTATAACGTTATTTGTTGTCTATTATTAAGTAGCTTTGAAGATTAACTGGTGAGAATGTTTTTATGAAGGTCGGGTGAAGCAAGAAGGTCGATTTGATCTTGAAGATCAGTACTACCTTCAAGTAAATCTAATTGGTTTGAAGGAACAAAAATAAAATTCAATGAAAACCTTCAAGGATGCAAAGACGTAGAAGTACGAGCAAATCAAATAAATCTTAAACGAAAATGATGTAACTGGGAATCTAGTGAAGTTAAAAGTCAGATAACGTTTTCAATAAAAATAAATATTAAAATCTGTTCAATCAATTCGGTACAATGCACTCATATAAAAAAATATCAGAAACATACATGAGCCGATATCGCACGATGAACACATGTGGCCAACGAAACGAATCGCCACGTAACGGTATTACAAAGCGGGTGCAGTTCACGGGCCAACGGGTCGGCACAAAGAATGGCTGCACTAATTCATTGGTCGCCACTGTACTGTGAGAATTCATATATATATCATGAATGAGGATTGCGAAACTACAGATAGAGTTGTTGAAGAATTTATGAATGATAATTATGGGGGACAATGCATTGTTGAATATTAATGTTGAGACGAATTTAGCGAAATCAACACTATCATGTCAAGAGAAGAAATAAACTCGTAAATAAAGGAAATAAAATTAAATGAGCTTCATACTGAACACGTTATTTGAAGAAATTATTCAATTATAATATGGCTAGCTTGAATGCTATTCGCTGATCGGCGACTATGGATACTCAACGTAGTTAACAACAGGGTGAAAAGATTGTGTTCCAACAATTGAGAAATAATAATGAACCCGCTTGAACAATCTTGAACAAATAACTAGAACATCATTTATCGTCGCAGTATGCAGTACATAGATGTCGTCGTGGTAATGTTACAGCAGTAATAAAGATAGTAAACCGTCTAGAATGGAGCCACTAAGCGATCAGGGTAATTAGCAATCGTGACGTCGTTAACATTAAAATGCATGACACATCATAGCTAACTGCTTGCGATATGTACTCGGAGGTATGAAATAAAAAAAGTATAGAAAAAGAATTAAGTGCTTAATGATTCAACGAAGACTATTGGTAACAAAGCACATTAATTTAAATGTGTTTAATGAGTCGAACATACTCAGTAATTCTAATGAACGGATTCTCAAAAGATTTAAGTTTAGCGTTAGGTACAAATCATTTCTAGATTCGGTCACATTTAGAAATGATGTAAACAAACATGTTTTGAATGCGTTTTATATTATAAAATCTATTATCTCACATAAATTATCTCATTTGAATTTTATATGACAAAGCGAAGCAGTAGACATTTTAGCAAATTTCATAAATTTTGCATATTTGCATAAAATATATCATATGAATAAATGTTGTCGGTGATTTTTATCTCAATTGGTCCATAAAAACAGAACAATGGGAAATTAGAACAAATTTTAAAATTTATGGAACTATTCTCTACTATAAATGTTCAAATTCTTAGTTTATAATTATGTGATTGCTTACAAAAACTACGGTCAAATTGTCACGGTGATGCACTCAAATCATGATGAAGTTTTTGCACGGTGATTTTTTTGTCTATTATGTTACTCACCTTGTTTTTATTTTCTAAGTTCATGGAAATACGTTTTGTATCTAACATAGTTTAGGTATTCTATTATATCATTGTCAATAGCGTGATGGCTATTAAGGTTTACCTTTATTTTGGTCTCAGATTTTAACGCTGTAGTTCCGTAACATTTTATATTTTTTCTCTTCTATTTTTGACAGTTTTGTTGATTATGTCCAACCTTAGCTAACAAAGTCCGCCTCTGATGAACATCTTCATTATCTAATTCATTGACCCTAAATAATATTTCAGAGCATCACTATGTACCTTAGCAATCAAATATTAATAGGGAATACTGGCAGCAATCTCAATCAGACTATCTAATTATGCACCACGTACATTGACCCAGATGCGATAGTACGAAAATTGCCATCCGCATCCATAAAGGGTAATGGACATCAATATTCAAGAGATAATCGGATAGTTTGCTATTAATTCCACACACGTATCTAATTGGCGTCAGCGTTGCTAGCGACTACGTGTGCAATGGTAAGAGTATAACCATTATTTCTATTTGCTGTGTAACATTCACCTGTTTGAGAAGCTAAAGAAATAACAGTATAATTATCAAATGGATCTTCATTATTCATTTGATCATTAATCAAATCTATTACGTTTCCTTCGTTATTGACATTTTGGATCATATTATAAACAAACTATATTCTAATAAGTCTGATATTAATTTAGTATTTAATTGTTTTTGCAACATCAATCAAAGAACTTGATTTGAATTTGAGTTTTCAGGTGAGTTTCAAACAGGATAGCAGCAACATAACTTAGTTGTGACATAAATGGAAACACAAAAGACAAATAGTTAGGACTACATCGTTGTAGGAGAGATAAGGCTGCATTGTCATTAGCTTAAACATAGATAAATGTTAAATACACTTTAGCCAGGTAACACGGGTGAGTTCAACATAGATACAAGACGAAACACGTCCACGTAATACACTTTTCAAACAACTTGTTTTGATGGTATGGTCAAACGTTGAATTGAAGACCATCAATGAAGCATTGGATGAATCATCGCGCCATAAAACTACTATTTTGTAGCGGCCTCAATGGAATAACAAAAAGGCTTTTTTAAGTTATTCACATTCAAAAATGTAAGTTCATATGTAAATTATATAATTTAGACAGGTAAGTCAAACCTTGTTCTACCTACAAGTTCTTTTTTTTATTTTCTTATAAATTGTTGTGTAAATTGCGTTATGTCAGGTAGCGAAAGATGTTACAGTCGCTATTTAGATGATATTCTAACAACATTCCGGTTTCATCTTTAGTCATTTGGATTTACTTTAAAAGAATCCTGCTACTATTTCAAAAACATGCCAAAAATATTGCCAAAAGCTGGAGACGATTCGAAATCGCAGCCTTTCTTTGTTGTAGCAGCTACCAGCCTCTATTTATAGTTTCTCAAGAATATTTTGCGGTTGCAAGCGAAGCAACTCGATCGTGTTGGTAACAGGTTGGCCAGTGGGTCGATAAACCCGAGCCGGCTCAGGTCAAGCGGCTCAACATCCGCGGCACTTTTTATTAATTTAGATTTAGGCCGAATGGTTAGTTATCTGTGTGATACATGCGCAACATTTATTTACATTTGATAAAATTAATTAAAAACTTTAACAAGTTTTGTAATATAATATTAGTGAATGTTTTTATTAGTGATTAGATTTAACGTCTAAATATCTTTGATTATTTTCGGCGTATCGTCGTTTTCAATTCGGCCTATCGCTATCTACTGCTGTTCGTAGATAGTGTCCAAAACCGTGGTAATTCCATAGTTGCCACCACCGTGTTTGATAAGCAGGTTAATAACCACTTAATACAGTGGATCAACAGAACTGTAAATATTAAACTTAACAATATGCATCACTTTGAACTATTACGATGTAGATATGCAAATCATGTTTTGTTTCAGTTTCGTTGAACGTTACAACCATAGTCTGTATTACTTCACTGTGTATTTAATAGAGAGCTGTATATTATGAATTATCATAAATATGATCTAGATGTTGTACTTCATCAGAATGCGTGATACGACCGACGGATGTAACGAACGATCCATCGCGGGAAGTCACGAATTCACGACGATCTCGAATAACAATCGTTGAGACATTAACTATAATGTTCCCGATGTATCAAACCAGGGTCTCCTTGAACAGTAAACAAGGTCGCCGCTTATTGATACGGATGATAAGCAAATATAAAACAAAAATATAAAAACAGTTTTGCTATCGGTATGCTAGAATATGTTGAAAATAATTACTGTTACAGGCATACAGGCTTTGAATAAGTTTATTTGTACAATAGGTACGATTCATATCTTTGCAATAATGTTGCATAAAGTGAACAAAATTACTAGGTACTCATAGCGGATAAGATCTTCGAACAAGTTAAGGAAACTATGCTTACCATCAAAATTTAAATCCAGGGTGATAAAGTAAATAACCTTTGGAATGAATCACCAACTATCACTGTCTCACTTACAGGGGAACTCGAAAAGTTTATTGACACGCTTTTGTTTAAAACTGTACGCGATAGAATTTAAAACAAGTAACGCGTCCGTTCTCTATGAACGTCCAACAGTGACTGAAAGAGCCTAAGATGCATCGCACTATAGCCTTCAAAGTTTTATCTATTGGAAATTGTACTTTAAAATTATCAGTTTAAAGTTATTATTTGCATAGTCCAGGTTTGTGAAGTTTGTGTAGGCCGTCCTACTGCAGTTTTGACATCAGTTTGAACCCACGCCTTGTTCGCATTTGAGGCAAATAGCCTGTACCTATTGAGAACAAAGTTTAGATATAAAAACTTCGAGTTTTTTTATAATCGGATTGGTGTTTCTTTACATTTAAAAAATATTTCAAAATGTAATCTATTCGATAGGTTTGAAGCAATAGATCAATTGACACTAACAATTTTATAACTTGTTTCTCAAGGCCTCAATGTATAAAAGGATCGTATTATCTAATAATAATTACGATTATTATAAAAGTGGACTCACTCAAGTCTTAGGCCCGTATTAATAAACAGGTCTTAGTTGAGAGAACCCTCTTAAGTGTAGTTTGAACATGACTTAAGAGGTATTTAAAAAAAAAAGTTGTCAAAGTGTATGGAATTCTACTTTATGGTAGTTGGAATCGTGTAAGGGAGGATATGAAAGATAAGGGAGTAATAGATAATGAGACGGCTGACAGGGAAGAATGGAAGAGGAACACATTGCGCTGGCCCCAAGTAACTTGGGACTAGGGCAGGAAGATGATGGTAGCTGCTGATAGAAGATCTCTCAAATTAGAGGTGTTTATTATTAATACGGGCCTTAGTACTTCAAGCATTATCAAGACAAGAAATCTTAGTATTTGATTTCACACCAGCAAATATTCCAAGAGTTACTCATAATCCAAATGAATTTTCTAGGAATCATCAATAAAGAAACAAATTATGAACTGTCATTATGAATACCAGGTATCATTAGGAGGTAATTACATATAATGATCAGCCCGCAGTGTCATAAGTTCAGTCAGTCGATAAGCAAGTATTTATAACGCAATGAATTATATTATTCCATCCTATAATACTTAAGAGCAACTTAGGAGCCTTTGTCTAGCAGTGCAATGCGATATGGCAATCCCATGGGTGCCACCCAAATTACAGGCAGAGAGAAATCCAGGAACATACCAACATTTAACTGCCTTGTTGGCCTAGTGGTCGCAAGCGCGACTGTTGAGCATAGGGTCTTGGGTTCGATCCCCAGGTCGGGCAGTGTTATTGGGTTTTACCATTAGGAATTTCTCAGTAGCAGCCCGGAGTCTGGATTTGTGCCTGGTTAATTGCAATAGGCTCGCCCTTATTACATGGGACTTAAACATAACTGGCGAAACGAAGGTGTACTAAAAACACCTCTGCCGAACCCTTCGGAGAATACAAGGCCTGATGCTACGTTTATGTTACCAACATTTTTAATTTTTAGAAATATTTATCTAGATGTGGAAATATAAATCGTATTCGTGTTTATAAACTTAAAAGACAAACCATTGTTAATTTGTCGTCTAGTTTAGATATTCAAAAAGACGATTACGTTAAGAAAATCAACAAAAAGACGAATACCCCAATTTCACAGACGTAGACAAAAACAAATTTTATTCTGACAACTCTATCATAGCAAAGGAGAACCAATAAAGATATCCAAAAACAGATTAATAGTACATTGTAGAATAATGATGGCGTGCTAAAGTCGGTAGTAAGGTCGAAACGCAACCCTATTTATAACAAATAATACCCATCACAAACAAGATTACCGTTTAACTTTAGCAAGGTAACTCATTTCGTGATGACTTATCATAAGCTATTGACAAAGCTAATGGGTTATAGCAATAGCTAGGAGAAAATAAAGGTGTGTTTCTTTCTTACGCTATCTCATTCCATGGGTGTCATAAAAAGGAAAGATTGAGAGGTTCAGTGGCAGAAAATAAATATTTAATATACATTTTTTTTAAAGCATAAGACCTTTTTTTGGAATGAATACCTTATCTAATCCCTGAGGTGTCGTAAACTCAAGATAGGTAGCAGCTTCCGGCTGCGTTAATAACATCAAATTGAGAAAATTTGGCATCCTTGTTATTAACCGAGGTCTCATGGTAGCTGTTCTATTTAAAAATATTCCGCTTGCAAATGTGTCCATGACAACGTCTCTTCAAACAAAGATTTGCAATATTGTTCTCTGATATGACGTTGCAGTATCATTTTGGTGCAGTATTTGTTCGGAAAACTTATCGAATGAAGGCTTTCGTTTCAAATAGCTTGCATCTGAAACGGTCACATTGAAATGGAGGCACTTTGCAAATTTTTGTGCCAAATCGGTAGGTACCAAGTAACCGAGCAAAACTATAATCTCATCGACATATAGAACAGTGTTCTAAGGTTAAAACGAATCCAGGAATATGTTAACAAGACCTCGATAATGAAATGCAGTAATGCAGATCCCTCCTTTGTTTTGTTTAAAATCCCGAAGGTGATACAGAAATAGCATCTGAATAAATAAAACGTGAATATGGTAAGTGGCGCAGGTCAGTCCAACTTCCAAAGTTCCGTTAGAACGAATAAATAATAGACCAAGGTATTCATAATATGTACAAGACAAAGGACCAGCCTCCCGATTCAGAACTTTTCGATAAGTCAGTTGTTGATCGATTTGCTATCTCTTTTTCTCTTGTTACGAGAATCGTAGGAAAAACGAGATACCAGATAACAAACCGAATCATTCGACAACTAACTTTTCGAACATTTCTGAATCAGGGGTCTGGTTAAGGTCACACAAGCCGTTCTGGATGCAAACGGATGAAAATCATACCATGAAGAAAAGCCAATTGTATTTTAAAAATATATGCAGGTATGTATGACCTTTACGGTAGGTGTTTAAAATACCTACCTACAATAAAGGTGATGCGTGTGTGTGTATGGTGTTTTATATATTTTATATTTTTTTATATATATGTATATATATATATATATTTTGTATGTTGTTAAATTTCTTTTTTTTTTGTTGTTTTATTTTATTTTATTTATATTATAATTTGTTTGTTTTGTAACTAGCTGAATGTCCGCACGTGTTTTAGGTGATCACTGAAAATCAGCGCTGTGTCTGTGGCCCACGCCATAGCACAGCATTATGCTGAGTGGTCACCTTTTTGTCACAGTTGTCTTTTATTTTAATATTGTTTATATACTATCATGTTTTGTGTTAAAGTGTATCTGTGACAAATAAATGTTTTTTCTTTCTTTCTTTCTTTACAATATACAATTGAGGATTGCAGACACAATTCTATATAGATTTTTGTTTTGCGAAATTATTTACATAATGTTATTTCAAGCCAATGTATTCCAAAATATGCAAATATAACAGTTTGTGTAACTGACAATTGGGTAAACAGACAGGACTGGTTTCTGGGTGATGAGGAAGTACACCGTCGTGTATCATCACTTAGCTTAAGAAGTAGCGACACGACAAATGTGGTGACCGCTCCTAGCGCCCTATATACCCTTTTATAAACCGTTTAACTGCTTCGACGGTCTACTGGTGACGCGACTGCTGATCGTGAGGTCCTGGGTTCGATCCCCGGGTCGGGCAAAGTGTTATTGGGTTTTTTCGGGTGGAATTTCTCAGTAGCAGCCCGGAGATTGGCTTTTTGGCTTGCCCCTATTACATGGGACTTCAAAATAACGCCGAAATGAGGGTGTTACTATACACCTCTGCCCAACCCTTCGGGGAATACAGGCGTAATGTTATGTGTGTTACGTAAACCGTTTACTACGTGAAATGACGCGTTGTGAGTAGGTACATCTCTTTCTCCTAGCCATTTCCCAATTATGTTGGGTTCAGCTTCCAGTCTAACCAAATGCGGCTGAATATCAGTATTTTACACGGAGCGACTGCCATCAGACCTCCGCAACCCAGTTACTATGCAATGCCGATATCCTAAAGTTGGACCAGTTATCAGATTTTCGGGTTTCTGACTACTACTACTTCATAGGTATTCTTATGACACCCAGGACCGACGATTTAACGCACTCTCCAAGGCACGAAGTCTCGATATGTAAGGAACGGTCACCCATCCACGGACTGACCGCGGCATGCTCAGCTTAACCTCGCAAATTGTATGATCGGCGCGGTTGTTAATTAGCCATGAGCACCTCAAACGTTTCGTGAGTAAATGATTCATAGAAACATACGACGCTTGGAGTAACTACATTTTGTAATGTCGTAAACCGTTCAAAAACGACCTTACAGTACAACGAACGACTTTACACATAACATAACATCATGCCTGTATTCTCCGAAGGGGCTGGGCAGAGGTGTATAGTAACACCCTTAAGTTAAGTTTAAGTCCCATGTAATAGGGGATGAGCCTATTGCCATCAACCGGGCACAAATCCGGACTGCGACTGAGGAATTCCATACGGAAAAACTCATAAACGCTTTGCCCGACCTGGGGTTCGAACCCAGGACCACGATCGGCAGTCGCCCTTGCCACCACTTGATTAGAAAGAAAAGAAGAAAGAAAGAAAAGTTATTTATTCGCGCCAACATGACGCACAAAATAAAATAAAAGTAACAAAACTGAATACAAGCTTGGGGAAAAATATGCGTCACATCCGCGCAAAACGGCCATCGCTCAGCATAATGATTAACGAGTACTGCCTCTTTACAATATTCTTTGATATAGTGTTCTGACTTTACTGTCCTTTAACTACTTTTGGCTAGTTGAAATAGGCATCTGAAAACTTCAAATCGGAGACAAACTAACTTTTGAATCTCAGGGATGAACTATTCTGAGAGATCTGCTTTCATCTTATACAAAATATTCTCCATCAATAGTCTTCGGGCTAGCGTTTTCCCGTGATATTATTACCCGTTTCATTTCCCTATCTACTATTTACTTGACTTTGCTTACAAGAAGATTAGTTGTGGACTAATTAGCACGAACCACCTGTGTACTCATAAAATCATAAATATAATGTGGCTAGAACAGTTTCAAGTCAGCTGCAAAACTGCATGCATATAGATTGACTGATGCATTCACTATAATGTGGGACGGGCTTTTGTCTTCGCTATGGTACAATTGACTCGAATCTATTCTCAATAGACTTTAGCCGTTACTATGCAAGTCCATCTATCTTCACTCATAGCGCATTTTCCCGCTTTTTTTTATCGTGTGTAAATCCTCATGGATACCTTCCACCCTCGGGTAGGTGGCGCCTAATGACAGTATTCCTCCGATTATACGGGATCGCGGGGATTTGCTGTTGCATTCACCGTCACAGCATTAATTGTCCACCTGCCAAACTTTAAATGGCAATATTGACTCTATCCGGCTTGTTGCGTTGATTTTTCGGTATTGTTAATGATATTATGTTTTAGTCAATGTTGGACAATAGCTAATGCCTTTTACGCGGTTTTTTTGCAGGAAGTAAACGCACACTGCACTGGGTACACGAATTTAGTGAAAAGTGATTTTTAACTACTTCGTTGGTCTAGTGGTAGCAAGCGCGACTGCAGATCGTGAGGTCCTGGATTCGATCCCTAGGTCGGGCAAAGTGTTATTGGGTTTTTTCGTATGGAATTCCTCGGTAGCAATAGGCTCGCCTCCTATTACGTGGGAGTTAAACATGACGGTGAAATGAGGGTGTTATTAGACACCTCGGCCCAACCCTTCGCGGAATGTAGGCGTGATGTTATGTCATTTTTTTCCAAGTTGTGCATAAATTCTGACTAGTGATACATTCTAATTATTGTGAAGACCAATCCAAGTGTATAGTCAGGGATAATATTTTATTTATTATAAGAGTTATATGAAAAGGAAAATTCTATAGCAGCTATTATATTTCCCATGGTATGAGGTATGAATATTTAATAGCTGTGTTCGGCGTGTAATCGTGTCAGTAGGCAATAGGTTAGAACAGGCCAGTATAAATGCCCATTGCAATGCGTGAAGTCGACAATTATGTAATACATGATATAATATCTTGAATACTTTGTTCTACAAATAGTTTTTCAACGTTTAGGATTTTTTTTCCATTGCCAAAGACAACGGTACCTGTTTTGATGTCATATTGTATAATAGGTTCTAAAATTTGCTTCTTCATCACTTGTGTTATTCTCAGATTTTCAAAAATAGCCAGCAACCATTAGGAAGTGTATTTTATTAGGATTTAACTTTTGCTTTGTTGCGAATGGAAAGAATTAGAAATAACTATGTAAGAGAAAGACCGAAAGTGGCGCTGGTGACTAAGAAATTGTGTGGAAACTAGTTGTCATGGTATGGGCATCTGGTGCGGAGGAATGGGGAACATGTCGTGAGGAAGGTTTTGAGTATGAATATAGATGGTTATAAGAGTAGAGAAAGATCAAAGAAACGATGGTTGGATAGTGTAAAAGATGATATGGCTAGAAAAGGGGTGACTACTGAGATGACGGCTAATAGAGATATATGAAAGAATAAGACATACTGCGCCGACTTTAAATAAGTTGGGATAAGGGCAGGAAGATGATGAAGGTTTGATTTTTAACCACGTGTAGTGGATATCGCAAGGGGACACTCAACAGTCAGCAGTAATACAAGCTTAGCTAAAATCAAACTTCATCTACATCAATATCATATTCAGCCTCCAGAATCCCACTGTTGGGCTTCCGCTTTTGCAAAACTTAGAGCCGAATAATCACCACGACAATTACAATCGGTGTCTTGTGACGAGTATCGTCATTCTAATACATATTTCATTGTATGTATTATATTTCTTCTAGATTTTCCATCGGAGTATGCTTAGGTGGTTTGGTCATGCTGAGAGAATGACTGAACGGCGATTAACAAAAGGAATTTATAAGGCGGATGTTAATGGGAACGCCGGTAGAGGACGTCCTAGAAGGACATACATCGATGTTATTGGTGATGTTCTTCACAAAGGTCAGGTGCGTAGTACTCTCAACCGGCGTGCGTGTATGACAAGATGTATGAATGTGGATGAAACGAAAGGGGTATGTAAGAGTCGTAGCATGTGGCGTTCTATAGTTTCTGCCTACCTCCATGGGAAAAGGGCGTGAGTTTATGTATGTATGTATTTTCCATCATTCACTTTAACTTTCATTTCAAGTTATAGAAAAGAAACTTTAATAAACTACAGCTATTCAAAAGTACAACCTTAACTGCCTCGTTAGTTTAGTGGTGGCAAGCGTGACTGCTGATCGTGAGGTCCTGGGTTCGATCCCCAGATCGGGCAGTGTTATTGGGTTTTTCCGAGTGAAATTCCTCAATAGCAGCCCGAAGTTTGGATTTATGCCCGGTTGATAGCAATAGGCTTGCTCCCCATTACATGGTTTTCAAGATAACGGCAAAATGAGGGTGTTACTATACATCTCTGCCTAACCCTTCGGGGAAAACAGGCATGATGTTATATTATGTAGTCAAAAGTAATCGCCACAATACCTGAATCAGTCAGGTTAAACGTCTCCATTTATTCTTCAACCATACTCAATCCTACCCGTCATAATGCATTTATGGTTTAAGGTCAAAGGTCAATTGTATTCAATTGTCATTTGCACGCTCAGTAAACTTGATGAGATAAAAACTAAATTCAGTGGCTCTGGGTGTATAAATATAGTCGCGATACTAATCTTGCTCTTTTGAAATTAGTAGAGAGTAGAGCAGCAGAGAAGTAGTATCTTGGCATGAGGATATTACGTCATCCGTCATTCTCTTGTTCGAATGGTAGCGTGTGACGCTTATAGAAAGAATAATAGTCTATTGAAAAGACCTGCGACGTGAATATTTGATAGAAAATATTTTCACTTTGATAACCTTCGAAGTAAAAATTATGATTTCTTTTAAAATGTATGATTTCTTCTCGTGACATCCTTCCTAGACATTATGGAAGCCATGTATCAGAACTAAAATAAAAAAAGGAAAAAAGGAACCCTTATAGGATCACTTCGTTGTCCGTCTGTCTGTCTATCTGTCTGTCAAGACCCTTTTTCTCAGGAACGCATGGAGTTATCCAGTTGAAATTAATATCAAATACTCAAGTCTACAATCCTTTGGAGCTGTGAAAAAATCAAACTTCTAAGTCAACGGAATCAAAATATACGGCCGTTTATGCCGCATATTTTAACACTCGCAAGAGAATCAAAACCTATAGGGTACTTCCCGTTGACAAGTAAAGGGAGAAATCCAAAAACCGTAATTGTTTTATTACTTCCACGTATGTAAGGAATATTCATGGTAAACAATTTTTTAATCACGCTAGATTACAAAATTCTTTTATCGTCTAAAAATATACTTGGATCATTAAGTTTTAACGACCGCTATTGCGTGGTAACTTATTGATAAAACAGTGACTTTAACTAACAATAACCTACTACTTATTAGGCAAAGTGTGGTAGAAACGATAATATTGTTGCGTATTTAGACAATCTATTGATACAGCACTTACGTGTAAGTCAAGGGTAATTTTATAAGTAGAATATTTTCAGAGAATCATGTCACTAATAACAACAATAGTGATGGACTAAGTATACTACCCTGTGGTATCCCAAGGACTTTCCCTAATTTTAGATTTATCATTTTTATTTTAGAATTAAGACCATTGGTAATTGTTTTCTGAACTCAAATAAGACCCATGAAGTCTCATTATTTTATAAAACTCTATATTATTTCAATTGATTTATAAATTCACATGCCTCGTCAAAGCCTTAGACATATCGACGTATTAAGATACTATATTTCTAAGAGCTATATTATTATGTCTAAGGCGTATTGGGCTGATAATGTTATGTTGTTTAATACTGCCTAGCCTTTTCCCAACTATGTTGGGATCAGCTTTCAGTCTAACTAGATCCGGCTGAATACCAGTATTCGACACGGAACAACTGCCAGATCTCCGCAGCCCAGTAACGAGGCAATGCCGATATCCTAAGATTAGACCGGTTGTCAGACTTTCGGGCTTCTGACTATGTAACGACTGTCAGTATTCTTATGACCCCCGGGATTGACGATTTAACGTGGCCTCCACGTTTAACGAATGGTCACCCATCCGCAGGATGACCGCGGCAAGCGTAGCTTAACCTTGCGAATCATATGATGCGCGCGGTTGTTAACGAGCCACGGGCCCCTTGTTATGTTGTCTACTATATTGAATAAAAAAGTGTTGCTTTTCTATTTCCCTTCAATATATTATCTCAACGATCAGAAATATTATCTTGACGACACGTTTGGTGCAGTGGCTGAGCGATCGGCTTCTACGCTACGAGTCGTGGGTTCGATTCCCACACGGAACAAATATTTGTATGGCCTACAGATACTTGTTCCGGGTCTGGGTGTTTGTGCATGTGAAGATTTGTATCAGTAAACGCACCCACGATACAGGAGAAATCCTAGTGTGAAACAATGTTTTTTTTTTTAAAGAAAAGAAAGAAAGAAATAACTAGCAACCAAGATCCTAATATCCCCAACCTCCCATATCGTACGCTGACATTTCATTACACTCAAATCTTAGCCTAATCCTCCCATTCTCCCTCTAATAAAGCTTAAACGCATGTCAAGGACAGCAATCAAAGCGCAAAGCCCACATCTCACACAAGGTTACCTATATCGCGAAATCTATTAATATCGAAAATAGGACACGCTCTACGTACACCGTTCGCATCTGTATTGCATGACATTCAATGAATGAAGTAGTAGGCTAAAAATAGGCACTGGCTGTGTGCAGGGATTAAGCCTGAATGAGACACACCCCCCGCACCACGGCCGCTTGGTATATAGGGCACTGTGTCATTGGTGACGTCGCTATCACTGACGTCATGGACGCATCCCAGGTGAAGCAGAAATAGGTCAGTGGGTACGTCAGCTTCGAAGTGTTATATGAAATTGTTAATGTTTAAATTTAGATTTCTATGTCAGCTGGTGAAGAAGTGTCGTAGGCTTCATCAATTTCAATGATGTTTACATAAAATATATCTAGTAACAAAGAGACTGTTAGTTTATTTGATTTATGAAGAGTTTAGTATCATCTCATGTTTACTACTGGACGTTTGTGGGCTGAAATAAATTTTGGTGATGACGATACCAATAAATAAACGTATATAGAGGTGACGTGATGACATTAAATGATATCATATTTTCAATGATGCATTTTAAGACTGTACACAACAAAACAGTTATTTTAAATCTCAACTAAGTTATTTTGGCATGATTTTTCAATTTCACTTATTCCTCTAAGTAAAGGGATGTCATTAGAACTTTAAACTTACCTCTCTTCAAAAAGAAATTAAAACATTTTTTTAATAAATAAGTGTTACTATACTATGACTGAATTTATGACTGATAGAGATATAAATATGGAATAATATATATACAAGGTTAGTCGGAAAGGGGGTACTAAGCCGAAAGGGTGTTAAAGTACTCATAATAATGGATAACTTTTGTTCTACAACTTTCCCCAAAACTCGATAGTTTAAGAGAAATAGCTTTTTAAAGATTTCGTAAAAAGATTGCTAAAATCTATCTTTCCATAGCTATGATCAGCTGTTTTTACAATTTAGGTCATATTTGGGGTCACGGATTAGAAAATTAATTTTCTGAATTCATAACTAAAGCAGGTATGTTTGTTTTTTGAAAAAACCAAAATAAAAATCTTTTTGCGTGCAAATAAAAATGATCAAATTTTGAAATTTTAACACTTGCTTTAAAATAGTCATCAGTGATACTTTAAGTGGCCCGCGGCTTAGTACCCCCTTTCCGACTAACCTTGTATAGATGTAGAATAATAAAACTGTTACAATTATATTTATGTTTCTATAATGATATGTTTAATATAATTACAAGGATAGACATAATTGGTGTTAATAGATATTATAATTATAAATTCACTAGCGTTAAGTACCTAGATTAGAATTACAAAAACCAAACTAATTTATATATCTGTATGGATACAATGTAGCGAACTACTTTCTTACTTACCATCTATTGTAATATATCTACATTGACAAATAAACGATATTTGATTTGATTTGAAAGGAATGCAAATTTTTGTTAGCTATATTAGATCTACACGTGTAAATGAAGATCATTTTGGTCTGAACAGGTAACATATATACTACGTGTAGAGATCTTGATATCGACGCCCTACGTATACTATCGAAACTACAAAATCTCAGTTTTTATTTTATTATGTATGTACACCGATTACGCTGAGATTTATGATGCGATTCACGTGATTCTTCTTTAGTTTGATGCGGAATAGTTGCCATTTGGTCCTATAAAAAAATATTATTTTATAACCTTTAAGATAATATAATTCCACACATTTTAAGCAGATAAAATAAAAACTGAGATTTTGTAGTTTCGATAGTATACGTAGGGACCGTCGATATGTGTAATTAATTAAATACTATTATTTTTTATATTATTTTTGTGTACAGTCATATAGAACGTACCTTTCATAGAATACGTGGTGTCATTCAATGTCATCATTGGGTAATTGACAATATATTTTTTTATGAATTGTCTCGAAACTTTTACAAAAAGCATTCTATAAGCAAAAATGACAAAACTAATGAAAATTATATATTTCAAAATACCCAAATTATAAGCGATTTAATAGACATAGGCCGCTCTACTGAACGGTGACGTCATTGTTCAAAAACTTCATAGTAACAACTTGACGTTACTATGTATTAACAAAAAAAAGACATTAAGTACTATGAAGTTTTTGAACAATTCCGTTTCGTGCGACTAGAACAGAAAACGCGCCATACAAAAACTTGAAAAACGTGTATCTCCTCCATTTTTAGATTGATTTTATTTATTTTTTCAACGACCATTTCCTTTTCCTTTTTTATATAATAAAACTACAATTAAATCCTTCCAAATTTTTTAAAGTAGTCAACTACCGAATTCATGGATTTACAATGTAATTCCACACACAATGAAAATAGTTCTAACGCGGTATCTCCAGTTTGATGTTTACATGACACGAAGGACAATTTTATTTCCTTGAACTTCGTTCACTGCTTTGAAAGACGAGGATGTTATTGAGAGCAGACACGTTTGGAGGAAATGGTACTTATTTGGATGTTGCATGGCTTCCTGTGGTGAAGGTTACGAATATTGGCATTCACTTTATTCATATTCAGGAAATGTAGTCGTAAAAATTGCCATACGCCCGATACAAGTGGCGATATTCACGCCACCGCATATTTATCGCGGCACACGGTCTCGCGATACTGTTTGTAAACGCCAAATGCATTCGCACGTTTCCATATGAGTTGCGCGACATGTATCGCAGCTTGTGTCCAAATATACTGGCCTGCAAAAATAAGTATCACACTTTTAAAATTGCAATAACTTTTTAGGTACACAAGATATATTTTCGAAACAAAAAGGACTCAAAAGAGTTTAACTTTGTTACTATAGTTTCAAAGAAAGCTGATAAAAATTGCTATGAAACGTTTTTTATTTTAAATCTCTAACTTCTATAGTTTAGAAAAAATTGAAATTTTAAAAGTGTGATACTTATTTTTGCGGTATACGTTTCGCGCCTTGTGTATTGTACGTGGCTTTAAATCCAACAAATGAATATAGCAGTGTTCAGCCTAGTCTTTTCCCAACTATATTGGGGTCAGCTTCCATTCTAACCAGATGAATACCAGTAGTTTACACGGAGCGACTGCCATCAGACCTCCGCAACTCAGTTATTGTGCAATACCGATATCCTAGTTCCGATAGGCCGATAGACCGGTTGTCACACTTTCGAGCTTCTGACTACCCGTAACGGCTGTCATAGGTATTTGTATGACACCCGGGACCGACTGTTTGACGTGCTCTACGAGGCACGGAGGGGCCTTTGTCGGAACTCTAAACAGGAATATCAAGTATCAAAAAAATTGATCGGATGCACTGTATATTATACACAAGAAGATTATAAGTTTAATTGTTTCTATTATTCCTGCGTTTTCTCTACCCTGTACGCAGTAAAATCACGTCATACGCAATCTAACGCGAAATATCCGTGAAGATAAAGGTTTCTATTCTCAACTTTTATACGCCGAGACATAAGTTAGGCACGTGTTATTTACCGTTTAAACGTGCTCTGTGCAATATTCGTAAATATCGAGGAGAATAAAACGAAAAATAAATTGCGTTGTATGATTTTTTTATCGCTTAAATTATAAAGTTTAATAACGATTTTATTGTTTCTTCGAGAATTTTATTATTTCTATAATGAACAATATTAATCTTGCAGATGTATAATCAAACTAGTGGTCCGTTCCGGTTTCGCACGGGTAGACATTTTTTCCGTTTTTGCAACATTTTTCTTTTATGCTCCGCTCCTATTGGTCGTAGCGTGATGTTATATAGCCTGTAACCTTTCTCGATAAATGGACTATCCAACACAAAAAAAAAAATCCAACCAGTACTTCCTGAGATTATCGCGTTCAAACAAACAAACTCTTCAGCTTTATAATCTTATTATAATTATAATTATAATATTGGTATAGATTAATGTACAAAATAATAGTTTTGAAACTATAGTTTGCCTTAATGCTGAAAGTGACCTAGCGACTCTCAATTGTTTCAGCAAGACGCATCTTCGTAATCCCTCAATTTGAATATAGCTGCATAATCTCCTGACGCAATATCTATCCCAATTTATATGATACCCATGGGAAAATAGGGGTGGTGTAGGCTCTACCTGGGCATTATACTAGTCAACAACATAACATCACGCCTGTATTCCCCGAAAAGTTGGGCAAAGATGTATAGTAATATCCTCATTTCGCCGTTATGTTTAACTCCCATGTAATAGGAGGGGAGCCTACTGCCATCAACCGGGCACAAATCCGGGCTGCTACTGAGGAATTCCATACGGAAAAACCATCATGTTAGTTGACGCAGTTCTATAATTTCTCCAGAGAAAAGTATAAATTCTTGCTGTACAGTCAACGATACAAGTCGATGAATATTTTGGAATTCAAAATTAATTATATCTGGCTCAAAAAATTTAAAACAAAAAAAAAGAAAGGATTTACGACCGCATCGTTGTTTGTTAACAAAAATAATAATTGACAAGTTCTCATTCATAAAACAATTTTAAAATCTTTGAGTATCCAACCCTCACATTAAACTCATCGAGCCAAGTCGTTTACTGTGTTCCATCGTGTGTATGTGAGAGCCAGAGAGGTATAAGGGAGTCTCTCTATATCTTCGCTATTTGGATTCATGTGTCCTATCTTAGACCCTGTCTGCGCTTACCATTAGTTGTGACTTAAACGCAACCAAATTAAAGAATTTAAAAAATTACCTAAGACAATTACCACTTTGTTGTAAAGTCGTTTATATCAAATGCTGTAATCCAGAGGTTCCCAAACTTTTTTGACTCATAGACCACTTGCCATGTTTTTCAGTTTTGGGTAGACCCCCCTTGCTTAGCTAATATTGCATTTTGCAAATTCATCGACTTTAAATGTGTTTAGAGCGAAAAAACAATAAAAAAACACACGATAAATTTTATACATTTAGTAGACGTACGACAGTACTATCGTCGTAGGTCTGTTACGTTTTCAGTTAAAAACTAACCAACAAATTAGCTGTCTATGTGGGTTATTCCATTAATGGAAAGTCAAAATTAAAGTCACGACCTTCTTAAATGAGATCCAGTATCATGCACCCCCGTTTACATTTCACGGACCCCCAATTATTTTTTTCACTCGTATGGACCCCTTGAAGGTCGGCGTCGACCCCTGGGGGTCGATATAGACCACTTTGGGTATCCCTGCAGTAATCGATGCTGATCAGCCATCGCGACCTTGGGCGGTGACCCGAACTTGAAATTAAAAATTTACTCACTATCGATTATAATGTTAAGGTAAGTATACACGGCGACACTGACATTAGACGCGAGTCTCGACATTAGTGTCACTGGCGACTTAACGATATTAGTTTTATGTTGACATCAAATGTCTAGAGCAATGTAAAGGTAACACTTTAAAGCGGGGTCAGACTGCTGTAACGTAACATGCAAAGTAACATGAAAGGTACGTAGTACGCACGCGTAGTGTGCACGGTTAGTGCGCGCAAGGCGTCCACACTATGGGAATTCTGCTACATTGCATGATACATTGCGACAATGTGGACGGCAAATTCTTTCATTGCGTGTTACATTGGATGTTACATTTCGTAAGTCTGTACCCGGCTTTAGACCCGATGAAAATCGCAAGGTAGCTATCTATACTTTAGTACATATTCTCATATTCTTATCTATGGACGACACTTATATTCTCATATTCTTATCTATGGCGACACACTGATACTCGACAGGGTCTGTCTCCACGGCGGCAACCGGGATACTACAACATTCAGTGTCGAGACCGAGTGTCGAGTGTAAAGTGTCGCCGTGTATACTTACCTTTACATTAGTCCATTCATCGCAAGTGTTGACCGAGGTTGAGGTGCTTAGGTAATTGAGTATTCCTATTATGGTTGTGGGGGTAGGGGGCAAGTAATATTGAATTATTCAATGGTTTTTTAAGGGTTGATATTGATACTTGATGAATTTACTCTTTAAGCGTCCGGTTCCTTTAGATCTTGGAGGATAGATGGCATTTCGCAGGCGGCAACTGCCTTGGAATTATGACACCAAAGTCCAGCCTTCTGCCGACTTTCCAAGATCTAATTATCGTATAAATAAGGTGACATCGTCAAATACAGGTTCTATATTTAAAAAACATAAACCGTCGGAGGCGCCTGGCAGTTGTGAAACATCGAAATTAATTTTGTAAAAAAACAACTGGCCGAATCAAATCGAAGAGAGCAGACGAGTTACGAAGGTCTGCCATCGCGAGCATCGCCACGCAACACCTCGCTCTTACACTCGTACCACTGCATTAGATGCTTCACATAAAAAGTACCTAACTACTTCATAAAATAAAAATAAGTTCACGTACACATTTACAAAACTAATGACGCAAATGCAAATGATCCTAAAGACTCATTCAAATATTGCCCATTGTCTTCATAACGAGAAGTCAACAACAAGAAAAATACTCAGGCAGTAAAAAGTAGGTCATAAGCTTGCTTATTTAAAAAAAAAGAAAAGAAAAAAAGGTAGGGCTTTCGTCAGACAGCGCTTCTTAATGTTTGCTCCATGCATACGCGAAGAAGGGTTGATGAGGTCGGTTGAAATGAGGTCTTATACAAAGATGATGCATATGTGAGCAACACCGGTACCGCAGAGCGGAATCATGACGTAACAGATTCTAAGGTAGCGTGCCAAAAGGTAGGTATCTATGTACTAGGTAACATTTATTTTATGTGGCTCTTATGTAAGTAGGTATCTAATATGCAAAGATCTTTGAAATTTCTTCTCGAAAACTGCATTCTCAAATGCATGTTTAAACGGTTTTAATAATTATCATCACTTCGTATATAGCAGTGATAACCTTGTGGTGTGACCGTCCGACTGCCAAGTCATAGGTCTCGAGTTCCAATCCAAGTCCTCTGACTTTTCGGATTCATTTGCGTGTTGTATAATTATCACTTGCTTAAAAACAGTGAAGAAAAACATCGTGAGGAAACCGGCATGCCTGACAGATATTTCTCGACGGCATGTGCAGCCAAGTCAGAGGCCCATGGGCGGCATAAACTCTGACACCAGTTAGTCACTAACCACACGAAAAGAAGAAGAAGAATTTGGTATATTTGTTTGTTCGTTTCAAATCTTGCGACAGATTTTTCAACTACTTCTGCTTAATCGATTCTTCTTAAAACTTCGCACACGAATTCAATTCCCATGACAATACAACATATTTGTAGTTATTAACTGCAAGATAAAGCAGTTTAACCTCTTATTAGAGGATTATTAAATGTATTTTTTTTAAACTGCGAATACATCCTTTTCGAATAAAGCCCAGCGCAGACGCGGGTCAGCCCTCGGCGTACTTTTTGTCCGTGAAAATAATATTGTACGGGGTACTTTAAGTCCGTCTGCGATCTGCGATGCAGTTGTAAGTGCTTTTTTCACGGACAAATAAATACGCGTCGTCTGCGTTGGGCTTTACAGTAGGTACGCGCGTGCGGCTTTTAATTTTTATTTACTTCAGAGACATTTTATTTTGATGCGTTGAATAAAATATTACACAAATTCGATCATGGATCTTGTATAACTGTTTTTCTTAGGCTTGATTTTACCAACGTCGGATAGCGTTTATCCAAGGAATAAGACAGACGTTTTGACATAATTTATATGCAAAAGCTGTCAAAACGTCAAATTTATTCCTCGATTAAAGTTATCCGACGTTGGTGAAATCGGCACTTAGTCCATTATTGTTTAGTGCAGATAGCATATTATGTTTATACATTTTTTACACACTCTTATATACATTTATAAATATTTTTATTTACTCATGGAGTTACCGATTTTAATCATTTGGATCCTGTGGTGCAAAAAACTACAGGATCGACTGTGGTGTGGTAATTAAATAAAAAATGGAAAATAAAATTGGACGATGTAGTAGAATATCTATAGAAGAATGTCGATTAAGATAATATGAAAAATAAGAAAAGAACTTCGAAAGGCACAGCGAAGATTTCCAAGCATACACTATAGTTTTATTTTTTCATATTAAGATTTTTTTTATTGCCTTATTAATCACTTATCCATAGTAAACGTAACGTTAGTAATTTATATCGTAAATCTAAAAAAAAAAAAAAAAAATTAATTTCAATATTACCATTCAAATCTACTCAAAACCTTATCCTCCCATAATAAAAACATTAAAAACCACAAAAAAAATTAGGTAAGTAGTAAACTAGTAAAACCTAATTTCGGAGAATGCACGCATCTCACCCCTACGAGAAGGCTGACATTGGCCTTAGTACAGCCAACACAATCAATACAACTTGTAAAATATACTTTGTAAGTAAAACAAGAGGAATACTCACATAGTATGACAGGAAAGTCGAAGGTAATAACACAAACACTAAGCAACCAGGCCGCGAATCAGAAATACAAACGTTTTTACAATAAAATATTAGAAAAAATCTAGTGAAACAATCTTATGACGACTAGCGGCCGCCCATTTTGTTTTCTGTCAGTTTTAATGTTGCCAGAGCAAAAAAATGGGATGAAAATTGTACAGTCGTTCGAAAACCTTCTACGAGAAATTGGATTTCAGTACAAAAGTGAAAGGCTTTTGATTCGTGGAAGCAGACATTCTGAAAACACTTTGTAAGTAAAAAATTACAGGTGTATCCCAGTTTTGTATGGATTTTCATTAATATTTTCAGTGGTTTCAATGAACGATTAATTGGCGTATGGTATTACTTTTATGCATTTTATTAATGTTGTTGACAATATTTATCTCATCAGATTACTACCTAGAAGTTAATTAGCAGATTTGTTTGTATTTGGAATTACCTACGTACATACATAAATAACTGTTTCTACAGCTGCAGGCTTTAACTGAAATATGAAATAACTTCAAGCTAATAAATAACCAATTCTATCTCTTCCGACTTGCCATTAAAGTCGATAATTAGTCATCAATATTTTATTGAATAAATAAAAAATCCTCCCTCCTTTCTCGTAGCCTTTTCTCAACTATGTTAGGGTCAGCTTCCAGTCTAACCAGATGCAGCTGAATACCAGTATTTTACACGGAGCGACTGCCATCATCAACAACTAAAAGCAATCCAATAGAAGCCTACTCCTTAAGAAAACTTACCGTAAGTACATAAAATGGTGAAGTAGATACTCAACAGTCTACCTCAGAGCAATATCAACGCACTTGAGTAAACTTGCTAATACCGTACCCGTAGCGCCATCTATGAAACATTACAACAAACATGTTATGGAATACGCTTTCCCTTATGTACTCGCAGACACTTGTTCGTAGTTGCGAAGTAGGTATTATACTTACAAGTACACAATAACTTCGACAGATGTCGTTAAATACCTCAATGTAATAACACTGGTGGTGCCTTTCCACCAGAGATGTGCTATGCAGCTATTCTGCGAGAATGTAAAAGGTAAGCTACGAAACTATGTGACTGTTTCCACTGATGCTAAGCTATGTAGCGGAGCGAGTAAGATGTGCTATGAATATGCGTCGCCGCGTCGGTGTAAAACGCGCGCCTACTGTAGGTACACTGCTCTGCACATAGCTACACCACTCGCGACCATCCATAGCACGCATAGCTCGCATCCATAGCACGCATCCACAGCACGCATCCTTCCATATAAAACGTGGCTTAGTTGAATCAGCTTCCACTAGTGCTATTCTATGTGGACCAATGAATATGATTGGTGGATATGAAATGTTGCATAGCACATCTCTGGTGGAAAAGCAGCCTTATGGGGACTGGCAAAGAGAACATGTTGCTAGCGGAGAATAGGCCACTCTTTCCCCACTCGTGTCTCGTAAATGGGATTACATCGAGAGGATGGTCAGCAGCGTCCTCTTCCTCCACCAATCCATCTGTCAAGTAGCCATAAAGGCAATTTCCCATTTGACCGTTTAAGACTTCGCCACACCAAAGGCGGGCGTGTCATCATCGGACCCGCGTTAGTAGGTAGTATTCAAGGGATTATACTATGATGCAACTTAGACCAAATGCGAGCGTGGGCTAGCCATCGACACGACTCGCTCGCGCTCCGCGTTTTGGTGTGGTGAAGCTCTTTCCGCACTGCTCCCAGCATAGGACGACTTTGATGATAAGAAAGACCATGAATTTTAAATATCCTTTTATTAATCAAACAACAATATTACTGTATAGGGCGCGCTTTTATAGTAAAATTAGGGAAGATATACAGTTTGGCGACATCGAAGCGACGGCCGGTGCAGAAGGCGTCATATTGGTCGTAGGCTAACTTGGTGCCAATGAAGGAGACAGCGAAGATGCACACGAGAAGGAGAGCGCACACTGTCGGGCAGAGGATCGCTCCTAATTTGCTCGCACGGTCAGATCGAATAGACCCTATTTCAGAGTCGGTTATGGTGCGTATAACGAATTCCTTTGTCATTACTGAAAAAAATTAAGGATGAATAGTTGTTCCTTTGCCTTTAAAATAATGTGTAAATAATTTCGCTTGGTGGTAGAATCTTTAGTCTGAATACTACCACCCTCATATTAAACACAAGCAGTTTACTGTGTTCAGTCGTGTGTATGCGAGAGCCAGAGGGGTATAGTGGAGTCCCTCTATATCTTTGCTACTTGGATTCGTGTGCTCCATTTTAGACCCTGTCTGCGTTTACCACCTGGTGCGACTAGAGGTGACCAAATTAAAGAACAAAACAATGTGGCATGTTTTTTTTTATCTATTCGACTGCTTGTAGATGGTCTTGCAGCCCGTTTCTACCTAACTAGGCAGTTATTGGAGAGAACTGATGGGTCTCCAACCAATGGGGACGAGAGTAAAATACTTAACCTAAGCTAACTACTACATCATGACTACTAGCAACATCAGCACTACGGGCGACCCGTAATGGGACTCGGACCTCGGCTTAGGGCGTTGCTGGCGAGAGGACTGGGAGGGAGACAGCTTGATGACGGCTGAATTAACGGTGTGAAGTGGCATAGATAGATAGATAGATATACTTTATTGCACACTAAAAGAAATAAAACAAGGAATACACATAATTAACAGTACAAATGGCGGTCTTATCGCTTAAAGCAATTTCTTCCAGACAACCATTGGATGGAAAGAATTGTTAAGAAAAATATAAAGGGCAGTTTGCACATATGAGTTTTTCACAGTGCTTTTGTGCTTGTGCATTTTTTATGTATACAGGAGCCAGGGACATCGCTAGTTGGTCAATCGATAATAAATTGATAAAGTTTGTTTCCGAAACCTTTGCGTCTATTTCATAATAGTTCTACCATTAGGAAGTTATTGTTCTTATAATTTTAAACAACAGGGCGTAGTACTCTCAACCGACGTCCGTGTATGACAAGATGTATGAATGTGGATGAAGCGAAAGTAGTATGGAAGGGTCGTAGCATGTGGTACCAGTGGTAGTAACAGTGTGTGATAATTATAAAAATAGTCAAAAGAAAATCCAGTGGGTACCTACTTCGTTTTTTTTTACTAATGATTTTTTTCAATCAACCGTTTTTCATAATTATATTCTCAATAATTAACTTACTTTACGGTACCTCTAGTGAAGTATATTGTATGTAAATCAATAATAATTATATTGAATCAAAACACATTTTCGTGAAAAAAATACGTTTTTGTACAAAAATGACAGTGTCAATGTTCTTTTATTTAT
Source organism: Amphipyra berbera (assembly GCA_910594945.2). Taxonomy (NCBI): domain Eukaryota; kingdom Metazoa; phylum Arthropoda; class Insecta; order Lepidoptera; family Noctuidae; genus Amphipyra; species Amphipyra berbera. The sequence goes on along the minus strand of OU343131.1, from coordinate 2,294,799 downwards.
TTTTCTAATTTCTAGTGTTTGAGTTCTTGGAGAGTTTTGATTTGAGTAATAGATGATAGAGTAGGGTTGATTGGAACCTATTCCATCATCTATTTCCATCATTGTGATCAAATGCACTCACTTCTATTTACAGTATAAATGTAAAGTATAATATAGGTCAGTGTATCAGGGGTTGTGCCAGTCAGTCGCAAACTAGACATTTCACTTTGATATTTGTATGTAAATAATAAACTTAAAAACTACTGGACCGTTTTCAAAAATTCTTTTGCCGTTAGAAAGCTAAATTATCACTGAGTAACATAGGCTATGGGCGGAGCCGTGAGGACACAGCTAGTACTATGTAAAACTAAACAATGGGTCCCAGTACGTAGTAAAAAAAATTAAGTACGTCATATACACACAATTTTATCAACAAAAGCACCTGACACATGCAATCGAAAACGCATTTTCAGTTTAACCCCCATTCCCCCATAAGTTAGAATTTTTTTGGTATTTGACTCAGATATTTCGACTTATACATATTCAAACACTCACAACTCAAGACCTAGATCTTTGGGGGGGGGGGGGGGGGAATTGACCCCACAAGTGGGGTAGGTATTTTTGTCGATAAAATTGAGTGTAGGTATATACCGCCCTTAAAGTTTTATAACTACATACTGAGACACGTTGTATACATGATCTAAATAAAAAACCGGCCAAGTGCGAGTTGAACTCGCGCACGAAGGGTTCCGTACCATTATCTATAAAAACGGCAAAAAAATCATGTCTGTTGTATGGGAGCCCCCCTTAAATATTTGTTTTATTTTGATTTAATAATTTATTTTAAAATGAATATATAACAAAATAATAATTTCTGTGAATATTTCAAGCGTCTACCTGTTGCCGTCATCAATATCGAGCAAAAACGAGCAAAAAAATTACGTTAGTTGTATGGGAGCCCCCTTAAATATTTTATTTTGTTTTTTAGTATTTGTTGTTATAGCGGCAACAGAAATACATCATCTGTGAAAATTTCAACTGTCTAACTATCACGGTGCATGAGATACAGCCTGGTGACAGACGGACGGACGGACGGACAGCGGAGTCTTAGTAATAGGGTCCCGTTTTACCCTTTGGGTACGTAACCCTAAAAACGAGTCTGAAGGAGTTAAGCGTTAAAGCAAGATGATATAGTCGTATTCGTTATGGAGCACATTTCAATCCTGGTACAAAATTAATTACAAAAACCCTTAAAAAATCTTTATCAGTTTTCGCTTGCAGTAACCCTGCAGCATCAGGATTTATGGATTGGGGGTTGCAATTATTTTAGTTGTATTGTCATGGGAATTGAATTTGTGTGCGAAGTTTCAGGAGAATGGGTGAAGCGGAAGTAATTTAAAAAAATGTCGCAAGATTTGAATCAAACAAACAAATATACGAAATGAAGCTAATTAAAACAGTTTAATAATAATAAAAAAAACCGTTTAAAAATGTATACATATGGCCCAACTTTTTTGGTAGACAGTAGTGTGTGTGGTTGCCTTTATGCGACTTGAGCAAAGAGTATTTAGACAACATCACGCCTTGTATTCCCTAAAGGGTTATGCAGAGAGTTTCGCCAGTTATGTTTAAGTTCCATGTAATAGGGGGCGATCCTATTGCCAATAACCGGGCACAAATCCAGACTCCGGGGTACTACTGAGAAATCCCTAATGGAAAAACCGAATATTACTTTGCCCGACCTGGGGATCGAACCCAAGACCCTATGCTCAGCAGTCACGCTTGCGACCACTAGACCAACAAGGCAGTCTTTCAGTATTTAGATAGATAGATAGATAATACTTTATTGCACACAAAGAAATAAAACAGAAGGAATACACATAATTAGGAACAGTACAAATGGCGGTCTTATCGCTTTAAATTATTAGGTCCTTACCTATGAAATTGGCATTTTTTTCTCACAAATAGAGAACCTCGTCACTTCTATGATTTAAAATATATATCAATTGCTTGATATTATATCGAATAATGACCATCATAGACAACTACCAATAGTAAAAAAAACCTTATTACTTATAGTTTTCTACCCAAAAAATATACCTTAAAAATGACTCCTCTTTTTGTTAGCAGAAATGACCACTATTTTTTTTTTAACTTAGCCAAAACTTATTTTGGTCGCATAATCCAAGTGGCATACGTTATCTTAGTTTTTAAACATTAGTGCATAAAAGTTTTAAAACATTAGTGTTCATAGTTGTTAAATAAATTTAAAAAATGTTAGTATGAAAAATGCAACTTCTTTAAAATTCTCCATACAAAACGCTGATTTCATAGGTGGGGACCTGATATATTATAAAAAAAAACATAGTGATTCTCATAGACTATACATTCTTTTTGTTTATCGTCCAGTTTGACAAATCTATACGATGTACTCTACTATTAATATCTATCAATTTCAATATTTTGCTTGATTGTGTATTGGAATCTTTTGAAAATATTGCTACCGAACGTCGTATAAACAATTTGCAAAACTTATACGCTGATTACTTAGGATTCGTATGTTTTTAAGAAACAGAACTCGTGAACAATCCTTAAATTTTTCACCTTGAACTTTCTTGAACACCATACCATTGTAAGCCACCAGTGTAGCGATAGACCATGCTGAAATTAGGCTGGACATCCACCAGAGCTGTGCGAGGAAAATGTGCAGTGCGAAAATGTGTAGCGAGGATGTGAAACGGTGTGACCCTTTCCACCAGAGCTGTGCGAGGAATGGGTAATGTGTAATGCGTAATGTGTTAATGTGTACAAATGAGCGGTGCGAGGATAGGTAGCGGACTCTTTTCGAAAATGACGTTGGTGTGGCGGGAGCGGTACACACTCCTCGTAACACATTCCTCGCAAAACATTCCTCGCAAAACATTCCTCGCAACACATTCCTCGCAGCACATCCTTCGCTCGCATTTCTTGCTTGTTTTGTATGAACAAAAACCTCGCGCCGCTAAGCCCATATCCACCAGAGCTGCGCAGAGCGAAGCTAGGTAAATGAAGTGATTCTATTGGTGCTTACAAAACACATTCCTCGCTACGCAGCTTAGCCTAGCTCTGGTGGATGCTCAGCCTTACGCAACCGAACTTAGGCATGGTTACGCCGGTAATGTTTTTGATGTGAGACGTCTAATACGGCGGTAGTACAGGTGTGAGAGCGGCTGTTACGTGGCGACGCGGCGACGCTCGCTATTGCAGACACGACGGCAGACCTTCGTAAAGGTGCGATTTCGTGGGACGCGGCAGACGGCCGACAGTAAAAGCTGTCGGGCTTCAGTTGCCGTCGTATAGATTCCGAAGCCGGCAGCAGGCACTGCAGTTACGTCGCGGTATTACTAACTTACGGTTGTGTCCTCTGTTAACTTTTTGTCAACACGTCTATAATGTCGAACTTCAACGACAGCACTATGTTTGTGCTGCAGTGCCGTCTGCCGCTACGCGTCAAAACGACTTACGATCTGCCGCGGCAGTTGCAGTCGTATGTCGGAATCGCACTCATACAAGTTAATACTGCAAAGTACTGCCGTTTGCTGTCGCGGCACATGCCGTCGCCGTCTGCTGCTGCTATCTGCCGTCTGCCACGTCCCGCGAAATCTCGCCTTTACACGTCGGCTCTCTTCAGTTTGCTTCGGCCAGTTTTTTTTACATACTTAGTTTCGATGTTTCACATCTGCCAGGTATCTCGCGACGGCTTAATTTTTTTTTTTTATATTGGCAAGACGCGAACGTAATCTCAGTCTGGTGTGTTGCTTTTTAAATTACCCATAAGCTTGATTAACTGCCTCGTTGGTCTTGTGGTGGCATGCGCGACTGCTGAGCATGGGGTCCTGGGTTCGATCCCCAGGTCGGGCAAAGTGTCGTGTTTTTCTGTGTGGAATTCCTCAGTAGCAGCCCGGAGTTTGGATTTATGCTCGGTTGATGGCAATAGGCTCGCCCCCTATTACATGGGACTTAAACATAACTGGCAAAACGAGGGTGTACTAAAAACACCTTTGCTGAACCATTTGGGGAATACAAGGCGTGATGTTATGTGTGATGTTTTTTTTATAAAAGAAATGAGAGATCAATATCAATCAGTGCGATCTTAAGTCGGGTCCACATTTTTGGTGGATCATGTTTTGTAACATCGGTCCTAGTATCACGCTCTGTTGCATATCTTGGAACGCTCTTCATACATTCTAGCGTGACCGTGTTCCACCTATAAATGCGCTCGGAGCGTGCTCGGCAGCTTTATGTAAGCCGAACGTCCACGTGGTTACAAGTTCTGTTACTAAGCACCATACGCTGGCATAACATAACATCAATCACGCCTGTATTCCCCGAAGGGTTGGGCAGAGGTGTATAGTAACAAACTCATTTTGCCGTTATGTTTAATCCCATGTAATAAGGGGCGAGTCTATTGCCATCAACCGGGCACAAATTCAAACACCGGGCTGCTACTGAGAAATTCTACACGGAAACACCCAATAGCACTTTGCCCGACCTGGGGATCGAACCAAGGATCTCACGATCAGCAGTTGCGCTTGCAACTACTAGACCAGCGAGACAGTTACGCTGGACCCGGCTTTAAGAAGAAGAACACCTCTTTTCGTGGCTTCATAGTTTAATGCTAGAGTGGTACTACACTTTTGCTCTGCATCAAAGCTGTGCACTAATGAAACGTAGGGAGTTAAAATCCCAGAGAGTATACATTCTTCTTCTTAGCGTGCCGATGGCAATCTAAATTGAGTCGGCCCAGAACTTAGCTACGAGTTACGCGAGTTACGCGTTATCAGTAGCGTCCATTAGTTCCTGTAATGTGCAGGTATCAGCACGCAGGGCATGATGTCAGGTGTCCCATTGTTTGTGGAACAGCACCATTTTTACACTCCAAGCTGGAATCGTCTATGAATCTCCACCTGAGCAGGTTTTCCTTGCTTCGACCAACTTGGGTCCGGAGTCTGTTTAAAGACTTCCAGGTTAGCTGAGGCAACTCATGTCCAGGTGGGAGATTTTCAGCAGGTGGGACGAATGGGATGGGTAGGGAAGTACTATCACACTACAGCTTTAATCTAGACATTAATATTGTATCAATGTTACAGTTAAGACAAAAATGCGATTACTCCTCTATTTCCTGATATATTCCTGCTTGGTGATGGGTTTGTTCACTACGTTCCTGTACCTGATGACAGTGGTGGACCCTGGTCTACTGCAGCTGCCCGAGAAAGCCGCCAATATGATGAAGACTAATAGGGAAGGCCCACAGGAGAGTGCCGGACAATTGGTATGAATGAGATTCCTTAACATCTGTATCTGAATTTCCACTTTCCACATGTTCATGACTGGTGTCTGGCAAAGTAAGGCCACATGTATCCCACTCATGGGTGTCTTAAAGGGCGACAAAGAGATTATATAGAAGGTATAGGGAGCGTCCTCCTTCCACTTAAAGCAATACAACACGCTTACTTCAAGAATGGGATTCAAAATGGCGGATGTACTTGCCTTTCGTTCACAGAGAAAGTGTATGAGTGAGTAGCAAATAACGACAACAATAGAAGCGCCGCCAAATAATCAAGTTTTTTTTATGTTATCAGGTTGTAGTGTGATTACCAACTCGTCTGGTATCTGGTCTGACTGTTAATTGTAGCTGTGATTGACCCATGTTCACCAGTGAACGATGGTGTGAATGATAATAATGTTTCGTCGGAGCCAGCTTGCCCAGATAATCTAAGCTCATGTCTCTTTACAAAGACTGTAGTATCGTCACCATCCCCTAGAATGTATTGGAGCGTTCTGTGTAAACGAATACAATTGTCACTTGTCATCTGTCAATGTCAAGTTTGTGTCATTGTTGACATTGACGTATATATATATATATATATATCTCTCTCTCTCTCTCTCGCTCTCTGCCTAAGGTCATAGACACGAAATGTTGTACCATATGCTCTCTGAATTATAATCAACTTAAATCCAAGTATTCTATTTATTTATTCCCATAAACCCATCAGAATATAATCCTTTAGTCTTACTCAGGAGAGGCCCAAATTTTGTTTTAATTAAAATGTTTGGCACACTAAACCCGAGCAGTGCGTGTCGTCGCCGTCGGCCGGCCCGCTTCAGTTGGATTCAATATGAAGGCATGACGGGCCGTCGACGACACGCACCGCCAACACCCCGCGTGTGTGGCGAAGGCTTTAGTGTATTTTTGATAACTTTCGGGAGACATTAATATTTATGATTGTTTACGGTTGACTCACGTGCATATGCAAACGGAGCCTTAATCATAAGCTGAACACGCGCCGAGATTGCGACTTCTAAAGGTGCGATTTCGCGTGACACGGCAGACGGCAAACTGCTGGCAGCAAATGCTGTCGGGCTTTAGTTGCCGTCGTATAGATTCCGAAACCGGCAGCAGGCACAGGCAGGTAGTTACAAGTAACTTGCGGTTGTGTTTTCTGTCAACACGTCTGTGATGTCGAACTTCAACGGCAGTCCGCAGTACTGTGTTTGTGCGGTAGTGCCATTTGCCACTACAAAACAGGTCACAACCTGTCGCGCGGCAGTTGCAGTTGTCCGTCACTGCCGTTTGCTGCGTCCCGCGAAATTGCACCTTTACTCGCCATCTCGCCGCGTATTCAGCTCTAGCGTTGTTTTGCGCCGCGTAGCATTGCTGCGTGTTCAGCAAAGCAGTTAAACAATCATGAACAATTTAGTGTAGGTGTTCCTGATAATCTTTCGTAAAGTTTTTTCATTTTACAGCCTTCAGAAATGTACATTGATTTCACTGAACTGCTAAACAGATCCAGAAACAGAAAGCATACAGTTTAACTTATGTGTATAATTAATAGTAGTATAGTTATGTGAAAATAAACTTATGGAATACTAAACAGCGTTTTCTATCAGTAAATTATTAAGTTTCGAACTATTTTTCGAACTATTTCGCGAACTATCCTGCATCGCGATATCAGAGTTTGACACGCAGATAGTATATATACAAGTTCCCAACATCAACCGTTGGGCAGTGGCCCGCCAGGCACGGGACTCCGCCTGGTAGGAGGATACTTCTTTTCGTAGGCGGAACATCTCGTTCCCCTACAGGCCTATGGCATAGATATGAATGGGCTAGTTATGGTGGTACCTATGCTGAGTGGTCAGCCGCAAACTGTTTTCATACACTTTGACTGGCCGCCACCGTCCACACGGATGCGGTGAACCCCTTTTTTTTTCTCCGGAATATTCTCATGGATGTCCCTCGCCCGGGGAAGGCGAGAGGGTCTGCCGGATTCTTACCGGCTAAAAACCAACGGTGTCCCTCCTTCTGACCTAAGGCCGGAGTCACGAGATTCGCTATTGGATGCACCGCGACCCCGGCAGGTCCACAGAGTACTTTTATATATGGACGTAGTTAAGCAAAAAGGACTCAACTCACACAGAGTCACTTTTGAGTTATTGACGTTTTAAGTTCAGAGTGGTTTTCTTCAGTGATGCTGTATTCAGATTTTGTTACGTAATTACACATCCTTGGTAAAATCAATCGCATTTTTATATCTATAAGTTGGTTGATGGTTATATTGTGTATTTCTGGACTTATTTAGGAAACTATAGGGTTGGATGATTTAACCAGGTTGGGTCTTTATAGGTAATAAGAAGAAAATACCTGCCTAATTGTGGTTTGGTTCCCTGTCACAAATAAAGTATTTCCTTTGTTTATTTCTTGGATCCTTCTTGCTGAATGAAAGGCCCTACCTTATAGACCATTTTGGTACCAATAACTTATTTTTGACAGTTTTGTGGATTGAGTCCTTTCTGCTAAACTACGTCCATATAATGGGCAGGTCTTGGTCCACCAGCTTCTTCTGGTGGACCTCTCCAGTGGTGGGCCAATTTGTCCCCTGCCCCATTTCCTTCTGAGAGGCGCGCGCGTAATAGTTATGGAAAAGTTAGTCGGCAGTATGTGACCAGTGACTCGTGGCTATGGCGAGTGGCCCATGTGTGTGCACCCTTATATTATGTAGACTCTTTGATTTCAAACTCGATTCCTATGTATGACTCTCACTTTTATCTATTATTCTCTATTATTATTCTGAACTGTCATTGTCAGAATATTGCAGAATATGACAAATGATTCCTTTTTGATTATTTTTGATACAGGTGCTTAAATTTTTTAGATTTATCGTCATTATAAACTAATTAGTGATGGTGGCCTCTTCCTAGGTAAGCGACAAAATGTGGTTGCGAGGCGAAACTATGTAATGCGACACGATGCGATATAATGCTATGTGCATCTACATCTGGGGAGTACCTACACAAAAATACATCACGTATAACGAGAGAAAGGAGTCCAAACACTAAGGTGTCGACTGACCGGAGCATCTGATCGTAATGCAACGTTCAGAGCGAGCTTGTTGCGTTACGTGGGTTGCGCCGCCCGCTTCTTCTTTTCGTGTGGTTAGTGACCAACCTGGTGTCAGAGTTTATGCCGCCCATGGGCCTCTGACTTGGCTTCACATACCGTCGATAAATATCTCTCAGACATGCCGGTTTCCTCACGATGTTTTCCTTCATCGTTTTTAAGCAAGTGATAATTATACATACTGACTGCCTTGTTGGTCTAGTGGTCGCAAGCGCGACTGCTGAGCATGGGGTCCTGGGTTCGATCCCCAGGTCGGGTGAAATGTTATTGGGTTTTTCCATTAGGAATTTCTTAGTACCAGGCTGGAGTCTGGATTTGTGCCTGGTAGTAACCATTGTTATATTATATTATATTGTTATATATAGTTTAAGTCCCATTGTAATAGGGGGCGAGCCTATTGCCAGTAGGCAATAGGCTCGCCCCCTATTACAATGGGACTTAAACATAACTGGCGAAACGAGGGTGTACTAAAACACCTCTGCCGAACTCTTCGGGGAATGTAAGGCGTGATGTTATGTTATGATAATTATACAATACGCACATGAATCCGAAAAGTCAGGGGTAGGATTCGAACGAGACCTATGACTTGGCAGTTCGACAGTCACACCACTAGGTTATCACTGCTATATAAAGCCGCCCGCTATAATCCGGGCAATATTCACATCTCTAACTCTGTGTTTGCTGCAGTAACTCTCCGAATGCTCGCTTTGTAACATGTTACATTACACGAATATGATACAAGTCAGTCGCTGCCTTTATATTGAAGATTAGCCTTGGTATTATAAGCTAGTAAATATCACCGATGAATAGAACCTCAAGGCCGTCCGCTGCGTTGAGCGGCATACACGCGCGTGTATGCCTGCTCGCGTTTCTTATTGCGCGTGTCTGACTGACAGATGATACAAATACAGTGAACGCATGTACGGCAATTCCGTTGAATCTATTTCGTGCCGTGCGTGCGTTGCGGCTGTTGCGGCCGTTGCGACCGTTGCGGCCATTGCGGCCGTTGCGGGCCAATCGACGCGTCATCATTTAATAACACTGCTTTCTTAGGACTATGGGTAAGGGTAAAGTATGCATTGGAGTGTGCTGTGTCGTAACAGTAGCACTGTTCTTCTTCATGCTACACTTGATGTCCAGTGTAAATCCACTGCCAACAGATACAGACATGCAACAAAACACAAAAGAAAATCAGGAATCCAAGGTATCAGCAATTTCCATTAAATAGTCAAGTTTTTTAGACTTTTATTGCAAGCTTTGTCTGTAATATAAAAATAAATGGAAACAATATGGGGATATACATTATGCATCTGGCCAGCAGTGGGATAAATAAGTTAACTAAAGATCGGTAATAAGCCTAGAGTTGGATGTCTTTAAAACAAATAATTTTATGTAAAATATTTTGTCAGAACACACTTTGCCTTGCCAGCGTACTCAAAATTACAAATTATTATTCAAATTTTAGCAAATTGTATGTTTTTATTTTGACTTCCCATTAAATATTTTCAGTATGACAATATGACATATTATTATGATGAGAATCCTCCAGAAAATGCACACTACGGATTAGAGAAGGTTGACGAGAATAACTTAGAATACTCAGCATATGTGACCAATGCAGTGCTAAACGTAACTGAAATCTTAGAAGACCTTTGGAAACATACGCCACGAAGAGTCGTGCCTCCAGTTTGGCCAAAGAACACAGGGGTTAGGGGGAAACCAAATATTAATAGGCAAAGAGCAGATAGAACTATAAATATCAAACAATTTTTAAATCATACAGATGTTGGCAATGAAACTAAAGCACCAAATGAATCTTTGCCCGAGAAACGCACCGTGAGAGATTTAAAAAGACTTGAAGAGGATGAAACTCCTGAATCTATAATTTTAAAAATTTTAGATGATAGTGGACAGTTCAAAATTGAAATTAAATTGGGCTCCAATACATCGTTTAAAAGGAAAAGATTAAGAGAAAATAGGAGACCATTAAAAGTGAAACCTACATTCAGTTTGTTATTGGAGACTAATAGTAATAATCAGATAAAAAGGAGTGAACTGGCAAAAAATACTATAATAAATGTAATGGCGAACGATTCCGTAATTCTTAGTGAATATGATGATAATTTTAACAGAGGAAATAAAATCGAAAATAGCTCGGTTAAAGCAAAACCAAAAGTAAATGTCACCGAAAATGTCGGTTCAAATACTTTACCCGTTAAAAATAGCACAAAACATAATACTACTGACTACGAAAATATATTTATAAAAAAACTATACAATATAAATAATGAGACTACAGAGATATACAAAGATAAATTTACGTTTAAAGATAAAACAAAATCCATAAAGCATTCTGACACAATTATAACAGATATATTCGAAGACACAAAGAAACTATCTAACGTAAATTATGAAAATATAACTGAATTTTACAGTTATACTATACCAAATTGTACAGATTACAATGATTGTTCAACCATACCTATGGATAAATATAAAAAACTAATTACTCTTATAAAAAATGAAACAATTCGATTTGGAAATCCAACAACTATTATTATTGATACAAAGAATTCAACTGTTCCAATAAAAGAATTATCTGCTCAACATAACAGTTTAACTGTTCAGAATATAAATGTAACTATTCCAAAATAATAATTTGTTCAACCAGTAAGAATAAAACACTAGAAGAATAAAAAAAAAATTGTAATTTATATATTTTTTATTATATATTTTTATATTTTTTATTATTTGTAATTTATTGTAATGTTGGGAACATAGTCGTGTAACATGTTATGTAACCTCAGCTGTATTGCAACAAATTCTTCTATACTTCAGTACAGTTTCTTCCCATGTGTCGGCACGTGCTATGCAAGAATAAAAAAGTTAGAAATAAAATTTAATCAGCAAGCTTGGTGGAGAGGCTGACTGCCCAGGTTGCTTCATCACTTGTGGAGGCTCCCATGGTTCTGTATTGTGTTTGTTAAACGTTTGTTGCACACCACAATTGTTACATTGCATGTTGCACACATTTGGGTTTATCTTTGTAATTATAAAGGAATCATTTTATTTTTGATTATACATTTGTATACCTTCTATATTGTTGTTATTATTTGGATTTCTAACCAGTATGTTGATCTTAACATAACATCACGCCTGTATTCCCCGAAGGGTTGGGCAGTGGTGTATAGTAACACCCTCATTTCGCCGTTATGTTTTAGTCCCATATAATAGGAGGCGAGCCTATTGCCATTAACCTCCAGGCTACTACTGAGAAATTCCACACGGAAAAATCCAATAACACTTTGCCCGACCTGGGGATGGAACTCAGGAACTTATGATCAGCAGTCACGCTTGCCAACACTAGACCACCGAGGCAATTGTTGATGATGTTGATCTTGACCGTGTCAATTTGATTCCTTGGTGGACGTAATGTTGGTTCTGCTCACTGAATATTAAATTCTGTTTTTAGCCCTTTCGGACCGGCGCAAGCTACGATGAAACTTGTTATTCTGAGAACGATTTCTAGCTAATTTGGAGTTATAGATTACGAATTTGAGAAAATTTTCCGGATTTATATCGCTATCCGTACAATCGTTCGACACTGGGCCCGTCCACAAAGCACGTAAAACTGATGAGCTAAACGCGATCTTGTAACCCGCACAATTGTATTGGACTGGCGTTAAAGGGTTAGGAAACCACCAGTAACGCCCTTTGTAACAGTAACAACAAAACGGTCGCTATTATAGGATCCAAAGATAAACAAGGTTAGTCAGGGTACTAAGCCGTGGCGGGTTGGGGAACCCGTCGCCCGACCAGTAACGGGCCCAGGGAGGATGGCGCGTCTTGTCCTGCGCGCGCCTCTCGGACGGATGTGGGGCAGGGGAGCAACTGCCCCACCACAGGAGGGGTCCACCAGAAGTAGCTGGTGGACCGAGACCTGTCGGGGTCGCGGTGCATGCAACAGCGAATCCCGTGACCCCGGCCTTAGGTCAGAAGGAGGGACACCGTGGGGTTTTAGCCAGTAAGAGTCTGGCACACCCCCCCGTCTTCCCCAGACGGGGGATAGTCCATGAGGATTTCCCCACGTGAGAAAAAAAAAAAAAAAAAAAAAAAAAAAAAAAGGGTACTAAGCCGTGGGGCACTTGATATATCACTGATGATTGTTTTATAGAAACTTATTCTTACACAGTTATCCGAATCTGAATTAAATGGGATATTTAATGTTAATATTACATTGATTGCCTTTAAATTTACATTTTAACCTAATATATACAATATAAAACTAAACTACAAACATACAAATCTAAAGTCAAAACTAACTAAAATTATTAAATACAAATTATTCAAAAATATCACTTAGGCGTCAAAATATTCCTCCTCATCACCGTCATCCGGAAGCGTGCCCAGAAGACTGGCAGCGTTGCCAGAAAGAAAAGAAAAGAAAAAGAAAGAGAAAGAAACAGTTAAAATTTCAAAATTCGATAAAAGAAAAATCCATGCAACATGATTTCTATTTCAGTTTTTTTAAAAATTCTTCATCCTTGCTTTAGTTACGAATTCAGAAAATAGAGCTTCTAATCTGTGACCCCAAATATGACCTAAAATGTAAACACAGCTGATCATAGATGAGGATGGATAGAATTTAGCGTATTTTTTATGAAATCTTTGAACAGGTATTTCTCTTAAACTAATAACTTTTGGGGAAAGTTGTAGAACAAAAGTTATCCATTATTATGGGTACTTTAATACCCTTTCGGCTTAGTAGCCCCTTTCCAACTAACCTTGTATAAAGGTAATAAGGGAATTGACAATCACATTACAGTTAATTGTGTAACATTAACTATTTAGAACGAAATTCGAGTTCAAACTTTTCAAACTACATTTGAGTGCGTGTTCGGCCTTGCATTAAATTTTTTGAACAGTTTAATAAGATAAACTGCATTTAAATGGTACAATAAAGTTAAAATTAATAGGTGTTGTACGAGACACGTGTTCGTTGGCGGTTGCCACAGCACGGAACGACTTGATCAATCAGTGAATGTTCAAGCGAGCTGTTGCGAAATGTGATACTCTATGTTTAAATGTTTTGCGTTGATTTTGTACGTAGAGTTGGCCTTAAATGCTTACGAAGCTTTAAGCTTAGTATTTAATCTCGATACTGTGATTCACGCCTGCATTCCCCGAAGGGTTGGAGAGAGGTGTATAGTAACACCTTCATTTCGCTGTTATGTTTAAGTCCCATGTAATAGAAGGCGAGCCTATTGCCATCAACCAGGCACAAATGCAAACTCTGGGTTGCTACTGAGGTGTGGAGGACCGAGGTGTGGTGTTCCTCCAACGAAAAGGGAAGGTCCTCCAACCAGGCGAGTCTCATGCCTGACGGGCTACTAACTGCGTGTCAAATCTTGATATCGCGATGCAGAATTTTGTGACGTCATTTTTTGAGATTTGTCATTATTGTCGTTGTTGTCTTCTAAACAATCGTCGAGCTGCGTAGTTCACATGTGGTGTGGTGATTCCACAGAGGAATTCCACACGGAAAAACCCAATAACACTTTGCCTGATTGATCGAACCCAGGACCTCACGACCAGCAGTCGCGCTTGCTACCACTAGACCAACAAATCGGTCTGAATCAACGCCTTTAAATTGGCAGATCGTTGATGTTATAGTAGACTAGACTATTACCCGCGGTGTCCCCCGCATCCTAGGGGAACTACTTGATGTACCCGGATAAAAAGTATCCTATGTGTTAATTCAGGGCATAGTCTATCTGTGTACCAAATCTCATCCAAATCTAAAATAGAAAACAGCCTAAAATGCACCGGCCCGAATTTTATCTCCCAAGCTACAGTATGCCAGCTCTTATATATTCTGTTCAGATAATCCTTAGTAGCTTTTTACTAAACCCACGACGAGAGAATGGGTGGTTGATTCTTTGAAATCACAAAATCTCCATTGAAACTTCCAAGAGCAGAGATTGATGTTTCGCAAAACAAGGAGTGTTGCTTATCAATAATAAAGTGAATGTTATAAGCTCCTATACATTATGGTGCGTCCATACCTGACAAACGCGCCGCGAATGCGCCGCTCGCGCGCCGCTCGCTAACTGCGCGCGGGCGGCGCGCAGAGCTTTGTACGAACATGAAATGCACGCGCGCAGCTCGCGAGCGGCTCGCGAGCGGCGTGCCAGCGGCGCATTCGCGGCGCGTTCGTCAGGTCTGGACGCACCATTAGATATACTGGGTTGTAAAAATAGCCTTAAAGAAGCCGAAGTCTACGCATACTGCACACAAAACTAAGTAACATACAGCAAAAATAATTGCTGGGAAACTACTTTTATTATTTGGTATTAAAAAACAGCTTTTAATTGTAGCGCGAAAAGGAAGAGCGCGCGCAGTAGACTGTGCCTACATTTAAAAAAAAATGATAATGTTTGTATAGAAGAATATTTAGTAATAACATTTAAACTTAGTTTTCGTGAAAAACGTACAAAAATATTGTGATTTTGACCTTCAATATCATAACCAGTCGGTTCCCAGGTATGTCCCAATACCAAAAATCTTCGTAATGGTGGGAAGAATACGTGGCTCTCGGCTTCGTTAAGGGTATTTGAACACCCGATATTTAACCAAACACTCGTGTCGATTCTGTTGCACATTTTGACAGTACTAAACTGGTCTAAACGCAACTGTCACTTTCTTTTTCTATTGAAACAGAAAGAGACAAACATCCTTAGCGCTGATTTTTCAATCGTCAGATAACTGTTATCTGAGGAATAAATAAGGCCGTTTGATATACATATTTCCTATACAAAAGCTGTCAAAACGTCAAACTTATTCCCCTGATAAAAGTTATCTGACGATTGAAAAATCGGCCCTAAGATCAGTTTAGTCCTGTCAAAGTGCGCAACAGAATCGGCAACATTGAAGCGCAGGCCACTCCGCCAGCTAGAGAGCGGGCGAGCGAGCGAGTCGGGCGAGCAACGTTTCACCTCTTTTTATACTTCGGTTCACACCCCGAACTACAGAGATAAGCTACGTCAGCGATACAAACGATACGAACGAAATATCCGACGATGCCAGCTTCACTATTCGTTTACCTCGTTAGCGTAGCTTAGCTCTGTAGTTCGCGGTGTGAACCGACGCATGAACAGAGGTGAAACGATGCTCGCCCGGCTCGCTCGCTCGCTTGTGCGCTATGCAACTGCGCGCGAGTGACAAGACGGAACGCTCCCCTCGCTCTCCCGCGCGCTCGCTCACCCGTCCGTCCATAGTTTTCGGTGGAAACCCACTAGCTTAGCTTGCCAAAGCTTCGTTTAGTTTATATAGTTTCCCTCGCCTCGCTTTGCCCGCCAGCTCGCTCGTTCACTCGCTAGCTGGCGGTGTGGCTTGCGCTTGATGATTTTCTTATTATTTATTGGATAACTTAGATACGGATAGCGCAATCGACGTTGAAAGTGGCTACAGGTGCTCTAATATTACGGCAGATACTTGACAATGACAAGATAATAGTCTCAATTTACCATCGTAGCCGTAATGCCTTCAACCCGATCGACTATTAAATGCAAGTTATGCACCATCAGAAGGAAGAATAATTATATTGTGGGTTTTGATTTAAATGTAGGTACTAGTAATGTTGCAAATGTACTACTTCCTTATTCCAAACTAGCGCCACAAAAAAGTTTAATATTGTAGTAATTATAACTGCCCTGTTGGTCTAGTGGTGGCAAGCGCGACTGCTGATCGTGAGGTCCTGGATTCGATCCCCAGGGCGCTAAAATGCCTAACGTTAAGAACACATGTTTACTTCTTGTGACTTTTTATTAAATCCATCCCTCTATGTCAGCAGTACATTACGAGGTTTGAAGGAATTGCATGATTTCGTTTACACCCTGTATATCTCGGTTCCTTGGATTCCTGTGCTCAATCTTCAACCCTGTCTTCGCTTACCATCGGGTGAGACTAGGGTCAAATGGGACCAAGATAAGAATAAAAAAAATGTATGATATATTACTGGCGAAATTCACAGGATCACTATTGTGTTCATTATAGCCCGCGAGTAAGTGCTAGTCACCTCTTGAGGTATGTGAGCGGCAGGAGAGGGGTGCGAAACAATAGACGCGGTCTGTCAGTTTGCTTTGTCTTGTCTACCGTGCACACCCCCTCCTGCCGTTTTTATACCTCAGGAGAAGATCAGCACTTGCGGGCGGACTATGATAAAACACATTATAATAAAAAATACATGAAATTTAATCAATTACATAACAAGATATCTACTACCTGCCCGCTCTTCGGTACTGTGTTAGTTTTTTTTATTGTGGTCCGGACCAGGCTACTCTTCTCCATAAACAAGTTGCATAAATAGAAATTACGTAACAAACAAATATAAAGATGAAAATACATATTTTTTTACTTATCATGATTGGGCAAAAACACACCCAAAATACCAGTCCGAATTAAAAATGCATGTCAAAATCATGCACTTTAAGGAAATTATCTGTATCTAATCCTCGACGTGGCGAAGTTTTGAAATAACTTGCGAAATTCGAAGTGATGAACGCTCACTTCGTAAATGCGAACTGGGACCATTGTTCTCGTAGCTTTGCAGACGAATCCTATATTAAAGCGTGTCGCACACAGCATAATATTTGCTATAATATAGCGATATATGATCGCGTACTATCCATACGTGTTATTAGTCCCAGTATTTGCATCAAATCGACTGACAAGCATATCATTTTGGGACCCAGTGCATAATATCAGCAAGCACATTGGATCACCCGCGCGACGGCGCAACGAGTATTCCCAAGGAGGGTTGATGTCAGGCAGGCGGCCGGTCATAAAACAATAAGCCAAAACCTCTAACAACATGGATTTATGAAATACATGTTGTGCCGACCCCACCTAGTGTGGGATACGGGCAGGAAGAAGAAAAAGAAGATTTGCATCAAATCGATGAAGGTAATAACGACATGTCAGCTTCCAGTCTAACCAGATGCAGCTGAGTACCAGTATTTTACACAGAGCGACTGCCATCAGACCTTCACAACCACGTTACTGGATAATATCGATATCCTAAGGTTAGACCGCTTCTCAGGCTTTCGGGCTTCTGACTACTCGTAACGACTGTCAGGTATTCGTGACATTGAGATTAGCTTCATGCATGCCAGGGCGCCAGTTTAAATAATTGCCTCTCATTGTTGTTATACCACTGACTGTATCTACGATTACAATGATGCTTATAAACCAAAGCTATAAAATTATATAAAATCTTGATCTTGTCGGTTGTCTTCTTTTCGTGTGGTTAGTAAATAACCTGGTGTCAGAGTTAATGCAGCCCATGGGCCTCCGACTTGGCTTCACATGCCGTCGAGAAATATCTCTCAGGCATGCTGGTTTCTTCACGATGTTTTCCTTCACCGTTTTTAAGCAAGTGATAATTATACAATACGCACATGAATTCGAAAAGTCATAGGTGCGTGACTTATGACTTGGCAGTCCGATGGTTACACCACTAGGCTATCAATGATTTTTGTATCTTGGTGGTGTGTGAAAGGTTTTAATGGCTTACATTGAATTGTGGTTTGGTCTCGTCATAGCCGATGAGCTTCGTAAAATAATTACGAGACTATTTTCGCGTTTGTGTTTGGTATGTGAGCAATTACTGGTAATTGTTTTTCGAGTAATACAAGGTTAGTCGGAAAGGGGGTACTAAGCCGCGGGCCACTTAAAGTATCACTGATGACTATTTTAAAGCAAGTGTTAAAATTTCAAAATTCGTTATTTTTATTTGCATGCAAAATGATTTTTATTTTAGTTTTTTCAAAAAAAAGTCTTACCTGCTTTAGTTATGAATCCAGGAAATTAATTTTCTAATCTGTGACCCCAAATATGACCTGAATTGTAAAAGCAGCTGATCATAGCTATGGATAGATAGATTTTAGCATATTTTTTATGAAATCTTTGAAAAGCTATTTCTCTTAAACTATTGAGTTTTGGGGAAAGTTGTAGAACAAAAGTTATCCCTTATTATGGGTACTTTAACACCCTTTCGGCTTAGTACCCCCTTTCCGACTAACCTTGTATATTGTATTATTGGAAGCGATTTTAAAAGTAAAGTTTACGTAATTATCTTTTTGTTTCGTGTTGACACAAGATATAGGAGAATAGCTCATGTCATTGTGAAAAGATTAGCTAGTCAGCAAGGTTGGTAGCGAGGCTGACTGCCCAGAGTGCGCTGCAGCCAAGCATAGGTAAGTACCAATTTCACATTTTTTCAGTAACGTTTAGATCCAAAATTTCATATTTTCCAAAGTATATGTCAACTGCCTTGTTGGTCTAGTGGTAGCAAGCGCGACTGCTGAGCATGGGGCCCTGGGTTTGGTCCCCAGGTCAGGCAGTGTTATTGGGTTTTTCTGTGTGGAATTCCTCAGTAGCAGCCCGGAGTTTGAATCTGTGCTCGGTTAATGGCAATAGGCTCGCCCCCCTATAATTTACGGCGAAATGAGAGTGTTAGTATAAACCTCTGCCCGACCTTTCGGGGAATACAGGCGTGATGTGATGTTTATGTATTGTATTGTAAATTCTTGGTAATAATTTGTGAAATCTTTTGACTGGTTCCACGATGGATGGCGTTACCGAGATTATGAAGCTTTACCTTCAAAGTTTAAAGTTGGTTTAGTATTTGTGCGATTTGAGTCAAATTACCGCCCGTTCACACAGCGGATCCGTTTTAACGGATCCATGGGTACTGGATGTGTTATTCACAGAGGTGCTGACGGATCAGTTAAAAAAAAATGGCAGCTGCGTCGCATCTCGCAGACAGGATACGATATAAATAACGAATCGTGTGTGAACGCACCCATACGTCTCCATACATCTTCATGTACGGATCCGTTCTTTATACTGTCCCGGCATCCAGTTTTTGATTACCAAACGGAACATGTTAAAATGTCGGACCAGTATTTTTTACTGGATTCGGAATACTGTCATGTATGTGAACTCGCTCATACAACTACAGGCGCCATCACCAAAATAAAAACGGATCTGCTAAAACGGGTCCTGTAAACAGTTTCTGTGTGAACTAGCTGTTAGTCTCTGCTTCTGAGGTTGGTAGCTAACTAGGCAGACCGTATATGAGATCCCTCCGTGCCTCGGAGAGCACGTTAAACAGTTGGTTCCGGGTGTCATACGAATACCTATGATAGTCGTTACGAGTAGTCAGAAGCCTGAAAGTTTGACAACCGTCGGCATGGCCCAGTAACTGGGTTGCAGAGGTCTGGTGGCAGTCGTTCCGTGTAAAAAACTGGTATTCAGACGCATCTGGTTAGACTGGAAGCTGACCCCAACATAGTTGGGAAAAGGCTAGGCAGAACGAGGAAACATGATTTTAATCTCTAGTTCTACTCTACAAATATTGTGTGACCTAACTACACAAACTGTGAATGCAACTTTACGTAAACCTTTACACGTAATTAATTAATTCACAAAAGATTATTTGAATAACATAACATCACGCCTTGTATTCCCCAAAGGGTTCGGCAGAGGTGTTTAAGTCCCATATAATAGGGGGCGAGCCTATTGCCATTAACCGGGTACAAATCCAAACTCCGGGCTGCTACTGAAAATTCATAACGGAAAAACCCAATAACATTTTGCTCGACCTTGGGTCGAACCCAGGATCCCATGCTCAGCAGCGGCGCTTGTGAACGCTAGACCAATAAGGCCGTCAGTTATTGAAATATTTATCTAAAATCGTCAATCGATACTACCTCAACAAAAACGATATTCACCGCAGTCCATAGTAACAAGACGTTCTAAAATAATTTGGGTGGCGCGCCGTTGCGCCGGCGCAGCCGAGAGAGCGGCGCGCGTTCCCACGTGCGCGCCCGCCTGCCTTGAACGACCTTGCCGATCGCCTGGTTTTACTTGCAACCGATTGCACGTTCGAATGATGAAGGAGAACTCTTTGAATTTACTGTGATGTTTAAAACGGGTACCTACCATCAGCCAGGATTGTTTAATAGCGGAATTATCATCAGGGTTCATCATAATTGACAACACGTTTGGTGCAGTGGCTGAGCGATCGGCTTCTGTGCTCGTGGGTTCGATTCCCGCACGGAATAATATTTGTATGGCCTACAGATAGTTGTTCCGGGTCTGCATTTGTGTCTGTAAACGCACCCACGATACAGGAGAAATCTTAGTATTGAGAAACGTTTTCTTAGAAAAAAAATACTGCCTCCTTGGTCTAGTGGTGGCAAGCGCGACTGCTGATCGTAAGGTCCTGGGCAATAGGCTCGCCCCTTACATGGGACTTAAACATAACGGCGAAATGAGGGTGTTACTGTACATTTCTGCCCAACCCTTCGGGGAATACAGGCGTGATTTTATGTTATGTTAATCATAATCATATCAGCCCCCAAATATTATGTCCACTGCTGAAAACTACCCCCATGGTAGAACAACATAGGTAGTGTTTTCCCTTCTGCCGGGGTTGCGGTGCATGCTTTTGCGAATCCGCGCGACCCCAGCCGCACGGTCAGGAGGAAGAACACCGTTGGTTTTTAGCCAGTAAGAGTCCGGCAGACCATCTCGTCTTCCCCGGGCGAGGGACATCCATGAGGATTTAAAAAAAAAAAAAAAAAAATAGTCTCTCCCCTTGACAGCTCTGTTGAACTCGACCACAAGACTGTACCTATGTACGTCATCACGGTGTATTTTCTACGTATTCGATCATTTGTATAATTTAAATAGGGTTTAAGTTTTAATCACGAGTAATATGCGAAAATCCAATATTTTCTCATTAATTCTAATAAAGTAACTAGGCTAATGAATTTATAATAGACAATTTAATTACTACAGTCGTGTCGTCAGCGTTACGAGACGAACGAAAGCTAATAATACCAGGTATTTAGTAGGTATAGGTAGCAAAGTGGCGTAGAAAAAAAAAGAAGTTTGTTTTTTTCATTCCCTGTGCCAAATGGGACGCACGTATTGCGTAGGCGCCGCCGTGACGCTCTAGATTCAATATATCATTATTGTCGGAGTACTACGTAAGAGGAAAATTTGTGTAGGGCCGGAAATTGTCACTTTGATGTCTTGGGTTAGATGCCCAGATAATAGCTTTTGTTATGAAATACTTGCTCGCTGGAGTATATTGTGTGTACTACACACACTATTGAGAACTTTATGGTAACTTCTCAAGTACTACACACACCATTAAGAACTTTATGGTGACCTCTCAAGTACTACAAACACAATTAAGAACTTTATGGTAGGTAACCTCTCAAAAGTACTACACACACCATTAAGAATTTTATGGTAACCTCTCAAGTACTACACACACCATTAAGAACTTTATAATGACCTCTCAAGTACTACAAACACCATTAAGAACTTTATGGTGACCTCTCAAGTACTACAAACACCATTAAGAATTTTATGGTAGGTAACCTCTCAAAAGTACTACACACACCATTAAGAACTTTATGGTAACCTATCAAGTACTACACAAACCATTTAGAACTTTATGGTGACCTCTCAAGTACTACACACACCATTAAGAACTTTATAATGACCTCTCAAGTACTACACACACCATTAAGAACTTTATGGTAACCTCTCTAGTACTATACACACACCATTAAGAACTTTATGGCGATCTCTCATAGGTGGAGGTTTCGACGACGGTAACGACTGTCATGTGTATTCGTTTGACAACCAGAACCGACGGTTAGTGCTATCAGAGCTACAGAGGGTCCTCGATGTGAAACGAACGGTCACCCATCCACGGACTTACCGCGGCATGCGGAGTTCTACTTCGCAGATTGTACGATACGCGCTGTTGTTATTTAGCCACGAATTTCTCTAGCAGTTCTGACAACACGTGGTTACAAAATTGTGACGCATCCCACATTTATTCAGTGGCGTCTAATTTAGTGACTCATAATTGTCATTAGTGCCAAAATTGTTACTCGCTCAGTTACTGGCACGGTGATTGATGTGGGAGGACAAACAGCTGATACAGAGATGAATATTTTTCATTCATAAACAAATCCGCAAACAAAAATATAGATGTTTTTTTTTACTTCTATACGTTTAATTGGTTGTATCTGATTCAAGTCTCACCTGATGGTAAGCACAGACAAGGGTCTAATGAGGTACTTGAATATAAGTAGCAAAGATATAGAAGGATTTCCTTATACCCCTCTGACTTTGGCTGGAGACACTTCAGGTCTCGCCGGTAACTACTCGGTTACGTAGAAACGGTCCGCAAGGAACATTTAGATACAAGAAGTCCAATAGCAAAAAAAAACTTCTTTGGCTCTGAAATGGGGTAGGCAACTGTGGAACTAATGGCGCCACTTTCGATTGTTCCCCTGCAATCTTATTGGTTGCAATGTGTTTGACATTATTGTTAATATCAACCTGATGGTTCTGATTGGTGGAAATAACTAAGTATGGAGGTGCTGCCATCTGCTTTAGTTTTGCGTTGCCGTCCCCATTGACACGATGGTGCTGAGATTCGAATTGACATTAGCTAATATCGAGAACAGTCATTGAAGTCAATCATAATTAAACAATCGACTTCACTTAAATATAACTATAATTCTATACAAAAACAAAGAGTAATAAAGGCGTCGTTCCGATATGGCTTTAATTCGGTAATCTTATACCTTTAAACGAGCAATTCTTGTATATATATATAATCTGAATCTCGGAAACGGCTCCAACGATTTTAATGAAATTTAGTATGCAGGGGGTTTCGGGGGCGATAAATCGATCTAGCTAGGTTTCATTTTTAGAAAACGTCGTTTTATCCGTGTTTTCAGTGTTTTCAGACAGTGAAAAACTGCTACAATATCATTAGAATATGAATTTAAATTTCGCCACCCTCTTCAAGGTTGTATTAGCTCAGGTGGGAAATAGGGCGGTCCCGAAACTAGAAAATTCTCGGTTCGAATCCAGACGATACTTTTTTTCCCTTTTTGTTTTCAAGTTCCTTCTTTTTCTATTTCCCCTTGTTTTTCTTTCCAAAAAACACGATTTATCAAAAAAAAAACCGAGCATGGGTCGGTCATCCAGGTACTAACCATGGTGGGGGTATGGTACTTTCAATTGGAGCCTAGTAGTGATAATCAAATTCTGATCCACACATGAATTGGAAAATTCAGAGGTGCAGGCCGGGATTAAACTCAGTCCCTTCTGCATGGTAAGCAATCATTCAACCGCTAGGCTATCAATCTATAAGGTTGTGTCGTATTTTTTTATACAACATCATTTATTTTTATTTATTTATTATATTTTTAAGAGGTACATGGTAAGCCTTAAGATCTAATAAAGTCTCCCACAAAACTGTATAAACAGTTTGACTGTGGAATCAAGTAATCTTGTATCATATTATATATTATCACATTTAGATTTATGGAGTGCACTTATATTAAGGTAAGGTATTTAGAATATATTTTTTTTACTTTTTTTTAAACTTATTTTTATTAGCTTCACGTCTGATTACCTCTGGCAAACTGTTGAGTATATATGGAATACGTTTCCTCAGTGTTCTATCACCATACATGTTTGTGACTTTGGGAACAACGAATTTACCCGAGGTCATACTTATACCTACCGATCTTAGTGTTATACTTATTAACTATATTAATTTTGAATGACGAGTTGTTCTCCTAGCGACAGGAATGCGGAACTTATAAACGCAATAACATTTAGCGTATATATTTTAATGCAACTAGTTGCTAATGGAAAATAACCGTCGCGACCCCGTTTCTTTGTTTTAATTTTTTTAACCCAGCGCTCTTGTTATTTCGAAAATATATTAAAATCGGACTTCCAGAATAATTTTCATTGACACGATAATAAAACGTCAATGTAAAAGTGAATTAATTATGTGTTAAGAGGAAACGCGAGCTGCAAAATATTAATAATTTGAATAGGTTTTTGCGCTCTATTTCCGTCCCACCCCTACCGTAAACCTTCCCAATTGAGCGCGAAAGAGACACCTGCATCTCGGACTGAGTGCAATATTAGCGAAATTGTACTTTCGTATTTCCCTGTTTTAGGCTAAGTTCATATGACCGCGCGGAGACGCGCGGAACTTTCGACCGCGCGGTACAAGATCGAAGTAAACAGCTAGTATTGTCTACATCACCGCGCGATACTGCGCGCCGCGCTCTGACCCGCGCGCTAGTTCTTGAACCGCAAGAAGCCGCGCGGCACCGCGCGGTTCAAGTTCTACAAATCTGTACCGACCTGTTCAGTTGATCCGCGCGATTTGAGACGGATAGACACATAGATTCAGGAAAAAATGACCACCGAAGAAGACGACATTGTATCTATCGATTTGCTTATCGACGAGATTGAAAAAAAGAGATGCTATCTGGAATATTAACTCCAAGGAATATTCGAATAAAATAATAAAAAGAAGATCTTGGGAAGAATTAGTTTTAATTTTTCTTCATGTAGTCTCAGGTCGGGATATAAAGTAATGAACAGGCTTGAAGAAAGTCTTTCACTTAAAATGGGATGCACCCAGTATCGTCTTTGTGTTCTGCGACGTCTCAACCTTCGGTATAAAATCCATAAGCAAATTGCCTCCTCCACGTCCATTCTTAAGCAATGTTGACGCCAGACTGCCGCGCGTACATATGCCGTCATGTGAATGGTCTTACCGCGCCACGACGCGCGGCTCTGCGCGGTCATATGAACTTAGCCTTATTCTTCAAATCTGGACCGATATTAATATTTTTTTCTGTTATAATATAAGAAAGACTTTGGTTATGTCTGTATATTTTTCTTTTATTTTTTATATTTGTCAAATTTGTTTGCCAGATGTTTGAAAACGGTGGTAAACCCGGTCGATTTTTGTGTTTCTAGTTTTTTTAATAATTAATTTATTGACAAAAATAAAACATAGGGACATAGTGGTGGTAGATATATATCATATGGTAATAAATATTTGGTCTAGTGACATTATCCAAGGAGGAAACTGAGGAATACGTTTGTATGGACTAAATGCCGACCACGTTTCCTCTTAAAAGTACTAAGGTTACTTCTTGTTCCATTGTAGCTTCTTAAGATAAGTTAGTAGGCCCAGCACGAAGTGTGACTTATAGTATCGTAAACTTATCGCTAATGTAAGCTAATTTTGAATTGAAAACACAACTGTCCTATAACATTTTGGTTTATTTTTTTGCGACGTGCACAATGTGTATTATACGTAGATATGAATAAGGTTTTCAATTTAATTAAATAGTTCTGCCTAGTTTTTTCCCAACTATGTTGGGGTCAGCTTCCAGTCTAACCAGATACGGCTGAATACCAGTATTTTACACGATGCGACTGCCATCAGACCTCCACAACCCAGTTCCTGGGTAATGCCAATATTCTAAGTTTAAAACTAGTTGTCAAACTTTCGAACTTCTGACTTCCCGTAATGACTGCCATAGGTATTCGTATGATACCCGGGACCGACTGTTTAACGTGGTCTCCGAGGCACGGAGGGGTCTCGATGTGTAAAAAACGGTCACCCATCCACGGATTGACCGCGGCAAGCGCAGCTTAACCTCGCAAATCGAGCCCCTCTTCTCTAATTTAATTAAATAGTATGTGCGAAACGAGTATTTCCAATTCAAAATTCACTCGTTACGTTTTTGTTAGTAACAGTACCTATTAGTGCTAAGCCTACTGATTTCGCATGTCTAATGAAGGCGAGATGTGTCGTAAACTTTTTATATCGTGTGTAAAAATACCCTTAAAGAAGCCGAGAGCCACGTATTCTTCCCATCATTACGAAGACTTTTTGGTATTGGGCCATACCTGGGAACCGACTGTTGATGTACAGTATGCGTAGACTTCGGCTTTGTTAAGGCTATTTTTACACCCAGTTTGTATCAACTTGTGTAATCATATCTCTAGCGAATAAAGTTCTATTCTATTTTGAAGGCTGAGCACCCTGACTCGCTTAGATTGGTTTTGTTTATAACGATGGAGATAATAGCTTCTTTTCGAAAAAGAAAGAAGAAAGAAAGAAAGAAAAAGTATTTATTTTCCGCCCACGCGGACGCACACGGATACTTAAAATTAAAAATATAATGTTTCTTAAAAATTAACACTTAAATTTAAACATAATATATTAAACAACACGGTAACCCAAACACACAAAAAAATAAAATAATCTATGGTTACTATTATTTAGTCTATGGTGCACGGGCTACCATAACCATAAATCCTCATGCATCGTAAATCTAAGTGACACTATACAAATACAAACAATACAAACATTTAAACATGTTGAATTTGTGCGTCGCATGGTGCGTGAAAATTTAGGTCATTGCTCAGCATTATGCTGAGGCTTCGGACGAACCTAATGCCAACAGTGCTGATTTTCAGAAACAACCTTCGTTCGAGCGACGTAACGAAAGCACCAGAGAACCAGTCGTAACGTGAGTATTTAACTATCTTAACTTAGGTACTGAACGGTGTATAAAATCAAGTTAAAATACTGTGTAGTGTGTTGTGCCAAATATAAATACAAATATTGTTATTAAATATGTAACTAGAATTGCATCTCATAACAAGACATGACAGTCGCGTCAAAACAAAACACAATTATGCAAGAAGGCGGGCGGCAGCCATTGTTGCGTAAGAGCATCATAGCTGTAAAACAGGCACAATGGTTAAAATTTAACCGTCTTTCAATAAAAAGGTTACATCTAATTCTAACCCAATGCAACAGGCCGCACCTAGATGTAGCTGGCTAAACCAAGGTGTAACTCACTACGGCTTGTAGCCTTAATAGACATGGTAGCTGTCCACAATAAAGGTAAAGATAATTTTACACAATAGTCTTTAAAAATGGATTTTTGTTGCCACTGAACCGATTTTGATCGTGATTTAACTAATAGAGGAGATACTGGCAGATGAAACTTTAATTTACAAATAAATTGGCTTCTTTAGCTAAATTTTTGAAATATACATCGAGTGAAGAACTTAAATATAGTTAAATAAAACACGCTTTTTTTTGTGTACTTAAAAGTAAAAACCATGACAGGTTCCAGTACCCACTGTCTGGCTCCATAATGACATCAGCTTGATGATACAAAATTTTTGTATGGTCATCAGAATTATAATAATATATATCTGCAAAGTTTCACATCGATGTGACAGTCAGAAGTGGGTAAAAATAGATTCTTTTTTACTACCAACTTATTTACAGTTGAAGCTAATTAAGCGTCATTCAAATATGACTGCGAATAATAATAGCAACAAAATAATAACAGCGTTGATATCTCGTGCATAGTAAGTAATAGAATGTAAAAAAATCGCAGCACAAGCGCAGCAGTCTCGACCGTAAATTCGACCGAAAAGCAAATCATCTGATTCTTACAATAACAACACGCGTCGCTGATAACTGCAACAAATAACGATTTATTCAAATTTGAACCTTATTTTCAACACAATAGAGCTTTTGCATTATTAGAAATATGGTTTACAATAACATATTGCAGATCATTGACTGAAACCTGCCCCTATCGATATAAAATTATGTTTTAATTAGCTTCTTATCTTTACGTGCTCTGATCTTATTATTAGTGTGTAGCAAGATAGTAGAGAAATCATGCTAAACAAACATATTATAGGTACATAAATATTGTACCTAGGCCAGTCGGTTCTTTTTTTTTTACAGTGCTTGTAGATGGTCTTGCGGACCGTTTCTACTTAACCGGGCAGTTATTGGCGAGACCTGAAGGGTCTTCAACCAATGGGGCGAGAGTAAAATACTTAACCTAAGCTAACTACTACTATTAACATCATGACTAGCTAGCAACAACAGCACTAAGGACGACCCCTAATGGGACTCGGACCTCGGCTTAGGGCGTTGCTGGAGAGAGAACTGGGAGGGAGACAGCTTGATGAGGGCTGAATTAACGGTGTGAGTCAGTCGGTCCCGGGTGTCATACGACTACCTATGACAGTTGTTAAGGGAAGTCAGAAGCCCGAAAGTCTGACAACCGGTCGAACCTTACGATATCGGCATTGCCCAGTTGCGGAGGTCTGATGGCATTCGCCCCGTGTAAAATACTGGTATTCAGCCGCATCTGGTTAGGCTGGAAGCTGATCCCAACATAGGAAAAGACTAGGTAGAATAAGACAACACGTTTGGCACAGTGGCTGGGCGATTGGCTTTCTGCGCTACGAGTCGCGAGTTCGATTCTCGCACGGAACAAATATTTTTATAACCTACAGATACTTGTTGCGGGTCTGGGTGTTTGTGCACGTGAAGATTTGTTTATAAACGTACCCACGATACAGGAGAAATCATAGCGTGCGGTAACGTTATTTTAATAAAACAAAAAATACCTTGGTACATAAATATTGTAATACTAACTGTGTCCTCACGGCTCCGCCCGCGTAAGAAGTTTTATTCCAGTAATAAATATAGCCTATGTTACTCAGTGATAATGTAGCTTTCTAACGGCAAAAGAATTTTTGAAATCGGTCCAGTAGTTTTTAAGTTTATTCGTTACGTACAAAAATACAAATCTTTCTTCTTTATAATATTAGTATAAGTATAGATGGATATTGAAGGTCATTAATTCATAGGATGGCTGAAAGTTGGTGGCAAATGCAACCTAAACAAAACCAAAGTAACTTACTTACACACCGAGCCAATGAAGGCCAACCAAAGGAGACAGTTGCCGCTTAGATCAGAATTTCCGAACGAAACCTGATTTGTTCTATACATAGTTTTGTCAAAATAACACACGGAAGATCATTGGTTTGGTGAGTACGTATAGATGATTTTTTGTATGTGTTGTAACTCGTAACTGCCCCGTTGGTCCAGTGGTGGCAAGCACGACTGCTGGTCGTGAGATACTGGGTTCAATCCCCAGGTCAGGCAGTGTTATTTTCCGTGTGAAATTCCTCAGTAGCAGCCCGTAGTTTGGA
Organism: Amphipyra berbera; assembly: GCA_910594945.2. Classification (NCBI taxonomy): domain Eukaryota; kingdom Metazoa; phylum Arthropoda; class Insecta; order Lepidoptera; family Noctuidae; genus Amphipyra; species Amphipyra berbera. The sequence goes on along the minus strand of OU343131.1, from coordinate 2,265,413 downwards.
TATGTGCCCGGTTGATGGCAATAGGCTCACCCCCTATTATATGGGACTTAAACATAACGGCGAAATGAGGGTGTTACTATACACCTCTGCTCTACCTTTCGGGAAATACAGGCGTGATGTTATGTTGTTGTAACTCGGTCGCGTTTTTTTGCGTGTTTTTCTCAAATATCATAAGTCTCCTAGACATAGCCAGGAGACTTATGATATTTGAGAAAAACACGTATTTGACCTGTCTGCACCACAATCGTTGGGATTTTCGTCATTCACATCAAGCTTATCCTAGGTACTCACTTCTGTCTATCAGTCCGCTACGTTGAGTTAATCGGTCAAGTTTAAAAGACTGGTATTAGGATCTGCCTTCTCTTTCATCTTACAATCAGAAGTTCTCTTTCATATTAGAATCAAAGACGATTCCAGCTTGGAGTGTAAATGTGATGCTGTGCCACAAACGACGGGACACCTGAAATCATACCCTGCGTGCCCTGATACCTGCACGTTACAGGAACTAATGGACGCTACTGATAACGCTAAACTCGTAGCTAAGTTCTAGGCCGCCTCAATTAAGATTGCCATCGTCACGCTAAGAAGATCAGAAATACAATTGGACGTAGTTCAGCGAAAAGGATCCAACCCACACAGTTATGAGATATTCAATTATTAAGTTTAGTCTGTATTTCTTCATTGGTTCTTTGATTAAAATTTCTTGGTTTTATTGTAATTATGGGACAAATGTATAATATTTTACTTGTTAAAATGTTGTTATGTGTAGTTTGGCTTAAGAAGTTTAAGGAATATTTTGATATAAATAACTCATTTTAGATAATTTTGTGGGTTGGATCTTTTTCGCTTAACTACGTCCAATTACCCCTAGACTTTGCTGTGGTTAGAACAGTTATTTTGTGTATACATTTGGATTTTGCCGAACTTAATACATAAATCACAATACAAACTTTATATCAATGTAGAAAACCACAAAATAACTCGTGCTACGAAAAACATTCATCTCAAAGCGTGAGTTCTCAAAATGGCGACATGTCCTTCGGCGGTAAATTGAAAAAGTTACCTGCGACACCCACACCCTTTTTAAAATACCACGGCTTGTGCAAACATGGAGGCGTACTTATGAAAATTCACCTAAATAACTTTATGTTGGGGGAATTTTCTGGAAAATTCCCTTCGAGTGTGAATGTACAATATTCTACCTGGGTATGGCTTGTTTAAAATGTGTCTGATAACAAAACTTTTAATGCCTTTTATTATTGTGAGGAAATCCTCTTGTATAGGAAGAAAGACGATTTTGTCGGAATTTTAGGGACTAAAACCACCTTAAACCTAGGTAGGCACCTGTTCCCGACTGTTAAAGTCGGTGTCCATTAAGGTAGGTACCTTAATGGACACCGACTTTAACAGTCGGGACCTATTAAAAATCTAGACCGGCTCAAATATTCCCAATAATGGGTCCCGACTGTTAAAGTCGCTATGTCCCGCATTAGAATTTATCATTTGTACTGTTAGTTGGGTTTTTCTTTTCAGTTTTTATTTAAAAAAATTTTTACGCAGTCGGGTATTAATATTTTTTGATTTCCAATTTTTAGTTAGGATCATAAGATGGTAATAATACCTATTATACGATTATATCAAATATTTATTACAGCTTTATAATTAGCATTGAAAATTTAAGTGATAAAGGCTGCTAACCAACTTTAAATCGTTATAGATCCTAAATGGTAATTCGAAATGAAAAATGATAATATAAACCTATGATGATATTGAAATACCTATTCTATGATATCCCACTTAACATGGTTCGTAGACTTAATTTTTTTGAAAACATACGTCTTTGCGCCAAGAATCCGCCATTTTGTTTTTTTATTATTTTAATATACCCAGTGACATTCGCGCAATAAAGAAGAATCTCACGACTTATCATTCATCAAAATCGGTTCAGCCGTTTAGTAGTTACGAGGGAACATAGGGACGGACATACATACATACATACAGGTCAAACATAATAATCCTCTTTTTTTGACTTCGCCGCAGTCGGGTAATAAAAACCAAACTGTTTGAAACTTAGTAATTTAGACCGTTGTATTTACTGATATTATACTCGACATTCACAGATTATGAGATTATTTTCATTCAAATGTGGGAATTAGAAACACAAGATTTTAGTCTCTGTAAACAAGATAAACAAGGATGGGTAAACAGGGTGTATCCGAAGTGCTGTAATTACTTTAAACCTCGTGATCTAATGGTGACAAAGATTGAGTCTTTATAAGATTCTTTTGGATTCACCAAAAAAATTATTACGAACAGAAAACTTGGTGCTTTTAACGTGAGGAAATTTACACTCTGTATAAAACTAAAACTCTTTACAAAACAATAAACAGTTAACACAACAGGTTTCAACAATTAATAATTGCCAATTTCAAATTCTTCCTATTCCTAATCCGCATTCAAAAGTCGGGCCACAATATACTTTTAGTAATTGTTGCTGTCAGAACGTTATTTAATAACAGATCAACAATAATAACAACCTTTGTTCTCTGACCATTACGAGCAAATGTACTACTTCCTAATTCCAAACTAGTTCCACAAAAAAAAGTTTAATCGTTTTAGTAGTTATAACGAAACGACTGCACGTAGACCTCATTCGAAATATTATTGCTGAACCTGCGATTGTATAGAATCTTATAAGCTTACTTACCGAGAATCTGATTACTGCTTGCATATTTTTGGAATCTGCTTCCTGGATAAATTGAAAACTATTTTCACTATTTCATTAAGATGTTTATCCATCATTTGTATTTAATTTGTGGCATAGACTTGGACATTTCAATGTAGAAAACTTAGACTGACGTAAAAACAACATGGCCGCCAAGCTAAGCTGTCACGGTTATTTTTGTTTTTTTTTTGTTTAAAAAAAGCGTTGCCCTACACTAGGATTTCTCCTGCATCGTGGGTGCGTTTACAGACACAAATCTTCAAATGCACAAACGCGCAGACCCGGACCAATTATCTGTAGGCCATACAAATATTTGTTCCGTGTAGGAATCGAACCGGCAGAAGCCAATCGCTCAGCCACTGCACCAAACGTGTCGTCATTTTTTTATGAAGTACCCTAAGATTTGACTGTTTGTTACCCAAACCCACTTTTATAAAATCATTTTTATCAGACATCCATAGTAATATTCAGTGCGTTAACAGTGAAGGAAAAACATCGTGAGGAAACCTACACACCTGAGAGGGCTCCATCAAGTTCTCGGTGGTGTGTGTAGTCTGCCAACCCGCACCGGGCCAGCGTGGTGGACTAAGGCCTAAACCCTTCTCATTCTGAAAAGAGGCTCGTGTCCTGCAGTGGCATACATAACATAACAAGCCCATTACTGTCCCACTACAGGCCATGGGCCTCTGATCTTCTCAGAATGAGATGTTATGTTAATACAGGGAACGTAATCATGTAATTCCTTCATACCTCGTGATGTACTGCTGACATAGATTAACCCTGCACGGGATACTTTTGGATTCAACAAAAAAAAAATTACCAGAAGTAAACGTGTGTTCTTAACGTGAGGCATTTTAACGCCCATAGCGAATTTCGTGGTTATGGCTCGCCGCGCGGTCATTTATCCCTGGGCGCTAGAATGGCTCACGTTAAGAACACATCGCCGTCCCCAGAGAATATAATGTCATTCGCAAAAACAACATTTTCAGAACATGATAAAAACCGATTTTTGACGACTGCTTGCCAGTTTCAAGCAGTACTTGGCACTGTTACAAGCACTGCTTGCCAGTTACAAGCAGTACTTGGCAAGCAGTCGGTAAAAATCGGTTTTTATTTTGTTCTGAAAACGTTGTGTTTTTGCGAATGCCATTATATTCTCCGGGACGGCGACATATGTAGGCGAAATACAAGAAGTAGACATATGTAGACATATGTCTACTTCTTGTATTTTTTTAATTGATTCCTAATGTATCCCGTGCTGGGTGGCTGGTGTATCCGTGCCAGCAGTACATCACGAGGTTTGAAGGCATTACATAATTTCGTTTACATTCTTCAGAACGGTTAGAAAATTTTAATTTGACAAAGAATAGTTGATTAAGACGACGGCCGCTAAGTTAAATTCATTTTCTCTCAAGGAACTCTAAGAAAGTTTATTTATACACCCCCTCGGTAGCCCCCGGCAGGCGGTATGCCACTTAAAGCCTTGTATCTGCTCCAAAACAATATAATTATATGGAAGCCTCTGATTTATTTTCCAACTTCATTATAATTACGAGTGCCCGAATAATATTACTGGAAAATAAAAGCAGGGCTGGTTTTTGTTTTATTATTATTACTAGCGGCGCGTCCCAGCTTCGCACGGGTGGACATTTTTCCCGTTTTTGCAATATTTTTCATTTATGCTCCGCTCCTATTGATCGTAGCGTGATGTTATATAGCCTATAACCTTCCTCGATAAATGGACTATCCAAAACAAAAATATTTTTTCAATTCCAACCAGCAGTTCCTGCGATTAGCGCGTTCAAACAAACAAACAAACGAACAAACTCTTCAGCTTTATTATATTAGTATAGATAGATTATAAAACACTTTTAATTAGCTTCACTTCGTATATTTATTTGTTTGATTAAAATCTTGCGACAGATTTTTCAACTACTTCTGCTTAACTGATTCTCTTAAAACTTCGCATACAAATTCAATTCCATGACTGAAATGCCATGATTATTTCTTTTAAAACCTTTTTTCTCTTGTAAATAATGTTTCAGATACAAATTGCCTACAGTTTCTAAAACATCACGTAAATGTTTAGAAACAGTGTTTCGGAGTTTTTGCCATTCAAAACTTAGTAGATAGTATTTACCGCAACATATTTCCGAAACATGTAGATTCTTGTTTCTGATATTGTTTATAAATGAATATATGGCTTAAGAATTCACTATGCTTGCCTGAAAACTTTGTAATAGAGCCTCTTTTTTTCTATTTGACTACTTGTAGATGGTCTTGCGGACGGTTTCTACGTAATAGGGCAGTTATTGGCGAGACCTGAAGGGTCTTCAACCAATGGGGACGAGAGTAAAATACTTAACCTATGCTAACTACTACTACTACTAACATCATGACTACTAGCAGCAACAGCATTAAGGGCGACCCCTAATGGGACTCGGACCTCGGCTTAAGACGTTGCTGGCGGGAGGACTAGCACAGCTAGCTTGATGAGGGCTGAATTAACGGTGTGACTGCGGAGTCAGAAAAGACGACCGGCTTCGCGGCTGCGGCGGGTGAGCACGGTGGATCAGGGAATAGAGCGTTTGCGAGTGATGTTACTTATTTATTTATTTATTTATGTATAGTTATACTTAAGCACATCCTGGGCAGTCAGCCCCGCTACCAACCTTGCTGACTGGCTAATCTTTTCACCACGTCATGAGTTGATCTCGTGAACCTCATGCCGAATAATGAAAAATGTAAAAGAGAGAACAGTCAATGTAATGTGTCTGTAAAAGTAATACTTGTTTTGACAGACACTATTGATACAAGTGCAAAACGATATAATGCAATTATAATTTATAATACATAATATATTTTGTTATGTATTACAGTATACCTAAACCAATTCATTGTAATGGATACCTTTATTCATTCTTGAATTATTATTAAAGCAATCCCATTATAAATCCGTACTATTTTCTTAGTAAAATATAGTAAACAATAATTTCTTAACTGCCTCGTTAGTCTAGTGGTGGCAAGCGCGACAGCTGATCGTGAGGTCCTGGGTTTGATCCCCAGGTCGGGCAGTGTTATTAGATTTTTCCGTGTGGAATCCCTCAGTAGCAGCCCGTAGTTTGGATTTGTGCCCGGTTGATGGCAATAGGCTCGCCTTCTATTACAAGGGACTTAAACATAACAGCGAAATGAAGGTGTTACTATACACCTCTGCCCAACCCTTCGGGTAGGGTTGCCATTACCTAAATTGCCGATACCGGACAAAGATTTAAATAACCGGACATTCGGTCAAAATTGGGATTTATCCCCGGACGTACTTGAAAATATAAAATTTTCCGAAGAAATTTTCCTTTTATAATGTACCTATATAGCCAAAATATAAAACGAACGAAAATGTTAACGCGACCGACGCGACGTCCGGGTTTCATCCGGACAAAACGACAAATCCGGGGAAACCTGGACGGATGGAAACCTTACATCCGGGGAGTACAGGCGTGATGTTATGTAATAATTCCTTTTATTTTTCCAACTTGGCTTGACCCACTGCCGTGTGTCTTATTACTAATTGACTACCCATACCATCTAATAAATCGCTGCTAACTTAAAGCACCGTGCATGTCTAGCTTACGAGATTAGGAAAGCACCAAGTAGTTTCAGTTGCACCTGGCTTTGTTAAGACTAGTTTGCATTGCTAAATACATACTTAGAACTAATTATTCAGTGATAAGACATAATACTGTACCGTTATCTAAAACGCTTCGTGTGGGAGGGTGATCTAAATTAAACTGTTTTACACCTACTTAGTATAAGGCTGAGCATCCACCAGAGCTGTGCTAAGCTGCGTAGCGAGGAATGTGTTTTGTAAGCACCAATAGAATCCCTTCATTTACTTAGCTTCGCTCTGCGCAGCTCTGGTGAATATGGGTCTAGCAGTGCGGGATTTTTGTTCATACAAAACAAGCGAGAAATGTGTTGCGAGGAATGTGTTGCGAGAAATGTGTTGCGAGGAATGTGTTACGAGGAATGTGTACCGCTTCCGCCACACCACCCTATTCGAAAAGAGTACGCTACCTATCCTCGCACGGCTCATTTGTGCACATTAACACATTACGCATTACACATTCCTCGCACAGCTCTGGTGGAAAGGGTCATACCGTTACACATCCTCGCTACACATTTTCGCAGCGCACATTTTCCTCGCACAGCTCAGGTGGATGTCCAGCCTAAGGCGATAAGTTACGTTCCTTTGTTTGCAATTTAAATTAAATGATAAGAAATAGTAAAGGTAGGTTCGCTCAAATCAACGCGTTCAGCATGTGGCCGAATTGGCGTGCATGGTTGCGAGCAGTATTGCTTTTATACTTGTAGCGACTTGTTCAAACCAAATAGGTCACGTTTGCTTTGGACACGTCGCTACAAGTACTAGATGGCGAGCCTATTACCATTTTTCGGGCACAATTTTGATGCCAGGTTCAAGTTTTTACAGAGAAGCTCACGGTGGTATATTAGTTTACGATGTGTCAGAACCAAAGTCCCTAGCAAAACTGGTAGGTAGAGGCAATTCAAGTATACTCCACCAAGAAAAACATAGTCTGCTTAGTTGACGGCAGTAAGATTGACAAGCATATCATTTTGGGACCCAGTGCATAATATCAGCAAGCACATTGGGTCACCCGCGCGATGGCGCAGCGAGTATTCTTAAGGAGGGTTGATGTCAGGCAGGCGGCCGGTCATAAAACAATAAGCCAAAACCTCTAACAATATGGATTTATGAAATACATGTTGTGCCGACCCCACCTAGTGTGGGATAAGGGCAGGAAGAAGAAAAATTACCTCTGAAGCCAGGTTTGTCGCCACTTGCCGGCGCCGGAGACCAGTTGTATTCTTAATCCGTCCCCCCACGGACATTATCTTGTTCAAACCGTTGTTTTTTTTACATACATAACATCACGCCGTGTATTCCCCGAAGGGTTGGGCAGAGGTGTTTTTAGTACACCCTCATTTCGCCAGTTATGGTTACGTCCCATGTAATAGGGGGCAAGCCTATTGCCATTAACCGGGAACAAATCCAGAACCCGGGCTGCTACTGAGAAATTTATAATGGAAAAACCCAATAACACTTTGCCCGACCTGGGGGTCGAACCCAGGACGTCATGATTAGCAGTCGCACTTGCAACCACTAGACCAACGAGGCAGTTTATTTTTATTTTTTATAAACTAATGTTACCGTTTAGAGGTCGTATTACATAATTTCTCTGGTAGTTCACGCGTTTGTACGAAACATTATAATAAGTTGTGCAAATATCATGTGTCGAGAACTCACCTAACATTTTCAACACGGACCTTTACTGTTACGTCATTCGGTGACGTTATCGCACAGAAGCACTTCTTCGAAGAAAGGAAATACGCCGAAGATGCAATTGAGCGTTTTTAGATGATTTGATTGCATCAGACGATAAACGGAGTAATCTCCTTGAACGTTTAAATTATCTTGAGAATGACTTGCTAGATTCTGATATGGTTTTTTTTTTTATTTTGCTTCACTGATGCATAGAACGCGGGTCATTAACAATAGTATCCTGAAATTAGTGGCGGAGAGTCCTTACTTCCCTGTTCTGGGGCATTTTGTGGAGAGGATGGTCAACTAGGTAGCGAATCTCTTGCTTCATTGTTCTCTGCGCAATCTGCTTCGGACACTTAACTCGTTATGTTGCTGGTGTTGATTGTGTTTTGTTTTACTAACATTAGTTATAAGGTGTTTTTTTCACTAACAAGATGGACTATATTGTTTTCCGAAACTGAATTAATAAATAAATATTTAATAGAGAATTTGTAATAATGCTAAGTATAGCTGCCTCGTCTAGTGGTGGCAAGCGCAACTGCTGATCGTGAGGTCCTCGGTTCGATCCTCAAGTCGGGCAAAGTGTTATTGGGTTTTTCCGCGTGGAATTCCTCAATTGCAGCCCGCCGTCTGGATTTGTGCCCGATTAATGGCAATAGGCTCGCCCCCTAACATAACTGGCGAAACGAGGGTGTACTATAAACACCTCTACCGTACCCTTCGGGGATTACAACGCGTGATGTTATGTTATTATGTTATGTTTTATTTAATAGATCATTTGTAATTACACTAAGTATACCTAATAACGTGCATGTTTAAAAAAAATCATAATTGTGTAATCGATCGAATCATAGTGCAAAAATAGATTTCAAGGTCTCATATCAACAAAAAAACTTTTTGCGTAGTTCTAAATAAGTTTGGGTTGAACTAGTCTCGTGATATTTGCCTTTTGTATATTTACTGGCGGACAGGTTGTTGTAATTCTCCGGAATGTTAACAACTTCTCATATATAGAATTGATACTCCAATAATAGTCTAAGATCCCAGTATAGAACGACCTTCACCGAGCTGGTTAATGGATGAAAAGTATTTTATATCAAATTAAATATATCAATAAATATATTGCAAATGGTTTGACTACAAAATTTCAGCCCAGAATATGATTAACTAAAATTATTATTTTTAAACATTTCACAACTCTTGGGTGGGCAGGTATAAATGCTGTGTTTATGCCTGCCTACCCAAGAGTTCTGACGGGAAAAAATAGTCAACCTAACGTTTGCATACTCTATAAGCTTCATACTTTCGATTGGTTTGGAATTTGTCTATTAACCAAACCAGTGAAATGTTTAAAAAAAAATATCAATAATATTCTGGACTGAAATTTTTTAGTCCACCCATTTGCAATATATTTATTGACATATTTAATTTGATATAAAATACTTTTCATCCATTAACCAACTCGGTGAAGGTCGTTCTATACCGGGATCCTATACTATAAAGTACACGTAAATAATAGAATAAATGCGGGATGGATGAAATGGCGACAGGTCTCAATAACAGCGAGGTATCCACAAATGCCCCTTAAATTGAAGGGGAAAATTTACAAGTCGATCATAAGACTCGTTGTATTATATGGATCTGAGTGTTGGGCCACCAAAGCAACAGATGAAAGGAAAGTGCATGCAGCGGAGATGCGAATGTTGAGATGGATGTGTGAACAAGAATGAATAAGATAAGGAATGAGTATGTCAGAGGAAGTTTGTTGTGTCTATTGAAAGGAGAGACGGTTAGCACTCCCCTTGACTAGGATGGAGAGGAAGTTTGATTGTAGCGCCAGTGACTGAAAAGTTGAGGACCAATAGGTTAGCGTGGTATTACGGAGGGAAAAAAGTCATGTTGCTAGAAGAGTGTTAAATATAAATGTGGATGGATATACAAATAGAGGTAGGTCAAAGAAAAGATGGATGGATTGTGTTAAGGATGATATGGGTAAGAAAGGAGTGAGTACTGAGATGACGACTGATACAGGAGAATGGAAGAGAAATACGTGTTGTGCCGATAAGGGCAAGGAGATGATGATGACTCCAAAACCCTCCTTAATAACCTCCACTAGCAAGTTTTATTGCACGCAAGTGCTTGCTTAGTCCGTAAAACTTGCAGAAGTCAATTTGTTGCAAGTGCGTCCACAGCTTAAAAGTCAGTGGCAGAGGTTAGCTTTCACAGCAAATTGTGGTAGTAGATTTAGCGCTTTAGAGTAAGCTTATCAAAATCCATTCAGTAGTTTTCGATCGAAGTACGTTGGTCTAGTGGTGGCAACCGCGACTGCTGATCGTGTGGTCCTGGGTTCGATCCCCAGGTCGGGCAAAGTGTTACTGGTATTTTCCGTGTGGAATTCCTCAGTAGCAGCCCGGTGTTTGGATTTGTACACGGTTGATGGCAATAGGCTCGCCCCCTTTTACATGGGACTTAAACATAACGGCAAAATGAGGGTGTTACTAATACATCTCTGCCCAACACTTCGAGAAATAGACGCGTGATGTCACGTTAGTTTTCGGTATTAATTCAATCAAACGTACATACATAATTCAATTCTTTGTTTTTTTTATGCAGTGGTACATTTTCACTCATTCCACAAAACATGTTATAACAACATACTTTAAGATAATTTGAAAGTAAGGCCGACATTGAATTAGTTGTAAAAATATAATTGTAATGAATTGCAAATTCTTTATCTTTGAATTATTTCGGCCTTAGTGCTACTTACTGAGAATTTGGCAAGAGATTACTAAAGACTTCAATTATTATTTTTTAGATCTATAAATACATGATGTGGTTAAGAACATTTTACTTTCGTGAACCAAAGGAAACCAGAGCTCATTAAATTTTTTGAAAATTAAATAAGTATATTAGTAAATTATCCTAAGGTAAAAGGCTACTGAAGTTTTTTTTATTTTTATTGGAGACTAGCTGTGTCCTCACGGCTCCGCCCGTAGCCTATGTTACTCAGTGATAATGTAGCTTTCTAACGGCAAAATAATTTTTGAAATAGGTCCAGTAGTTTTTAAGTTTATTCGTTACATACAAATATCCAAAAATAAAAATCTTTCCTCTTTATAATATTAGTATATATATATATATATATATATATATATATATATTAATAATATTAGTAATATATATATATATATTACTAATATTAGTATATATATATGTATATATATACTAATATTATAAAGAGGAAAGATTCATATATATATATTTATACTAATATAATAAATTACATTGTTACTAATATTATATATATATATAGTAAGTATATACATAGATTACTTTGCTCTTGATTCTAGTCTATGTCAGAGGTGACAGAGACCAAGTCTAGGATGGCGTGAGCTTACCCAAAAGAAGCCTGTAACTCATCATCCTACAAGATTAGCTGCACAATAAACAAGTAAGAAATCAACAAATTCTCCAAATCTGGATATCATAGCTTGAACTATGCCCGCGTTTTCACATTGTGTGATAAGTGGTTAGCGTGGATAGTGACAAAAAGTGTACGATTGTATTACACTTAACCTACTCATCAACCGGTTACAAGGTTTGTTTTTCGTTGTGTTACGTACTGTATACCACACATACTTTTATCAACTACATATTTTGCCACGACGGCATTTTTTCCTTCTCGTTCTGCATAGCCTTTTCCCAATTATGTTGGGGTTAGCTTCCAGTCTAACCAGATGCGGTTGCAATATTTTACACGGAGCGACTGCCATCAGATCTCCGCAACCCAGTGACAGGGCAATGCCGACACCCTAAGGTTGGACCAGTTGTCAGACTTTCGGGCTTCTGACTTCCCGTAACGATTGTCGTAGGTATTCGTATAACGACTATTTAACGTACTCTCCGAGTTCCTGATTCACCGTGCTTACCCGCCGCCGCCACGGAGCCTGTCGTCGTTTCTGACTCTGCAATCACACTGTTAATTCAGTCCACATCAAGTTGTCTCCCTCCCAGTCCTCCCACCAGCAACGCCCTAAGCCGAGGTCCGAGTCCCATTAGGTGCTGTTGTTGCTAGTAGTCATGATGTTAGTAGTAGTAGTTAGCTTAGGTTAAGTATTATTCTCTCGTCCCCATTGGTTGGAGACCCTTCAGATCTCGCCAATAACTGCCCGGTTACGTAGAAACGGTCCGCAAAACCATTTAAAAGAAAATGAATAGAAAAAAAACCTACCCTCCGAGGTACGGAGTGATCTCGATGTGTAACGAACATTTTTCCCTTCTCAATATTTAATTTAGTAGTAGGTAGTATGTATTTTATTAATTATTATTTGTGTTAGTACAGCAGTGTCATATTATTTGTCAACAACAAAATATGGTTTACATTATAAGTAAGAAAAGAAACTATCATTGGATGTTGAAACAGCTGTTTTTCGCTTTATTTTGAAGTTCCCGGACTTACCTATTCCGTGTTTTATGACATATTTTAAATTTTAGCACAGTCATTTATGTATTAACAGTAGTTACATTAACATTATCATCATTAACATTAACATTTATTATTATTTATATAATTATTTATCATTGACATTAACATTTCATTTACAGTAGGGGAAGGAAAAGGTTCGTTAGTTTTCAAATTCATTCCTTTCTCAAAACGCGGGCACATGTTACCTTTTCAATCTGTTGAACGGAACAGACCAATGCAGGAAAATTATGTTTAATTATTTAGTAGCAAAGATCAAAATTACCTTTTGCCTCCATATGACGTAGTAGTGCCATGTAATGTCTTTTATTTGATTGAAGGAGTTTTGTTGTAAAAACAATGACACCAATCAATTTATTATAAAATAAATTGACACTACTAGTGTCTGTCATCATGTCAGCATTATAATTTTTAATGTCCTGTCAAAAATACTTGTATTTTCATTTCTAAATGTTGGCAATATGCAGTCGGTAAATTAATTTGTTTCTTGCACTATGCAAGGAAAAATAGACCTTAAGGTGTATAACCTTTCATTTCCCTACTGTACATGCAGTAGATAATGAACGATTAATAAACTAATGTTTTCATGTTATAGATGAAATTCGTGACGTAGGTATTTTCTTTTATCTCGTGAAAGCTGAGGTTAAACAAATTAAACATCTCGACTCGGCACACGAGGTTGGCGACACGTGGGATATTGAATCAAAAGTCATTGCGCTCATAGTTGTTATTGTTATGGCCAATGATTTAATAGCCAAGAGCCTGGACGAACATCTCGTTAGGCAGCTGGATCAAAGGCTTGATATGTAAAATACATACAAAGGAATCTTGTAGGGGTGAATCTATAATTACAGTTACATCTAATATCGGTATGTCAGGATTGGGAGCATGGTAAATAAAGTAAATTAAACCAACATAGACGCTCCACCACTAAGAGTACTTATATTTGGGTTAGCGATTGGTTACAGAAGTTATTTCACAATATATCACAATATAATAATTTACACAATATCAGAAAATAAGGACACGCTAATCAGATATAAAAGGTCAGACTTCTTCAGCTGTTCGACATGGAATCCTTTGCTCCATCGAATGACCAGTGTTTTTGTAACTTCGGGAACGTTGATCCATCTTGACGATTACCCTCCTTTGTCAACATTATCCAGTGTTACCAGCTACCGATAACAGATACAAATACAGAGAGGGGTTCCCGTTCACGGACAATATGAGGAGTCTGCCATACATGCAATAGATAATGCATGATTAATAAATTAATGTTTGCAAACCCGAGATGAAATTTCTTACTTAGGTATTTAATTGTAGTTATTTCTCAAATTGTGCTGTCAATACTTTCTGAAATTCTAGAAATAATAAACAACTGCTCGCTCTTGCCCAATTGAGTGTTGCAAAGTTTGGATCTATCTGACCCCAAGCACTTGACCATGTCTCACAGCTATATTTAGATCCATTGATGCCACAATTATCTACAATAAAACGTGATATTGCATTCAAACTAAGAAATGATAAACAATTTAATCGATAAAGAAAGAGACGGAAATATGCAACCTGTATAGCTGCATCTCCTTCCCTCTTTAGAGATTTGAATAGATGTGAAGTTATGATACTTCGTGGTACAGGATTAGGTTATCTAAGTAGCAAGTTTATCGAGGTTTGGACTTTAGTTGGTGTTGTGTCACTTTCATCTATTGACTAAATGCATACAAAATGTGAGTGTTTACTTCAGGGACCACGCCAGAACACAACGAAGCAACATGTTGATGTTTTTTATCAGGAACATGTGGCATTGCTTATCTTAAGATATTGTGTGTGGGACATTATCACGTGTATTGTACTGGGTCAATAACCTATCACTGTATGTTCTCGTGTGGTGTACAGCATATAACTGAACATCCCTGGTCTCGTGTCTGTAAAAGGCAACTAAGAGATTATCTCATTGTGCTATTAATAACATCTAACTGCCATCACAATTCCGTTTGTCAAGGCCAGTGACCAAGCGAGCTAATTAAAACCGTTTAATGATAATAATGAACCTGCTTATTCTGGGACCTAAACTCATTGTGTTTTGGTATGGTCGATGTCACCTGGAATCCGCCACAGTTCACAAGCTGGTTCAGAGGACACCCGTGCTTAGCAGTGAACGGTTATGGTAACTTAACAATTTAATCTTAATGTTTTCTGAAATTTACGCGCTTCGAATCCATTCATTAAAGACACATAAAGACATAGAGTAAAGACAGGGAACGCAATATGTGTAATACCAATCTTAATAAAGTCATGAATAATGGCAATTCGATATCATTCTTGTTTGTTCCCCATGCCCCGAATTTAAGACTCATATTCAGAATATTAAAATCTTCGGTACGGTACCATCCGTATCCCATTATGTTAAAATGTCCTAGATAAATAAAGAATTGGCTGAACCGACCGTTGAACCTGAACTGTTAAAAGATAATGTATGGCATAAATGTCCTGAATGAACGGAGTCTACGGTTGTACCACAAAATAAAGCAGTATCGAAGGTCCATAGTGCAGCGCATAGGTCACCATATGAGCCATCGCTAAATATAGACCTCTCAATAGATAGTTTAAAATGTCTCGTGAGTAAATTATGTTAAAATTACCAAATTTGGCAACCTCCAATCATGATGGCATTATGTTGTTAATTTGCACAATAGTAGATGCTGTCATCCTTTTGAAATACAAACCGATGAATTATAGATTGGATTAGAAATGGGAGATCCAGTATTTGGCGTGAGCGACAGGCAAATAACGACAGCAATAGTAGCGCCACCTTTTAACTTTGACGGTCGTAGATAACTAAGAAAGTCAGCTGAAATGCTTTAAGCCACTCACGAGCAGTACCAACTGGATCTGGTGTAGTCACCAACGTGCTTCTCAGTGAGCCATATTCTAGAGCTGTTCTGCGTATTGTGTGCATGACCACTGAATGCCTGGAGTAGATCTTCTGTATTTATTTATTTATTAAGGATCTTCAACAAGGAATACACAATACATTCAACTTATAAACTAACAGTAAACTAGCTCTGTGTTTCCTCAATTATAGAAGACCACAGCATGCATTAAAATAGAAACATGTGTTATACAAATTAGCAAAATTGATTATATAGATTGGACTACAATTTTAGTAAAAGTTTATGAACCATTTCAAAATTTATAGAAAGAGAAACAATAAAATAAAATAACAAAACATAACATAATGAGATCAAGTGCGTCAACTTCTAAGTATTGAGTTGAGCAATAATATGATTTTTAAATTTTCCCAAAGTATTGTGGAAGATGTCAATCAAAATGTATTCATCGTAAAAGTCAAATGTATTCATCGTTTTGTGATTTTACTTCAGACTCCGTCACTGTTTCGTAAGAAGGGTAATTGCCGAGTGACCCCGCCGAATAGTGCGCTTCAGATAAAGGGTGTTGAGAAACAGATCTCTAAATTTATGGAATAGATTTATGTCAGTTATTGAATTTCAGAACATTAATTTCGTGTTTTGATGTAGGAATATAGAGAAGATTAAGAACAAATATATTTGATTTTATTATTGCTGGCTGTATGAGTCAAGTTTAGGGTTAGAGCGATGATGATATTGAAGGACATCCTTGAAAAACATTGAATGTATCATCCGCCCATCAAACTTCGCAAATCGTTTAAAATCTAGACGATGATTTAGTATCACTAAGATACAAAAAACTGGCAACCTGACACCACATTAACGTAAGTATATTACCAATCAATCAAATACGACTGCGACTCTGTTGCTCTTATTAATTCTTCAAAATCTAAGTAAGTGCCACCTTCCCATGTATTGTAAATTATCTAGTTATATTTGATAGCTAGGTTTCTCCCAAGAATTTTATGCTTGACATTTAATGGATCTATAGTCTACTTTCCATTAGTCTCAGCTTATCCTAGTGAATGTTCAATGTCATACTTAATAGCCAAGCTTCTATCAATTGTGCAAGTTATCTACCTCACAAAAAATGCAATAGTATCTCCATGTTGGCAGATAGTATCTTCCTTATAATTGACGATGGATTCATCAGTGATCCTATCAAGTCGCGAGGCTGGCAGTGTGAACTTCTATTTTAAATCGATTGCATGATTGTATTTGGGTCATTGTACCGTAACGTCGGGAAGGTTCCCGTTATTGTATTTCAATAGAATTGAAATTCTTATGAAATAGACCCTGATGCTAATAACTTATATTTTTCACATTTTTTTATAATCTGTTTCATCCTGTCTGTTAGTAATAGATATACATTTAATATCATTCATTATATTATAGGTCAAGTGTAAAAAAAGACGGGATAATGTTCAAAAAATGTAAAAGGCTAAATTATCTTTATCATCTTTATCAAATTCTCAGGCTATATCATTCACTGCAAAGTGTAGGCCTCTTTTTACTTACGCTTTTATCGTTCGATCCTGTGTTTCTGAGAATAAAATAAAAGAAGCGCGGTTCATAGAAATTATCTACGCTTTATTTACTTTTAAGAGAATATCATATGAATGAAACACGATGTTATTTTGTGATTATATTTAGTATAACATCTAATAAATTATATGATATATTCTGTATCTATTGTTTACTTACGTAAAAACTAATTTGGTCTTGTGATTGAAGTGATTTTCTAGTTTATGCTGAAAATATGAGGATCCTTGTCTTCATAAGATATGACATCGTATCAGGATATATCTATCGGATATTTATCGGATTTCCAAATTTCAATTTAAGTCGCGTTTATCTTATAAATATGAAAATCTCTGTGATAATAATGTATGACTAAAGTTATAAAGAATATATTTTGTTATGAATATTAGTCATTCAAAGAATCTTGTATAGTTCAAAGTAGCTATTATAACATTTTTAATTGAAGCCTCCCTTTTCATGCAAAAGAAAATTAACCATCGGTATCTGAATGTTAAATTAAGGATAACTGTCGCTTTGTATCACTTACAATATAAATTGCCCTTAATTAAACAAAAACAGCTAAAAACTAGATCCATGATTAGCCTTTGAAGATAATTATCAGATATTAGCTCAAGACAATAGGCTACGTGATGCATGATCTTTGACAAGGCGTGGCGTGAGAGAAAGGACTAAGTAAATTACACTGAAATATATTTCTTTACTTCATCTAATAGAGTTATAGTTGTCTCAGCGTTAATAGGATCTCTGAAGATAATTAATTCAGTTTCAAGTTAATGGATAGTTCGCTGAAAGTCTTCTTTGTCAATTCTGTACCGTTAATTTATTTAACACATTTATGTTGTTGTTTGACTTTTACTTCAGACTTATTGGTTTTAAATATTATTTTGATGTGACCTTCGATTTTTTTATATTTAGTGTTCAATGTTCTATATAATACATATTTGGGCAATGGTTGATAAATAGTATAATCATAAGATAGATTTTCTTAAAACTCTTATTAATACTTGATTGCGTCTAAAGGACTGTGTCATCATTTTCTTCTCTAGAGGGTAAGTCCCTGAACAAAACTCTACTTAGAAAGCTATTGATTTATGTCTAGGGAATCCCCCAAGAGTATTAAAAGTACGATAAGTCAGTTCAGATTTCACTTACTAAAGATATCAACGTAATGACTAATTACTTTAATCTTGTTTTTGATAAATCAAGTGTTTCGTAGATATTTCCATTTATTGCTGTGTTGTCTCGGGGACTAGATCATCATTCGTTTCTCCTCAAGACTGTGTTACAAGTGTCTCAACTATTATATCTGTAGTTTAATCAGCAGCATCCACCGGCGTAGTTTCGAAGATAGACCCACATTTATTTATTTTTGTTTTAGTAACAGATCCCTATCAGCTTTCGTTAGACATCTTTCCTCTTTAAGAGTTGAATTTGTATTGGTGTCAATAATTTAATACCATGTGGTGATTACCACGAAGAATTCACCAGGAGGGGCTCGTGGCTAATTGCCGCAGACAGTCTGTAGATGGGTGACCTTCCGTTACACATCGAGACCCCTTGTCTCGGAGAGCACGTTAAACAGTCGGTCCAGGCTGTCATATGAATACCTATGACAGTCGTTATGGGTAGTCAGAAGCCCGAAAGTCTGACAACCGGTCTAACTTTAGGATATCGGCATTGTCCAGTAACTGGGTTGCGGAGGTCTGGTGGCAGTCGTTTCGTGTAAAATACTGGTAATCAGCTGCATCTGGTTAGACTGGAAGCTGACCGCAAGATAGTTGTGAAAAGGCTAGGCAGATTTGAATATCATATGATCACCACTATTCTGCTTATGCTATTTCAGAATAGCAGTGGCAATTCACGGTTGATTTATTTATCATTATATAATTTGCAAGTACCTGAAAAGGGTATCTAAAAGGTCTCCATCACTCAGGCGAAAAATAAAAGGCACAGGGATCACTGTTTATATCACTTTTTTATAATTTATTTTCACAACATTTTTTATTTCTGTAAAATTTACAATAGCTTAAAACTCCTCACAAATATAATAGTAATTATGTATCGTAACAACACATCGTCGCGATTCGTGTAACACGAAACAGGCAACTTGGAAGAGAAAGAAAAAATAATAACTATAATGTAAATATACTTGATTTAACCTAATATAAGCTTATATAACATAAGGCCTAGCAACCCCTAAACTAGAGAGTCGGTGTGTCGAACATTCGCTTTTAACATATGAGCGAGGGCTGCGACACGGCGGGCTTCAGAGAAGCTTAAGGGTGGGCAAGAAGCAGCGGTGCGGTGAGGCGGTGGCGTTGCTGTTCCGACTGGGACTACTCTGTGTGTGCTTGCGTAGTTTAATGTGTGTGCGTGTGTTTGCAAATTTGTAGATTTGTGTGTGTGTGTTTGATCAACATTCTATATAGATAATAATGCTCCTGATATTTTTGTGACTGTTAATAATGTACGACTTTTGTAAACGTGAAAGACAATTGCTATTGGTTTTGCCTCTGAAGTTTCATATTTAAATAGATTCAAAGTTTTGTTTAGTTTCTGAAATAATTTTCTATTCACTGAACTAAACAAATTTTTCATTATAACTTTTATAACACCTGAAGGCTATGGATATCCTTTAATTACATTCGTTTTAGAAATACAATCGTTCTTTATTAATAACAAATTAAAGCAATAAACATGATTATTCGGGATTTAACACGTCTAATTAGCCATTTAATAAAGTTATGCGCTCATACCGTTTCGTAATTACAACCACAATTTTATATGTAATTAATAATTTATTATGTCCTGAACATGGTTTTAAGTGTTACTAAATAATACTTCCTGCATTTTATTAGAGGAAAATTCAACGCCTCCAAATGAACGTCTAATGAAATTTGATGTTATTTGAGAGAAAAATCCTGGTAGTTTTATAAAAGGTCATGAAAAAAAATCCATTATATCAGGGCTAACTTCAATACAAATTGTCCATTGATTAATATATTACGAGTCATCATATGAGCAGCTAGTGAATGATGTCAAATCTTCAAAGTAACTAGAGTCGTAAACATGTGTACTGAATGATTGTAAAACAGTAAACTAAATGCCACACTGCTGCTAATTGTCAATGCCTCCAGTTCTGCGAAACCACGCTTTTTATTATGGCGTCCACGTGCTGTACTTCCACAAGAATCATCTCTGCTTACACAAATTTAAGACCTAGTTCTATCTTCATCGAAACAAAAATTAAGAAAATCATGTACTTGGTATAAGCTTTATCAATGAAAACTTTATCAATGTTTTCGTTCCGTTGAACATATAACTTGATCTTAGTACCAACATTTTATGAATAGATAAGTAAATGCTTCTAGAAAAACAATAAAAATGAATAAAACATTATTTTTGCAAAAAATCACTGTAGATTCGTTTCCAAATTACACGCACCAGGCATAATGTCATCGAGGTAAATAAAATACAAAATATGGTAAAAATCCTCAAAAATAATATTCTTCCTGCCAATATATTCAACATCTGTTCAAATCTGTTGCCATTTAATATAGATAGATGAAATCAAAGTCAATAATTTATTTCATTTCGAATTAAAATATTTTGATAAAGCATCGTAATTTGATAAAAAGTGCTTAGTGCGTCAACACGATATCTCAAATACTGTAGGTAAGTATTGTTTTGATGCTCGACATGATGGACTTCTATTTAAGTTTTAAAGAAAAATAACCGCATAATATTCTTGTTGACAGTCATTTCAACTGTATCAACAATGTTTTTTAAATTAATTTCGATAAGTAATATAGTCGATACGAGTCACGTGTATTTGTTTATATTGCGTGCACAAAAATGTGATATTCAACCGGTTTTATTTTAACGATACAATTTCCGTATAATATTCTGCAGTTGTTTTTTTTTAAAACATATGCAGTATTGCGAGTTGAAATTACTGTTCATGTAATCATTAAGTAAGCTTAAGAGTGAAATAACAATATTTGTTAGAAATATTGGTACTTTGAAATTGAAAACAAACTCAGAGCTAAATCTCACAAAACTTTGAGATTGTTATTTAGATTTATCTCCTTAGTTCGTTGTAATAGCTTGTCTTGTTTGGTTCGAAATGTAGAAAGTTAAGTACAATCTTTCAGACATTACCATATATCTCGAAAAGTACTTTGAATTCACAGAATCATTATCCAACAATATATACATATTATAACAAACATCCAACTGTTGCACGCGAACGCCTTTTGACCAGTGCTCATTAGAATTAAAAATTAATTATAAAATAAGGCTAGCTGAAAACTGATGGTAACTTTAGAAAAAATAATAAAATCCTAAACTATATTGCAATGTCTCTCTTTGCAAAAAATTTCAAAACATTTAGACCGTTTTTTGGAAGCGTTTAGCCACATTACGTGGTATATATGGAAGAGCTTTATAAGCTAACAAGCATCCCTTGGTACGTTTTCACTGTTCTCGAATTGTCTAACTCAACTTAAATGTATATACTAAGAGTTGAGCGTTTTATAATTCAGAATAGTGAACTCGGCCCACTGACTAAAGAAAAAATTATGGAGATGCGCCAAGTTTCTGCGTGAAAAGCATAGGTATCAAATAGAGTTCGCGATTATAATGTTCAAAAAGTACGTGTTTAAGACTGATAAGTAACTGTTATGTTCCTACTGCTAATATACCTACATAATTTTCTCCATAGTCGTAGAGAGAAAAATCACAAAAAATATACCATCGAATATCGTATGTTTTATTCACGCGAGGAGGTAGTTCTTAACGGATCTTGCCAATAGCTGATTTACAATATAGATATAACAATCACAGTTGTTTATAATAAATAGTGACAATATAGAATGACATTTAAAATACCTGTCGAAAAGACTACAAATCACAACTTAGACGCCTGTCTCGATATAGCAAGTAACACTAGTGATAATTAACTTACATTCACTCTTATTACATATGGAATAAAGTTTAGGTTCAGTTAACTATGTTTATGTACTTCATTTATTTCTAAGTACAGACGACTGCGTACTATTTCTAATTTTAGGGCTACTGTTTGACGTTTACTGTGTTCCGTCGCACTCATGATTGATTGGCTCCGTAACGTTAATATTCCAAAATCTCCTTTCTAGTGCTATTTCGATACCATTTCAATACAATTTGAAGAAAATATACACCAGATGAGTAATTGCACTAGACTCTCTCACAAGTGTAACGGATCACTGAACACGTTTAACTTGCATCAAATGTTTTATCACCTCGAAGTCATAAAGATGACGTATAGCAAAGATAACAAGCACATGATAATAGTTAAACTGTTGTCATTACAAGAATACAATCCCAAAAAAATTTTTGAAGAGTTTATTTAAAAAAAATGAGATCTTAAATTTTGGTTCGACAGTGAGCAAGTCGGGAAAATTCGTTCATAAACTCGATAAATTGTTCCGAAGTTAACGATAAAAGTTAACTCTAAAAGATGATTGTACTTGATTATTTCGGATATATCTTCCGCTACTCAAATATACTACATAACAAACTGCTTAGTACAAGCCTACAAAGTTTCATGCAATGTGTATACATATATTATTTACTCTGAATATGCATTTGGCAAAATATCTAACACATTCACGTATTGGCCGGACACTGTTTACACCATCGTTCACATATTCTATATCTCATTAAAATACAACAATAATAATATATCTCTCTATTGGATTTAATCTACATAATGTTATGTAAGTAGATAATATAATCATCGACAACATGGTTAATTAATACAACAATTAAATCACATTTTTTCCATACATCTACAGCTTTAATATAAACTGTAATTGATGAGACGTTAATAATAAAAAAAATGTTCATAAGTACTCTGTTACTAAACGTGACTCCACTACTTGTAAATGTTCTTAAAATATTTTTATAATGGTATTTTTATATTATTTAAAAAAGCGTGAACTTTAATATTGTACACACCTTAGAAATATTTTTTTTTTGGGTTTTTTTAAGTTTTTTTTATCATTTTTTATTTATCTATGTGTATCTTAATTTGTTACTCGTACGCCAAGCCGTATACAATACTAGAGCGATCACGAAACGTGTAAGTGTATACATACATCCTTTCAGATTGATAAATACATAGTAAAATAGTTGTTTACGTGTGTGAGAGTGAGGAGCGGAGGCGACCGCGCTGGTGTCGGCTACGTTCGTGATCAACTACACCTACTCAACGGATTTTCTCGCGTTCTAAGGCCGTCTGACAAGGCCGGACTCGTTACTTTACAATCGTACCTGCAAAAAATACGCACGCTCCTCCATCTGATTCCGTCGTTCAAGTGAACCGGTTATCATTTCTCGCAACAAATTTTCTCACTTAATTAGCAATAAAACTCGTATCCAACCGACCGCTTCTCCGTGATATTTCGACGGCGAGAGACATGCCACTACTTTTATGGAGACGAATTCTATACATAAAAGCTTAAAAATAACTAACTAGTCTTTTTATATAGGCAGACCATCGACTCGGACTCACTATCTAGCGGCGCGTCCGTCACAATCCACGTGAACGTTAATTTTCGTACTGCTAACATATTAACTTATCAACACGAAAGGAGTACGACTAGAAATTACTTCACGTCGCGGCGGGCCGAGCGGCCGCGAGCCGGCTCGCGAGCCAGCCCGCGGGGGACAATTGACGAGCGAATTGATCGGCGGACAGTGAGCAACTTGACGCGGTGGGGCGCCGCCGCCCGCTCCTACGCGTACATACATTTTTTTTATCCGTATTATATACATTTGGCACTAAATTCATCGTCGGTCGAACAGGATCTCCGGTCACGCCGGGCACGACGCGGCGCGGCAGCACTCGCAGTAGGGCGAGGGCGGCGCGTACTGCGCACACGTGACGCACGTGGCGCACGCGGGGCAGCCCGGGCACGCCGCGCACGCCGTGCATGCCGCGCACACGCACACGTAGTACGGCGGCGCCACCATGATGGGAGCGCGCGCGCACAGCTCGCGGCACGCCAGCGCCTCGATGAGCGCCAGCGTCTGCCGTCGCTCGTGCCCCATCAGGCACACCGTGGACTCCCGCACCACGCCGTGCAGCAGGGTCAGGTACCTGCACCGAGCGACACCGCCAGTTAAGGTCAACTGTGTTACACAGTATCTGTAAATATGGACAAGAAAGTGAGATAAAGCGCTGTATTCAATTAGATTAGAGAGCCACATTTGTCGCGGAACAGACTTTGTGGGAATCCAAAGTCTTAAAATGCAGACCTTGAACGTAACGTTGGAAGGCAACCTGCAAGGTGATTCGATGTAGAGACATGCATGAAATCAGCCAGTTTGTATGGCGTTAAGTTGATGAAGTATTATTAGACAGTAAAATTCAAGTTGTTAGTTGTAGTTACCTATGCTTGACCGCCTCCTCCTCCCTGCCGACGAAGTGGTTCCGCAGGTAGGCCTCGAGCTTAGCGCGTTGCTGCCCAAGCTCCGGGAAGTCGATGAAGAACCTTGAGCACATGTATCGCTCGAGGATTTTGATTTTCTCTGGCCGCGCTGGCCGGTAGCCCTTCGCGAGGAGGGCGCAATATTTGAGCAGACCACCGCCGCGGATCTCTTCAGGCTGCCGCGTTGCGATCAGTTTCTCGGCGAGGTGACTCAGAGCCTCATTGAAGTCGCCATACACGGATTCACCGACGACAGTTGGGTAGAAGTTCTCGCCGATTGGCAGTTGAGCGCACTCGTGGAACGCGAGGAGTGAGTCAAGAGCGATCTGGAACGAGTCCACGGAGAACTCGAACTGGCGACGCATCGTGTCCACGAACTTGAGCTCGACGGACTTGTGGCCGCGGGAGTTGCCGAGCGATATCAGGGACCAGCGGTCGCCGTCTGAATTCACGCGGACCATCTTTGAGACGTAGGCCTCCTTGAGGCCGGCCGGGGAGGCACGACGGCGCGGGGTCGCGGGTGGCATGAGGGTTGACAGGTGGCCGAGCACGGCGGCTTTGACGCGATCACAGTGGCGCGCGGTGGGCAGTTCGGCCGTGAAGATGAGGTCGATGTCGGAGTATGGCTGGGGTCGGTCGGCCAGCACATGGCTGGCAGCGCCGCCGTTGAGGCGCACGTCACGCACGTTGACGCCGGCGCCGCCCGCGCTCTGCGGTGCCTCAAGCCGCGCGCGCACGCCGGCCACCAGCTCGCGCAGGCGCACGTGCAGCGTTGGAAAGTTGCCGCGCCCATGTATGGCTACCACCTCGTCCATGACATCATTGAGCCGTCGCACTTGCTCGTAGCAGAGCACGGCATGACGCTCGCCGCCACCGCAGCCCTCTTCTGATGAAGTGTAGCTCGACTCGCTCTGTAACAAAAATATAAAAATATTTCGTTAATATCTCAGGGTTTCGACTACTAAGAGGAATTTGAGAGTAATATGACTCTTCCAAAGTATCTATGACGTAGGTCCGTCGTTTCAAGGTAAAGTGCAATGTAACTGAAATGTTAACGATACGAAAAATGAGTAGGTATTACGCTAATAACATTGAGTACGAAAATATAGTCTCTTGGTTACAAATTACAATTTATGCGTTGCCTTGAAAAATATGCGTGAAACAGCTGGTGTATGTTGCGATTACGATAGATTATCTCAAAGTGACGTGATCTTTGTTTGCAAACACGATAGATCAGATTTATTAAGCCAACACAATGTAATGACTCCAAATTATTATGGAAATATAGAAAGCAATATTGCTTAGTTGTTTGCCTACATTTGCAACCTTTGGTCTTTCTTGCCAAAGTCTCATCTTCTCATAATAAACACTCAGCACACTAACTAAGTTTTCAAACAACAGTAATTTATTCGGTAATCCGGGAAAATGTTTCACCATTTTGTTAATGAATGGTAATTGCAAACATAGCTACGCAAACGTACCTACTAAAATAAAATAACAACAAAGACAGATGAATGACATAATTGAGGAGCTTCTGAGCAATGTAAAATTAACGGCTTGGAATTTTATTTCGCGTATTCATTACTTAGCTATGTCATCAAGGTCGGCGATAAGTAAATAGGATTTGGGTGTGTCGTTTCTACAAACAGATGAAATTATTTGATGCACAGTGGTTGACTGCAGAGAATTTTACATTCTAGCCTAAGTTGTGTGTTTGTAAAAGATTTGCTACTGTCAAACATGATTTAGTTTGACAAAAAAGCTTCTTTTTACCTAAAAACCTTTCTATAATGTACTTTGTATTTCCTTTTTGTTATGCTGCGATTTTAATTCCCGTACAAACAAGTCTGGCTCACTACCATTCCAAATTCATGTCAATTAACCATTCTCGTCATAATCTTCCTACCCTGGTCCCAAGTTACTTATGATCACCGCAATATGTTTTGCTTTTCCATTCTCCCTGCCAGCCGTCACCTTATTATTTACTCCCTTTTCCTTCATGATCCTTCCTCAAAAAATCCATCCACCTTTTCTTAACCACATTCTATACAAATATTCATATTCAAAATTACTTTGAATTTGTTCAATGATCATGCTTTTTATGTTGAATAAATGGTTTATTGTGTCTAAATATGGCAGCTATTGAGACCAATGAGTTTGTAATAAATCTTTGTCCATTAGTCGTCAATGTTAAGCGATTCTATTTAAGTGGCCTATTGTTAAAGTTCAACGGTCTTTGAACAAAAATTGTGTAATGTTGCTTCTGTCTGCGCATGCGTCTGTTGGTTTCGCTTGATTTTGTTGGAGATGTAATTTTTTGTGAATTATGCATCAATGTTTGAAAAATACTTTTGAATTCTCGTTCTAAGAGTATTTCTTTTAAAGATCTTTAAAATGATAATGTTTAGCTAAGAATAGACAATTCTGTCAGTGTTGAATAGTTCAGAAGTAAGTTAGACCATTTTATGGATGTAGACATTGATCACCGTTTACGAGCTCGGACATTAAGAAAAAGAAGAAGAATATGTATTGCGAAATTTTCGACAAAAATTTAATAAAGCATTCTAATATTCAAGAATAATTGATTAAGTATCGCACTGGCTAGAAGCCGAGGTATATAAACAATAAAAGCGGTAGGTAAACGATAAAATATAAATATCCCATAGATATTATCACGACAATAACAGTTTTAACAGCATCGTTGCATCACGAATATGTTATAATAATAAGTTCTTCAACCCTACCGCCTGATTCAGAACGTTTCGAGCAGGTTTGAACATGTTTTCCTTCATCATTAACACAAGTGATAATCAAATTCTATTCCGCACATAAATTTGAAAGGTCAGAGGTGCGGGACGAGATCGAACTAAAACCCTCCTGCATGGAAGATAAGCGTTAGTCTATTACTATCACGATCCGTAGTGATTTAGCATCAAATGCAACTTTAACCCGTAAGGAAACATAAGACTGATTGTTCGTATGTCACAGGTCACGTGTTAGCAAATAAGGTAGAATATTACACCTCTGAAGTAATACTTGTAAATGAGATAACGAAACAACTGCGCAACGAAATTATAACTGTAGTCCACGCATCCAAATTGTTTGTAGAGTTATCAAAACGCATAATTGTTATTTCCTTAAAGAGCTATATGAAATACTTTTAAGTGCATCATACTCGTGTATTTGATGATATGATTGATATTAATATTGTAGAAGGAGCTCCTAGAAATATTTCTAAAAGTATCGTAAGTAATAAATTATCAACCAATAAAATTAATGACATGAACGAAACACCACTGTCTGCTATGGCTACAAATATTAATGGTGAAACATCGAAGACAATATGGCTACAAAAAATGTATTTAAATGTCGTCGTACCACCTGTTCAAATTAGTTTTAAATTATCGACACAGAGTATCGAAGTTTACAATACCTATCTATTATGAACTGCCCACGCCAACTTTATCTATTCTATCCGGGTCATTTAGCCTGTCGTAATTCAATTCTTGTTAAACTGGATAATTATGTCCTGCTGTACCACTTCCCATTTTATTTGTGTCATTATTGATAATAAATGCAACAGGATTTGTGAACTAGAATTTCTAAGTCAAGTTTGTGTGATTAAATTCTATGAATGAATTATGTGTTTTTTAGTTGTGTGTTTGTTGGTCGTTTGTGTGTTAAGTTATATTTATTAATGTACGAAATAGGTTTGATAGTTGTTTAAATATTATTATTACAATACATTTTGGGATTTGTATTCGAAGTATGTACAATATGAACTACAATATCCCACAGTACATTTTAATTAAATGCAATAAAAAAACAAACCATTCGTTTATTTCTTCAGAAGTAGATCTAGCCAGTATAAATTGAAAAACACAGAATAGCAATTTACAGACTCGAAGTGCATAATGATTATCCATTGCAACAAATTATTTCGAAACATTAATGGATTGCGTAAGAAAAGTAAATCGGTACCTTCTTTAAATTTAGAAAACTTTGGACAACTATTTCTTCATTGCTGATGCAATCGGCAATGTTAATATTTATAAATAAATATATCGCAGTCTCATCGAGAGCTAATAATACACTCTAAATAATAATTATATCTATCTATTAAACCTTCAACACAAATGTCAAGAGTAGATTTTAATAGACTGTTTGGTGTTTATCTTGTTTCAGAACGCAACCTTAATTAAACCGCAAATCGGAAGCCTTTGCCAATAAATCATCGTGAATTAAAAAAAAAAAACTTGTAAAAGTGTCATTGTCATTGTCACGGCGGGGCGCGCGCGGGCGCTCTCATGAACTGCGCGATGTGTCCTCGTTACGGCGGCCGATTAAAATACGAAATTTTGTATTGTTTTCCTCGTCGATTTGAAACCAGTCGGTCGCTCGTTGAGGTCAAATGCGCAATCGTAACAAATTGTATTGGACGCGAGCCGTGCTCTCTACAAACTTGAAAAAGAATACTTTTAATTTTTTATCGAGACGTAGAAATCAGCTGTTCTCTCAAGGTCGAACCGAGTCGAGTGTTGCGTGAAGTTGTTATTTTGTTTTCCAGTGAATTATGTATAAACGCTGCCTCAACTAGAACAATACGTGTGCAAACTTAACAATAATACATTTATGTATTTGTAAAGAGAACAAAAGAGAGACTGGTGAACGTAAATTGAAATGAGATTGAAAAACAAATCCGAGGTTACGCCGCGCCGTGCAGGTTATGAAGGTTGTCATCTCTATGTTTCGTTAAAAATATCTTAGGACCAAAATATTTAATACTAAATGACCCGCTGAACATCGTAATTTAAAAAAAAAACTTTTATCTTATACTGGGTACACATTGGTGCGAACAAAACAAAAAAAAAACCAATCGGTCGAATCATTTTCGAGTTTCTGCTAGACTATCGTACGGCAATTGATTTTTAAATATAGAATGTCCAGGCCAGATTTATTTATTAAATAATAATTAGTGCTGTCCATTCGCTAATTAAACTTTAGACCTTTCTTCAAAAAGTAATAAGCTTTGCTTTGTCATTCGATTACCTAATGCCGTTTTGTTATTGCTACGAGGTTAAATTACTTATTAAGTATTTGTAAAAACGAATTATTTAGCAGGTACATTCGAGTCAATAAATTAACCAAACATTTGACTAAGCCACGTCATTCGTACATACGGTAATGATTTATATAGTATATATCAGGGGCCACCAGTCCGCCAATACTGTCGTCACGTAACAATGTACCTCCTGTACACAGTATTGTAGTCTTTGACATGGATTTGTCACGCAAGCATTAAATAAAGAGTAATTGTTCAGTTATACCCGATGTTGTTTTATTGCATTATAATAAAAACACAACCGCGTGTTTTAGCGGATTAAATGTTTTTCACACATAACATAGCATCACGCCTGTTTCCTGAAGGGTTGGGCAGAGGTGTATAGTAACACCCTCATTTCGCCGTTATGTTGAAGTCCCATGTTATCCATAAATCCAAACTCCGGGCTGCTACTGAGAAATTCCACACGGATAAACCCAATAACACTGCCCGACCTGGGGATCGAACCCAGGACCTCATGATCAGCAATTGCTCTTGCCACCACTAAACCAACGAGGCAGATGTGTTTTTCACACACATTTCATTATTTCAGCTTCCAGATGTTGGGTTCGTGTAATTTCGTCACTGTTTTGAAAATTGAATAAATTGAATGTAAATTGGTCACAGGTACTTTATTCCGATTGTCTTGGAAATTTGAATATAGAAAAGTAAACAGGAGTGAAAAACATTTTTAATTATAAAGTCGACGTTCCATATTTAAATCACATTCAATAAAATCGAACAATTATAAAAGGAATCGCGGTTTCTAACCATCAAAAACGGTTCAATAACCACAGAATTGTTGAAATATATTCACAAATACGCTATGTAGTATTTAAAAATCATAACAGCAGCGAGTACCCGTGACTAATAACGCGTGTCACACGACGCAGATCGTGAACTTGCCAGTTTTTGCGTGCAGTAACAAAACGCAAGCGCGATACGGAACGGGAATGTGAAATTATGAATTTATATTTCGAACTGTTCAATCGAATTCCTTTACAACGAGAAAGTTACTTAGTTTTATAGTCGTCACATTAACTGCCTTTGCGTTGTCAAAAACAATTTCTATTTTCACATTATGAATTTTATTTTCACATTATGAATTTTATTTTCCGACACATTATGTATTCATTGCGATTCACTATCATTTAGGACGCAGTTAGACAAATACTGTCTCTATGGTCAAGCGGTGGCAAGCGCGACTGCTGATTGTGAGGTCCTGGGTTCGATCGCCTGGTCGGGCAAAGTGCTATTCGGTTTTTCTGTGTAGATTGATGGCTACAGGCTCGTCTCCTATTACATGGGACTTAAACGTAACGGCGAAATGAGGATGTTATTATACACCTCTGCCCAACCCTTCGGAAAATATAGGCGCGATGTTATGTGTTAGATAAAAAATGCATTATCTGTGAAAGATAATTAAAAAACACGTTGGAAAAATTAAATTTAATGTGTGATTGATTACGTAGAACGGATATTTGCTCGACAGGAAAGCGTAACAGTTCTGTATATCTAAACAATATTATCATTTCTTTGCATAACACCCAATCTCTGTTGTTCCGTTAAACTATTGTTATCAGTATGTAAGAGGATGTTTGAAGAATGTGTGACGTAACAGCGTCTGCGTCATCGTATGCGACACACGGGTCGAAAACATCACGCGCGGGCAGACGCAGTACAATAGGCACAAAACAAACTTTTTTTTTTTTTTTTTTTTTCTCACGTGGGGAAATCCTCATGGACTATCCCCCGTCTGGGGAAGACGGGGGGGTGTGCCAGACTCTTACTGGCTAAAACCCCACGGTATCCCTCCTTCTGACCTAAGGCCGGGGTCACGGGATTCGCTGTTGCATGCACCGCGACCCCGACAGGTCTCGGTCCACCAGCTTCTTCTGGTGGACCCCTCCTGTGGTGGGGCAGTTGCTCCCCTGCCCCACATCCGTCCGAGAGGCGCGCGCAGGACAAGACGCGCCATCCTCCCTGGGCCCGTTACTGGTCGGGCGACGGGTTCCCCAACCCGCCGCCCGCAGGCCACTCACTAGGGTGGCCGGAGATCGTCACGCGCCCTCCGGCGCCCGGTGCGTCTAGCGCGAGAAGGGAGAGAAGAAGCGGCCTCCCTCTCCCTCTCCGCTACCTCCTTGGTCGCCATCACCCCCTCGCAAAAGGAGGCGATGGCTTCCCACGCAGTCTCGCTCCCGACCATGGACAGAACCACGGCCGGAAGCGAGAGGTCACCGCCGAAGGCACAAAACAAACTGGACTAACATTGAACAAGTGGTCGTAACAATGAAACACCCATCTAATACACGTCTGGACAAGTACATTTCATTGTATTCAACTATCAATATCATACCGGCAATTTAGAAAAAACATTTTTTTAAATTTGGAATTCTTTACAAAAAAAAATCACATCAAACAAAGCTAGAACTAATATTCTCGCAGACGCGCCTCATTCATCAATAGACTAGAAACGATTGTAGACATTCCTTGGGAAATACCAATTATGGCGCCGTTCGTCTCGTCAAAAGTTCGCGGTCGACCTTGCAACGGATAGCGTGATCGTGAACAGACATTTTAAAATCCGAACCACGATAAAAAAGAAGCGTACTAGCTCAACAAATTATCTTGGAAACCCACAATTAAACACTGATGTTGAATATTGTACGAAATCGATTTGATATCTGATATAGATCTTCATCGATTGCATTAGCGAGACATGTATCGAGTAGGCGAAAGGTCAATTATATTACCAAACGCTGCAATTATATCGATACTGAAAGACTAAAAAAAAAAGACCGCTTTGTTTATTAGACAAATGGTATTTAAGCGTCTAGTTTTATTTGCGACTAGACAGAACAATACGCGGTCGGAATATTTCAAAGTAGGATTTGATGTTACGTTTCTTTATACGATCGCGTCCTACATCTAGACAATCGAGTGCTTACTTTCGATTTCGTGAGGCTGGTAATTAGCATGGCCTCGGCATACGTGAGCTGCGTAACACGGAACGGAACTAGCTCGCGGGATCCGTCATGGCGCGCGCTTAAAACGCGAACGCGCGGGAAGGAAGCTATTTTCACTTTCTTTTTAAATTATATCAACGTTTTATTATTCGTATCGATTCATTAATATTGCAGACGACGTTTTTGCTTGCTTGCGTCACTGGGGCCTGTACAATACGAAATTAAAAGTAACCCTTGTACATTTTAAAAACGTTTTGAAACAAGATTCTATTTTACGACTACCTTCATTTGAAAGTCAAACAGTTACCCACAAATTTCTTGTTTTATGTAAATGATCTTAAAATAAAGAGTTTAAGGCTATCATAGTCATTAAAAGTGATGAAATTTCTCATTTAGAAGTAATCATTGTCGCATGGAATTTATGAAGCGAATTGTTTGTTAATTACTGAGTGTTAGGCCGCGCGACGAGATACCTTTGCCTCATTTAATTATAGGAAAAAGGTCCATTATTTGTTAATGGAAAACCATTAATTATGTATTAAGCGTCGAAGGCTCTTGGGTGCGTTAATGGCCATATTGATGATGTTATTAAAATTTGTACATACTTGGGTACTGCACATTTTCTGGACTTTTTTGGGTCTACTTATATTTACCATAAGACGTTACAGTGTAATTAATTTAAAATAATGTCCAGAGATGCACACGATTCGACTTCAAGTTCTTTAAATCTTGCTCTTAGAATTTACTACTAATAAAATAAAAGTAGAATCTAAAATTAAATTCTTTATCCAATTTTATGAATAAGACGTATTCACTTTACTAAGCATTTTAATAGCCGATTAGCGAATAGCTTTATAAAACATAATAATTATGTTGATTAATTTTTATTAATAGCCGCTTTTGGCCTCAAACAACTTATTAAATTAGTTTTTAATTACCTAACTATGTAGGTATTTTTGTTTAGAGTTGGCAGTCAAAAATTAGTTCATTTCTTCCTTTACTTCATAGATCAAACCTCAAAGGAAAATGTCCTAACACCATTGAACAAAAACCTAGATCCGGCGGAAACAAAACCCAATTGTTTTTTTTTTGTTTTCAATTAAGTATAATTATCTCATCCAAGCTTACCTACTAATGATAGCAAAGACTTGGTTTTATCCCATAGCTGAGCGACAAATGAGTCTCGTAATTTCGGATATTTTTCAAGGAAAAGTATGTAGGTACTAATATATTGTTAGTTGCTATACTATATTATATTTAATAACGAAGGAGTGAAATGCGAGTAAAAGAAGAGAGAAGTGGGCTTAATTAAAGTATTTTTATGACCACTTGCACTTGCCAATTTCTCTACAATAGTTTTTTTTTTAATATGTTTGTTCTTGACTCTAGTCTAGGTCAGAGGAGACACAGACAAAGTCTATGATGGAGTGAGCTTACCCAGATGAAGCCTGTTAACTCTAACTTTGAAGAGATTCAGGTTGAATGCGTTCGGGAACACAGACGCAGGTAGGTAGTGAGTTCCACTCTTTTTTGCAGTGCGTATTATGGAGGATGATTGGAAGCGCTTAGTGCGAATTTAGTTACTC
This sequence comes from Amphipyra berbera, assembly GCA_910594945.2. Classification (NCBI taxonomy): domain Eukaryota; kingdom Metazoa; phylum Arthropoda; class Insecta; order Lepidoptera; family Noctuidae; genus Amphipyra; species Amphipyra berbera. The sequence continues at coordinate 2,231,261 of OU343131.1, read as the reverse complement.
AATTTAGCTAAACAAATTAAACAACTTTACAACAAAATAATTTAATTAGAAACACCTAGATTTTGTTCATCGCATTACCTTTAAACAAAATAGGTTTGAATCCATACTTAATTAAAACAGTCGCTTAAATTAAATAAAGATAATTATAGGTAGCTTTATCGAGATTTAAAACGTATTAAAGTATGAAATTCGATCGGTAATGCACTTTTTATTGTACAAATGACCTTAGAGTGTATAAGGGCAGTTAGCAACCAAAGACAAAGTGGGTGCGGTCTTAATTTACAGATTAAACAAGAGACAGAAAACAAGTTTTTTTAATATCTTTGTTTGTCGTCTTGTTGACATTTATTTCTATCAATAAGTTTGTTTTTAATTGTGTTGTTCAATTTATTGCAGATTTATCATTACAATGTAATTGTACTTACAATATAAAGCTGTACATTCACTGTGCGACGTCGGACTGCCAAGTTGGGTCTCGAGTTCGAACCCAAGGCACGCACCTCTGACTTTTCGGATTCATGTGCGTATTGTATAATTATCTCTTGCTTAAAAACAACGAAAGAAACTGCCTAAGAGATATTTCTCGACGGTATGTGAAACCAAGTCAGATGCCCATGGGCGGCATAAACTCTGACACCAGGTTAGTCACTAACCACACGAAAAGAAGAAGACTGTGTGACTTTTATCATTTTGCTCGAGACATGGGCAATCCATTGCTCTGTAACATTAGTGTATTCTCTTTTTGAAGTCACATAACTTTAGGCAATGTTATCAGTGTTACAATGAACTGTCGTCTAGTGAATATACAACCTTACATAGTAATTTATTACTAACATTTAATGTACCTACTGTGTATGTATGAGCCGTCCGGTTGGTATGTAAAATAAATAACCTTTCCGTTCAGATACGAGGTTGCTGCTGATATTGTAATTAACACTTATCTATGTTCGATTTGAATTATTGGTTGGCTTCGTTAATTAATTTTTAGGATGATTTTTCTAAATAAACTACACTTATTTGTGTTTTTACCAGTACACACTCCTCTTTTTGAAGGCAACGGTTTTACCAACGAGACCTAATGTGTGATCAGAAATACAATTTCTGATCAGTATGAAAGTTTATGTATACATCAACCAAAAATAACTTTCAAAATATTCGAAATATTTGCATATGTTTAACTTTTTCAAAAATGTCCGTGAACTCGCGAATGTTAATATATATATACTGGCCTGCAAAAATAAGTATCACACTTTTAAAATTGCAATAACTTTTTAAGTACACAAGATATATTTTCGAAGCAAAAAGGACTCAAAAAGAGTTTAACTTTGTTACTATAGTTTCAAAGAAAGCTGATAAAAATTGCTATAAAACGTGTTTTATTTTAAATCTCTAACTTCTATAGTTTAGAAAAAAATGAAATTTTAAAAGTGTGATACTTATTTTTGCAGGCCAGTGTATTTTCAAAAACGGAATGTTGATGTCACGGTCAGCATGCACCATCATGGTCACATGTAACATCCGTCGTTAAAGATTTGACCGATTGTTAAAACAATAGTCGACGTTCAATGGTTTTAGTTTACTGTTATTACATATATGATTGTGTGTATGTAAGCAAATGCGACGATACAAATTTTATGGCATTTTCTATTGATAAAAATGGCAAACCATTCAACAATAGGTATGAAATATCACTCTTGTTTCAATATTAAATGCAAGTGTCCTTATCAACCTAAGTAGGTATTTATTCACAGAATAATAAAATTGAATCTTAGAAATTGCTGTCGTAAAAATAGTTAAAGGACGTCACAATCAATTGCAATGCCAGTACATGAATCATTGATTCCAATCATAAATATTACAATAGCCGTTTTATATTGTAATCGAGAGAAAAATAAATCGATTTACCTAATCGACTATTCTAGATCAAGGGCTTATCAAGGAGAAGGCTCGGGTATCGAGCACAGCAATTATTAACATTAGTGCGTCAGTCAGTGCGAGTGCGTCTGCGCATACTAACGACGTCCTACAGCATTCCCTTGTGAGGCAACTGTTGGCATCAGATAATGCGTGTTTAAATAAATTCTCGAGAGCTGAGACGACGTGACGCCTCTAGTATTTAATGCCAGTTAGTAATAGTGAGGCGTTTTAGTCGATTTATGTTAGCCTTCAAAGTTGATCGGAGTATAATCGCTTCTAATATTAACGAGATTAGCTTTAAAACGAGACGTTTGTACTTGATGTAGTAAAATTGATGGTGTGTAACGTTTGATCATTAGTTTTTAAAGTACTATAGGCGTGGTTTTATTGGTTGATTTATCGCTTCCAAGTTCAAGTTGGATCGATTTAATGGGCAAATTTTTTGCTTAACATTTTCTTTGTGTTAAATTTTAAATTACTGTAGTTAATTTTGTCATCTTTTGTTATTTATTTATTAAAAGTTTTTTATCAATACGCGTGTGGGTTATGATTGTCTCTACGGTACAATTGCACTTTATCTTGTATTTACTAGGGGCGCGACGTATTTCTAGGCCAATGATAACGTAACTGCAAGTACATAGGTACTATACAAATAAACGACTGAGAAGTTAATAAACTTTAGTCTTAATTAATAATATTATGTTCTTTGTAAACAAGTTCTTAATTAAGTGATAACGTAGTCTGATTTGTTGCATGTAACAAACTTAAAAGTTAGCAACATTTTTTTGTTGTAAGGTCAGAGTTTATGAGATTTTGGTTTTGAGTTTCATTAGTTCGAGATATTTTTCTTAGTAACAAGATAACAATTTTTAGTTTTTCTAAACATTTCGTGTAAGTATAGTAGGTATGCAATTTTAATTAAGCAATGGTACAATTATTTAGTTTGTAGATATTAAAGACATAACGTGAAATTTAAAAAAGAAATACTAGTACAACATTTCTGCCGCATCTTTATTTTAATAAACAAAACAAAACCTTAATTGGAAAACGTTATACTTGGGAAAACCGTATACAACGTGATAAGTTTAATTACATTACAAAATAACCTCCAGTTTCTGAAAACATAGTCTAATCTTTGATCAGTAAATCAGTTGTCAACAACAGATTCACTGATCAGAAATTTGATTAGGTTTACTGAAACGGGGGTAACCTTTCACATAGTTTTATGGTAGAGATTGACGTCTTATTACGAATTTAATTCGACTCTCTTCTAAAGTCACGTGTAGGATATCAGAAGCCTCACGTACTCCCGGCCATCGTTTGCACGATATCAAACGAATCAACTAATTAATTTGAGCTAGATTATCTTAATAACGTGTATTGCGCCGATACAAACTTATCTGTAATATCAGTAACGTGACAACAACAATAATTGTGCGTGTGATCTCAGAAATATCAGTGTTTACATACGTGGCAGAGGTATAGAAAGAAAAGTGTCGTTAATTTAATATAGACCAAAATGAGTACTTTTAAAGGTTAACTACAAAAGACACCACCCTTTATTCTCATGTCCTTCACATATAACCCAAACACAATGTCACAATCCACCCTTGAATATAAATCTGGCACTACTGATTGGAAATTCCTCCGATTTCATTTTCTTTTAGAAATAAAAACAATAACAAATGGCGCTGCCACATTTGCCATTACGCCATCTTTTCTGTAGATTGATACTAAAGTGACAATATTGTTCTGATATTTTTTTCTTTCGCCGACAAGAGAATTTCCTTAGCGATAGAATTGAAAATATACAAAAAATATTGCATATGTATCGTAAATATTTGAGAACAACTTCATAAGACAAAGCACCTACACTTGTTTCATAAATAAATGAACATAACAAGAGCAGTAACCACAAAGTATATAAAACAACGCTGTGGTCACATTCAGACCACACCCACGTTGTGTCAATCACCACTTTACACAAAATGTCGATAATTCCCACGCACCAACTTATTTGAACGGTCACATTGTACATTATCTGTTCTGACCGCTATTTATCGTGTTGTGGTTTATCGTAGTGGGAAATTAAGTGATTGTAGTTTGTGTCACTTTTGAAATACAAAAAGACATAATAAATTAAATTGAATACTTTATTATACCTGTATGAAAATTTTGTGTGGCGTGACTGACAATGCCTGATATTAAAATTGTTCGTGAATGTCGTAAGAGCCTAAAGCAGTTGTTCACTCGTTAATTCTCTGATCCACCGTTTACCTACAATTCTGGTACAATTTTTGAGTAAACCGTTGTTTAACCAGATAATTAATGTTGGTGATCTTAAAGAATGTAACAAGGATAAATGATTTTTATTTCTGTAAATAAATCTGTTACAGACACTTTTACAAGTCAATTTAATATTTTTTTTAGACTAGATGGCGCCGGCATTTCCTGACTAGCTCTGAGAAGATAAGCCTTTTTTCTAAACCTATAAGCATTTGACACACCTTTTAATACCTGCAGTATCACACAAAACAAGTAAATATTTACTCACAAAGATGAGTTTCTCAAGAATAATAAAACATGAATTACCTAATAAATAATGTATCAAATTATTGATCAGAGTAATCAATTGGATATTACTTATAATCGCCGGTGATTACATAGTAATTTCCGCCACATTATAGGGAAAACCCGGTACATTATAAGGTATCGTATTGATTTTAATTAACTTTGCAACAAAGATCACATCTCATATTGAAATTTTTCCTTTATGAATGAAATCAATGAAATGTCACAATATGAATTTATAATTTATTTATAAGTTATATAATTAATATGCAACCTTGGAGGTCGTTGTTATGTGCAGTTTGAAAGTTGTGTATCAATAAAGTCATGTACTATGATGAGATGAGCAGTGATAGCCTGGCGGTTGAATGCTTGCCTTCCAAGCAGGAGGGTCTCACTTCGATCACGGCTCCCACCTCTGACTTATCAAATTTATTTGCAGAACAGAATTTGATTATCACTTCTTCTTCTTCCTACCCTTATCCCACACTAGGTGGGGTCGGCACAACATGTATTTCATAAATCCATATTATTAGAGCTTTTGGCTTATTGTTTTATGACCGGCCGCTTGCCTGACATCAACCCTCCTTGGGAATACTCGTTGAGCGTTCGCGATCGCAAAATGATATGCTTGACAATCTTATTGCTGACAACTAAGTTCCTCGACCCACTCATTCAGTGATTTGATTATCACTTGCGTTAGGAGAATATCGAGAGGAAACCTGCACACCTGAGAGGGCTCCAAAAAGTTTTCGTTGGTGTGTGTAGTCCGGTTACCGGCACCAGTTCAGTGTGGTGGACTAAGGCCTAAGCCCGTTTCATTGTGTGAAGAGGCCCGTGCCCAGCAGAGGAACAGTAATTGGCGGACTATGGTATTTTAGACTATAATGACCATTCCCCCTGCTGACTGTATGATTATTTATGGGATCCGGGCCGCCTGTGATTGTAAGTTTTATTGATCAATCGGGGAATTCAGGTCATATGTACAAAAATCTCGCTAATTCGGCTTCGGATATCATAAGAAATTTATTTTGAATAAGTTTGTGTCTTCAATAATTAAATGATTGATAAATTCATTCTATAGTGACGGGTGGCCGATCAGCTACTTGTCACATGTCAGTCAAAAAACCGTACCCACTGGTAGTCGGCTCAAAATTCTAGAAGACCTTTTCTAATCGCTGAAATTTTATGATTAATAAATTCGTTCTATGGTGACGGGTGGCCGATCAGCTACCTGTCACATGTCAGTCAAAAAATCATGGCCACTGATACTCGGTTCAAAAATCTAGAAGACCTTTTGTAATCGTTGATCAAAAAATATTATACAAAGCCCCTATTGCTATATTTTTCTATTTTTATGATAAATGTGATAACAATAGACAAGACAGCACTGTGCTTGCGTCACAAACATTCACGTAGGTACAAACAAAGATAAGTGGAATTTTATTATAACGCGGCATTTTGTGTTAATAACCTTGAATTTATATAAAACCAGTTCATAATTTTATCAAGTGAAAGTTATTTATTTCATTTATCACAGATTGATAAAAATTCCTGATACTGGTATATTTATTAATAATAATACATAATTATCAACCTCAACCTTTAGATTGTTGAATATGAGTCGTCATATTGGAACTAAGTGAGGTTCTACTTTGTCCCAATAAGACAGAAGAGATATTACGAATCTTGGTTACTTGTGGCTTCTAGACTTTCTTAGAAAAAATCTGAAGAATAAATAACACGTGTTTTAGTAAACCCTCGTTTTGCTAGTTATATTTGAATCCCATGTAATAGGGGCGAGCCTATCGCCACTAACCGGGCACAAATCCAGACTCTGGGCTGCTACTGAGAAACTCCTAATTGAAAAACCCAATAACACTGCCCGACCTGAGGATCGAACCTAGGACCCTATGCTCAGCAGCCGCGCTTGCGACCACTAGACAGACGACACTATATAACTTTATTATTATCATCACAAATAGCAAGTGGATTAGTCAAGGCGCTGGTTTTGTCAGGATGGAAGGAAACGGAAGCCAGCCCATTTTTCCATCTACCAGTTCCTTTATTCACCCTTAAGTAGCCAATTCATAACTATGAAACACGAGAAACCTTTCTTCTTAATGATATAATTTAATTTCCTTCCCACTTTGCAAAGTAGATGAACTTTATAGTTAAAGTTGTAAGTGAGATTTAAGATTGTCAATGAACTAATGCAAAGAATGAAAGTGTAACTTATTATGCTACTGAAGTACTAGTAGTTACTGAAGTAGTTACTTGATTAATTAATCCTACTACTTCAGTAGAATCAGTTTATTAAAAGAAGAGAGTAATATATAAGTGACAATTACTAAATTAGAAAATTATTAACAAAGTATGGCGTCACTTGTAATTTATTGCAAAAGCAAACTAATGAAGACAGAACAAAAATTAAAAAAAAGAAAAACAATAATGTTTCTAATTAAAATTCATAAACTTACTATAATCTTTGAACGTTAATAAAATAATTTTCATCGATATGCCAAAGCCTACTAATGTCCAATCAATCAAACAATTTATCGACCAATCAAAATGAGCCAAGAAACGTTAGTACATGAACGATGTAGGTTCATGCACAATAATTAAACAGGTACGTATCACTTTAAACTTAAAACTGCCATGTATTATGTATCAACGCACATACAATTTGTCCCAGATACATACAATTTCGAAGCTGTCAATTTGTAAGTATGATATTGGACTAGGCACCTTTAAATTATACACAGTGTATGTAATCGTGCATATTAATCATCTCATTCTATCAAAAGACCACTTAAATCCTTTGGTTGCCTTTAAGGCTACCCTGGGAAACAGAGATAGGGTGGCCGAGTACGTGCAAGAGCCACACCTTTATTGTATAAAAAAAAGATGTAGATGATAAATAATCGCAAATATTTGTCCATCTCTGTCAGATATAATATATTATCAACGTTGCAACTTGTCAAGTAAAGACTACTGCATCATTCCAAGCATAAGACGGTTGCTAAACATGATCGTTTTATCTTAAAAGATAAGATAATGTCGCCTGAACTAGGCGTTAACTAAGTATTATGTCAAGGACTAGAGGTTAAAGTCAACTTTTACTTTCATACACGAATAGACGAATAGCAGGCTAGGCGCCGTTGCATTTTTTGGCAGAAATATATTAAATTGACAGGTTGCCGGCTGTCAACCCATAAATTATTAACTACTATTACAGTAACCCATTCCCTTAAACATTTCAAAACCAAAGTTGTTTTAAATGAACATTATAATTATATTGAGTTTGATTAAGTGTTATAAAATGAAAATAGCTTTCTTCATAATCACGCACTAGGGAGTCTAAAATTGCACAAATATGTACAAAATAATCACAATATGGCACCGCATATTATTATACGTAATAACGAGTTAATATTAAAATGACTACACATTTCCATTTTGATAATGAAGAAATTATTGGAGTATACCTATATTTAAAAGTGGCCGATGCTGTGATAGGTTATCGATCGGATACCTACTGCTCTAGACAAAGTCAATTTCTACAATATTTAACGCTTACAAAAATCAATGAAATATTTGTGGAATATTTTGAAAACTGTTATGATATAGACTGATGTGATTATATAATTGTTTATGAAATTAGAAATAAATTAAAATCTTTCACTGCATAAATGTCACAATTTTATTATAAAAACAAAAAAATCTAAATCATGCACTTTTACTAACAAGGCACAACGCACACGAGGCCGCGATAAACGCTGCGACATTGAGTTGTTTCAAAACTCATCGCGACCCACATTCTAGTTGCATCCGCGAGTGCGGGCAATATAGAAAATGCTTCAGTTGTTAATATCAAGGATGGTAAGCTCACGAGCGAGCGCGTGCGAGCGGCTGTGTACGTTGCGTACGGCGACGATAAAACACGTTCTGATGATAAGTGATTTTGAGCGCAGTTGTGATGTGGCGTAAACATTATTAGACTTGGAATTTGATTGAATTTTGGGTCATGTTATTAATACACAGTCGTGGTATACTACATTTAAAGTAAAAATTCATACATATATGAACATATAAAACGATCATATGTTCGATTTTACTTATATGGGTCCTGTAAAGAAGATAGATATATTTTGTTGTACACTGAGAGAAACAAAAACAGAAGGAATACTTCTTCTTAGCCTTTTCCCAATTATCTTGGGGTCAGCTTCCAGTCTAACCAGATGCGGCTGAATACCAGTATTTTACACGGAGTGACTGCCATCAGACCTCCGCAACCCAGTAACTGGGCAATGCCGATATCCTAAGGTTAAACCGTTTGTCAGACTTTCGGGCTTCTGACTACCCGTAACGACTGTCATAGGTATTCGTATGACACCCAGGACCGACGGCTTAACGTGCTCTCCGAGGCACGGAGGGGTCTCGATGTGTAACAAATGGTCACCCATCCACGGACTGACCGCGGCAAGCGCAGCTTAACCTCGCAAATCTTACGATCGGCGCGGTTATTATTTAGCCACGAGCCCCTCTAAGAAGGAATACAAATAATTAAAAACAATACAAATGGTGATCTTATTGCTTCAAACAATTTCTTCCAGACTACTATTGCATGGAAAGAATTGTTAGGAAAAATATAAAGGACAGTTTAAGAAGACAGTTGAAGTGTTTTACTTCAACGAGTAATAAAATACTGGTCCACGAAAATATTAGACATCCCAAACCAACAATTGAATTGGTTTGAAAATGGATGGATTCTGAACACAGATCATTAAGTTTCTTATATTTTCCATGAACCATATATGACTTGGCTGAAAGGAGTATAATAATTTATGGGCTATGAACTTATACGTATGTAAATTATTTAGTACAATATGAACGACTGACCCGATTAGGAGGAATGGGGCTAGGGATTAGGCTGAATACTAAACATTTTCAGAATACAACAAAAGGACAAGCATTATCAGCTCATTACTATCGCACTGCTAGGCACAGGCCTCTTCTCAGAATGTTAAGGGTTACATCCTTAGTCCACCACACTGTGTCAAATGTATAGAAATAAATAACGTGTTAGCTTCCAGATTCAACAGAGTATAATGCTTTATGAACCTTAACGGTCAATCAAGATGAGCTGAAACTGTATTTGAAGAAATATTTGAATTAGTTAGTCTCATGTTTTTAGCAAAGCGTTTCATAAATATTTTGTGTAACGTCTGTTGTAGGTACGTTTCTAAACAGTTGATGCAAATTCCGTTGAACTAGCGTTAATAACTTCATCTAATTGGATATATCCGTTGGCTACACTTCATATCAGTATTAAACTTGATGAAGAAGTATTTAGGTACGTAATTACTTAATCCAAATCAACCAGTTAGGAAAATTTACGAGCTAATTTAGATCCTGTTGCTAACGAAACTAAACGGAAATTTAAAAAATAAAACTTGTTATGATTTTGTTTCAACTTTGAAAATAGATCGAAGTCACATAGATCCTGTTTGAACACAACAAAGAACTTTAAATATTGATGCGAATTGAAATAAACGTAGATGTGATATTTAAAAATATATTTTAATAAAATGTCATTTAAATTTGCCCACGCATTCATGTGTTAATTTTTTTCCAGTCAGTAACGATTTGCATGAGTGGCAATATGAAATACCAACATGTGAAGGTACTAGTAAATGCATTGGAAATTGTATCGAGAAATCGTTGAATAGAAATTGAAGTTGAAGATTTAGAAAAGCCAAAAAACTACGAAGTATTTAACGTAGAAACTAAAATGAAATCGTTAATAAAAAATCAGAAAGATCGACTTGATAAAATAGTAAAAATAAAACTTGTATTTATACACTTTTGTTTTCAAAAGCGATCAAAGAAATAAAAATAAAAGTCTAGACCTCTTAAATGAAATTAATTTCGAAGGACGACCATTAAAGCTTAAAAAGCTAATAAAAACAATCCTGTCTACTAAATCGAGCTAGGTAACAGACGAAAAAAAACTAGAAAAGACAAAAAAAACGTTAATTTAGGTAGGTAAGTTAAGCCAGAACGCTCCACTAATATACGCTCGAACACACACAAAAACAAAATTTATCTTTCGATACGAATATATTTTTATTACGATATTATGTAAATGATATTTCGAGTTTGTCGTACCTATTGTCATGATAAATATCTTTAATACGCGAATGTTACGTTTCCATAAAATTTGAAGCGATATTTTTAAATACGTTTTAATTTTGACCATGATAATTCAATAAATCCGTTCCAAGTTGTTGAAACTTTAAAGAAAATTGAACACAAGGAATCCTCGAACGCATGCGCACAAAGCGTGCACTGTTGCTAAGCATTGCGTGCATTCGGACAACACTCGGTTAGACACAGATTCCAACGATTCGCATATTGTAACATTGTTACTAAGTACGATGCGATCGTCTACTCAACTCTTCTGTTTCATATTTTTTTATTCCTTCTTTGTTATTTTATACGATTCGTTTTAGTCGTTTCACATTTTGTTGCCATTCGACATTAGAAATGTTTCATGCATATTATCACGAGATTACATTATCGCCACACGGCATGCCCCCGTACAGGCTGTAGAAACTAAGATAATCAAAACAAATTTCACGACATTGAATTGCGTCAAAGCGATCATCGTCGGATCTCTGTGTCGTGTGCGACAAGCTCCAATGGTTTCAATACCATGAATCATTCTAATACGGACGTGGGAACCATCACTACGAACAAATTGTGCAATTACTAGACCGATCTTTTAATAAAGTGATATTTATTGAGCAAAAATTCCACTGTCTACCCACTTTCCAACGAAAAATAATTCCAATCAATTGGTCGGTATTTGAGAAAATATTTCTGTCGTTAAAACAAGTTCACGTGTTACGTACGTAAGCTAAAACTGTGTGAATGTTCTCACGTAGCAATTCTAGTTATAGCAACCATGTCACAAACAACTGATAAGGACAGCCGCTTCCGTTGACCGAACGACACGAGTTTTCACCGAGGTTAGAAAACGCGCGCGATCTGCATAAAATCGCTCAGCACGGTGTGTGTCGCGCCGAATGCCATCATGTAAAAGCGCATAACAATTTAGAATTACGCGAAACGTCGCCTAATTCCGACGAGACAAATGTCTGCGCCCACGCATCGATTCACATTTTTTTTTCACTATACGGAACTGGCCGGTTGGAACGTCGCCATTGTAGTCTCTTTTGGACATCACATGATTTTCTCTCGTAACACTTACCTTCATATCGTCGAGCATGTCGCAGGCAGAGTATAGGGCCGCGGCGTCGGGGGTCACTTTTATGACGCCCATTTTGATTCTGGTGTCAGTCAGGAGTCAGGAGCGAAGTTCCGAAGCTAACAGGAGCGGTAACACACGAAGGACCGAGCGGGCCGTTTGCGTGTGTACTATTTTTCCTGACGAAAGTTGGCTTCGATATTTTTTACGTATTCTTATAGCGAGTGACGCGTGATTCGGTGAAGTTTAGGAACACTAGGCGCGAGACGTGCTCACGCTGTGACCGAGCCGCGCGGACTGAAGTCTCCGACGCGAGAACACAACTTCGGACAGTGAAAGGGTCTTGACGTCATGGACGCGATAACGCGCCCCCGCGCCTCGCGCCCGCGACTTGTTGCTACACCTTGCGTCTTACTCACACTCGCTAACACAATAACTCTATCTCACTCACTAATGACATGACACCTAGCCGTTTGATTAAACATATTCGTGCCTCCAGAATACGCGCGGTTTGTGTTATCGTTTTGTACATAACATGTTCTGCGATTTTATTAATTTCGAACAAAGAATATAATGGTATGCAAATGACCTCACAACTTTGTTAAATTGCTTTTAACTGGTGTTATTTTTATACCGATGCACTTGTATGAGGAACTAGACAAATGAGTGTAATTTGTTTACGTAGTAGGGCTTCTCTTGTACCAGTACCGTGACGTCATAACAAACACTCGTAGAGGGCGACGTTTTGCGTAGGCGTTGTGTGCGAGGGACCCGGGCTACGAGTGTAGGCGCGACGACACGCGTAGAGGAGTCGTAGCAACTGGAAACTACCCTCTTCTGAATATAAATTGGATGTTATTATAAGTTATAGAACTGCCGAACAAATTATTATAAATTCATAATATTAAAAGAGAACGTTGAGAATATTGAAATATAAAGTTAATTTAATATATTACAAGATCGGAATAACAGAGCGGAGGGTAAAAATAAACACTGAAAAACACCGAGTTTTTTAAACCTTCCCTCGTTTTTGTTGTTGGCTCTTTAAAATATTCAATTTTAGTAAGCCGGTTGGTAAATATTTTGCTCGTGTTTTTTGTTGTTATGATGTTATTTTCGTGGTTGTTAGGATTGTCACATGGAGTGACGGGTTATTCTATAGTATTATTTAAATTTAACTAGCAATAATGTGGCTTTATGCTACGCTTTTGTGCTATTTGCAAATATGATGATTGTGTAAAACTTATTCATTGCAAAGTAAATTTTTTACTTCAAAATTTTATTTCATTATCTGTGCTTCAACGTCCAAACAATAAACAGATGCCAGGTATAAAAAATAACAATATTTTCAACTAAAAAACGAAAGAAAAATATAAAAAGAACACGAATAGAAAACGATTCAAAATCGAGATAGCGTGAAATAGATAAAATTAATCGGTAACAAAAAACATAACAAAAACCGGTGCCACTCCATTTTAGCCCAGCGCCAGATAATGAAAGACCAATTTGTGTGACCTTGACCTTATCTCCGGTACGCGCGCTTCGTCTCTCACAACACACGCACGCACGCACACACACATATCCGCACGCTCACACAGCAATGTTTAGGTGCGTCGTCGGAAAAGTCACACACACACAAATAGCCGCTAGAAGCTAGAATTTGACTTAGATAACTTTGTCTGTTATTTAATTTTCATTTGCTAAGTGACTGTTAGTGGCTATTAAATGGGCTTGGTCTTAAAAAAGGTTGGGCACTAAAAAGGCCTGGTCCCATTGGTCAGGTATACAATGGTTTTAATATTGCAAAGAGTGGCTGCAGTATTATAGACCTTTGCTTAATACTGTGATAGTACGCTCGATGGATATCTACATATCGGGTGCTATTCATAAAATGTAGACACACACACTCACATAGTCGCTCCGACAGACAGGCCCATTATAATATAATCAATGTGTTAATACGCAATCGTTTCGCACATTTTCGTGAACTTTCGTGAATTTTCGGAATGTAAAAATCCTGATAACTAACACGTGAATTTATTTTGGTATAAATAATCACTCGGGATGTCTAGTCATAAAGCAAATCACGTTTATGATAAAATATAGATAATAAAAACGTTTTAAAATGAACATTATCTATGGATGCGATCATTGACATACAGGGGACATCTTTACAAATTGTTATAATCAATCTGACCCAAACATGTTTCAACAAGTTTTTGGACAACTAATTACGTAATATCATGTTAATGGGTTGATATAGCAGTGAGAACCTAGTGGTGTGACCGTCGGACTGCCAAGCTATAGGTCTTGAGTTCGAACTCAAGGCACGCACCTCTGACTTTTCGGATTCATGTGCGTATATAATTTATCACTTGCTTAAAAACGGTGAAGGAAAAAATTGAGAGGAAACTTACATGCCTGAGAGATATTTCTCGACGGCATGTGAAGCAAAGTCAGAGGCCCATGGGCAGCATAAACTCTGACACCAGATTAGTCACTAACCACACGAAAAAGAAGAAGAAGAAGGGTTGACAAGCGTGATATTAGCTAAATATTGTGCGATATTTATTCTGCGTTTAATGGAACAATACACTGATCTAAACGCTCAATAAATATCACGATCTAGGGAGCCTACTATAAAAGACATACAACAGAATCTTGTAGGGGTGAATCTAACATTACAGTTATAGCTAATATCAGTATGTCAGGATTGGGAGCATGGTAAATAAAGTAAATTAAACCAACATAGACTCTCCACCACTGAGAGTACTTTTAATTAGGTTAGTGATTAGTTACAGAAGTTAGTTCACAATATAACATAACAATAATTTACACAAGATCAGAAAATAAGGACAAGCAAATCAGATATGAAAGGTCTTCTTCGGCTGTTCGACATGGAATCCTCTTCTTCGTCGAATGACCAGTGTTTTTATAACTTCGCTTACATGATTCATTTTGACGATTACCCTCCTGTGTCAACATTGTCCAGTGTTACCAGCTACCGATACCAGATGCAGGGGACCTACTCCGAAATCGAACTACAACGTTTTGGCTGACAGATCGCACGTTTTCCAACCACGAAAGTGTTTCGGAATTGACGATCGATTCGAATCTCGCGATTTGATATTTTGTCCTTTGTTCACCCTACTCCCAAATGTTAATTGACATCTAGTAGTTCGTTATTTGACTATTCTTTGATCGTATATTTATAATTTCGATGGTCGTCGTTGTTTAGTTTGGAATTCAAATTCTTTATTTGCAATAAATAGGGTACATAGAATGGTGTTACATGGTAAACATTAGTTCAAGTCCATTTAGCCATTATCAACAGCATGCAAATTTTACTTAAGAGTTGGAGCTTTTGTACTAAGCTTTTTTTTTTGATAAATATTGAGCGTGTTGCATGCGCCTAAGATCAATAATCCTTTCTTTAAGGGCCGGTTGTTTCAAAGATCAGTAAACGTATGTTATGTTAGTCAAATATTAACTATTACGAAAGGTGTTTAACGTCCGTCAAACGCAGAGCGTTGTTTCATGGCATGAAAGACGTTTCGTCAAAGTTATTAGGGATACTAGTCCAAAGCAAACTTTTGACGTATGTCAAGAACGACAAAGCGTGAAACAACGCTTATTTTTATTTAACCATCGTTAACGCCATTTTTAACTGTTACTCGTTAGTAATCTAGTCGTGAGACAACCCGCCCTAAGTCAACATTCCATATTCTATATTTTTTTAATATAGCGCAATCACACCTGTCAGTCAAAATAAATAAAATACCAAACATACATCTTGCGTAACTTACCGATGATAACTTACAACGAGTCAGCATAATAAATTACAACTTAATTTTTTTAATAAAACTTAAAGCGGCAAGTATTTATTTACTTAATGATGTTATCAGAATAGGCGTGTTCAATAAGTACTTACATATTAAAAATATTTTTAATGTCGCAATGACCGCAAGGTTGATTTTAAAGGTTAATTTTCAGTAACGGCATTTCTATAGCCACAGTAGTAGTTGATGAACTAACAAATTATTGCGACATGGTGTTTTAATCGTATTAGCTTTAAGGCGGGATGTATTAAAAGAGCCTTTACGAGTGACATAACTCTAATACTAGAAATAAAGATAAACTTGATCGACCATTTTTCAGATTATCTAAAGTACAGACATCTTTTATGGGGTACTGTGTTAAACAAAATACCTTGTGATATATTGCAATTAAATGAAAAAAAATTTAAAAGTCATATTAAAAGTACACTTTGTAAACAAGCATATTACAAATTAGACGATTATATCCAGGATAAGAACGCTTGGAAACATGCTGGTCCAGCTCCATAGGACAATCTAGAGTCTAGACAAAATCAAACTGGTTGCTATTTTAATTGTATAATTTATTTTTTTAAAGCCGTTTATTTTAGATTCTATGAGTAAGTACCTAAACTCATACACTGACCTATTACTTTTAATTTTTTGGGAAAACGTATAATTTTGCTATGTTTGTAAATATGTGAGCACCATGTACCTATCACATAATTAATATGTCATTGTTTCATTTTTTATTTTTTTTTACCTTTTGTGGTATAGTAATTTTATTCTAGGTGCATCGTTTTCACATATAATTGTATAATTAATGTACCTATACAAAATATTGTAAGACATTTTAAAAGAGTAACGGTGGAGTTTCTTGCCCATTCTTCTCCATACGAAACTACCTTTTGGAAGGGGCAACTAGAATCAATTCTATTTTCTTTGTAACTTTAACGTTCAAAAGTGCCTTTTATGTGCCTAATTGAAATAAATACTTTGACTTTGACTTTGACTTTGACGATACTTTAGTACCTACCTCCGGCGCAACCTGCGCAATTAGCCCCGCTACCAACATTGCTGACTATCAAAATCTTTTCATCACGACACTAGCTATTCCAATGTATCACCGACACGAACGAAAAAGAAGCTCTTTTTTGCCTTGTACCTCTTTATACAAGGTTAGTCGGAAAGGGGGTAGTAAGCCGAAAGGGTGTTAAAGTACCAATAATAATGGATACATTTTGTTCTACAACTTTCCCCAAAAGTCAATAGTTCAAGAGAGCTGTTCAAAGATTTCATAAAAAAATACGCTACATTCTATCTATCCTCAGCTATGATCAGACGTGTATACATTTTACGTCATACTTGGGGTCACGGATTAGAAACTTCATTTTCTGAATTCATAACTAAAGCAGGGATGAAGAATTTTTGAAAAAACTAAAATAAAAATAATTTTTCATGGTTTTTTTTTATCGAATTTTTAAATTTTAATACTTTCTTTAAAACAATCATTAGTGATACATTAAGTGGCCCGCGGCTTAGTACCCCCTTTTCGACTAACCTTGTTTAACATAGCATAACATCACGCCTTATAATCCCCGAAGAGTTCAGCAGAGGTGTTTTTAGTACACCCTCGTTTCGTCAGTTATGTTTAAGTCCTATATAATAGGGGGCGAGCCTATTGCCATTTAACTACACTACTATACTATATTCTGCCCACAATTTTGTCCGCATAGATTTCTGGTATTAACTTCAGATGACAATGAACAAAGAGGCTGAAGACTGAAGTTTGTTCATCTAACATTATTATTTTATCCAAACAGTATTTATACCTATACTAATATTATAAAGCTGAAGAGTTTGTTTGTTTGAACGCGCTAATCTCAGAAACTACTGGTTGGAATTGAAAAATTATTTTTGTGTTGGATAGTCAATTTATCGAGGAAGGTTATAGGCTATATAACATCACGCTACGACCAATAGGAGCGGAGCATAAATGAAAAATGTTGCAAAAACGGGAAAAATGTCCATCCGTGCGAAGCCGGGACGGGCCGCTAGTATAAGGATAAAATAGGTCCCTAATAATGACGTAGCTGCATCTATGGGTATTATTGCGTAGTAGAAGGATAAAGTATGGAATATACTAATTATTTTGTCATGTCGTAGGTATATGAATAGTGCGGGAAATACATTTCATGTTTTTCCTTTCTGTCATATATAGACTACTTATCTGTTATGATAAAACAATGGAGATGTTGTTATTAGATAAATATAATTTGCAGTAAAGGTACCTATGTTTACCTATATTCATGATTTTTTGTAATATGGGTGAAACCAGAACACAAGAAAATATAAAATGCTATAACAATAACTACATTACACACGGAAATAAAAATTGAAAAATAAACATACTAATTCATCTTTCATTTCGAAATCATCAGTACCTATTTTACATTTAGAAGTACCGAATTTAACTTCATCTATTATCGTCTTAACAATCTTAACAAGGTTAGTCGGAAAGGGGGTACTAAGCCGCGGACCACTATATATCACTGATGATTGTTTTAAAGAAAGTGTTATAATTAAAAATTCAATGAAAAAAATTGCCATACAAAATGATTTTTACTTTAGTTTTTTCAAAAATTCTTCATCCCTGCTTTAGTTACGAATTCAGAAAATCAAGCTTCTAATCCATGACCCCAAATATAACCTAAAACATAAACAGCTGATTATAGCTGAGGATAAATAGAATTTAGCGTATTTTTTATGGAATCTTTGAACAGCTATTTCTCTTAAACTAATAACTTTTGGTAAAAGTTGTAGAACAAAAGTTACCCATTATTATGGATACTTAAACACCCTTTTGGCTTAGTACCCCCTTTCCGACTAACCTTGTATTTAAAAGATTCTTTAATTTTCCAGAAATGAATTGATGGGTGATCATTCGTTACACATCGAGACCCCTCCGTGACTCGGAGAGCATGATAAACAGTCGGTCCCGGGTGTCATACCAACACCTATGTCAGTCGTTACGTGAAATCAGAAGCCCGAAACCGGCATTGCCCGGTAACCGTGCAGTCGTTCCGTGTAAAATACTGGTATTCAGCCGCATCTAGTTAGACTGGAAGCTGACCCCAGCATAGGAAAAGTCTAGGCAGATTTCTTTTTCTCAAATATTTACGCGTGTTTTAATAAAACCGAAAATCTTCTTTTTCAAGTAAAGTAGCAAGCATCAATATTACATTGTACTGAAATAGAATAGAGAATGTAAACGTTTACAGTTCAACGACTCAAATTCGTCTTCTATATTACCGGAATGCTTCGAGCGGGATTACCGAACGAAATCGAAAGTACTATCTATATAACTAGGTCAGTGTCAAGTCAAGGCGAGATATCTTGTGTTGATAATTTACGTTCAATCTGTGCGCTCACATGTAGGGCTGTCAGATTGGTTGGCGACACGTTTGGTGCAGTGGCTGAGCGATTGGCGTCTGTGCTACGGGTCGTTCGATTCCCGCACGTTGTATTGCCTGCAGATAATTGTTCCAGGTTTGGGCGTTAGTGCATGTAATAATTCGTGTCTTTCAAGGCACCCACGATACAGGAGAAACCCTAGTGGGGGGCAAAGTATAATGACAACAAAATAAAAACACTGGTGTTAATAAGAAAGCAGCGTTGTTTGTGTACAAGACTCCTGTCTTCTCGTGAATGCGGCAGGTGGCGACTGAGAATGAGTTCAAGAGTTTGGCCGTTAGCATGCTTCTGGATATTTGGTCAAATTATACCGCTAAGTGCTATCACTAAACCATTTGCTAAAAGTGTTTACTATGACATTATTTTCTCTGGACCGTTCACTGTAGTGGTGCATCAGTGATGGTCATCAGTAGATTTTAAATATAAACATAACATCACACCTGTATTCCCCAAAGAGTTGGGCAGAGGTGTATAGTAACACCCTCATTTCGCTGTTACGTTTAATTCCCAAGTAATAGAAGGCGAACCTATTGCCATCAACCGGGCACAAATCTAAATCCCGGGCTGCTACTGAGGAACTCCACACGAAAAAACGCAGTAACATTTTGCCTGACTTGGAGATCGAACCCACCTCAAGATCAGCAGTCGCGCTTGCCACCACAAGACAGACTAACGAGGTAGTTAATAGATAGTAGATTAATATTTGTTTTTAGTTTATATGGTGACTGGATCACAGGTCTAAGTTCCAGTTACAGTTACGTCGCTCGACAGTGAAAACCTAAATAAAATCTTCAAAAGCGTTTTATTTCTTCTTTAGATTAATAAACTCGTCATATACGTACTAGTTCAGCAAACTTTCAATTCAAATACTTCTAAGCTATTTATGACGTACGATGACAAACTTGTATTAACATTTGATCGGCCATTTTTGCAGGAGACAGTTATTTCTATCTCTTATAAAAAAATGTATTTTATATTAGGTCCCCACCTATGAAATCAGCGTTATGTATGGATAATTTTAAAGAAGTTGCATTTTTCATACTAACATTTTCTTAATTTATTTAACAACTATGAACACTGATGTTTTAAAACTATTATGCACTAATGTTTAAAAACTAAGATAACGTATGCCACTTAGATTATGCGACAAAAATCAGTTTTGGCTAAGTTGAAACAAAAATAGTGTTCATTTCTGCTAACAAAAAGAGGAGGCATTTTTAAGTTATTTTTTATGTTTAGAAAACTATAAATAATAAGGTTTTTTTACTATTGGTAGTTGTCTATGATGGTCATTATTCGATATAATATCAAGCAATAGATTATATATATATATTTGATAATATTTCAAATCATAGAAGTGACGAGGTTCTCTATTTGTGAGAAAAAAACGCCAATTTCATAGGTAAGGACCTAATACATACGTGGTTTTCATTGCCGCCCGATGATATTCACTTCATAAGTTTTTCAAAATCCGGATAAAGGCCAAAAGCCAAAAATATCGGGCTACTTCGACAACCCTACAAGAACAAGCACATACAAGTCATCGTGAGCATCGTGACACGCTTGCCATTTTGGATACACAGGTGACTATTAAATAACAACATTAGAACGACCGTGTTATTATTTTTGTGATATATTGAGGTCGATCGGATAAAGTTTGGATGTGTTTATACTTTTTGATCTCCCACCAAGATATTGGGTTCGCGCTAATAGTGCAACGAGTATGGTTCGAACTCACAATCTCCGGATCATCTGTTCAACGCTTTTTTCTTTAGAGTATTACCGCTTAATAAAATTATATGTATACTTAGCATAATCGGCTGATTACTGTCCCACTGGACATAGGCGTAACCAGGGTGGGGTAAAAGGGGCGCTTGCCCCACCCTGGCACAGGGAAGAATAGGTAAATAGTCTAGATTCAGTCTACTCGGCACCCATGTCTCATAAAGGTGGGCCTGGAAAAAATGTCCAAGAAGCGTTCATGCCCACGTGATTGATTTTCGCCGGCTCACCGCCCAGCGCTAGCGCCGGCGTCGTGTGGTTGGCTGACGACCGGACGTAGACCCACCCGTTGGACGCCGGGCTTAGCTCCGGCGAAAAACCGTCTCGTGGGCATGAGCGCTAATCCCATTCTGTACTTCGAGATTCAGTGAAAAGATAAATATTTACTGCTGGATTGAGTTGCTTTGCCCCACTCTGCACAAAATCCTGGCTACGCCCATGGCTGGGGACGAGCCTCTTCTCAGAATGAAAAGGGTTTAGGTGTCAGTCCACCACGCTGGCTGTATGTTTAGGTTAGGTTAGGTTAGGTTAAAGTATTTATCAATAGGCATTTATGAATATAAATAAAAATAAATTGAATAATAATAGTAGGTTTCAAATGTAATATGATTAAATTAATCATGTAATAAAAAGTTAATAGCTGGTGCTATAACTAAATTAGTAGGAATTATTAATTGAGATCTGGTTTTTATGAGGTTCTAACCGTTTAACATTTGTCAGATGACAGAAAAAAAACTGTACATAAAATAACACAACATCACGCCTTATATTCCTCGAAAGGTTCGGCAGAGGTGTTGTTAGTACACCCTCGTTTCGCCAGTTATGTTAAGTCCCATGTAATAGGGGGCGAGCCTATTGCCATTAACCGAGCACAAATCCAGACTCCGGGCTGCTACTGAGAAATACCTAATGGAAAAACCCAATAACACTTTGCCCGACCTGTGGATCGAACCCAGGACCCTATGCTCAGCTGTCGCGCTTGCGACCACTAGAAAAATAAGGCAGTCAAAAAACTATACCTGATAACAAAACGTGCAATACTTGACATATTTTTTGTCACGTGCAGATGGACATTGTTAAACCAAATAAACTATTTAAATTAAATCAGAATTTATTTGAATATCGATAAGGATTTAATGTAGATGAATCACTGAGTTTAATTTCCTATATAATACTTAAAAGTCACCAGGAAGGAAACTTTGTCGACAAGTTTCATATATTGACATCACCATATCGTCAAATTATGAAACTAGACGATTCATCTTTATTGAATCCATATTTGTATTCAAATAAATTCTGATTTGTGTGAATCGTAGAAGGTTATTAAGATTTAGTGCAAGAAAAAACTGTGCCAATCTATACTTCTATACTATAATACTATACTATATACTTATATACTATCTATACTAATATTATAAAGAGGAAAGATTTGTATTTTTGGATTTTTGTATGTAACGAATAAACTTAAAAACTACTGGACCGATTTCAAAAAATATTTTGCCGTTAGAAAGCTACATTATCACTGAGTAACATAGGCTACGGGCGGAGCCGTGAGGACACAGCTAGTATACTATGATCGTAATTCTCAGGAAAGTTGTAAACTGAGTACTCTAAAATTATGATAGAATAAAAGAAAAGTTTCGTCATTTGATATACACTTTACAAGGAGAATGTTCGTATTAAGCCAATAAACCGTGTTTCAGAATCAGATACAATTTGCCATAAAGTTTCTGATACACCACGTGAATGTTTCGAGAAAGACTAGCTCTGAGAAGAAAAGCCGAAACAAACTCAGAGATCAAGGTCTCTTTTAAAGTCCAGATATTGTGGTATAAAAACTATGCGAGTGTAAAAATGTAGGGCAACGTCTGGAATGGCCTTTTTAGGAAAGTGCCGTAGCAGGTTTGAGTTGACCTGTCCTAACTGATGGCACGCATGTATCAGTCATCGCGTAGCTCAAACCCTATTTTAGGGAGCTCAAGAACCCGACTGCTGAACGACGTTACCAATCAGACGGACATTTGCATAGGTCACAAAAAACCTCAAAACCGCCAAACAGTCACAAAATTCGTATATAAAGCTAGCCTACATGGCACACATATTCACAATTTGATAAAAAATAATAATATAAATAGTTCCTAGCTTTTACCATTGTAGTGTTGTACCACCTAGCTTGTAGTGTTTACTGCAACACGTATCAGTTTCAGAAACACGTAGATTCTTATTTCTGATATATTATTTATGAAGAAATGTTTATAAATGATTCCATAGTTTCAAACTTACACACACATACTATTGTGAATATAAGCAAAAAGCATTGCAATGTAGCTAAGCAATTAACTAAACGAGCTACTCTAAATTGCTAAGAACGACATCCGATATGTATTCGCATTCCCGGATCTACAGACCACTACAATTATTCTCCCGGATCTATTAATAAGGACAGGTTTCCAAAAGCTGACCTAACATCAGAATTCCCATTTTTTTTCGTCAAATATTGGAACAGTGTTTGGTGTCCTTTCTTTCTGTCGCCTAGTCGGCAACAAGGTCATTGGGTCTTTGTGCTCTTATACGGATTTGGTAGAGAACTGGTTGACGGATGACGTCAGCCTGATATGTATATATATCGATCCAATGTTGTAGAATTTAGAGTAATTCATTAGTATAACATACATCCTTTTTAGATTAGGTGATGGTAGCTTTTCAAATCCTGATGGAGGCAAGATGACAGTTTAATTTGCAAGAGAAATAAAAATGTAGAATCAAATGCTAATTATGCAAGAACTGACTATCCAAAAATAAATATTATAGGTAAAAGCTTGGAAACCATTGTTATATTTATGTCATAACTGGGTAAAAACATTAGAAAAGACTTCAAGATTTGTTACAGCAGTATTTGTTCTCTTTATTAATTTATTTCATTCATTAGGTTTGTTCGCAATTATTCTCTCTCTAATACATGTTGTGTTATTATATTCCATTGATATTCCTAATTAAACAAAGATAGCCTGTCGCATAGCAACGTTTCATTCAACGACAACAGACAATCTAACACGAACGCCATATTTATTTATACTCTGTCGCAATAAATCGTACAAGAATCCCAGCACTATCGTTACTTTTATTAATAAATGCATGCCTTCGTTACGAAAGGTTCACAAATGACGAAACACTCGATAAAGTTGGTTTAACTTGCTTAGACTGTTCAACAGGTTTGGTTCTAACATTTTTAGCTATATATATTTATATTGCAATATTTATAGCTTCTGCTAAATCATCGTGATTATTATCTGTTACCAACATTGCAGTTTTTATTGATTGCATTTTTGCGCGAAATAATTATTCGAAAAGTACAAATTGTCTGATTTTATTACGTTTTTCTGTGTAGTTTATTGAGTCTTTATATTCGAAATTATTGCGAAGGTTTATCTCGTCATCTATACGTGAAGTATTAAATATTTTTGATTACTATCTTTACGTTTACGTGGATGCAAACGAGGGTCATATTTACGAATATGGCTCTTTACATATTTTGAAATAACTTAAAATTTTCCAGTTGTATTATTTTGCTTATCAAAGTTGGCCAAAATATTGTTACGTCTGAACTTGTTGGTCTCCATTGCTAGTTATAGGTCCTAATAATATTGAAGCACAACATCATCAAATTTAGGACTTAAAAGCCTTTTTGGCTCCGGTACCTTACCAAAACGTATATTAAACTACTGGTCTATTAGACTACAGGTACTTTAACTTACAACTTACTTTTTTTCATTCATACTTAACCAAATAAAGTAAGGGCTTTATGGGACAGGAAGAACATGTCGATCAAGTCTATTGCGAGGTCCCACATCAGCCTTGCCTTTGCCCAAATTTGCTGGGATTGGCTTGCAACAAGCATAATTTTATCTACCAAACATTTACACCCACAAAAAATTTCTTACACAAAAACTCCTTGCACCAATTCCAGTAGAAGTTTAACAAGCTTACCGCCATATACGTGTAAATTGATTGGTACGTATGTATGATAAACAAAAAATAAGGTACCCGTTGCCATGTGGTCAATTATTTGAGATCAGTAAAGGACTATACATATGAAGGTATAAATGACACGACTTGGTCGGACTGACTGAGTTGCGAAAGTGGTTGGGTCAAATTAATTTGGATGACCTTGAGTTAAAGATGAACAGTGGGCCTATAACGGAGTCTCTTATTGTTATGAAATACAGTAAGGTTCCCATTGAGGGAGAAATAAACACGAACATCTTAACACCACATTATTTCGTCTGAAAATAATGAATTTGATCAGAGTCCTAACTTGGAAAGTTGGCCAGAGTATTTGTCCCAATCGAGCCTGCAACCGTGACAGCGGAATGCGGACGCTTTGCAATGTTATTCGGGTCGTCTATTACTCAAGTACTTTATCAGAGTAGTTCGGCGGCGAGGCCCTACGTCAAGGATAGCGAATATCCGTGAGTGGACATCGCTGTCAAAAACAATACAGATATATGCTTGACTCCAACATTTTCATCTGGCACACACATACTTGTGAAAACCTTCAGAAATTAACGTAGAAGTAAAGGGACTCATTCGTGATATCCGATTAGATTTCCGAGTAAACGAGCGTTTTGTATGTGTGTGTAACGGGTAACGAATGTAGGGTGTCAAGTATTTTGTTTTGTAATCTGTGTCTATTACATGTAGTTCGGCGGCGCGGCCCTGCGTCAAGGACGGCCCACATCCGTGAGCGGACACCGCTGCCTACATACATTTTATAAATAGATCGCTTAATATCTTGTGGTAATACCCACTGCCTTTATTTTGTTGGTAAGATCATATATTGCAGTTAAGGAAGACGTTTTTATACCAATCCAGTTGGTTGGGATGAAAAAGGAAAGTACAGCTGCGAAATAAACAAGTACCGAAGGCCTACAAGGTCTAGCTCACGTAGACGTTTGATGAAAGAAAAATACCGCTAAAGCGCGTGCATTCTGCGACTGTAGTAGTCATCTGTTTTACGACGGTTAACCATCAAGACCTCCTAACTGACATGTTTTGACAAATAGCTTTTTTTACTAATTCTCCACATGAACATGCAACAGAAAAATCTCCTAGATAGAATTTCCAATATCTCGGGTACTTTCACTGTCGTGGAAATTCCTACTAAATATATCAGCTCAAACTTTGGCGGCAATTGCTGGAGAATTAATAAAAAAGCAGTTTGTCAAAAAATGTCAGTTAGGAGGTCTTGGTAGTTAACCGTCGTTTAGTGACTAAGTATGTATGTGTGGCGTCTTTATTGAGTGTTTTGATGACTTGGCATTCTGTTTTATTCTTAACTTATTTTTTGTCACTTTAGCTTCGGACTTTGTTTTGTTGCTAAAGATAATAAATATATTACAGTTTTTAAGGAAGACATTTTCATATTCATGGGAATTTTGCTGTTGACGAAAAAGTAAATGGCGATCACTTCTGGCTCATAAATTAATGGTAAAGGATTACTTGATCGCTCCTGTAAGCTCTTAAAGTTTTGCCGTGTCATGTCCAAGATATTGTTTGAATCGATTTACGTGGAAGTGGACCGAACTCTTAAATCCTTTTGAATTGAAGGTCAAGGGGAGTCAACGGAGCTAACAATTCGTCTCAATTTAATATACTTACCATAATAAACAACATGCCTGTGATCCCTAAGCGGTTTGGTCAACATGTTCTGATGTAGTCACAGTTAGATAATAACAATATTGTTAGCTCACATATGATAAGGTACATACATACATACATACACACACATGCACACACACACTACATAGCTAATCCATATCCAACCTCAGGTTATATAAAAAAAATCCAACTTAGATCTGTGGGCAATTATCAATTTTCACTAACGTAAATCTAGGTAGAAAGTTTTAGTAAACGTTTCAAAGGTTTTTGGTCTCATAAAAACATGTACTTTAATGCTCTCGAAACAATAACACAATTATGATAAAAATAAGTATCGCGCGATGCGTCTTTCAGACCTATCATTTGTTTACTAGAAGATTGCGTAAACTAAGTGCCTTTGACATTGGTTACTAGGGAGCACTATGTAGATGCCTACTACATATACAAGTAAATGCATTTACACACTGCCTGTTTTAAGAAAAAAATTGTTCAATAAAATTCAGTAGCAAATCTATGGCGAGTTTTTCTATGAGGGAGTACTGCAGGGGACAATATTTGGTCCAAAAGCAATTGTGCTAGCTTCTTACCTCAATTTGGGACATTTTCAATTCCGTACAATATTGCATAAAAACATTTGATTTCATCTGATTAACGACCGAATTAAGATTTTAACAGGCAGATTTGGTTCCAGGAAATGTTTGCTAAGATACTCGTAAACCAAAATGAGTTAATACCATTTCAGTACAGGTGGCAATAAAGTATTGAGTTAAAGGCCTCCAATAAGGCTTAATGTGATAGGTTGTACGCCATAGCTTACAAATTACGATCGGCTTCATAAATAATAAAAGTATATCGACCTTTAAGAAAAGTACCGGCCCTGACAGTGAACTTTATGGTGACAACTTTCAGATCCTCTTTTCAAGTTTCTTTTTATATCTTAATATTATCTGATACCAGGTACTGCTTTGTTTTCTTATATCTGCTACAGTTCAAACATGCGCTTGACCCTTTTAGGCCAATTAATACTGATTATATTTATCTTCTCTTTGCAATGTGTACACTAGTTTCTATTGTGTATCTATACGTTTAAAAAAAATATTACCAGAGTTGCAAGAACTATTTCGATTATTCTCAAAATGAAACAAATTAATTTGCTTTCCTTGATTTATTCCCCAAAACCATAATAAGCTGGTCACAATCAATGGTCTCTTTCTCTTTCCGATGTATCAGGTATCTTTTATTCTACTTTACTACAGAATTACACTTTTAATTTCAATTATACCATTAGTTCCTGTTCCTAAAGTTCTCAAATTCAAACTGTACTTAAACCGAGTCCAAATCACACATTGAGTCCGAGTGAATGTTATCAAGTGCTTGTTTGAAGTCAGCGAGTGCGATCCGAGAGTGCGTGAGTACTTCCATAGCAATCGGAGAGCACTCAATGGAAGCGCACTCGGTTCGTGTTTCAGATGTCAGAGAAATTAGTGATAAGTTTACTATGTTGAACATTTTGGTAATTGCATGGATTTGAGATAGATTCAGAAATACCGTCTGTGTTAAATACCTGTTTAATATGTATTATTTACAGATGAAAAATGAATGATTATTGTGTGCTAACTGTGACGAACGTTATATTGTTATTCACAATAATATGTTACTAATTTGTTCTATTGTAGATACTTTTAAGTACTCATTAGCATCATCTCAAGCCTTTGCTATTCACTCATTAAGTGTAGGTGAGATGAAGAACAACATTTCATCATCATCATCTTCATCATAATCGACCACTGCTCGTCGCCGCTATTGCTTTCATCAAAAACATCGAGACTATTTCTACTACTTTACTACAAAAACAACGCGACTCTAGACATATTTTTAATTTTTATTACACAGACATAAATTACGCTTCATCGTCAATATGTTTACATTACAGCAAATATCTCTGTCGATTCACGCCAACATACAATCTATTTTATACTTTATCATCTAAACTATAAAGTTTATTTTTCTTTAACGATTATTAAATAATAAATTCCCATAAATCGTTATGTACGTTGTGTCATGGATACAATTCGATTGCTGTAAACAATGTGGAATTGATGACCTGAATACTACGTAATGGCGACAAATAAACGTAATAATTAGAAAGTATTTTCAATCAGTATTTGTGACGCACTAGTGAGGTGGATGGACGACGTGGTCTGCGGTAATGAATAGGCATCACCGCTCTTTGATAGCATCGTGCGTCGGGTGGTTGAGCTCCCTAAAATAAAGTTTGAGCAATACGATGACTGATGCATGCGTGTCGTCAGTTAGGACAGGTCAACTCAAACCTGCTGTAGCACTTTCCTCAAAAGGCCATTCCAGACGTTGCCCTACATTGTTACGCTCGTATAGTTTTTATACTACAATGTCTGAACTTTAAAAGAGATGAGTTTGTTTCGGCTTTTCTTCTCAGAGCTAGTCAGACAGGAAATACCGGCGTCATCAAGTCTTAAAAATAAACATTACATTGACTTGTAAAAGTGTCTGTAACAGATTTATTTATACAAGGTGTTAAAGTACCCATAATAATGTATAACTTATGTTCTACAACTTTCCCCAAAAGTCAATAGTTTAGGAGAAATAGCTGTTTAAAGGTTTCATAAAAAACACGCTAAATTCTATCTATCCTCAGCTATGATCAGCTGTATTTATATTTTAGGTCATTTTTGGGGACACGGATTAGAAGCTCCATTTTCTGAATTCGTAACTAAAGCAGGGATGAAAAAATTTTGAAAAAGCTAAAATAAAAATCATTTCGCATTGATTTTTATTTGTCGAATTTTGAAATGTTAACACTTTCTTTAAAACAATAATCAGTGATACATTAAATGGCCCGCGGCTTAGTACCCCCTTTCTGACTAACGTTGTAGAAATAAAAATAATTTATCAGATGTCTTCTATCTGTGGAGTCTTATTACCGTATGGACTGCAGTCCTGTCTGTACACCATACTGCAATTACTATCATCCACTTTACCAAGAGTGATGGTTGTTGCAATTTGACTGTTCATTTTGATAGCCCTTGTCGACATGTTCACTAGTGGATGGTTAGAAGCTGATATGATGATAATGGTTTGTGTAGTACCTATTAGGAACTAAACACACCAGCATCAATAAAGGGTTAGACAGAGGTGTATAGTAACACCTTCATTTCGCCTTGAAGTCCCATGTAGTAGGGCGAGCCTATTGCCATCAACAGAGCACAAATACAAACTCCGGGCTGCTATTAAGGAATTCTATACGGAAAAACCCAATAACACTGCCTGACCTGGGCATCGAAACCTAGGACTTCATGATGAGCAGTCGCGCTTGCCACCACTAGACTAACGAAGTAGTTATCATTAGTATATGAGTTAATAATATTTTTTTGTAGAACATTATTTATGCGCCCTTCCATCTTTTCAATTCAGTAAACATGTAATATTATCATCAAAGTTTTGTGATAATTCTATAGGTACATAATTGTTTAAAAAGTTAAAGTAATTAATGTTAATCTGAAGAATTTTATTACCGCAAATATAATATTGTAATGTTACTTGCTTGATTGTTACTATGTAACGTTTTAACTGCTTACACTTTGATAAAGTCAATCTATGAAACGTACCTACACCTTTTAATATTAACAAAGTTAAACTCTGTTCTACATATTTTGTTATTGTTGGAAAATCCCTCGCCCGGGGAAAGCGAGGGGGTCTGCCGGACTCTTACCGGCTAAAAACCAACGGTGTTCCTCCTCCTGAACGTTCGGCCGGGGTTGCGGGATTTGCAAAAGCATGCACCGTAATTCCTGTAGAAACTCTGTTCTTCCTAGCCTTTTTCCAACTATGTTATATTTTACACGGATCGACTGCCATCAGACCTCCGCAACGCAGTTACTGTGCAATGCCGATGTCCTAAGGTTAGACCGGTTGTTAGATTTTCGAACTTCTGACTTCCCGTAATGACTGTCATAGGTATACGTATGACTCCCGGGACCGACTGTTTAACATGCTCTCTGAGGTAGGAGGGGTCTGGATGTGTAACGAACGGTCACCCATCCACGAACTGACCACTGAAGGTAATCCCTAGCCATTGCAACACAAATCCTCAGCCAGGGATGCTTTTTTGAAATAAGGTTTTTTGCGTTAATTTATCAAGTGTAGAGAATTTTATCTTTACATAGTATAAAACAAAGTCGCTCCCGCTGACTGTACGCTTAGATCTTTTAAACTACGCAACGGATTTTAATGCAGTTGTCAGCAATAGATAGAGTGATTCAAGAGGAAGGTTTATAAGCCCCACATTAGTATCTACATTGTACCCGTGCGAAGCCGGGGCGGGTCGCTAATTGGCAATAAAAGAGTTGCTGGGTTTTGGAGAAAATGCTAGAACGTTGAAGATATTTCAACATTCGGCGGGCGTCAGATAATGATAAAATAATCCTTTAATATTTTTAATCAGGTATTACTAATTATTCATAATTACCTTTCGTTTCTTATTTATCAATAATTACGTCAATACAGAGTGTTATCAGGCATAAGTAAAAAGTACAATGAATCGTTTTATCATAATAATAATATATCAATTTTACAAAGATGAAAGTGAACGCGATTGATTGCTTGGAGTTTTCCTAAAAATGGCTTATACAGCTGATATGATTGATTCACTATCGATAAGCTAACGGCAGGTGTGACCGCCTGTGCTGCCGCTTGATAGCGCTAGTTTGCTGGGGGTAATATCATTGAATTCAAGTTATTTAGAGCTAGGTAAATAAAAAATTAAGTCTGTGGTTTGCTGTTTGTTTATACAAGATTAGTCGGAAAGGGGGTACTAAGCCGAAAGGGTGTTAAAATACCCATAATAATGGATAACTTTTGTTGTACAACTTTCCCCAAAAGTCATTAGTATAAGAGAACTAGCGGTTCAAAGATTTCATAAAAAATACGCTAAATTCTATCTATTCTAAGCTATGATCAGCTGTGTTAATATTTTAGGTCATATTTGGGGTCACGGATTAGAAGATCTATTTTCTGAATTTACGAATTCAGAAAATAGATCTTCTAATCCGTGAACGTGATCCGTGACTAATTTCCGTAGTTTTAATTATTTTTGGGATAAAAAATTACCTACATTAAAAATGATAGAAAGCGATTCAGTAAACCATTCTGAACAAACTACTTTCAGGATGTGCTTTAATTATGTTACATATTGTATATCTACCACCATTATGTCCCTACCTTTTGCTTTTGTCAATAAATTTATTATTAAAAGAACTAGAAACGTTTAAATTTTACAAAAATAGACCGGTTTTACCACCGTTTTCAAATATCTGGAAAACAAATCTGACGAATATAAAAATAAAAGAAAAACATAAAGACATAACCAAAGTCTTTCTGAAATAGGGAAATACGAAAGTACGATTTCGCTAATATTGCACGAGAGAAATCAGTCCGAGATGCAGGTGTCTCTTTCGCGCTCAATTAGGAAGGTTTGCGGGAGGGGTGAGACGGGAATAGATCGCAAAAACCTATTCAAATTATTAATATTTTGCAGCCCGCGTTTCCTCTTAAGGGAAATAGCTATTTACAAATTTAAAAGAAAACCCTCTGAGCCTCAGATATCACTTTACGTGCTCAGTGGGTAGTAGTCGTAACATGAATAATTTCGAGTCGTTTTTCTTTGTGTCTGTCTATTTAGATTAGAAATTGAACTCATAACATAATTAGCCCATTAGAAAGACAGAAAGAAAGAAAAAGTATTTAATTTTTCGCCCAAGCGGACGCACACGTATGCTTAAAAATTAAAAATATAAAAATTCTTAAAATTAAAAACTTAAAACTACAACAAAAATGTGCACTTAAATTTAAACATATTATTATAATTACCTGGTAACCCAAACACAAAATAGTTAAAAAAATACGAGCTACTAATTTATAGTCTGTGGTGCATGGGTTACCTCTCTTAGCCTTTTCCCAATTATCTTGGGGTCAGCTTCCAGTCTAACCAGATGCGGCGGAATACCAGTATTTTACACGGAGCGACTGCCATCAGACCTCCGCAACCCAGTAACTGGGCAATGCCGATATCCTAAGGTTAAACCGTTTGTCAGACTTTCGGGCTTCTGACTACCCGTAACGATTGTCATAGGTATTCGTATGACACCCGGGACCGACAGCTTAACGTGCTCTCCGAGGCACGGAGGGGTCTCGATGTGTAACAAATGGTCACCCATCCACGGAATGACCGCGGCAAGCGCAGCTTAACCTCGCAAATCGTACGATCGGCGCGGTTGTTATTTAGCCACGAGCCCCGGTTACCTAGGCATCCTAAATCATTATGATAATTACTGTCCCACTGCTGGGAACGGGCCTCTTCTCAGAATGAGAAGGGTTTAGGCCTTAGTCCACCACGCTGGCCTGGTGCGGGTTGGCAGACTACACACACCATTGAGAACTGTATGGAGCACTCTCAGGTGTGCAGGTTTCCTCAAGATGTTTTTCCTTCACCGTTAACGCAAGTAATAATCAAATTCCGATCCGCACATGAATTCGAAAAGTCCTCCCGCATGAAATACAACTCAATGTTTTTTTTTTGAGACAATTCAATGTTTTCTGATGAATATGATTTCAATGAAAAATATCCTCGTTCAAGACCACCACAGACCATGGCCCCATTGTTTTGTAAACATTAAGATAAGGGGATGACACTTTGTTTTTTCCATATCTCTATGGCTGTTATTAAATACTATCAGAATGTCACATCGTGCTCTTTATTATAAAGTATCATCGGTGGCGAACTGTCACTACCTACTTGATAATAGCCACGGGTTACACATAGATAGTAGTGTGTAGTGTCGAGTACAAGAAGTTTCAAGTTTTCAAGACAAGCATATCATTTTGGGACCCAGTGCATAATATCAGCAAGCACAATAGGTCACCCGGGCGACGGCGCAACGAGTATTCCCAAGGAGGGTTGATGTCAGGCAGGCGGCCAGTCATAAAACAATAAGCCAAAACCTCTAACAACATGGATTTATGAAATACATGCTGTGCCGACCCCACCTAGTGTGGGATAAGGGCAGGAAGAAGAAGAAGACACATAGATAGTAGTGATAGTGCCTCGTTGGTCTAGTGGTGGCAAGCGCGACTGCTGATCGTGAGGTCCTGGGTCGGATCCCCAGGTCGGGCAATGTATTATTGGGATTTTCCGAGTGGAATTTCTCAGTAGCAGCCCGGTATTTGGATTTGTGCTCGATTAATAGCAATAGGCTCGCCCCCTACTACATCGGACTTAAACATAACGACTAAATGAGGGTGTTACTATACACCTCTGCTCAACCCTTCATGGAAAACAGGTGTGATGTTATGTTAGTGATAGTCTAGCGGTTGAACGCTTGCCTTCCTTCCATGGGTCTTAGTTCCATCCCGACCTGTACCTCAGACTTTTCGAATTCATGTGCGGATCAGAATTCGATTATCACTTGCGTTAACGGTGAAGGAAAAACATCGTGATATAACCTGCATACCTGAGAGGGCTCCATAAAGTTCTCGATGGTGTGTGTAGTCTGCCAACCCGCACCAGGCCAGCGTGGTGGACTAAGGCCTAAACCCTTCTCATTCTGAGAAGAGACTCGTGCCCAGTAGTAAGACATTAATAGGCTGATTTCACATAGTTAAATAATTTTTATGTGTTTTTTGGTTGTTTAATTGTTTTTATCATGTG
This sequence comes from Amphipyra berbera, assembly GCA_910594945.2. NCBI lineage: Eukaryota > Metazoa > Arthropoda > Insecta > Lepidoptera > Noctuidae > Amphipyra > Amphipyra berbera. The sequence goes on along the minus strand of OU343131.1, from coordinate 2,197,030 downwards.
TTCAAGAATGTTTACACTATCACGCATTATTATCAGTCCGTAAATATACATACACAATGAAAGGTCACGAAGGAGTAATGTCATATAACGCTTCGCAACCAGAAAAATATCGTAGTATGGAGTTATTAGCCACAGTACTTACGACCAATACTATTGAAAATGTTGAGACTTTTTTTAAACGAATATTCTAATGTGTTCTGCGTAGCCTTTTCCCAACTATGTTGGAGTCAGCTTCCATTTTAACCAGATGAGGCATAATACCAGTACCTTGCACGGTCTAGCGGTGGCAAGCGCGGCTGCTGATCATGAGGTCCTGGGTTCGATCCCCAGGTCGGGCAAAGTGTTATTGGGTGTTTCCGTGCGGATTTCCTCAGTAGCAGCCCGGAGTTTCAATTTGTGCCCGGTTGATGGCATTAGGCTCGCCCCTTATTACATGGGACTTAATTAAACATAACGGCGAAATTAGGGTGTTACTTTACACCTCTGCCCAACCCTTCGGGGAATACAGGCGTGATGTTATGTTATGTTACACGGAGCCACTCCCATCAGACGTCCGCAACCCAGTTACTAGGCAATGCCGATATTCTAATGTTAGATCGGTTGTCAGATTTTCGGGCTTCTGACTTCCCGTAACCACTGTCATAGGTATACGAATGACACCCGGGACCGACTGTTTCGGAGTGATATCGATTCGTAACGAACGGTCACCCATCCACGGAATGACCGCGGCAAGCTTAACCTCGAAAATCATATGATGCGCGAGGTTGGTAATAAGCCACGAGCCCCACAAATTATAAAGCTCAATTTAGATACTATATTTGAAAACTTTTTGAAAAATTGGTCCTTCGCTCCGCAGTAGGTATACTAAAAAAAAGGGACTGCCCCTTCTTTATAGTAAGATATACGAAGCGCCAAAAATAACAACAGAGTCACGCCACTACAGTAATTATCTATTATAAAACGAGACTTTTATCAATATAGAAATCATAGATAGGTACTTACCGATATCATACAAAACAATCAACAAAGAACTTTTAGAAAACACGTGCGTAAGGACCAAGTTTATAAGATTGTGGTTTGGGTTATTCTCAAAAGATTTTACCATAAGTGCATCTTAGATAGATAGCGAGAATTCTTATCAACCTCAAAACTTAAGATTATCTTAAAACACGTAAGAACACCTACATAATAAAGATAGTCTGAAAAAAAAGTCGGGTTAGACTGTACTAAAAATCGGCCATGACTTTAAAACGTGAACTGATAAGAAAGCGATTTGATAACAAATACATAACTGATAAGGAACCAAGTGGAAATGTTATTTGGTAAACAAAACTGTTTTAAATTAATAATAAACTAGATAAATTGTTGGAATTTTTTCTTGATTATCAGTAGCAGATGTAGATATCCAGATGATATCGGGACACGTGCTCAAATATTTGCCATCCATAAGATATTAGAAACATAATATTGATCTCTTCTTTGCTACAATGCGAAGGAGATATGCATCCTTGGTGCGCCGTGTGCGGGCCAGCTTCAACAGTAGTATCCTTGGCATGATTGCAGGCATGTTACATTGCTGTCTTTTGAATCATTGTACCAGAATTTCGGCTGGAATTATGAAGCAGGGATTCAAAACTTTTATTATTAATTTGTAATTTAAATTGAATTTTAATATTTTTAATTGAATTAATAAATTAATATTACTAACGTAGTTTTTTAAGTAAAGAATGTTACCTAACCCTATGAGTCCTGGTTACTCGAAACAAATAAATAAATATAAATAATAATATCTTCTGTGTATAGGAGAAACTGATTGACTGACTGATCTATCAATGCACAGTCTAAACCGCTGGGGTTAGAAACTTGAAATTTTGACAATAGATACATTTTATAATGAAGGCATGCATTGAGGAAGGATTTATCAAAATTCCTCCCCTAAGGGGGTGAAAAAAAATCACGCAAGTGAAGCTGCGAGCAAAAGCTAGTTTATTATAAAATAACTAGCGACCCGCTCCGGCTTCGCGCGGGTGCAATGTAGATACCTACTAATGTGGAGCATATAAACCTTCCTCTTGAATCACTCTATCTATTACTGAAAACTGCATTAAAATCCGTTGCGTAGTTTAAAAGATTTAAGCGTGTAGACAGCGGGAGCGACTTTGTTTTACATACTATGTAAAGAAGATGTAAAGATTTCCAATCTATACCTATCAACCACAATAAGATGGTACACTTGAGAAAGAGGTACTAATTATTATAAACGTGTCGGTATACTGATCTTTGCAATGGAAAGGTACAGCACCAAGGCCGGTGAACAAGGTTGCACTTTTATGCACCTGATCATTTAATGTAATGACCATAAATATTTTAAACCAGTGTAAAAAATATATATGAACCACTTTGAGTGTAACTGCGACAGCGACGGCTGATCGTGAGGTCTTGGGTTCGATCCCCAGGTCGGGCAAAGTATAACACTTTGCCCGACCTGGGGATGATATATTATATTTACTATATATGATATGATAGTTACTAATGTTAAATAATGTATTTTATAATCTAGTGTAGATCATAATTAAAGTGGCAGCCGATAATTTGCGTTCGTGCGTTTTTGTTTATTTTTATACTCGTTTAGTTATTATGTAAGTTTCTTATGTAAGTGAATTCTTATGTTATTCTTATGAGAACTAACTGCGTCGTTGGTCTAGTGGTGGCAAGCGCGACTGCTGAGCGTGAAGTCCTGGGTTCGATCCCCAGGTCGGGCAAAGTGTTATTGGGTATTTCCGTGTGGAATTCTTCAGTAGCAGCCCAGAGTTTAGATTTGTGCCTGGTTGTGGCAATAGGCTCGCCCCCTATTATATGGGACTTAAACGTAACGGCGAAATGAGGGTATTTTATACACCTCTGCCCAACCCTTCGGAGAATACAGGCGTGGTGTTATGTATGTATGCAAAAACGGTTTTTACAATCTGCCTACCCCGCAAGGATTGAGCGTGAGGATAGACACTTTTCGCTCAGGTCAAATTTTTACGCAATGCATCGTGCAACCGCAGAGATATCGCAAGGTCATGTTTACCAGCGCTTGCGCCGATAATAAAACAAATTGGTTGACTGTTATCAACATTTAAACTAACATGTTTATGTTGATTTTTATTGTATATATTTCAGTGTTTCAAAAGTACTCAATAATCTTACTTTTGTAAAACTGCGCCATTTGGCAAAATTATGTATCGCTTTGTTTAAAAATATATGTTGTGATTATTTAAAGTTTGTTGTGTTTCATAAGGTTATCGTGAGAGAGTACTACGACACCCAGGGACATAGAAAGGGTGGCATATTCTTTTATAGGCTTGGAACAGCTAAAGGTATAATAAATTACCACAACATTTTAAAGATTGCGTTGATAGCACGCGAGGCTACGCGTGGCGATAGAAATAAAATCTGCTGTATATCTGTTGTGACTTCATGAGACGTGCAAAAACCGCCTAAGGCCGGAGCCGCACTGGTACGGCGACAGCAACGCGACGGCGATTTCGTGAAAACAAACTCATATAAACATATGTCCGTGGCCGCACTGCAGAAGCGACAAGCGAAATTTATTTGTTCACGAAATTGCCGTCGCTTCGCCGTCGCCGTACCAGTGCGGCCACGGCCTAAGAACTAAAGTTTTACCATGCCGACTAATAACATAAGCTATTGGTGACTATGAAGAGATGATCATAATATAATAATGCCATTTAAGTTCTGTATTTATAGGTTTGCTGTAAAATAGACTCAAATCTTGATTTCAAAACTCTTCCTCCTTCCCAACTATGTTGGGGTCTGCTTTCAGTCTAACCAGTTGCGGCTGAATACCAGTAACATGGAGTGACTGCCATCAGATCTCCGCCTCTTCTCAGAATGCGAAGGGTTTAGGCCTTAGTCCACCACGCTAACTCGGTGCGGGTTGGCAGACTACACAAACCATCGAGAACTTTATGGAGCCCTCTCAGGTGTGCAGGTTTCCTCACGAAGTTTTTCCTTCACCGTTAACGCAAGTGATGATCAAATTCTGATCCGCATATGAATACGAAAAGTCAGTGGTACGGGCCGGGATTGAACTCAGACCCAGCATGGAAGGCATGCGTTCAACCGCTAGGCTATCACTGCTTATCACTGTCTGAACATTAGAAAAAAAATAGACATTGAATGAATTGAATTGTCAGCTCTCGCGTTTTTTGTAGGTATAAACTAAATGCTAAACAACCTAGACGTGTGTTATGTTATAATATTACTAGCGGCCCATCCCGGCTTCGCACGGGTTGACATTTTTGCAACCCAAAAGGAGTAAGATAGTTTGGAGTAAGATATTGCGCACACGTTCGTCTGAGATGCCTACTATCTCAACTATCTCACGCACTTTTACTTGTCGGTCATTCAATACGATGTTATGGATTTTGGCGATCATCTCTGGTGTCGTGACCTAAACAGGGCGTCCTGGACGTTCAGCATCACTTGTGTTCGTACGACCACAACGAAAATCGGAATACCAGTTGTGAATCATTTTGATCGACGGAGCGGAGTCCCCATATTATTTGTCAAGCTTTTGTTTCGTTTCCGTAATAGTTTTTTTACGCAAAAAATAATGTTTAATCAACATACGAAATTCACTTTTCTCCATGTTTGCAAAAACTCAAGTAATTGTTTTTATTTAATGGCTGTCAAAAAAAAGATAACCGACATAACTGGCTAAAAGTTATCATTTAGATTCTCAAAAGAGTGTTAAATAAAAAAACTATGTGCAATTTGCGATAACTTTATTCCTTGGTTGATTTTTACCAGACTTATCACTCTGCCCTCGTATTTATAATAAATATTAACACCGTTAGAGGTTCAATCAGGAAATACTAACGGAAGGTTAACACAGTTTAATTGTATGCACATTTAATCAATTAATTAACATTATATACGGCTATAAAATAATTTGATTTTAATATAGACCTATCAGAATTCCATTTAAAAAATAAAATATATCCAAACCACAATATAAAAGTGGACAAATAATTAAATATCAACCTTGGTCAGGTCCTGTCTAAAAATAAAAGAAATTAGCTCTTATACCCTGAGTGATAACGGTCATTTTGTTGAGATATAAGTGACCTCGAGAACAGAGCTAAGTTACTACGAAAGTTGATATGAAAGAACGACTTTCGAACGACAAAGGGACAGATTGTAATATAACACGCAAATTTTTCAAGGGTCAAAAAATAGTAACTCTATCTGTGACAGAGGATTTTCGTACAATTTCGTACAGCTAACCGGTTTTTTTATTTCGTTTGGCAGCTGGCCCTTTTTGAGTTTTTTTTAAAGGTAATGTAAACCATACTATTGTCATATTGTTTCACTGAAATTTTGTCTGTGTGATGTGCTTTGCATGAATCACACCATACCGCTAGCGGTAGTATAGTAGGTTCGCGGCAGTGTGCGAACGCGGAACGAAAGCGAAGCGATATGAAACACTAACGAAAAGCAATACTCCAATCCGCTTTCGGTTCGCTTTCGCGTCTGTGTGTTAGCAGCGTTAGAATAAAGAAAATAAGACCCGGTCCTGATACAGCACAGTCACACCGATAATTCAACCTTCATCAAGCTATCTCCCTCCCAGTCTTCCCGCCCTAAGCCGTGGTCCAAGTCCCATTAGGGGTCGCCCTTAGTGCTGTTGTTGCTAGTAGTCATGATGTTAGAGTATTAGTAGTTAGCGTAGGTTAAGTATTTTACTCGTCCCCATTGGTTGGAGACCCTTCATATCTCGCCAATAACTGCCCGGTTACGTAGAAACAGTCCGCAAGACTACCTACAAGAAGTCGAATAAAAAAAAAACCTGGTACAGTAGGCACCTCAAACATTGCGCTATTCACATTTTTAGTTTTTTTTTTTTTCTCCCTAATCGACTCTTGTAGATGGTCTTGCGGACCTTTTCTACGTAACCGGGCTATTATTGGCGAGACCAGAAGAGTCTCCGAACCAATATCTAAACTAACTACCTAGTTATAGGTCTACCAGAATCTGATGGCAAATAGGGAAATTAAATTTTTTTGTGGGTAACACAAGGGTAATTTGAATGAAAAGTCTTGATACTTGTAATTTTTTTTCTTTAATTTCTTCTTCATCTTCTTCCTGCTTTTATCCCACACTAGATGGGGTCGGCACAACATGTATTTCATAAATCCATGTTGTTAGAGGTTTTGGCTTATTGTTTTATGTGACCCAATGTGCTTGCTGATATTATGCACTGGGTCCCAAAATGATATGCTGACATATGGTTTTTTGCAATTTTATTGTAATGGAAAAGGAAACCTTGTTAAAATAAGTATGTTTATTAAAATGTTTGAACAAGAAAACATTAATCAGAACTGGAAAATGTATCAACTACAGTCATACTGGTTTTGACAAGTGACATGTCGACATTGCCATATGAAAACCACTATTAGTTATTAATTTTTAATGCCATGAGATTCTGGTTGACCTATAACTACGCTAACTACTGTAACATCATGACTATTATAGCAGCCACACCTCTAAGGGTGTCCCCAAGGGGGGACTCGAACCTCTTAGGGTGTTGAATGCGAGAGGACTGAGAGGGATACGACAGCTTGATGAGGGCTGCATTAACAACAGTGTGACTGCGCGGAGTCAGAAGGGACGACCGGCTCCGCAGCTGCGGCGGGTGAGCACGGTAGATCGGGGGCGGCGGCGGTGGCGGTGGGACGTCGCGAGGGGCCTCGTCGGCGAGGGCGATACGCCGGTCGGCGGCGGCGGTGTATGTGTATTGTGCTAGTCGATTTATTCGCCTCCTGGAGGAGGGTGATATCGTCTTCGGGCTACATTTCTAGTTACCTGTCGTAGTATATAAATTACAATCATGTATAACGACTGCCTCATTGGTCTAGTGGTCGCAAGCGTGTCTGCTGAGCATGGGGTTCTGAGTTCGATCCCCGGGTCGGGCAAAGTGATGTTATTGGGTTTTTCCATTAGGAATTTCTCAGTAGCAGCCTGGAGTCTATTTGTGCCCATGTAATAGGCTCGCCCCCTATTACATGGGTCCATAACGGCGAAATGAGGATGTTACTGTACACCTCTGCCCAACCTTTCGGGGAATACAGGCGTGATGTCATGTGTATAACGTGTATTCGGGACTTAGAAACAGTCTGTCATCCATCATATTGCCCACGTAACATTTGTGCATTTGCAATGTAACAAAAATAACTCGGTTACCCATTTAGAATCATGTTTTTTTCAATCGAAGTTTATTTTTGATCTAATGAGCAACATTTTCCCGCACAAACGACTGCACTATATTACTTCAGAAAATACCAACCATACAGCAATTAGGCGCCAATGCACGTGACCGACTGTTGCATACAAAATCATGTTTTCTTCTCTAATGCAATACAAAAATAAATCTTACATCAATAAACAGACAGTCCAAATTCCCTAATCAAATAAATTAAGATACGACGTTCTAAATTGGAATTCGAATGGGCGCTTTGCCAGACACATAGAAAATTACGACCAATATAACTTGGTCTTTATGCGCTTGATGACATTGTCCCAGTGGTCTCCAAATTATTTTCAGGTAAGGGAGGGGTGGAAGGTCTAATTGGAGAGGTTGTGAAAAATTTTAGGGTTGGTTACACAGAAAATTTAATGGCCGTTAGAAATGTGTTGGGCACCCAGTACAAAGTTCTGTAGACTTAGCCAAAATATTTGTAGTAGTTTAATATAAAAATCACGAGGACCGGCATCATGTTTACTATTGTTTTTAGTTCGATTTTGTAGCCAAAATATTTGTTAAAGTATTTATGGCTTACATCCTTGTAGATCCCGGATAAGAATAGGTAATTTTAGTTCGTTAACATGCCTGCAGCGCCATATTTATATCTTTGAATAGCGGCCCGTCCCGGCTTCGCACGGGTGGACATTTTCCCCGTTTTTGCAATTATTTTCATTTATGCTCCGCTCCTATTGCTTGTAGCGTGATGTTATATAGCCTATAACCTTCCTCGATAAATGGACTATCCAACACAAAAATATTTTTTTCAATTCCAACCAGTAGTTCCTGAGATTAGCGCGTTCAAACAAATAAACTCTTCAGCTTTATAATATTAGTATAGATAACACCCTCATTTCACCGTTATTAACATACATACAGAAACTCACGCCTTTTTCTCATGGAGGTAAACAAAAACTATAGAACGCCACATGCTACGACCCTTACATACCCTTTCGCTTCATCCACATTCATACATCTTGTCATACACGCACGCTGGTTGAGAGTACTACGCACCTGACCTTTGTGAAGAACATCACCAATAACATCGATGTATGTCCTTCTAGCACGTCCTCTACCGGCGTTTCCATTGACATCCGCCTTATAAATTCCTTTTGTTAATCGCCGTTCACTCATTCTCTCAACATGACCAAACCACCTAAGCATACTCCTTTCAATTTTTGTCACTACATCATCTTTTAAACCGCAACTTTGTCTAATCTCTTTATTTCTCAATCTATCATTCAAGTTTACACCGCACGTACTTCGCAAGGAACGCATTTCCACGGCATTTATTCTACTTTCATGCCTCTTCTGCCACGACCAACATTCACTTCCATACATAAGCGTAGGTACCAGCACACCATTATGGACAGCCAGCCGTGCCTTTTTGGACATCGACTGGCTAGCCACAACCGCATGCATAGCACCATTTACTTTATTTCCCGCATTTGCTCTCCTTTCCACATCTTCGTCAATTTTACCATCTCTTGTAAACATACCAACACCGTTATTAAGTCCCATGTAATAAGGGCAAGGCTATTGCCATTAATCGGGCACAAATCCAGACTCCTGGCTGCTACTGAGAAATTCTTAATGGAAGAACCCAATAACACTATCCCCGACCTGGGTTCAATGAATTAATCACTTACATGGCACTAAAAACCAAGTCTCAAAGGGATCATATAAAGTGAATGGACAGCTGCATCCTTTTATGTGGATTCTAGTACTGTTGCTCGAAAGACATTTTACCGTTTTACGCATTATCAAAAAACTTAATGCTTTTCTATAGTGTTATCGGTAGCTGGTAACACTGAACAATGTTGACACAGGATGGTAATTGTCAAGATGAATCAATGTACCCGAAGTTATAAAAACACTGGTAATTCGAGGGAGCAAGGGATTTCATGTCGAATAGCCGAAGAAGTCTGACCTTGTATATCTGATTAGCCTGTCCTTATTTTCTGATCTTGTGTAAATTATTATGTTGTGTTATATTGTGAACTAGCTTCTGTAACTAATCACTAACCCAATTAAAAGTACTCTCAGTGGTGGAGAGTCTATGTTGGTTTAATTTACTTTATTTACCATGCTTCCAGTCTTGACATACTGATATTAGCTATAGCTGTAATGATAGATTCACCCCTATAAGATATGTTGTATGTATTTTATAATAGTTTGTTGAACTAATTAGCGGAGAGGGGAAAATTCAATCCATGGCTAAAATAAACAATAAAATGGCAAGTGATCGCAAGTGAGTAGACGTTATAGACTGCTATGATGACATAATAAAAACCTGATCACTCTAAGGGCCAACCCACATCTGGCGGAAGATAAGTCTACACCTCACACCGTACACATTTGACCGAAGATGCGTTACTAAAATTCCTCGAGTAAATTACGCAACGGAAGATCGGCGACGTATCTTCCGTCAGATGTGGCGTGGTCTTAAAGGGTGCAAACATTACTGTTATTGTATTTCCTCTGCGTAATTATAAGACACTGGCCTTATCATGGAGAAACTCTTAACCCATTATAGGGCAAATTAAATATTCTAACCACCAACTTTTTTGGAAGATGTCGTGAAAACCTCCGTGTAATATTTTTATTTTTAAACCTGGCAATACATTACAACATTTTTTTACAATTTTCTTGATTAAAACGCTTATAAATGACATTTAAAAAAATGTTTTTTTATTGGTCTTAAAAATTAACAAATTGTTTGTTATACAGGGTGTAAAAATAGCCTTAACGAAGCCGAAGTCTACGCATACTGTACATCAAACTAAGTAACATACAGCAAAAATAATTGCTGGGAAACGACTTTTATTTTTTGGTATTAAAAAACAGCTTTTAATTGTAGCGCGCAATGGAAGCGCGCGCGCAGCAGACTGTGCCTACATTTCAAAAATGTTGATAATGTTTGTATAGTAGAATGTTTAATAATAATATTTAAACTTAGTTTTTGTGAAAAACGTACAAAAATATGGTGACTTTGACCTTCAATATCTCCATAGCCAGTCGGTTCCCAGGTATAGCCCTGTACCAAAAAATCTTCATAATTATGAAAAGAATACGTGGCTCTCGGCTTCGTTAAGGGTATTTTTACACTCAATATACTTTTCCTAAAACCTTAAGCCCTATAGAGCGCTAAGCAAAGTAACTTTGTTCAGCAAGAAAATGTTTAGACAAAGAAGAAGAACGTTTTACTAAATAATCCCGTTTCCTCAGCTGTTAGTAGAAGACCAATTAATTAACCATTTAACAGGCGTTTAAACGTTTTATTTAGATTACGCTAATTATGTAGCAACCACTCGATAGTTATTTTTATGCTATTTATCAGACTTATGCTGATAAAACGTCTCAATGTACACACATATATTATTAATAGAAGTGAGATTATTAGCGTAAAAACGTATGATGTATGCTATTATTGTTCTATTTATAGACAATACAATAAATATTATTGCGCGAGTTGGTCGAGGAACTTTACTCCACCAAGAAGAACATAGTCTGCTAGTTGAAGGCAATAAGATTGAAAAGCATATCAGTTTGGGACCCACTGCATAATATCAGCAAGCACATTGGGTCACCCGCGCGACAGCGCGAGTATTCCCAAGAAGGGTTGATGTCAGGCAGGCGGCCGGTCATAAAACAACAAGCAACAACCTCTAACAATATGGATTTACGAAATACATGTTGTGCCTACCTCATCTAGTGTGGGATAAGGGCAGGGAGATGATGACAATAAATATTATTGTATTTTCTCTATAACAACACATACTGCAAAAAAAACTAATAAGCTAATGTTATTGTTACAAATTTTATTCACGAAAGTTAATGAAACATTTATTAATGATTGTTCAAAAGTGGCCATTATTTGCAGTACTTGAAGACTCTATTTACACCTTCAAAAATAAGCAAACATCAAAAATGGGAAAATAAAAAAACAGTACATTTTAAATAACATAACATCACGCCTTGTACTACCCGAAGGGTTCGGCAGAGGTGTTTTAGTACACCATCGCTTCGCCAGTTATAATTAAGTCCCATGTGATAGGAGGCGAACCTATTGCCATTAACCAGGCAAAAATTCAGTCACTGGGCTGTCACTGAGAAATTCCTAATGTAGCTTTGCCGAACCCAATAATACTTTGTCCGACCTGGGGAACGAACCCAGGACCTCATGCTCAGCAGTCGTGCTTGCGACCACTAGACCAACAAGGCAAGTTGTGTCAGCGTGGCTTAAAGACACATTACGCTTATAGCGTAGACAGAGTCACAAAGGCCCAATTCTCTCTTACTAGGCCAGTTAAATCCGGCTTAATCGAGACGTAATTACCGATTAAAAACATCACCAATAAGGTGAATTAAAAGTTAATACTACACGTATTAAAATCACTACGCATATTAACTAAATGTACAGTAGAGGAATGATGAGTTTCGTCAGTTTTCAAATTCATTCCTTTCCCACTTCGCGGGCACATGTTACTTTTTCAAACTGTCGAACGGAAAAGACCAATGCATGAAAAATTATGTTTAATCATTGGGTAGCAAAGATCAAAATTGCCTTTTGCTTCCATTATGACGTATTCGTGCCATGTAATATTTTTGATTTGATTTAAGGAGTTTTGTTGTAAAAACCACGACATCAATCAAATCGATGATTAAATAGATTGGCATTACTTGTCTGTCACCATAATATCTTGTCAAAAAATACTAGTATTTTCTTTTCTCTAATGTTGGCAATACGTAGTCGGTAAAATAGTTCATTTCTTGCACTGTGCAAGCAAAAATAGACCTTAGGGTGTATATCATTTTTATTCCGCGACTGTACTAAAGTCGTGTTTGTATAAATACCTAGGTATGTGTAATCACGTTTGTATGATAACTTTAATCAACAGCTGTAGGTACCTATTGTTTACAAACATTAAACGATTTTGATTAAATTGTATGTTTTTAATTTGTTAATTTTCAAGAATAATAAAGTGACAACTGCTTATCCATAGTTAGATAGTAATAAATAATAATAAATATACCCTATTCAGCTTGGCTTGATAGAAAGTGTAAACAACATCTGACTACTCTTAATAAAAAGATATTCTGTAAAATATACCAAAACATTAATTTGTAACAAAAATAAATTATGTTATCTTCTTAATAGATAAACTTCTTATTGAAGTAATCCCTGCTTTAGGTAGGTACTAATTCAGAAAATGGAGTTTCTAATCCGTGACCCCAAATATGACCTAAAATGTAAACACAGCTGATCATAGCTGAGGATAGATAGAATTTAGCGTATTTTTTATGAAATCTTTGAAAGGCTATTTCACTTAAACTAATGACTTTTGGCGAAAGTTGTAGAACAAAAGTTATCCAGTATTATAGATACTTTAACACCATTTCGGCTTAGTACCCTTTCCGACTAACCTTGTATTTCCAGATTTTTAATTAATTCGATGCTTTTATAATTATGCAAGCTCACAAGAATATCCTACTCTATTTAGCTCCCACTTAAGTAAAGAAACACTCATTACGCCTTCTGCACTTCTAAAATTAACATTTCTCTCACGACACCAAGGTATCTATTTCTAAAATTAACATTTCTCCCACGACACTAAGGTATCTATTTCTATAATTAACATTTCTTTCACGGCACTAAGGTATTTATTTCTAAAATTAACATTTCACCCACGGCACCAAGGTATCTATTTCTTCCAAAGTCACCTTCTAACCAAATTCAGTTAAGAGACGAAATTCGGAGCATGGAACTTAATTAAAAAATTACTTAATTTAAATTCGTCGTCTAATTAAAGGGGCAGTTAGCAGTTTGATACAATTAGTTTACCTGTCTGTAGATACTGCTCATAATTTTCGATGTTAAAGTCCAAGGATGTATATTCAATTTTACCTGTAACAAAATGAGTTATTTAAATTAATAATTTAGGTTATTGCAGACATTATAAAAGAGTTGGATAAAAAGGACCAGGGTAAAGAAATTGTGGTCATAAAGGACCATTTTTTTTTAAAACATTGCCCCACACTAGGATTTCTCCTGTATAGTGGGTGCGTTTACAGACACAAATCTCACACGCACAAACATCCAGACCTAGTGGCCTGCGGGCGGCGGGTTTGGGGACTCGCCGCCCGACCAGTTACAGGCCCGAGAAGGCGGCGCGCCGTGTTCCGTGCGCGCTTCTCAGGAGGACGTGGGGCAAGGCCCCACAGAGGAGAGGTCCGCCATGGGTTGGCGGACCGGGACCTGCCGGGGTTGCGGTGCATGCTTTTGCGAATCCCGCGACCCTGGCCGTACGGTCAGGAGAAGGAACACCGTTGGTTTTTAGCCGGTAAGAGTCCGGCAGACCCCCTCCAGGGACAGGGACATCCATGAGGATTTTCCAACGAGAAAAAAAAAAGGGACAACTGACTTGTAAGCCATACAAATATTTGTTCCGTGCGGGAATCGAACCCACGACCCGTAGCGCAGAAGCCAAACACTCAGCCACTGTACCAAACGTGTCGTGCGACAATTATCTTATTAGCAAATAGACCATGGCCAATAAGTTATTTTGGGCCAGATAACCTGAATTACTAATTTACGGATATAAATAGTTTTGAACAACTCTATCGAAACCCTTGAGGGAACTTACATTTTGCAGATGGAATAATCAGTGAATCTATTTCTTGTGCATTCATCTGATACACTTGCATTTACTACACCCACCCAAAAAATGGGGCGGCCTATGATGGGTTTATGGGAATAAATAAACAGAATACTCGGATTGAATCTATACTAATATTATAATAAAGCTGAAGAGTTTGTTTGTTTGAACGCGCTAATCTCAGGAACTACTGATTGGAATTGAAAAAATATTTTTGTGTTGGATAGTTAATTTATTGAGGAAGGTTATAGGCTATATAACATCACGCTACGACTAATAAGAGCGGAGCTTAAATGAAAAATGTTGCAAAAACGAGAAAAATGTCCACCCGTGCGAAGCTGGGACGCGCCGCTAGTTTGATTATAATTCTGAGAGCGCAGATACATTATTTCTTGTCAACAACCATAGGCAGAGTGATAGAAATATATACGTCAAAGTCAAAAATGACACAAACTTGACATTGAGAGATGACAAGTGACAATATTGTATTCGTTTACAGAGAACGCTCCAATAGCTTATTCTAAGCCAAGAACCACAAGCCTGTTAATGACCATCTCATTTAATCAGTCCTAATGATCCAAAGGACCAGATAATTTACTTTACTGAGTCCCTAACATTATATTTATACCCAATAATTAACTTTTTAACAAAAAAAAAACTGACTCAAATTGTCTATCTTCGTAAGTTCTTTATCAGATCTTAACCAAATTTAAATGGGACCACTTTGAATGAATACTCTTTCAGACAAAAAAAATCATTAAAATCGGTATACAATTAGCAAAGATATAGCGGAACAAACATACAAAAAAAGAAAAAAGACATACAGTCGAATTGAGGACCTCCTCCTTTTTGGAAGTCGGTTAAAAAGACCAAACACCCAATTAGTCTACTTATCAGTTACACACAAACATTGAAAAATAAATTGTACGAAGTACAGTTAGGTATTCGCTTTCTAAGGGCCTTTACTAACTGTGGGTATTTTCGCCGAAATCAACCCGCGGTTTTTATAAGCCTGATCAACACAAAATGAACTCAAATGCTAATGTCATTAGTTGTTGGTATTTTGGTTAACCATTCGCATTAATTGTCTTGTGATTTGACAATAGATTTAATTGATAAACATAACATAACATCTCGCCTGTATTACCCAACGGCAGAGGTGTATAGACACCCTTATTTCGCCATTATGTTTAAGTCCCATGTAATAGGAGGCGAGCCTATTGCCATCAACCGGGCACAAATCCAAGCACCGTGCTGCTACTGAGGAATTCAACACGGAAAAACCCAATAACACTTTGCTCTACCTGGGGATCGAACCCAGGACCTCACTATCAGCAGTCACGCTTGCTACCACTAGACCAACGAGGCAGGCCTTTTTACAACGTGTTAAACTGCACATAATATTGCAAAACGCTTCTTATGAGGCGTCGAAAATATGCGTAGTCGGTTAGCACCCTAGAGATTCAAGCCCAGATTAAATTTCACCTAAAGCAATTTAGAGTTCCAAGGTTGATTAATAATATGAAGGCAGCGAATACCTTCGACGTATTACGAGTAATCACGTTTATGAAAAGAACGAGAATCCAGGACGATCCCTTTATTCGGTTAAGTCTCTTCGTAACGTAAGGTTGTAAGGCAGTTAGTTATAGTAGATTTCTTGGCATTTTTGAGAGAACATTCTTGATCGAGTATGTTGTAATCAATTGAAGGTATTGGACGAATGCCATACTCAAAGGCAATCGCGAAAACATGTTGTGAATGATCGACACAAGTAATGGTAACACACATGGCAACAAACATTGGTATATCGTAGAAAATTCATAGCACAATAGTTTGTTAGTGCAGCTACCACGATTTGTGTCTGCATTATCCTAAACTAAAGTCATTCTTAGATATTTAAACAAAGCTAAAACATTATTAAATTGTAACAAATTAAATTTAAACAGTAAATTATAAATTCGAACTAAATTGTACTTCATTCTAATTATAAAATGTCAAAATTATAAAATGCCATTATATATTTGTTAAGTTCCTAATATTACACTTATATAATAGATACACACATAATTATACCCTTTTTCCCTTAGCTACTAATATTATAAATGGTTTGTCTGTCTGTTCCTAGCACAGGTATATGGTTTACTTAAAAGGAGGTCCCTATGTAAGATTTACTGTAAAAGTTGTACAAGTTTCGGCAATATACATTTTGTATTTTGTATCCTAAGGTCGACTGGTAAAAAATGCTTAAGACATTAAGTCAGCCTATGTAAAAATTGTACATAAAAAAATAAAGAAATTAACGCGAAGCGCGAAATATGTACTTAACATAACATCACGCCTTACATTCCCCGAAGGGTTCGGCAGAGGTGTTTTTAGTATACCCGCGTTTCGCCAGTTATGTTTAAGTCCCATGTTATAGGGGGCGAGCCTATTGCCATTAACCGGGCATAAATCCAGACTCCAGGCTGCTACTAAGAAGTTTCTAATGGTAAAACCCAATAACACTGCCCGACCTGGGGATCGAACCCAGGACCCCATTCTCAGCAGTCGTGCTTTCGACCACTAGACCAACAAGGCAATCTGTTTTTTATTCACATAAAATGTTTAAAGTGGCCGTTTCCTCTACCAATTTCTTGGAACACCCGTTTAACTATCTAATAACTAATCTCACTATGTGTGGATACAAGATTTTATGACCTTGTTCTATCTCACTACCGGGGAAAGGCCTCCCTTTCTTTTATCCACGATTCTCTGTTTTGTTACCAGTTTTACCATACAAAATCGACCTCAAACAATGCACAGCCTTCACTCAACCGTAAAATATTACTCATAATTCACTTCCGAAACTAAAAATAATTAAAAACAATAGAACATGACGTAAACAAAATAATTAGAAGCTTTTTATCAAACAAAGCGTTTCGTTACTAGGAAATCATGAATTAGAATGTGACCGCCAAACGTATGGAGTTAATAGTAAACTGAGGTATTAAGTATCTAATAGTTCCTGCTTCTGTATTATTGGGTATGTAGCGGCATCTAACCACGTCACATGCAAACAACGCAGCATGACGATTGTCTAACAGACAACAGCGACAATAGTGACAACTCTCAAGAAAAATGATGTGTCAAATCCTGCATCGCGATATCAAGATTGGACACGCAGATAGTATATATACAACTTCCTAACATCAATCGTTAGGCAGTAGGCCGTCGGGTAAAATACCCGCTTGGTTGAAGGATCTTCCCTTATTGGATATACCTCGTTCCTCCTCAGTTACGTGAATTATGAAAGTTTGTGGAATTTGGATTTGTGCCCGGTTTATGGCAATATGCTCACCCCCTATTACGGGACTTCAACATAATGGCGAAATGAGGGTGTTACTTATACACCTCTGCCCAACCTTTCGGGGAATACAGGTGTGACGCCTTTCTCCTTGAACGTCTTTATTCGACGCCATCAAGAAAAAATAACACTTTTAATTTAGTCTCAACAGAGTTTAACTGAAAAACTGCATAAAAATTACGCTTCCATTTTCAAATAAATTCTCAAGAATGAAAAGATTCTTTTTATAAAATGCAATTCTAATTTTAAAATAGGTTCCAAGTTTAAAAATAGCGTTGAAAAATGTCGCCGTAATTAGTGTTGTACCTACAATTAGTTGTGGAATTAATCCATTATGCAGGCAAGCGGAGTGTTTTGTAAAATGAAACAAAAGGCTGAAGCGAGGCATTCACGAAACTTTTCAGCGGCCACAGAGCTGAAAAGTTGTACAGCATTAAGATAAATAATGTTAGCTGGGGAACTAGTGGACGGTACTTTTTTTTAAGGGTTTTTTTCTGAAGGTGCGGTTGTGAAGGTAGTTTTCAGATTAAATTTTATGCTTTTCTTTCATGTTCTGTCTTTTAGATCCAAAGATATTCCATTTCTAATTAAAACCTACTCTACTACCTATAGGTAATTAAAAAACAAAATAGTTGCCATTCGGAGAGGTTTGGTATTACAAAACGGGGTATTTAGTCGATAAAATTGAGTATTTAACATGTTTTGTTTAACATTATTGCAAAATTTTCGGTAGATCGTTGGAAAATCCTCATGGATGTCCCTCGCCCGGGGAAGACGAGGGGTTCTGCCGGACTCTTACCGGGTAAAAACCAATGGTGTTCCTCCTCCTGACCGTTCGGCTGGGATCGCGGGATTCGCAAAAGCATGCACCGCAACCCCCGGCAGCGGTAGTTCAATACCTAACACATTATACAACATGGCTGGTTAGTCGCTTTATATCCGAAAACCATGAACTCTGCTCATCATTCTGTACAACTTTTACTATGGGACAAACTCGAATTCGTGAAAAACCAGCTGTGCTGTATGTCGGGTGTAAAAATACCCTTAACGAAGCCGAGAGCCACGTATTCTTCCCATTATTACGATGATTTTTTGTAAAGGTTTTCTGTTTAAGGTTTGCTGTTAGAAAACTCATTTGTGAGTTAAGCTCGCCTTTGTACATGAATTTACCAACAAAACTGTATTATGTATTATTATTGTGTGTACAATAAAGAATAAGAAGAAAAAATCATTCTTATGATTTTTTTGTATTGGGCCATACCTGGGAACCGACTGGTTATGGATATATTAAAACGCAAAGTGTCAATTCTGTTCATGTATTTTTACGAAAACTAAGTTTAAATGTTATAACTAAATATTCTTCTAAACAAACATTTTCAACATTTTTGAAACGTAAGCACAGTCGCGCGTGCGCTTACATTGTGCGCTTCAGTTAACAGCTGTTTTTCAATACCTAAAAACAAAAGTTGTTTCCCAGCAATTATGTTTGCTGTATGTTACTTAGTTTGATGTACAGTATGCGTAGACTTCGGTTTCGTTAAGGCTATTTATACACCCTGTATATACTTCCTACTTAAAAAACGTTATCATCCCAACAAAAAAATCTTCTAGAAATATTTAATATGCCCCGGATTGACGTAGCGACTGTCATAAAAAACGCCCGGTCTCAGACTTGTAATAAAGTCCAATTTACTTGGTACCTAGTGCTAAGCTAACGACGTCCTTGTCCCAAATTCTGTCTGAAATATCTTGAGGGATCGCGTACCACTAAAAATGATCAAAACTCGGTTCCAAAGTATCATCGATTTTGTTTTATGGACATATTTTTAGCTATTCTTAAGTTAGACCGTCCCAGACGTCCCATTTTGTCATTTAATCTGTTTTGTCTAGCGAATTGGTATATCTGTAAGTAGGTTTGAATGGGGTAGTCTATGGGGAAGTGATTTACAACCCCGAAAACGCCCTGCAGATCTAATTTGAAATTTAGGTATTAGCAATGACCGTAGTTGAGTAAATAATAAACACATAAACATAACTTCACGCCTGTATTCCCCGAGGGGTTGCGCAGAGGTGTATGGTAACACTCTCATTTCGCCGTTATGTTTAAGTCCCATGTAATAGGAAGCGAGCCTATTGCAATCAACTGGGCACAAATCGAAAGTCCGGGCTGCTACTGAGGAATTCCTCACGGAAAAACCTCACTTTGCCCGACTTGGGGATCGAACTCAGGACCTCACGATCAGCAGTCGCGCTTTTTACGACCAACGAAGCAGTATTCCCTTTTTTTAAGTTAAACGTTTCATCTTGAAGTAACCCTGTAGCATCAGGATTTGAGGATTGAAGGTTGTAATTATTATAATATTGTATTGTCATGGGAATTGAACGTGTGCGAAGTGTCGGGCGCATCGGTTAAGCCGAAGTAGTTGAAAAATCTGTCGCAAGATTTGAATCAAACAAACAAATATACGAAGTGAATCTAATAAAAACCATTTAAAAATAAGCAATTTGAAGTAATACCCACAAATGAATGTATAAACAATGAAAATTATACAACAACTTCATACAATTTAACTAAACAGTTCACAGTAGGTACAACAGTTGTTAGTAGAACAGTAAACACACCACATTTAGCAAACATAGTAAGGCCACTTGCAAAATAAAACATTGGAGAAACACTCCCCACAAAACACACAGAAACTTCACCAAACCAACTTCCAATTCAGTGTACAAACGAGCAAAGTTAAACTTGTTCGAACTAACTGCGCAATAGTTACAATATTTACTGCACTTTGATAGCAAAAGCTGAATGAAACCTAGCCCTACCAAAGACTCCCCGTAATTCCCTCAATACACAACATCCATTTCCGATTCAAACAGAATATTTCTCCAACGTTCTCAAATGTACGCAGCTATGGATATGATTTAAAAATAAATAATCGTAAGTGTTTATAGGTAGGGTAGTATCGAACTTTGGTATTTTGGTGGTGTGTGGGTAGTCGTATAAATGTCGAGGGTCAAGGTGAGGGTTGAAGGTCATTGCAATTGCGCAATGTTACTCTCCTACGTGGGGGTTGCACCGGCTATCGATTTTGGCAGAACAACGCTTCTATGAATGCGGTAGGCCCATATTACGTGTTGTCAATGGAATCTTCGGGTATCTGGTTTTTGAGGCATTACATTTTAGCGCACAGGCGTTACATTTTGAAGAGCACTAATTCGAATCACACCAATAGTAATAGCTATTCAAATTTTGACGATACGTCTGGTACACTGATTGAGCGATTGGCTTTTGCGCTGCGGGTCGTGGGTTCGATTCCCGCACGGAACAAATATTTGTATGGCCTACAGATAGCTGTTCCGGGTCCGGGTGTTTGTGTATGTGAAGATATGTGTCTGTAAACGCACCCACGATACAGGATGAATCCTAGTGGGAACTAAAAAGAATACCAACCACTAGACCAACATGGCAGTCAAAACTATGTTATATCACGTCACTATATAATTTTAAAGCCTTAAACTGTACACATTTCTTCACATATTTCTCAGTGACCCAAAAATTAATTACAAACTGTGTAACAGACTGAAATTAATAAAACCACATAGAGGATAATTAAAAATATTTTTTCCCACAATCTAATCTGTCCGTACCCCAAAAAGCAATTTGACCCATTCTATGTTAATCCCTAAAACATAACATGTGTTTTAGTGAACAATAGACACGACCACATTTTGTGAACCTTTTTGTGGTCACTGAGACGAGCTTTTGAGGGTTGAATTAATGGGTGTTGTTTTTTAACTCAATTAATTCTAAAATTCAAGTATAAAACACGTGAAACTTAACCCTAGAATATACTGTAAGTAGTTATGTGTAATTGTAAAATAAAAATTTTAAAAAACATCTACAATGTTACAACTCATTCAAAATATAATATGGAAATGTATCAAAATGGTATGTGAAGGAGAAAGGAGTAGGTTGCTGCTTATTGGTAAAATTATTTCTATTCATAACTTCTGAAATCGATTATGACCGCGTTGGCGATACGCCATAGCAGTGATAGCCTAGTGGTGTGACCGTCGGACTGCCAAGTCATAGGTCTCGAGTTCCAACCCAAGTCACGCACCTCTGACTTTTCGGATTCATGTGCGTATTGTATAATTATTACTTGCTTAAAAACGGTGAAGGAAAACATCGTGAGGAAACCGGCATGCCTGAGAGATATTCAGCCAAGTCAGAGGCCCATGAGCGGCATAAACTCTGACACCAGGTTAGTCACTAACCACACGAAAAGAAGAAAAAGGCGATACGCCTATGATAATCGATATGATATGATATGGGCCGGCCTTAACATATAAGGAAGCCACATACGCTTCATTAATAAAAAAACTAAAAAAAATCCTTTCGAAGCTTTCAAAATCATACTCAATATAGAACAAATGAGAATTCCCGCACCTCATGTTAGAATTTTATGGTATTCCACCGAAACCGTAAACATGAAAGGGTTAACTAGGCGCCGGTCGATCGTACCCTTATTTACATAATTACGTAGAACCAGCCACGAATTTAGTTCGTAAATTTGCATATTCAAATCAACACAGAAAACGTATTAGTTAATTTCTTTTGGATATTAGAAATGGGTAAGGTGGATGGTGGTTGATTGCATGAGAGAAGAGAGTGTAGTGAGAAGGTTGAGAAGGTTGTGTAGTGGTCTTCAGGTCAAAGCACACATATCAACTCGGAAAGGGATCGTCACCGTATCGCCTTTCGCCTCGCCGTCAAACAGGCGTCAACCTAACGTAAGCACGTAACCAAAGCGGATCAGCAGCTCCGATACGTCGACTCGGCAACGGCTGTGCGACGCCGCGCTTACGGCTCGCAGTAACCGTAGTGTGCTGCAGGCAGGCCGCAAGGGTGGACGAAGAGACGTAAGCTCGGATACGGAGAGACGTAAGCGCGGGAACCAAGTTGACCACGCACCGCACCGCGGTTCGTGAGCTTGTCCCGAGGCGAGGCGATTATGTTACGATTCCGATTAGTGTGCGTTGCAGTAGGGAGTTTCATACAAAGAATACTGAACGGCGCGAGTTAATACGGTGACGATCCGTTTCCGAGTTGATATGTGTGCTTTGACCTTTATTCTTCTTTTCGTGTAGTTAGTGACTAACCTGGTGTCAGAGTTTATGCCGCCTATGGGCGTCTGAATTAGCTTCACATGTCGTCGAGAAATATCTCTCAGGCATGCCGGTTTCCTCACGATGTTTTGGTTCACCGTTTTTAAGCAAATGATAATTATACAATATGCACATGAGTCCAAAAAGTCAGAGGTACGTGCCTTCGGTTTGAACTCGAGATCTATGACTTGGCAGTCCGAAGGTCACACCAATAGGCTATCACTGCTTTGGTGATTCTTGTTAAAAGCAATAACTCAAGAAAATAGCAATAACTTAACATCCGTTTACTCCGTGTCCCCACACAGGTTAGAATATAAAACTTCCTCACCGCACGCTGAGAATATACGCGTGTTGTATTCAACAAAACCCAGCACGCGACGTGGTAGGATCTATACGGTCCGCCTGGCTAGCTACCACCCTCACATCACATCAGTCCGGCGCCAAGCAGTTTACTGTGTGTATGTGAGAGCCAGAGGGGTATAGAGGAAACCTTCTATATCCGTGTTCCTTGGATTCGTGTGCTCCATTTTAGACTCTGTCTGCGCTTACCATCAGGTGAGACTAGGGCCAAATACGACCAAATAAGAATAAAATAAATTAAAAATACAAACCCACTAATTTATCTGTGAAACGATAGATTGACGAAGCTCATTACATTGCCAATCAAATCCAGTTGGCAGTATGACAAAAATCAAAAAATACCAATTGTAATTGTTTTTTATAAAATAACTAGCTGTTCTACCGCGGCTGTGCCCGCGTAAATAATTTGACTACAGCGCCACCTATCGGATCCCAGCATAGATACGAACTATCGTCTCAACAAAACAAATGTATTGTGTAAATATGACCTCAATCGGTAAAGTTGTTCTCAAGTTATGGCGCGAGCAAGGGAAATAGGGATACATTTTTAAATATACAAGGTTAGTCGGAAAAGGGGTACTAAGCCGAAAGGATGTTAAAGTACTCATAATAAGGGATAACTTTTGTTCTATAACTTTGCCCAAAACTCGATAGTTTAAGAGAAATAGCTTTTCAAAGATTTCGTAATAAATATGCTAAAATCTATCTGTCTATGATCAGCTGTTTTTACAATTTAGGTCATATTTGGGGTCACGGATTAGAAAACTAATTTTCTGAATTCTTAACTAAAGCAGGAATGTTTTTTTTTGAAAAAACTAAAATAAAAATCTTTTTGCATGCAAATAAAATTTATCGAATTTTGAAATTTTAACACTTGCTTTAATATAGTCATCAGTGATACTTTAGATGGCCCGCGGCTTAGTACCCCCTTTCCGACTAACCTTGTATAGATAGGTAATGTTTAATTGATAAACAAAACGAATCATTTTATATCGGAAACCACACAGCAACTACATACATGTTTTATTTACAAAATAATCATCAATTTGTGGTCAATATCAACACAATTGCTATCGCGGTTAGAACAGACCACACAATTTTGCCTACATACAATGTTAAATGCATTTTCCATTTCCAATTTCAATTTGTACGAATTCAATTAATTGAACTTAATTGGACACAATTGATTACAACTCTGTATTCACATAACAAATAGGTTTACTAAAATAAACAAATTAATTGTAACCACAAATTAAATGTAAGATAAATCTTTATCATACAAATCCTATCAAATCTATAGCTAGTTATCAGATAATTATATTATAGTGATATAAAGGACATAGAAAGGACGGCTAACATTATTATTATTTTTGTTTATAAAGATAACAGCTTGTATACATAATAAGTCAGGATGTCCACCCTTTTATTTGTGAAAGCATGCAGTTACACATGCCCATTAGTAGTCTGCACGAAAGCATGCTAATGCCGATCAAATACTACCTACTAACATCTGCGTAAATAACATGCTAATCTCAGGAACTACTGGTTGGAATTATAAAAATATTTGTGTTGGTAAGTCCATTTATCGAGGAAGGTTATAGGCTATATAACATCACGCTACGACTAATAGGAGCGGAGCCTAAATGAAAAATGTTGCAAAAACGGGAAAAATGTCCACCCATGCGAAGCCGGGACGGGCCGCTAGTAATAATAATCCCTTATAAAAACGTTTAAGTTGATCGGTTTTATCTTGCCGTACCCCTGCAGCATCAGGATTTGAGGATTAAAGGTTGACATTATTATAATGTTGTATTGTCATGGGAATTGAATTTGTGTGCGAAGCTTCAGGAGAATCGGTTAAGCAGAAGTAGTTGAAAAATCTGTCGCAAGATTTGAATCAAACAAAGAAACAAATATACGAAGTTAAGTTAATTAGAACCGTTTAAAAACGAGCATGCTTATTCTGAGTTTGATATTGAATCGCAAGCCGGTTGATTTTTGAGCAACGTCGTAAGCGTGCTTATGGAAAATCATGGCAACCGAAATATCAAGATGACATTTATAAAATTTCTTTTCCCGTACTTTTAATGTTGATTTGTTTAATTGTGAATTATAGTGTATTATTATAAACGATGTCGAATACGGATTACGAGCGGGACTATTGGCAATATGGGAATATTGACATCAAGTATACTCCACCAAGAAGAACATAGTCTGCTTAGTTGTCGGCAATAAGATTGACTAGCATGCAGTACCCACAAGCCCGAGATGGAATAAGTTCGTAGGTGGTGCTTGCCACCAGCAAAAGCATTCCCAAGGAGGGTTGACGCCAGGCAGGCGGCCGGTCATAAAATATAGCCGAAACATTTGTGCAGTATGATATGAGACATACTGCGCCGACCCCAAATAAGTTGGGATAAAGACAGTAGGATGATATTGTAAGCGTGTTTATAATCATGCTCATTTAGTCAATCAAAACACAACAGTTAACACGTATACCTATCTAGTTGGGTTGCTTTCAAGCATGGATTACCGTAATCTTAGATTACAAATTGATAGTTAAAAGTAGCAAAGAAAAGACAGTTGTTTAAACAATACTTTTTACATATTCACGCTCGTTAGTGCCTTATAACGTTAACGTGCGCGTAAATGTAAGGTCAGCGGTGGTCCTAGGTGGCGCCAATGTTCGCTTCAAAGCAGCTAGTCTCTTACATAGAAAAAGCATACGCTTGACCCCTACCCACGCTTACGTACACGTAAATAAACCCTTACAGTTCGAACAATGAATAATACCCAACGGACACCATTTCCCTTCCTAGATTAAAGGAAGGAAACAGAGAACATAACTCAAATACCCGATGAAGTATCTACGTACAATATCATACTTGAATGAGACGTAGGTGGTGAATGAATGCGTGGGCAGACAGAGTAGGATGGCGATATTGAGAAGAAAGAAGTGTAAGCGAGAAGGAAGTTTCTCCACCCTGGAGGGTGGCCGCCCACGCTCAGTGAATGGGTGACGCAAAGTTGTTGCTTCGCTGCTTTTCACGTTATTATTTTCTGAGGCTCAGATGCTGGCTGATTAGTATATATTTAATCTTTTTATTGTAATAATAAATGGCAGATGAAAGAGAATGGTAATTCAGTTATTGATTGGCTTCGTAGACAGCTACGCAGAAAATGGGCTACGCAGTAAGTGAAATTACGCCGTAGCCGCGTTGCTACGAGTATACAGCTACGCTCTCGTGTTTTTGCTACGATACGTATCGGTACAGTATTTTGAAACTTTTGCGTTTGTAGTCGTATCAAATGATACTAAAAGCGTGGGCTTGTGATATTCTTAGTATTTTGAAACAAGTAGGTATGTTGTACACGTATTAAGGATATCAATATTCGTAGAATAATAATTTATCAAAGTGATGCTATTTCGGTTAGATTTCAGTGCTACACTATGTATTGATCTTCATTTAGTATTCTGAGCTTCAGATTAGGAACAATTAGATTAGGTACATTATCTATTGTTATGTGGGCGTTTGTATGTTATGTAACCTTTGACTAATGTATTATTGTGTTAATCGAGTTAATCTGGAATGGAATACGTAATAGCTACCCATACGCAAGTATATTATATAATAGTATGAATTACTATTAGGTCTGAAACTCCTTTATCTCCACTTTTTAATAAATACTAATAATGTCCACAATTAATTAATTGTTAAATGGCAGATTCCTATAATTTATCGAGCGTTATTGGTTAAAATTAAGACTTGTATCTTCTATACTAATATTATAAAGAGGAAAGATTTGTATTTTTTTATTTTTGTATGTAACGAATAAACTTAAAGACTACTGGACCGATTTCACAAAATATTTTGCCGTTAGAAAGCTACATTATCACTGAGTAACATAGGCTATGGGCGGAGGTGTGAGGACACAGCTAGTTACCAATAATGAAACAAAGACCTTTGAGGCTTTGCATAGTAGGTAGGCCCTGCCATACGTTAGTAGCTATCACAAGTAAAACTTGCTTACGAGTCTATTTAATAATGCCAAGTTTGGCAATAAAACATCCTACCATTGGTAAGCAAAACGAATCGTTTTTGCCATAGGAACATAGGTGGTTTTTTTTATTACGCTTGTTATACTGTAAAATACACAGCATGACAAAATATTGTGCTAAAAATAACAGTAATTCATATCATCGCGTAGGTGTTAGAGTTTGTACCACATCTAGGTACATACGCTTTTAAGTACATTATCTACGGAAACTTTGTTACTTCAACGGTTTCTAATACTACACTTTAGAGGTAGCTAAAATGGTAACTTTATTATGTCTAAATATGTGTGAAGTTATCTGAATCGGAATGTTACCTTTTTGATCATAATTTAAATTTTTTCTGATGTTTCCAAATTCAAAATTTACTATCCCAGTTATACCAGATAATAATAACAGTGATAGCCTAGTGGTGTGACCGTCTGACTGCCAAGTCATAGGTCTCGAGTTCGAACCCAAGGCACGCACCTCTTACTTTTTGGATTCATGTGTGTGTGTTGTATAATTATCACGTGCTTAAAAACGGGGAAGGAAAACATCGTGAGGAAACCGGCATGCCTGAGAGATATTTCTCGACGGCAAGTGCAGCCAAGTCAGAGGTCCATGGGTGGCATAAACTCTGTCACCAGGTTAGTCACTAACCACACGAAAAGTAGTAAGTACCTAGTAGTAGATACCAGATAAAGGAATTACCAAGCCTGCTTACTCACTGAATAATTTGTTGCTAACAATGTCAAACATTATACGAAGAGTGCTACTTCTATCTGATCCTCAAAGAAGACTCCAAATTCACATTACCGGACTTTGAGATAAAAAATAAGACCTGGCAATCGACAGTCAAATGTTTAACTTAGGACCAATAATGCGGACATAAGGACCATTTTACGTTGTACTAAAATTTTCGACGACGTGTTCACTATAAGCAATACCTTTTTCAGAGAAGCTTGTGTCCATCAGTGAAGTTGATGAAATAAGGTTGATAGTAGTACTGGAGTACTTCTCCTAAGTTTTACATTCGTTTTACGAGGTCTCCATGTTATAAGAGTAGTAGTACTTCGCCCAATTGGATTCCATATAAGTCGGAATTAGGTTAATACACTTAGTGAATGTAAGGTTCTATGGTTACTAAAATGCATAAGGAAATGTAGAATATGTATTTCAGTGAAAGTAAATTAGTAGTGTAGTAGTATATTATTAACATAATATTACACCTGTATTCCCCGAAGGGTTCCAGAAGTGTATAGTAACACCCTCAATCGCCGTTATGTTTAAGTCCCATGACCTAGGGGCGAGCCTATTGGCATCTACCGGGCACAAATACAAACTCCGGGCTGCTACTGAGGAATTCCATACGGAAAAACCCAATAACACTTTGCTCGACCTGGGGATCGAGCCCGGGACCTCACGATCAGCGGTCGCGCTTGCCACCACTAGACCAACGAGGCAGTTGAATAGCATTGCATCTAAACTAAGTTTCTATACTACACTAAGATATACGCATTTAAAATTAATACAAGAATTTTAAAATTTCCATACATTCAATCTCTGTCTCTCAAGAAATCGCGACAGTCTTCTTGCGAATGACGCGTGCATGACGTCAGAGGGCTCGGTGGCGTGACGTCACAACCACCACCCAAAGGAATGGGGCAGCTGCGTACTGCGTAAATGCGTCGTTTAAAAGTAACGTGAAAGCACGCACTTCAAGCCATATTGAACCTTAAGGTGATACGACAGGTCTGATTTTCAGTAGGCAGGTTGGTTAGTTCTAGTATAGTCTGGTAGGTTAGGTCGTTCGGTTGTCATCTACACTCGTTAGCAAGATGGCTGTAGGTACAGAAGGTAATAATAGGGACCCGGGCTATCGGATTAATGTGAAATACAAAAGACATTAAGCTTAGACACGACTAGGTAATAGGTACTCTGTAGGTATGTTTATGTACTAATTGCTGAACTGGATTAGTCGTCCGATAATTTCCAATTCAATAGAGCAATTAATTAGGTTAGTATTGACATTCTACATGACTAACTATTGAACTATTGTCCTTTATTAATGTCGTAAAATTAGCTCAAGACATCGAGGTTCGAAATCGCTCGAATGGTCCTTATGTACGGCAGCTTTTACTATCCACGTTATACAGGGTTATTTGTAAAACACCGATAACCTCTCAGGACTATGTTAATAACATCATAAACAACAACTTTTGTTCTATGAATTTTAAAAATTCATCATATTTTATGTAATCAGATTTTCATACAAAAATAAAAATATTTAAATTGAACGGTCTAAATGTTACTAAGTGTATGCGAAGCAAAAGAAAGCGATAGTAAAATAGCGAGGGAAGCGGGGTTAGGGCGGCGGGGACGCTTTAGAGCGTTCAATTTAAATATTTTTATTTATGTAACTAAAATATGATGAATTTTTAAAAGTCATAGAACAAAAGTTGTTGATTATGATGTTAGTAACATACTCCTGAGAGGTTGTCAGTGTTTTACAAATGACTCTGTATAGGAATTTATGGGAATTTGTGAGGACTGGTCCTTTTTTTTTCTCCAGTTATAAAGAATACAGTATACTCTCGGAACATCAAAAACTCGACGTAGTGTTATTTACGCAGCGGGAAAGTACAGCCGTAGTGTTGTCTGTCCTCCGCAGTCTTTAAGTAGACAGTGGTATAAGCAAAAGGATTTTTTATGTTTTGTTTTTCATTCTGTTGTTATAATGAAATATTGCCCCTTAGATTGATTCGATAAGTACATATCTACCTACTCATAACATATTGCACTGATATGCTGTCAGAAGAAAAAATAAAATATGAGCCAAAATAATCATGAGGTTCGGGGTTCGATCTCCAGGTCGGGCAAAGTGTTATTGGGTTTTTCCGTGTAGAATACCTCAGCAGTAGTTTGGAGTTTGGATTTGTGTCCGGTTGATAGCAAAATGCTCGCGAAATGAGGGTGTTACCACCTCTGCCCAACCCTTTGGGGAATACAGGCGTGATGTTATGTATGCTATTCAACTAATAAGAAAAAAGATAATGATACATATTATTGTATTACAATATTAAGGTACAAAAGAAAAATACATCACGCAAAGCAGAAAAAGATTTAACGTTGGTACCTGTACTAATGTAAACATTGTGTCAAAGGTACCAACGCCTTCCGTTAGTTTGTTACAATTTATTAGGGATGTTATACAAAAATGTTAACAAAGTATGACGATAAGACAAAGTATGTATGTACGTAATATATACATACGATACAACTTTAAGGTAATAATGAATAACCTCGTCGATAAAACTTACTCGTCTTCTGTTTGGCATGGACATACACTTGTAACTTTAAAAAAAAACTCGCGCCCGCGGCTTTACTGAAAACTTTTGAATAATATTTGCGGACCGAAGGTTACAGAATAATTTTATCCTACACAAGAATTAAGTGCCTGATTCTGTAAACCAAACCTTATTTATTTTTTAAACCACAACATCTTGTGCCCCATTCCTTTGCTGAAGTGGAAATGAAAGAAAAACAAACTGGAAGCGGTTTGTTTTTCCGGACGACGGAGGAGAAAATGTCTTGAATATTATGGTCCTGGCACCTTTCAATTATGATGCTTGAATAATAACCATGGTAATCTTACGCGGCCTTCGATGCATCAAAAATCTTAAATATGAATAAATAAATCTTTTTTATAATTCCTCCCAGAAAGTGTATCTCAAATATCGTAATCTCTGCGCATAACGAATAAAAGCAATTCACTAATATTTCATCCACAATCCAAATTAAATGTACTAAGCATTCTCTAAGTGAATTAATCTCAAACTAGCCATGAATTAAAAATTCCTTAGAGCTAAGTACTTCACCATCGATAATGGTAAATAACTTTTTACACCTTTAATAAATTTACCATTCATTCGCTTCTCTGCTGTTTGTTATAAATCCCTTGGGGACATGCGACTGTGTCTTTGCATTATTTGCAATCCTACGCGTGTCGTGGACGTGTACGGACTTACGTACATGTGTGTATGTAGGTACGTGTTTGTTTCTATTACTGGCCTGCAGTGACGGCTATACTAGGCTAACAAGATTATCTTGTGACTTCCATTATGTAGGAAGTGAAGATGGTTTCAGTATTGAAAAATAGCACTAGTTATGTAATACTTACATACTTAATTTTAAATCTCATTCATTTAAAATTTGGTCCTTTTCAGGAGAAAGGACCAATCATCAAAAACAATAAAAAATTGGATGCAAAATTGCGAAAGACGCAGTTTGAGTTCATTATCATTATATTAAATGAAGAAAGGGTGACCAAAAATAGCAAACGATCGCCAAAATAATCTGAAGATCTCAGCAACAGTAAGCGTTAGCAAACTGCAAGAAGATGAAATGCCTTAATTAGTAAATCTAAAATTCACGTACTTAACCAAGCTAGAAAAACCGACAAACTTTTCTCAAGTTAAATCAATGTCTTAGCGTGTGTAGAAGTAATTGTTTATCAGGCTAGGCACAGCTTGTAGCGACCTCTAACGACACAGCCAGTGGGCGACCTAACTCGATAAGTGTTCGAGGAATACGTCCGAGAAAAGAACACTGTGCAGGCAGTTCGCAGTAAGAAAATAAGTATACAAATAAAATTTTCTGACTTCTTCTAGACTGTTTTTGATGTAATTTGTGAAAAAAAGATAACCATGGAAAGGATAACCTTGCTTCGTTGGTCTATTGATGGCAAGCGCTACTGCTAATCATGAGGTCTTGGGTTCGATCCCCAGGTCTGGCAAAGTGTTATTGAATTTTCTCATGTGGAATTCCTCAGTAGCAGCCTGGAGTTTGGATTTGTGCCTGGTTGATGGCAATAGGCTCGTCCGCTATTACATGGGACTTAAATGTAACGGCGAAATGAGATAAAAGTTATTTATTTTACAAATATGAATATCTTTTATCTTTTACTGTGACTATACACCTCTGCCCAACCCTTCGAGAAATACAGGCGTGATGTTATGTTATGGATAACCTTGTTCCTCTGAGGTTTGGGGAGTTTGTCCTCAATGATGGTAGAGATGACAGTGCGCGTGCTTTGGACAACACGATCAGTGTTTTAAGCCAAGAGTCCCTCATATACCAGCCTCCTAGTGTTGAAGAGAAACAAAAATTCAACCTTCTTCCATAAACTGTAACTACTGAGTCTTGCTTATGGCAATATCTCTTGACTGAGCGTTCATTGAGAGGCGTATCTTCAGCAGTGGAAGTTTACGGGCCGCTATGATAATGATGATGATCATCGAGACTAGCTCCTCACCACCAAAACCCACACAGTACAACACACTTTACCTTCTGTTCCCATCTCCTCGATACCCTGAGAGACTGCGCACGTAAAAGACCCGTTTAATATTCAATCCAGCTTCACACAATTACTGGTCCTCAACCCTCCGTATTGTTTCCCTCCTCCCGACGTAATGTGGTTTAGATTCTTGCACACGACTTGAATATTATTGTGGGACAATAAACAGAGTGATTGATGATGGGTAAACAGTTTTGTTTTGAAAGAAGAGATTGAAGGGCTGTTAAGAGGTTAAATTGATGTCCATAAAGTTGGAACTGCCTCGTTGGTTTAGAGGTGGCAGGCGCGACTGCTGAACGCAAGGTCTTCCGTGCAGAATTCCTCAGTAGCAGCCCGCGGTTTGGATTGGTGCCAGGTTGATGGCAATAGACTCGCTCCCTATTACATGGGACTTAAACATAACAGCGAAATGAGGGTGTCACTATCCACCTCTGCCCCTCTCTACAGGCGTGATGTTATGTATGTAAAATTGGATATAGCCGTCAACAGTTCACTGGAGAGAGCTTTGTCCTTGTACTTAGGTAAATGTGCCAAGCACAAGTAGGAACGGTACCTCTGTTACATAATATATAACATAATATGTGTGTGTGTTCATGTACAGACAGCTGTGTTAATTGGATACCACCCTAGTAACCTGTGGAAGCTCTTTTAATGGACCTTAGTACTTCTGGTAGGTAAATTTTTTGTGAAGGTATTTATATTCTGACGTTGACATATTCGGTTGCGCTCTGAGTGAATTTACAAGGATCTATCAATAGAATTTGCTATTGTATAAACAGTGGAACTATTTAATATATAGTCTAGCCTGTAAGGATATTTGTAACTAGCGGCCCGTCCCGGCTTCGCACGGGTGGACACTTTTCCCGTTTTTGCGTCAGTTTTCATTTATGCTCCGCTCCTATTGGTCGTAGCGTGATGTTATATAGCTTATAACCTTCCTCGATAAATGAACTATTCAACACAAAGAGATTTTTTCAATTCCAACTAGTAGTTCCTGAGATTAGCGCGGTCAAACAAACAAACTCTTCAGATTTATAATATTAGTATAGATTTTGGAGTAAATAAATATATATTAATCCCTATTATATTCACAAAACTACAAGTGCCAGGGTTCATTATAAGAGCCTTCAAAATTACCAGAGGGTACCCAATTAATTCAGCAGTCTGTACATCTTTTTCCCTATTTGGTATATAGTCATCATTCAATCAATATGATTTTCGTTTCCTTAACCACAATAATTGAACGTTTACCTTATTTCATTTTATAATCTCTTTCTTCCACTGTCATCCTTTTCCATCCTTAGACTCCAACTCTTAATAGGTACCTCCTCAAACTTCCATTACAAATAAATTACAAAAGCAGAGCCATTAGAAGCTGTTGAACAAACAGACAGGCAAACAATGAGAGCGACCGACTTTGTTCTAGTGAGGGGACGTTATCGCTCCTAATAAAGCCTGAGGTTAAATATCGATACAAACAAATACTGATACGTTTCAACGTGCGCCGGATACGAAGCGTAGGGATGGGAATGTGTGGGAATTATTTATATCGATTTTTAAATAAAATATGAAAGATTTCTTTTGCATAAAACAAATTTTGCTATCGAAAGTTGATCTATACAACATGTTACACAATTTCCCATGAAAAATGTAAATATTCAAGTAGTCTTTTACGATTGTTGTCATTTACCTCTCAGAGGAAATTAGGTAAGAATGTAAATAACTTTCTGTGTAGTCTACTTTTTAGTTTTATGTTTTCAGGGTTGCATTTCAATGATGATTATTTTATGTTGTATCCAATACCTTTTTTTTTGGGTCATACCTACTACGGTTTTCGAATATTGCGAATAGACTCTTTACAAGGGACCTTTTAACCCCCTTTCGGCATTTGGGGGTATTTTTGTATCACGTTGTATTATTCTCGATGTTACAGTTATTCCCCTTAAAAATTAAGTATATTGTAAAGTTAACCACTAAGGTACTTTCATGACCTCTAAGCTATAAATCCAACATTATAACTCTTACCTTTATCGATGCTAAAGTAAACCCTATCCCTAAAGTATCACGAAAAAGATCCTAAACGTCAGCATAAATTCTAATTAAAAATTAATTTTCATCGATACCGCCTCCTCCCTCATAGTCGCCTGGTATGAGGTTCTATTTAAAGGTTCTCCTTGAATGGTCCGCCCTCTCCCCTCCTGTCGGGGAACGTTACACACAAAACATTCCCTCGCAAATTGTGCCTGAACTTCAGTTTGCTCAGCTGATTGATTAGATTTTTTTTATTTTATGTTTTCCTGGTACATGATAACGGCTTTTGACGGGATTTTATATTTTTCAATTGAGGGTTTATTTGTTTATTGAATCAAGCCTCGTTTTGTAGAAATTCTTTGGCAAAAAAATATTTGGTTTACGAAATGTTTTGAATTAAATTGTAATTGGCTCCGACCCGAAAGACCAATTTTTGATTTTTGATGTGTGCACTTTTACGGCCAGTCACAAAATAATACAATACATTAAATAGAAATACATTTCCTATATAAAAAAGTTGTATTATAATACATCAGTCCACGTGCTTAGTACACGAAGCATCTACAATTCCGTGAGAGAGACGGAAAATAAATTCCAAGTTTCAGCAGCAATTTGATGAACGGTGGAAGTTTCTGGATTCCAGTTCTCTTATTCTTAGGTTATTATGGAAATCCAATGTAAAGTGATTTTAAAATACTCCGTACCTAGTAGGAAATTGGAAAAATCAGGATCAAAATGCAAATGCAATATAGATCATTGAGTAGTTTAAAGATTATAACATTTATAACAAAATAACTATTTTTTCTATTCTCGGTTCAGTGTATTCGAAAAATTTCGTTACCAACAGATTATTTTTTGGTCTCCAAAGATTTATAAAAATATATTGGTCCTTATTACTCCAATTTATTTTGTATGTTTGACCGGTGATACGCTCAAATAAATAAATAAGAGGATCCAAGCACATCAATCACTACAACATGCTATTAGGGACATTGGATTTCGTGTAATTCCCACATGACCTCACTGACAGCAAATACCGCCCTCTAAATATTACTTTAGGTGAAATATGTCAAGAATAGCCTTTTATTTATCATTTTACTTTGACAAAGAATGGGACTATTTTTGAAGATAATAGTATGTTATAAGACTTAAAGCTCCCGAGAATAGGGTGAAAGTAAGAACACACTTGGGTTAAAATAAGCATGTAAGTAATAGAATTTTCTGGAACACCGGGGCTGTGAAACAGGTGATAGGTAAATGTTGACGCAGGAGAAAAAGTTATAAAACTATAGGGTATTCTGGAAAACGACTAGAAGTTTCTATCAAGTTTGTGCTGTATTATTGCGACCAAGAATTTGAGTAAAAAGCATGGTGACTATATTGCCGACACGTCATTTTAATTAAGCATTGTGTCAAGAACACTCTTATTCTGCTGGTAATTTCTATTGGCACTACCTACGCAGGTTTAAGCCGCGGAACAAAGGACCAGAAATAAAAAAAATAATGAAGAGCAATTGAAATGTTAGTTTTTTAACAATTTAACTTATTTGATCTTTTTGCGTTTCCGTAACCAGCTAAAAATAGCTCCATCTCCCCATTCCTCTTATTTTGTGCCGCAGTTGTGTGACGTAGACGGGGTGTGGGGTTCTATTCTGAGTTGTGCGTGGGTTTACGCCTGCTGGTGAAGGTTGGAGGGGGTACTCGACGCTATAGTAGGCCTAATGGGGAAAGTTGGCAAGCTAGGTAATAGGTAGGTACGTGAGATTTTATGTATGCTAATGTTAGGTGATTTATAAGGTCATATTTTGTGAATTAGGTGTAAAATTATTTAGTTTCAAGCTTAGTATTTGCGTACGTCCATAACAAAACTACGCCTTTTTTACTTTGATTCCTCCTCCTAGCGTCGTGTTCCTCATTACTGAGGGTCGTGATTCCCCCATTCCCCATTCTCTGACAACCTTGCGCCACCTGTGCCTGTCTTTGACGATGTGGAATGCCTGGTGGAGTTTGGTGTCTAGACCTTTGCGGATCTGGTCAGACCATCTGACCATATTTTACTTTGATTATATTACTAAAAAGCTGTGAAAATTATTTTCTTTTTCTCAGCGTACGCTTTTCGAGCAAAGTTTTGTTAGGTCGACGTAGAATTTCAAGGCAAAACATATCGATTTCGACAATATCATGTGAATTCGACCTATATAATCCATCTCCCGTTGTTGCCTTTAGCAAATGCGACAAAAAGGTATGGCGTTAGGATTACGAAGATGCGGTCAATGATAATAGGGGTTCTAAACAAAAACAGAGAGAGTCAACAGAGAGATATGGATGAGAAAGGTCTTTGAATGGTCGTCCACTTTCAGGGCTCACATGCGCAAAATTTTTGGGTAAATGAAGTTGTATCAATGATCTTAAAAGTTAAAGGCTACCTAGTGCCTCGTTAGTCTGGTGGTTGGCATGCGCGACTGCTGATCGTGAGATCCTGGGTTCGATCCCCAGGTCGGGCAGTGTTATCGGGTTTTTCCGTGTGGAGTTCCTTAGTAGCAGCCAGGAGTTAGAATTTGTGCCTGGTTGATGGTAATAGGCTCGCCCCCTATTACATGGGATTTAAACAAAACGACGAAATGAGGGTGTTACTATACACCTCTGCCCAACCCTTCGGGGACTACAGG
This sequence comes from Amphipyra berbera, assembly GCA_910594945.2. Lineage (NCBI taxonomy): Eukaryota > Metazoa > Arthropoda > Insecta > Lepidoptera > Noctuidae > Amphipyra > Amphipyra berbera. The sequence goes on along the minus strand of OU343131.1, from coordinate 2,160,098 downwards.
CGTGATGTTATTTATTTGATTGCTGAAAGGGGAGCATAAGTAAAAAGACCAACACAACTCTTGGTCCTTCTGTCTTCACACGTAAGCATTAACATGTGTCATTATTCACATAATTTTATGTAAAAACAGATTTTTATAAATTACACTGATTTTATGCACAATTACTTGTGAATTTTCTTTAAAATTACACAGCTGTGTTTAATTAAATTCTTAACAATGTTATTGTAATGAAATTTCCGGCCTTTCAATGAACATTTGTGCGTATAGTTACTGTCTATTGAAAGATATACCTATTGTGTAGGTATAATTTGCATACTCAAAAAATATATTCGTGATTTACCTCATATTACGAGGAATATAATATTATTAATATTTCATTAAGTTGAAAATTATTTTTCAAAAAAATTCAGGCAGATACGGCCCATATGACGGGAAGTGGCTGCCGCCGCTTATACCTACAACACTAAGAGGATTGCTGATGCGTTACCAACCTTAGAGGCAAAGTTGGAAAGTCTCATTTGCCTGTAAATCTGATTCTCTATCTAACTCATTCAAGAAACAGTTTCTGAAATATCGCACCGTAGAAATTGTATAAGTTTATTTTATTAAACACTAGCGACCCGCCCCGGCTTCGCACGGGTGCAATGTAGATACTAACGTGGGGCATATAAACCTTCCTCTTCAACCACTCTGTCTATTGCTGAAAACTGCATTAAAATTCGTTGCGCAGTTTAAAAGATCTAAGCGTACAGACAGCGGGAGCGACTTTGTTTTATACTATGTAAAGATAAAGATAACATACATAACCTAACACCTACTGAGGAATTCCACACGGAAAAACCCAATAACACTTGTCCGACTTGGGGATCGAACCCAGGACCTCAGGAACAGCAGTCTCGCTTATCACCACTAGACCAACGAGGCGGTTTATTTTATTAGAATGCAGAGAATGTCAGCTCTGGAACTGGTCTTTTTATACGAAAAACTTCATAATAAAGTTTTGTCTGGTTCTTGTCAGTCGTTGTTACTGAAGTATCATTAATTAAAATTGTCTTGTTAGTAACGAATTAGGAGACAACTTTTCAAGTCCTCAACTATGACCTTTAAGGATCTAAAGTTAAATTGGTCCTATTGTGGTCCTTAGACCGAATATAGAACGTAACAGGCCTAAATTCAATTTATTCATGTTAAACAAACTCGTCAGTATGACTGATGGTTTGTGTTAGCAAACAGTTTTGTTGTAAGCGGTGTTTATGTTACAAAAGTTGTTACAACTGAGTTAATCACTGCATAACAATCAGCCCATTACTGTCCCACTTCTGGGCACGGGCATCTTCTCAGTATAAGAAGGGTTTAACAGATTTCATCCAAAATGACGGCCGTTCCATTTAGATATTTTTCCTTCAGTATAAAATAGTAAAGTAACGCGGTCTCTGCATTTTGGTTCACGTGGGCGTTCAAATCAGGTCAATTCTATTCAAATGTAAATCCACACACATGTACATCTGTGAACACTGAACACGTGTACACAGTTTCAACTGCGAGTCGTGATAGGTCAACATAGAATACAATGAAAGCATATAAGCTAGCAAAGAGAGCTACAAAATAGATTAAGACGCAGGGGAAGTATCTTACTATGCCCGATTTGTAATTTCCTAACACCTCAAACTTGCACAAAATTAAACCTTTTATAGTACGTTCTGCATAGCTTTTTCCCAACGATGTTGGGGTCAGCTTCCAGTCTAACCAGATGCGGCTGAATACCAGAATTTTACACGGAGCGACTGCCATCAGTTACTGGGTAATGCCGATATTCTAAGGCTAGTCCGATTGTCAGGCTTTCGGGCTTCTGACTACCTGTAAAGACCGTCACAGGTATTCTTATGATACCCAGGATCGAATGTTTAACGTGCTCTCCGAGACACGGAGAACGAATAGTCATCCACAGACTGACCGCGGCAAGTGCAGCTTAACCTTGCAAATCTAATGATCCGTGCGGTTCTTAATTATCCACGAGTCCTTTGCTTAATTAAAGCTTTTATAGTAACATAACATCACGCCTTGTATTCCCCAAAGGGTTGGGCAGAGGAATATAGTATCACCGTCATTTCACCGTTATATTTAAGTCCCATGTAATAGAGGGCGAGCATATTGCTATTAACCGGGCACAAATCCGGACTCCGGGCTGCTACTGAGAGATTCCTAATGGAAAAACCCAATAACACTTTGCTCGACCTGGGGATCAACACGCTCAGCCGTCGCGCTTGCGGCCACCAGACCAACAAAGCAGTCTATATTAACAGTAACAAAATAGTCGCATAAACAAAATTAATCTCAAACATCTACCATCCCACTAAAACCATTTTATATCCAAGTCTTGTTTCCGAAAACCGCTTTAGAATCTTAAGCAGTCCGGTCAAAGGTCAACAGACAAACGCCAACACTTGTTCGATTAAAGTTTCGACGCCGTATACCAAGTTGTTAATTAAGTAGTTAACAAAGTTTTTGATCTGGAAGCTTTCATGCGTAACAGAGGGTAGGAAGAGGTCTCGCAGGGGATGGTACCTTTGGTGACAAAAGGTTACCGGGTCAGCAGCCCACTCGAAGAAAACTTGAAAGTTAAAAACTTCATTTTAACGTATTTCCAAGTCCGGACGCATTTCACAGAAGGTCTCTATAATAAGGGACTGGACACATCTATAAGCATCGATACAAGTCCAAGTCATAGGTCTCGAGTTCGAACCCAAGGCACGTATCTCTGACTTTTCAGATTCATGTGCGTATTTTATAAGTATCACTTGCTTAAAAACGGTGAACGAAAACATCGTGAGGAAACCGGCATGCCTGAGAGATATTTCTCGACGGCATGTGAAGCCAAGTCAGAGGCCCATGGATGGCATAAACTCTGACACCAGGTTAATCACTAACTACACGAAAAGAAGAACAAGCATCGATACGCATTGGAAAATGACCATTGTATAAAGATGCGTACAGATGCTTCACTTTTCGCATCGATTCATCTTTCGCATCAAACTGAGGTAATGTGCGTAGTAGCTAATGCTTCCGGAAGCTGACGCATGCTTACACAGCTGATCGAAATCGAACTTATCGCATGCAAGTCACTGGAGATGCGTAAGCACATTAAGCACGCTTAATACGCTCACGAAAGTACTTTATGAGCACAACATAACATAACATCACGCCTTATATTATCCGAAGGGATCGACAGAGATGTTTTTAGTACACCCTCGATTCGTCAGTTATGTTTAAGTCCCATGTAATAGGGGGCGAGCCTATTGCCATTAACAAGGCACAAATCCAGACTCCTGGCTGCTACTGAGAAATTCCTAATGGAAAAATCCAATAACACAAGGTGTTTGGTGATGAATAAAAGATCTTCTTCGATAGTGCTTAAGCGTATAATGTTTCTTGATTTTTACAAGAACCATTGCGTGTACGTCGTCTGACCGTTGAGCGATTGAAGATTTTAATGCTATAGTGGCGTCGCGCGGTGGTGTAGTTTTGAACGAACGAACGAATCATGACGATGCGTAGACAGAAGCACAAATGTGTCTAAAATTATCCAGATATTTGCGTATTGATGCTGATGGATGTGGTAAGGCCCTTAAGTAAGTCACAAAGTCAAGAAGAGTTTGTTGCCTTCTATGTACCGGGAAAAAGTAAATATAAATAGGAAACGAGAGCCTTCGAGTAAACGAACCGTTCTGGAGCTGAACCGTTCTCTTTGAACAAAATGTTGAAAAAGTTGGAGGATACAAGTTTGGGTTGCGTTTTGAGTGAGATGGGGAAGTATATAGTCCTTGAGACTTAAATATGGTGTTTGTATTAGTTTTAGTGGTCGATTTATATTGGTTTAAATGGGTTCGATTCCCACTACGAGCAAGATAAATTGAAAATACTGCTGATACCAGTGGAACCACTGGGAAGGGAGACAGTTTTTTGGGACTGTCTATTGTAACATTGACGTTCATAAATAACTAAGTAATTCTAGTTTATTTTTAATACAGAGTTTTTTTATTCCTTTCATAAAACTGTGGCAGAAGAGCATGAGAGACAGAGAAAAAGACAAAGAATTAAAAAAAAAACTTATATTTACATAGTATAGAATAAAGTCGATCCCGCTGTCTGTACGCTTAGATCTTTTAAACTACGCAACGGATTTTAATGAAATTTTCAGCTATAGATAGAGCGATTCAAGAGTAAGGTTTATATGCCCCACATTAGTATCTACATTGCACCCGTGCGAAGCCGGGGCGGAGCTAAAGTTAAATATAAGACAAGGGTATATGGATTTGTGCTTCAGCCACCATACCTATTTCTCAGCGTGCTGACTAAAGCCGATAGACCTTAGGGTATTTCGGGCCATTTTGACAGAAGCCTATGTACAGCAAAAGACTACCATAGGCTCAAGAGTCAAATATTTTTAATTCTTCTTTTAAGTAACGCACAAGTTAATTTATACATAGGTACATAATGTTATAATTTTCATGATTAATACATAACGGGCAACATCATAAATATTAAATGTAAATTTCAAAAAGACGCCATGTTGTAAACTTCTAAAATAACATTTAAATATATTTTCATATTTATTTAAGAGAAATTTGTTTGCAGTCATATTTTCGTCCTTTTTTTTCGTGTGGTTTATGATTAACGTGGTGTCAGAGTTTATGCCGCCCATGGGCCTCTGATTTGGCTTCACATGCCGTCGACAAATATCTCTCAGGCATGCCGGTTTCCTCACGATGTTTTTCTTCACCGTTTTTAAGCAAGTGATAATTATACAATATGCACATGAATCCGAAATCAGTGGTGCGTGCCTCGGGTTCGAACACGAGACCTATGACTTGGCAGTCCGACGGTCACACCACTAGGCTATCACTGCTATAAATATATCGTCTTCTTAATATTAACAAACAGTAGTAGCCTTCTTGGTACCTGTAACATAATCAACTCTATTACTGTCCCTCTGCTTGGCACGGGCCTCTTATCAGAATGAGAAGGGTTTAGGCCTTAGTCCACCATTCTGGCTTCGAGCGGGTTGGTTGACTACACAAACCATGGAGAACTTTAATAATTTATAAGTAACCATCCTACATATAACTGGATCAAAAATAAATATTGGTATTTCAGGTGCATCTCATTGGACTAGAAGCCGAGCATCATATTTTTAAAAATCGAAACTGGCTAGTTGCTTCTTGGTCTAGTGGTCGCAAGCGCGACTGCAGAGCATAGGATCCTGGGTTCGATCCGCAGGTCGGACAAAGTGTTATTGGGCTTTTCCATTAGGAATTTCTCAGTAGCAGCCCGGAGTCTGGAATTGTGCCCGGTTAATGGCAAGAGGCTCGCCCCCTATTACATGGGACTTAAACATAATTGGGGAAACGAGGGTGTACTAAAAACACCTCTGCCGAACCCTTCGGGGAATACAAGGCGATATTATGAAACAGGCTAGATAAAAATACATAACTTAAATATATTTCTTAAATATCATGATAGCACAAAATCGTTCAACGTTTTCAAATTCAGAATTAATTCCGTTCCTAAGATGATTTACTTTTAACGGAAAGGTCGAGACAATAAAAAGAAACTGAGGCAAAGGAAAAAATACACAGTTCCCATTCTTCCTTTCACAATTAGTTAAAAAGCTTCCCAGTTTATCTCTGCTAAGCAATATTGTTCGTATTCGGGCAGCAGTCTGTTGTTTAAGCTTTTTCTTTTGTTTTTCGTTACGAATGCTGTCGAGTTAAGGCTCATTTACACGGAGCAAGTTTCTTGAAGCAAGTCTCATGTTATCTCTGTTTTTGTCGGAGAGAAAGACAAAGATAGCAAGAGACTTGCTTCAAGAAACTTGCTCCGTGTAAATGAGCCTTTACTAACGTAAACGTAACGTTATTCAAAGTGAATTTTGAATCGGAAATACTCGTTTCGCACATACTATTTCATTAAATTGAAGACTTTGTTATTATTTATGTGTGATACAAATTGTGCATGTCGCAAAAAAAATAACCAAAATGTTCGCTTACATTAGCGATACATTTACGATATTATATACAACGTGTTACAAAAATACCCCTAAAGCCGAAAGGGGATTAAAAGTTCCCTTGTAAAGAGTCTATTGGCAATATTTGAAAACCGTAGTATGACCCAAAAAAAAAAGAATTTGGATAAAACATAAAATACTCATCATTGAAACGCAACCCTGAAAACATAAAACTAAAGAGTAGACTACCCAGAAAGATATTTACATTCTTACCTAATTTCCTCTAAGAGGTAAATGACAACAACAATAAAATACTACTTGATTATTTACATTTTTCAAGGGGAATTGTGTAACATGTTGTATACGTCAAACGTTCATGCTAAGCCCACTGTAGTATATTTTATAGAGAAGAAATAAGGATACCGTAAAATGGAGCTATTTGAGAAACGTGGGGATAATTGATGAACAAGGCATTGAACATTTTTTGACATATTTAGAACAAGGCTAGGGTGATGACAGACGATCCAGTTTTAAGTGTGCGTTTCGAATGAAGCGGAGACAAGCGGAGAGGAGATGAGACGTGCAGGACCACTAAGATTATTTGAAATCCACACCTTATCTCCACTCTGCTACAGTGAAACATTGTTAGTGGAGAGCAGAAGAATTGTTTAAAATATTAGTAGATGTAGCACCAAACGGTATGAAACGGAGTGGAGCAATGTATCGCGGAGCGAGGCGGGGCGAGGTAGTAGTGTGGAGCGGGGTTTAGCTGCCACTCGCTATTCCGCACCGTTTGCACCAAAGAGGATAATTATTATTATATAACAACACGCTTCACTCAGCTCGGCTCCCCCGCCGCAGCCGCGGAGGCGGTCGTCTTTTCTGACTCCGCAGTCACACCGTTAATTCAGCCCTCATCAAGCTGTCTCCCTCCCAGTCCTCTCGCAAGCAACGCCCTAAGGCAAGATTTGAGTCCCCCCTAGGGGACACCCTTAGTGGTGTTGTTGCTATCTAGTCATGATGTTAGTAGTAGACGTAGTAATAGTAGTTAGCTTAGGTTAAGTATGTTACTCTCGTCGGGATTGGTTGGAGACCCTTCAGGTCTCACCAATAACTGCCCGGTTACGTAGAAACGGTCCGCAAGACCATCTATCTACAAGCAGTCGAATAGGAAAAAGAAAAAAAAAACAGCTCGGCTCCACTCTTGTCTGCTTCGCTTCAGTGGAAACAACCACCTCTTTCCACAGCTCCTCTCGCCTCCTCTCCGCGTGTCTCCGCTTAAGTGAAAAAGCACCCTAAGACTTCTTTCCTCTTATTAATTTACGATCCATTCTGTCCTTTGAGCATCTCTAATATCTTTGCAGACTAATTAAAATTCACTGAAATCTTTGCAGGCGGTCTTTTTTTCCTAGAAAAGTACTAGGTACTATTATATTTACTGTGGTCTCGACAGGAATTTTCTAGAAACACTGATCACCTACATTTTTCAAGGCCTCGTTGGTATAGAAATAGATTTTTATCATCATATTTAACAAGAAGTAGTTCTTGTCGCTGCCATCATCTTTTTAATTAGTTGATAGTTTTTATGCTGATTTGATGAAGAACATATTTTTAGATGCAACTGCGTCAAAGAAGTGATTCAGATTTTTTAGAAAATTCTTTTATTCAGTTTATAAAAAACTAAAACAGTGCTTAGTAGCTACAAAAAAAAAAAAAAAACTGATACACCCTGTATAATTTTTTTATTCTTTATTTTAAAAAGTGTCTCCATACAAAATAAACACTAAACAACATCACCGAACGTTAAATTTTAATAATTAAATCACACTTAAAACTAGACATAGCCCCAAATTCTTAAATGTTATGCAGTAAACTAGCCATTGGCTAAATGTCACACAGTTCCAAGCTTTGTCCTCAAGAATCCGGATATTTTCACAATACACGTTGTATTTAAATTCAACCCTATTCTTGAGGACGCAGGGTACAGAATTGATGTGCATAGTCCAAGTGAGTTAAGCCGTTATGTTTATGTTATGTCTGAACTCAATGAATGTCAAGGGTAGAGTACCTACGCCGGTGTGAAACGAATGTTTGTCGCTAATAATTTGATGGTAAGCTTTTGTTGATAGGCGGAGCGGAAAACGTAGCGACTTTTTTATATAAAAAGTAATATTTATAAGTTTTATCACTTTTTGTAATATTTCAACTTAAAAGTAATGCCGGATTCACACTAGAACTTATATGTCGTGTCGTGACGCATCAGTAGGTGCATCTGACGCTATCGGATTCATATATTTTGTATGAAGACGTTCACACTATAGTAGCATTTTTAATTCACTAGAGTAAACTGACAGGTGCTAATGTCAAACAGTAATGGACTACTGTCAAAAAGAAATGCACTACTGTCAAACAACAATACACTACGTCTAGTGTGAATCCGAGATAACTTTATATTTTCTCCTTCGTTTTTAATCTTTCAACTTACAGGAAATAAGACTAAACAGTGTCGTCGAAAAAAAATATAAAATTATAATACATATCATTTTGATTTTTATTAACTTAAATTATCATACGGCAATTTTTAGGCTTGACTGAATTAAAATATTTTCGTAAAACTATTTTTAGATTTTATTTTTATTAATGATCGTAAAATCAAAATTTAAAAATGATAGCGTTTAAATAAATAATAGGCTCATTTGGAGGCAATGTCATGTATAATTTTGCATTTTAATCCAATAATTCATTAGTTGAATTTATAAATAGTTTTACTAAATTTATCAATCCATATAACAGAGTGATAAAATATGAATTACATACATAAACTCACGCCTTTTTCCCATGGGGGTAGGCATAAACTATAGAACGCCACATGCTTACGACTCTTACATACCCCTTTCGCTTCATCCACATTCATACATCTTGTCATACACGCACGCCGGTTGAGAGTACTACGCACCTGACCTTTGTGAAGAACATCACCAATAACATCGATGTATATCCTTCTAGGACGTCCTCTACCGGCGTTCCCATTAACATCCGCCTTATAAATTTCTTTTGTTAATCGCCGTTCACTCATTCTCTCAACATGGCCAAAACACCTAAGCATACTCCTTTCAATTTTTGTCACTACATCATCTTTTAAACCTTTTTTTACATCTTTAGAGAATATGAATTAATAATTACTATTACAGATTTATGCAGAATTTTTTAGGAAGATTACCTTTGGTTTTACTGCCAAAAAACCAAAATCTCTGGATTGATGTAGGTTTTTGAAATTCAAGTTGAGATCGGTTATTGGTTTCTGCCGTTAGCCAGACAGTGTGATACTTTCAATGTAGTGGAAGCTTCACTCATCCGGAATGGTGGCCTATGGAACTATGCATTATTTTCTTTTTTTTTAATATGACAAGATAATTAAGTATGGTGCTGATTCTTGAAACTTGAAAGATTGTTTCAATAACACATTTAATTGTATCCTTGATCTATATATATAAAAGGAGAAGCTGACTGACTGACTGACTGATCTATTAACGCACAGCCTAAACGGCTGGGGTTAGAAACCTGAAATTTTGACAGTAGGTTCATTTTGTGACGTCAACATCCACTAAGAAGGGATTTCTCGGAATTCAACCCCCAAGGGGGTGATATAGGGTTTTTAAGTTTGTATGTAAGTCAGTCATTTTTGAAGTAAGAAGCTTGAAATTAAATATTAAGGTTTTTGGTTAGAAATAAACGTACACTTGTTTCAGCAATTTTTGGAAATTCAACCCTTAAAGGGGTGAAATAAGTGTTGAAAATTTGTATGAGAAATCTGGTATTTTTGAAGTAAGAAAAATGGAATTAAATATTTAGGCTTTTGGTAAGAAATAAATGTATAAGTCTTTGAGGGTTTTTGGAGATTCCACCCCTAAGAGGGTGATATGGGGGGTTGAAGTTTGTATGTAAGTCCGTCGTTTTTGAAGTAAGAAAGATGAAATTAAATATTAAGGTTTCTGGTTAGGAATAAATGTACACATATTTGGAAATTCAACCTCTAAGGGGGTGAAATAAGTGTTGAAAGTTTGTATGAGAAATCTGGTACTTTTGAAGTAAGAAGAATGGGGAGAAACTGACCGACTGGCTGACTAATCTAGCTACGCACAGCCTAAACCGCTGGGGGTGATAAAAGATGGACGTTTTGGATTTTAAAATGTCACTTAAAATGGGCTTAACGAGGATTTCAAACTTCACGCAAGCGAAGCTGCGGGCAAACGCTAGTCTGATATAAAAATTAATTTTCGTGCGTTAATCTCGCAAAAACTCGAAAATGGCTTGACCGATTAAATTAATTTTTTTGTCTCTTTACTGGATTGGTTTAGAAAAAAATAAAAAACAAATGTTGATACTAAGTTCACCTGGTCATCTAGTCTTAAATAAACACAATTTAAATAAATAAACCACACTTCATTAAAAAAATCTTTTTCAAATACATAATTTTGGGCATTTCAGTATAACTTGACCTGATTTATTTGAATCGCTCTTTTTTCGTTACTATATCACCACCCTTATCAGATACAATAAGTAGAAATGCCCGTCACCATACAATTAGTCACGGATAGTACCTACAACGTTGTACAAAGATTACTTGCTCGTAATAAGTTAATAGCAGGCTGTGGTGTAAACAACCCAATTATTGTGATGATGGTTAACTTGTTGATATTTGTGTATGTTGATGATGTTGTGGTTATGTTTTACCGGTTGGTTGGTACGCGATGCTTTTTTAACGGAATTGAAGCTTTTGATATCGTTTCTTTGGACCTGGAAAAATTTTGGTCCGGAAAGAAACTCTAAAGGATGATTTCCACCAAACGACTGCATTTTTCATTGCCAAACTGGATATATAAGGTCTAACCAAAATACCTGGACAAACTTTTACACAGTGTTCAATACGTTTAACTAAACACATCTATGCAAAAAAAAAACGAGATCCAAGTGTTTTTTTTTTAATGTTTTGTCACCTCACTACACCCTCATTTATGAACCGATTTGAAAATTCCTTTTCTGTTTGAAAGAGTATTCTTTCGAAATAGTCACATTTAAATTTGGTGAAGATCTGACGAAGAACTTCGGAGATAGACAATGGAACTCCTCAATGACGAACAGTACGCATAATGTGACGATGTGATTATGTTACGAGCAGCGTCTTTAGTAGGTCTAACCATGTTTTAATTACGGCCACTAAAATGAAAAAAATAAAAAACATTTTAACAAAAATAAAACCGGCTTCAAAAAAACGAAGAAAAGAATAAAATAATTACCATATTATAAAATTAACAGTTTCAGAAGTCGGTGCCTTCAATTTGGTTCAGCGTGGATTATTTGATGATTATTTTGTCTTGTCATAACTTTACACAAAGATTATGGGTAAGGGGGTAAGTAGGTATATTAGATACTAAATATCAACACTATTATTATGCAAATAGCCTAAGTATATTATTTATTCGTTAACTCATAGGCCGGGCTTTATGATACGGGTATCATTACTCAAAATGTTAATACACATTAACGTTGCACTAACATAAAACAACAACAAATTTGCGCAATTCATTGCCGTTTATATTCAAATATTTACATCACAATTTTATATGAACGCGGCCATGTATGATGTAATGAGCGGAACGATCGTTTTAGGTGGTTAGGTCGGTAAAGTGTTGTCAATCAAGACCTAGAGTAATTTGTCGGCGTTGCCCGGCTTTTGCTTTGCGTTTTATTTGTGATAAATTAGTGCATATTAGAGTGAGGCCGAAGTAAAGATTATAGTTCGCCGATAAGCCTGCAATGTAAGGCTTTGTACGCTGAATATAATGAGACCGCTTTATATGAAGCACATAAGGGCGGGGCGGTTGAGATATTTCGTTCAGATTAGTAACTTGTGTGATGGATGATACTTATTTACTCTTATTAGGCTCATTATTGTACATAACATAACATCACGCCTGTATTCCCCGGAGGGTTGGGCAGAGGTGTATAATAACACCCTCATTTCGCCGTTATGTTTAAGTCCCATGTAATAGGGGGCGAGCCTATTGCCATCAACCGGGCACAAATCCAAATTCCGGGCTGCTACTGAGGAATCCCACACGAAAAACCCAATATCACTTTGTACGACCTGGGGATCGAACCCAGGACCTCAAGATGAGCAGTTGCGCTTGCCACCACTAGACCAACGAGACAGTCTAAGGTAAGGCTTTATACGCTGAATATAATGAGACCGCTTATGAAGCACATAAGGGAAGGGCGCTTGAGATATTTTGTTGAGATTAGTAACTTGTGTGATGATATTTATTTACTCTTATTAGGCTCATTATTGCACACTTACATTAATGATAGTTGATAGCAAGCGTAAGTATGATAGCGGTATATTTCTTTCTTCAACAACATGAAATAAATCCGTCAGGCACGGTTTCTAGGCATTCTAGTTAGTCTATGCCAAGGCAAGCCAACCTCAGGCCCGCGGGCCAAAGAGTGGCCAACTCACTTGAATTTGCCCGCGAAGGGAATTCCAAATTCTGTGAATGCAGTTCAACATTTTTCATGATGGACAGTCTCTTAAGAATGTTTTCCTGTAGCCACAACTATTAAGGTAGCTGCCCTTAGTGCCCCATCTCACTATCCACTCTGTATAAGCCCATGTGTTTGATATTATCATCAATCTTATCAGAATGGTGAGTTACCTATAAGAGGAGTGGCCCGGTCGCCACAATGTAGCATTCTGATCCACCGTGCTCACCCGCCGCAGCCGCGGGGCCGGTCGTCTTTTCTGACTCCGCAGTCACACCGTTAATTCAGCCCTCATCAAGCTGTCTCCCTCCCAGTCCTCTCGCAAGCAACGCCCTAAGCCGAGGTCCGGGTCCCCTCTAGTGGTCGCCCTTAGTGCTGTTGTTGCTAGCTTGTCATGATGTTAGTAGTAGTAACAGTAATTAGCTTAAGTATTTTACTCTCGTCCCCATTGGTTGGAGACCCTTCAGGTCTCGCCAATAACTGCCTGGTTACGTAGAAACGGTCCGCAAGACCATCTACAAGCAGTCGAATAGAAAAAAATTCAAAATGTAGCAGAATTTGGCCATCTAAAAAATTGGCCAATTGGTTGGCCAGCCTTGGTCTGTGCAATAAAACAATCACAACTAAAAGTATTAATTAAAGTTGTTCGAAGACTGTAAAAATCGTATCTAAGGACCAATAAAGGACCAAGTTTAGAATATAATATTCTAACACAGCATGTTAAAATTACAGCTTTGCTAGCAGATGCTGAACCCCAGAAAATATTAGATAGGAGCAACATAAACCTATTCTTAAAAAAGTTAAACCCGTTCAGTGCGTCGGCAATATCAAACGCGTAATATTTACGATAGCTTGTTCTAACTCAAAGAGCCGACGGGACCGATGTCATAAAATGCTACTTTAGTTCAGAACTAGGCAATTTGTATAATATAACTTTATTTATGGAAGGTTTGTACCAAGATCGATTGATAGCCTGTGTAGCCAACATTTGACTAAATAACATCTATGTATCATTTAATGCAGGTCTGTGGTTTTAATTAACGAATTAACCAATCAATCAAATATCTATACTAATATTATAAAGCTGAAGAGTTTGCTTGTTTGTTTGAACGCGCTAATCTCAGGAACTACTACTGGTTGGAATTGAAAAATTATTTTTGTGTTGAATAGTCCATTTATCGAAGAAAGTATAGGCTATATAACATCACGCTATGACCAACAGGAGCGGAGCATAAATTAAAAATGTTGCAAAAACGGGAAACCCGTGCGAAGCCGGGACGGGCCGCTAGTAGGGTATAAAGATTAAGTACTGAACAGTGTTAAATTAGCAGACAATTGATTGACTGGCATCCTATTATTATTATGCCATTTCATAGCAAAGTAAGACTCCCTCAATATTTATTTATTCATGCCAAATGTGTATCGAACAGCATTATTCATGCGACCCTTTATAGAACCCAAACACACTAAATATGTATTTACCAATACAAAAAAACTGTCTATTTTTAAACGATAGCCCATTTACCGTTTGCGCACGCCCACTTGCGCAAGCGCACGAAGGCTTGCACTGATAAACGGTGCAGTGATAACGGAGTGGCGGCCGGTCGACCCTGATAGCGATTTGAAAGGCACCCGGCCACTACCGAACAATTTTTCCACACCATATATGTATGGATACATACATTTTTATGTGAGACTGCGTTTTGCTTGTGGAATTGTTTTTTATGTTCCTGAGGACTCTTAGTTACAGTGCGCGCCAAATAGAACCAAGATGGCGTCGAATGCGTGATCTAAAACTAAACTATAACTAACATTATAACTATCAATCACTATCAGTGCGTTGCAATGGGCGCCACATCTAGTTTCATTTCTTGCTTTAAATCAGTGTTTGCTTGGTTGGTGACACTTATTTTTACGATTCCACCCACTTTGTTTTTCATTTATATAAAATAATATCTACGTAGTATCTGTACGGCCAAGTTTATTTTGTAAACATTGTTTCTCAGTAAGTGAATTATTGTAAATTTTTGTGGGAAAATAAAGATCTTAAACTATATCTATGTGAGGTTCGGGTAATATGATTAGTGTTCAGGCTCTGATGATGTAGCTAGGAGGTGGATAGTGGAACTCTTCAATGGCTACTAATAAACCCATCAAGTTTGGCAGTCGACGCCATCTTGGTTCAAGTTATCTGACGCGCAGTATACATAAACGGTGTAAATAGACCCTTAACGAAGCCGAAAGGCACTTATTCTCCACGTCATTGCGATATTTTTTTTGTTCTGGACTATGCATGGGAACATTCTAGTTACGGAGATATTGGAGGTCAAAGTTCCATCTTTTTCACATCTTTTTTTTAATACTAATTTTGAAGGTTGCAAATGTACTTGAAATACCTCCATTACCCGTTTACTATTCATTGCACCCATCAGCACAATGTTTTGTGTGCGTTTTATTGAGCTTTACCGTAAAACGATATGTTTCGCCCAAAAAAGAAGTTTCCCAGCGACAATTTTTGCGTAGGGTTACTTAGTTTGATGTACTGAATGCATGGTTGACGGTTTCGTGAAGGGTCTTTTTACACCTTGTAGATTACCTACTTAATCCAACGAAAAAGATTTTTTATGTGCATAATTTAGGTGGACTGCGTTAATGAGTATCAAAGAAAATGCTAACTGAACTATAAGCCGACCAAAAGTGTCTAACTAATACCGAACTGTTTATTTTTTATTCCCGTTCAATTTAATCAATACCATTCACAAGATAAATTCGATAGGTGTAGTTACAAATAATAATTTGACAGGCGACACGCCTTTATTTATTAACTTTATTGTCTGGATATAATAAAGATATTTTATTACAACGATATTAATAAATCAAAGCAAGAAAACTTGTCTAGTGAATGACGCCCAGTCTAGTTGGACAAAAAAATTAATTGAAACTGTAACTTTGAGGCCGTTTTCCACTGTACACGACACGATACGACAGACAATGGTGACGATTCGACTCCGAGCAACATGTTTCTATGAACCCTTTACGACGACTTTAGTGAAGTCGTACTTTTAATCCCGTGTAATAGCAGTGATAGCCTAGTGGTGTGACCGACAGACTGCCAAGTCATAGGTCTCGAGTTCGAACCCAAAGCACGCACCTCTGACTTTTCAGATTCATGTGCGTATTGTATAATTATCCCTTGCTTAAAAACGGTGAAGGGAAACATCGTGAGGAAACCGGCATGCCTGAGAGATAATTCTCGACGGCATGTGAAGCCAAGTCAGAGGCCCATGGGTGGCATAAACTCTGACACCAGGTTAGTTACTAACCACACGAAAAGAAGAAAAATCCCGTGTAGGGACAGGCTAAAACATAAAATTTTCTCACGGCTCAGAATAGACGCGTGTTGTAAGATTCAACAAAACCCGAACGAAGCGTTTTGATTCCACTTTCATTGTGAAAACCGCGAAACAGTAGAATGCGCTGCCTGAGTGGGTGTTCCCCGACAGTCACAATCTGGGTGTCTTCAAGTCACGAGTGAATCGGTTTCTTCTGGGCAAGCGTGCTTCATCGTAGACCGCATCATCGCTTAACATCAGGTGGGATGGCGGTCAAACGCAGGCCTAGTAACAAATAAAAAAACCCATCACGCTTACTGGTAGGCAGGCTCTACATGGTCCGCCTGGCTAGCTACCACCCTCACATTCAAGACCGGCGCCAAACAGTTCCCTGTTTTCCGTCATGTATATGTGAGAATCAGATGTATCTTTTTACTTGGATTAGTGTGCTCCATCTTAGACCCTGTCTGCGCTTACCATCAATTGCGACTAGGGACAAATGCGGCAAATCAAAGAATTAAAAAAGTAATGCTATATCTTGAGTAAATCGTTCATAAAAGTATATGGCGCTCGGAGTCACATAACATCACGCCTTGTATTCCCCGAAGGGTATGGCAGAGTTTTTTTAGTACACCCTCGTTTCGCCTGTTATGTCTAAGTCCCATGTAATAGGGGGTGACACTATTGCCATTAACCGAACACAAATCCAGACACCAGGTTCCTATTGAAAAAATCCTAATGAAAAAACCCAATAACACTTTGCCCGACCTGGGGATCGAACCCAGGACCCCATGTTCTCTAGACCAATAAAGCAGTCGCTCGGAGTCGTCACCAAATTTTGACGTGACGTGTCGCGTCGTGTCGTGTGCCATGGAAAAAAGGTTTAGCTCGTAAGTTTTAATACAATTTAATTCCAAGTGGCGCCTAAGAGATTATACGTGCGACCGTGACCGGAGCGAGTCTGTGCTAAGATAATTACAGCTTACGGAGAGCGTTAGAGCTCAGATCCGTGTGCATTAAAAAAGAAAATCTAATATTATAAGAAAAAGAAAAAAAAACTGCCTCGTTGGTATAGTGGTGACAAGCGCGACTGCTGATCCCCAGGTCGGGTAAAGTGTTATTGGGTTTTTCCGTTTGGAATTTCTCAGTAGCAGTTCGGAGTTTGGATTTGTGCCCGGTTAGTGGCAATAGGCTCGCCCCCTATTACATGGAACTTAAACTTAACGGCGAAATAATGGTGTTACTATATACCTCTGCTCAACCCTTCGGGGAATACAGCCAGGGAAAAACGCATTTACCCGCAAAATAAGGCATGTACTTACTAGGTACCTTCAAGATGCTCAATTTATCAGAAATAATAAAAAACAATAATAAGTAAGTACCTGTGTTACTTGCTACAAAATACACATTTAATACCATGTAATAATTTGTATATTTCCACAAACTTTATAATAATTATTCTGCGTCGGTAACTACAAACGTTAACGTTACTTATTATTATTACTTCGGTATTAATTTTAACTTATTTATGTTAATTGTATTAACATTAAACTGATTAAATTATTTAGGTAGGTAGGTACATTTCGAATGCCAAGCCTGATAGTTATGGCATTACCCAATAATACTCGGCGTCTATTGGGAAGGCTTGTTCTCTACCATGAAAGCCATACAAATATTTGATCCGTGCGGAAATCGAACCCACGACCCGTAGCACAGAAGCCAATCGCTCAGCCACTGCACCAAACGTGTCGTCAACTCGTCGTGTTGACTCGAAGGACCAAACACACAAATTTTAAATTTGGAACATTTTACTTTTCCATCTACATCAAGCTATTTTCGTTTACATTCGAAATCAAATTTTGAATTCGGAACGTTTTTTTCATCAACATACATGGCTAATTGCCGTGTACATTCTAAAAAGTCCCTATACAAGTTTATCGTCCAATCAAAAGGTCGTTCTAATAAATCGTTCAGTTTTACAAAGCGTGGGACTTGGGTATATGTTACCAGAGCTTTTGCAAATATCTCGGTCTATTCGGTACAGGCGGTACCGTCCACCTGCGTGTATGTGTGTGTTAGAATTCGTATAGGCACAAAACAGATAGGTACAGAAGTCAATCACAAGTACTTCACTTTTCATACCTACGCTCGGCGGTCGCTCTATCTATATATCTATCTCTCTCCAGGGCATGGCACTCGCGCTCGCACTCACTCGCACTCTAGTCCCAAACAGTTCGAGATATCGCGATAAGTTTTCGTCACGTAGTCAATATCCTCTAGGGAAATCTCGAGTTTTTTCGAGCTATATTCAAATATGGTGCTCAGAGTTTAGCGCTTTTTGAACTCACCGGTGGCAACACTCGCACATATGAGTCAAATATTTCTTTTTTTAACTTTCTGTTTGCAAAAAGTTATTTAAGACCATATTTATATATTACCACGTGAAAACTAGAGACGGAGGGGGGGGGAGTATTGGCATATAGGTACTACTACATATTGGTAAAAAATGGGTTACGTACTATGGGTATGTTCCCTAACCAGCTTTAGGAAGATAAGCTTGTGTGCGTATATGCACACGCTCGCTGATGTTGTGTGCGTGATGTGTATGTAATATCAAGGCCGTATGCTAATCGATGTTAAATAATAAATATCGAGAAAAAACCGTTTACATACCTATATTTAAGCGTGCTCTTAATTTAATGGGTTGGTTTTATAAAAAAAAGTTGTCGTCACGTGCGGATCTTTTGTTTTTATCTAGTGTTTAATTGTTGGTGGAGTAATTTGAGGCAAATTTTTTAACCAACTTCAAAAAAAGTGATCCTCGGTTTTTAGTAATGTACAAGGTTAGTCGGAAAGGGGGTACTAATCCGAAAGGGTGTTAAAGTACCCATAATAACGGATAACTTTGTTCTACAACTTTCCGCAAAACTCGATAGTTTAAGACATATAGCTTTTTAAAGATTTCGTAAAAAATATGCTAAAATCTATCTGTCCATAGCTATGATCAGCAGTGTTTACAATTTAGGTCATATTTGGGGTCACGGATTAGAAACTTAATTTTCTGAATTCATAACTAAAGAAGGTATGTTTTTTTTTAAAAAACTAAGAAATATCTTTTTAGATGCAAATAAATGCTTTAAAATAGTCATCACTGATACTTTAAGTGGCCCGCGGCTTTGTACCCCCTTTCCGACTAACCTTGTATATAGGTAATATCAAAGAACAAACTTTTTTGATGTCCGTAAAAAGCAAATAATTAACCAAACAAGATACAGTTAACATGACTTTTTCTATCAAAACACTAACAACAATTCAACTGTCAACAATTAACATTTTTAACCCATTAGTATAAGTAAACATGGCCAGCGATAAGAAATAAAAAAAAAATGTTTGATTCGCTCCCAATAATTTATTTGTTCCGGTCCAATAATAAGATGATTACCCATTGTATGCAAATGCGACTTTCGTTAGCAAAATCGTAGTTTTTGCATTATTATGAGTACGCTGTTCGTAATAAATGTTCCCATAAAATGACGGAATTATTGCTGATAAATCGGTGAAGCAACTTATAAGCACGGCCGGTAATAGGGAACTTAAGTAACCAAATCTGCAATGAATAATTATTTTTGCAATAGATTTTGAATCTGCATCTGTTTTGCATTACTTACTGTTAATGTTAGTGAGTGGTTTTAAATAAATTACTTGATTTTTGTTAAATAATAAACAGTTACAGATCGATTTCTATACTAATATTATAAAGAGGAAACATTTGTAGGTATGTAACGAATAAACTTAAAAACTACTGGACCGGTTTCAAAAATTCTTTTGCCGTTAGAAAGCTTTTTTTTTTCTTTTTTTTTATAAAACGTTGCCCCACACTAGGATTTCTCCTGTATCGTGGGTGCGTTTACAAACACAAATCTTCACACGCACAAACATCCAGACCCGGAACAACTATCTGTAGGCCATACAAATATTTGTTCCGTGCGGGAATCGAACCCACGACCCGTAGCGCAGAAGCCGATCGCTCAGCCACTGCACCAAACGTGTCGTCATTACAGCTACATTATCACTGAGTAAAATAGGCTACGGGCGGAGCCGTGAGGACACAGCTAGTCAGTTATAAAAATAATTGATGCAAATTATAATGGCAATAGGCTTGAACTTAAACGTAACGGCGAAATGAGGGTGTTACTACTATACACCTCTGCCCAACCTTTCGGGGAATACAGGCGTGATGTTATGTTGATACAAATTTTAAAAGAACCATATTATTGACATTTACACTAAAGGCAATAGCGTAGGAAGGCTATTGCTCAAATCTGTAATTTACTTTGTATGTGTAACATTTACCATATAAATAATATTGTATAAACTGTTTCTTTAAAGTACAATACAAATTATATTTTGGGTAAGTTCTGACAGGAATTCTATACATACATAAAATCACACCTTAAATTCCCCAAAGAAAGAAAGAAAGAAAGAAAGAAATTTATTTGGCACGAAAGCAGTCAGACACAGACAAAAAAAAAATCATAGGAGACAAAAAAAAAATAAAGTAGCTGTGTGTCTAGCGGCTGCGCCAAATAGGTTCAGTTCAGCATAAATGTCAGACGTTCAAAAGATGTCCAAAAGGTTCAGCAAAGGTGTTTGTAGTACACCCTCGTTTCGCCAGTTATGTAAAGTCCCATGTAATAGGGGGCGAGCCTATCGCCATTAACCGGGCACAAATCCAGACTCCGAGCTGCTACTGAGAAATTCCTAATGGAAAAACCCAATAACACTTTGCTCGACCTGGGAATCGAACCCAGGACCCCATACTCAGCAGTCGCGCTTGCGACCACTAGATCAACAAGGCAGTCAGGAATTCTATGTTTTGATAAAAATGTTTGCACAATACAAAAATAAATATTATACTTACACACTGTTTAAAAAAAAAACAATTTTTACAAGTGGCACACATTATTTAAAGTGCCAGTGATATACACTGGAAATAATTTGAAAAAAGAAAAAAAAAATGTTTAAAACAACAACAAAAAAGCTAACATACAATTTGTAAATGGAACATGCACAGATAATATCGATATTATGATATGCATATCTCTATATTAAAGGCAACGGCGTAGGAAGGTTGCTACCCAAATTCCAACGCTACCCACGTGGATAATGTGTGTGAAAAACATTAAAATGTGTAACACTTGCATAATGCATTCGTGTGTCGCGTGTAAGTGGCCCGGCGTCCTTGCCACGCCTCTTGCGCAAGACATGCGTTCATTATAATTATAGGCAACAACCTTACCTTAACTAGTTAGTTTTGTTATAAAATTATAAATTTATCGTAAGAAATTGTGGTTATTTTTTATTTAGAGTTATTTCTGTTTTTTAACCGACTTCCAAAAAGGAGGAGGTTACTATGTTCGTCTGTATGTATGTTTTTTTTTTTTTTTTTGTGTATGTTCATCGATATTTTCGCCAATTGTGAACCGATTCTAATGATTATTTTTTAATGGATAGGGTATACTTCGAAGTTGGTCCCATTTAAATTTGGTGAAGATCTGATGAAGAACTTCGGAGATAGACAATGGAACTCCTCAATGACGAACAGTACGCATATTGTGATGATGTGATTATGTTACGAGCAGCGTTTTTAGTAGGTCCAACCAAGTTTTAATTAAGGCCACTAAAATGAAAATAATAAAAACTTTTTTACAAAAAAATTAAACCGACTTCAAAAAAGAATAAAATAATTACCATATAAAATTTACAGTTTCAGAAGTCGGTGCTGATCCACGCTGAACCAAATTAAAGGCACCGACTTCTGAAACTGTAAATTTTATATGCTAATTATTTTATTCTTTTTTGAAGTCGGTTTAATTTTTTTGTAAAAAAGTTTTTATTTCCTTTGTTTTTAGGGACATTATTCTTAATAAGTGGTTACGTGGCTTGTTACTTTCATAAAAGGTACAAAAAGTCTGTCGTACTAAAAAACCAATTTTTTTTAAGTACCTATAGCTCAGACTTAATTTTACCCGGCTGATATTTATCGCAAATATTACATACATACATAAACTCACGCCTTTTTCCCATTGGGGTAGGCAGAAACTACAAAACGCCACATGTTACGACCCTTACATACTCCTTTCGCTTCATCCACATTCATACATCTTGTCATACACGCACGCCGGTTGAGAGTAATACGCACCTGTCCTTTGTGAAGAACAATCACCAATAACATCGATGTATGTCCTTCCAGGACGTCCTTTATATGACGCAAATATTAATTTGCTAATTTTTATTTCCGGAAAAGTACGCCATTGTGTGTTCAAAATTATGGTACCTAATTTACATTTTTAGTTCTTGATGTAAACTAATTTATTATACAAGGTTAGTCGGAAAGGGGGTCCTAAGCCGAAAGGGTGTTAAAGTACCCATAATAATGGATAACTTTTGTTCTACCACTTTCCCCAAAAGTCAATAGTTCAAGAGAAATATCTGTTCAACGATTTCATAAAAAATACGCTAAATTCTATCTATCCTCAGCTATGATCAGACGTGTTTACATTTTACGTCGTATTTGGGGTCACGGATTAGAAACTCCATTTTCTGAATTCATAACTAAAGCAGGGATGAAGAATTTTTGAAAATACTAAAATAAAAATAATTTTTCATGGAAAAAAATATATCCAAACTTTTAAATTTTAACATTTTCTTTAAAATAATCATCAGTGATACAATAAGTGACCTGCGGCTTAGTACCTACCCCCTTTCCGACTAACCTTGTATTTACCTAAGGTATGTTTATCCAACGTACTTACTCGTACAACTTTATGCTAAATACATTTTAGGTTCAAACCAAGTTGCTGTGTTGTTCAAGTTGCCAAAGTACGTAACTACCTACAAGTTCGCTTAACTGAATCTAGATCGTGCCACAACGCCTACGATGATATTGATAAGGCAAATTGAAAGTGTCGTTTCCATTTTAGTCACAGATATTATGATATGCTATGCTACAATGACTTTTGAAACGCGCGAGTTACTTGACTTCACGAAAAGTTGCGTAGGTTAAAACTTTTGTTACGCGACGACCTTCAGCCATCCTAGTGTGTGGCTTGCGGGCGACGGGTTAGGGGTCCCGCCGCCCGACCAGTAACAGGCCCGAGAAGGCGGCGCGCTGTGTTCCGTGCGCGCTGCTCAGGAGGATGTGGAGCAAGGCCCCATAGAGAACAGGTCCGCCGAGGGTTGGCGGACCGGGACCTGCCGGGGTTGCGGTGCATGCTTTTGTGAATCCCACGACCCCGGCCAATCGGTCAGGAGCAGGAACACCGTTGGTATTTAGCCGGTAAGAGTCCGCCTTCCCCGGGCGAGGTACATCCATGAGGAAACTACTGTCGCTCCACGCAAACCAATAAACTTATCTGACAGTGGATGCAGGAAGTGGTCTAGTTATGTCTTCGCCCTTAACACATGATTCTAGCCGTGAGCTCTTTTCATTTATACTTACAAATTGCATTTGAAAACTAGGTACCCAAGCCCACCGTAACGAAGGACCAGAAAATGATTTGAGATAAAAGATTTTAAAAGGGATGGTTTTTTTATTGACTGCTGAGCATAGGGTCCTAGGTTTGATCCCAAGGTCGGGCAAAGTGATATTGGGTTTTTCCATTAGGAACTTCTCAGTAGCAGCCCGAAATCTGGACTTGTGCCCGGTTAATGGCAATAGGCTCGCCCCCTATTACATGGGAGTTAAACATAACTGGAGAAACGAGGGTGTTACTAAAACACCTCTGCCTAACCCTTCGGGGAATACAAGGCGTGATGTTATGATGTTTTTTTCTTTATACTGCAACCATTCACTGTTGGATGCAGGTTTTCTCATTATCAAGCTCATTCGAGATACTTCGATCATGATCGAGACCATTCGATCCTCTGTCTCGCTCTCCCTTTTTGGGGTCAGCTTACAGTCTAACCAGATGCGGCTGAATACCAGTATTATACACGGAGTGACTGCCATCAGACCTTCGCAACCCAGTTACTGGGCAATGCCGATATTAGACCAGTTGTCAGACTTCCAGTTTTCTGACTACCCGTAACGACTATCATAGGTATAGGTATATGATACCCGGGACCGACGGTTTAACGTGCTCTCCGAGACACGGAGGGGTCTCGATATGTAACGAACGGTCCATCCACGGGCTGACCGCAACCAGCGTAGCTTAACCTCGCAAATCGTATGATCGGCGTGGCTTTTAATGAGCCACGATCTCCTTGACAAGCGGGTGTAGGTACTACTTACTAAAAACATAACATCACGCCTTATATTCCCCGAAGGGTTGGGCAGAGATGTTTTTAGTAAACCCTCGTTTCGCCAGTTATGTTTAAGTCCTAAGTGTTATTGGGTTTTTCCATTAAGAATTTCTCAGTAGCAGCCCGGAGTCTGGATTTGTGCCCGGTTAATGGCAATAGTGTCGTCCCCTATTACTACTTACTAATTGCCTTAATATTTCAACCAGAAGGGAATCCCTGGTGTTTCAAACAGTTGTCGCTGTCAACCAGCATGAATAAGTTATGTATAGATAAGCTGCATAAGTGCAAATTACATGATAGTGTTCCATTACCAACAGTCTGATAGCGGGCACATTTTCAGCGATGATTACCTGTAAACAAAACATTTATCGTTAGTACCTTATCTAGATGTTCTTAATAAATACTAGTATAGCAATGATAGCCTAGTGGTATGACCGTCGGACTGCCAGGTCTCGAGTTCAAACCCAAGGGTACCTCTGACTTTTCGGATTCATGTGCGTATTGTATAATTATCACTTGCTTAAAAACGGTGAAGGAAAACATCGTGAGGAAACCGTAATGCCTGAGAGATATTTCCCGACGGAATGTGAAGCCAAGTCAGAGGCCCATGGGCGGCATAAACTCTGACACCAGGTTAGTCACTAACTACACGAAAAGAAGATAAATACTAGTGTCATTGTGAGCAGATTGGTTGCGGATATATTTTACGTGAATTCTTTCTTATGTTTTTTTTTTGGGTCTGTTTACTTGTAACAGACTTGACTGACTGCCTCGTTGGTCTAGTGGTGGCAAGCGCGACTGCTGATCATGAGGTCCTGGGTTCGATCCCCAGGTCGGGCAAAGTGTTGTGTGCCCGAAGATTGGATTTGTAACCGGTTGATGGCAATAGACTCGCCCACTATTACATGAGACTTAAACATAACGGCGAAATGAGGGTGTTACTATACACCTCTGCCCAA
Organism: Amphipyra berbera; assembly: GCA_910594945.2. Lineage (NCBI taxonomy): Eukaryota > Metazoa > Arthropoda > Insecta > Lepidoptera > Noctuidae > Amphipyra > Amphipyra berbera. The sequence goes on along the minus strand of OU343131.1, from coordinate 2,134,959 downwards.
CCCTACGGGGAATACAGGCGTGATGTTATGTTTACGTTTTATGTACTTATAACAGCTTCTGAACGGATCAGAGTGTTGGGCCGTGAAGAAGACGGATGAAAGAAGATTACACGTAGCGGAGATGAGAATGTTGAGATGGATGTGTGGAGTGACACGAATGGATAAAGTAAGAAATTAGTATATTAGAGGGAGTTTGAAAGTGGCACCAGTGACAGAAAAGTTGAAAGGAAATCGTTTGTCTTGGTATGGGCATGTGATGAGGAGGGATGAAACACATGTGACTAAGAGAGTGATGAATATGAATGTTGATGGATGGAAGGAGGGGGAGAGGGAGACCAAAGAAAAGATGGATGGATTGTGTCAGGGAGGATATGAAAGATAAGGGAGTAAATGATAATAAGAGTGCTGACAGGGAAGAGTGGAAGAGAAAAGCATATTGCACCGACCAACTTGTAACTTGGGACCAGGGCAGGAAGATGATGATAACAGCTTCTGCAAAACATATGTTTCAAGAGTATTTTTCCAAGAGTGGTTAAAGTACTTGAATTATTTTAAAAACAATACGAATTTAGATACTTGAGCCCAAACGTACCTGCGATGAAAGCTGCTCAAAGAATTTTCATTTTATGCAACTTAATCCAATAATTAAAATCGTATCGTGTAAAGCCTTTAAATCGTGCTATCACGAATAATATTCATGAGATCCGTATCTCATTACGAATCTAAATAAATAAAACTCCAAGCTATAATTATTACGAGTAAAAAAATCTGTTGAACATAAATCAGGTATCGGGTTGTAACATAAATTTCAGTGGATGTTGATATTAGATATCTCCCATGGGCACGCGGGGGTTCCAACCGATTGGTTTCAATTTGAAATATATGCCTGTGATTGGCTGTAATTTCAATATGGCTGACATACCTTAAATTCTTAATTCTGTGCGCATCAATACGCGTAAGTCAAAGTCAAAGTCAAAGTCAAAGTTTTTTATTTCAAATAGACCAGATTTCAGGCACTTTTAAAACGTCACGACTAGGTGCACGGTTCCAAAAGGTAGGTTCTATGGAGAAGAGCCGGCAAGAAACTCCATGAATACTCTTTTTAAAATAGTAGTTCATTACAATTCCATTACAGTAGTATGAGAAATAGAATGAGAATAATGCAGGTTAATGTAACAAATAAACTCACATAAGAGTAACAAATAGAAAAATATGCCTTCTATGATTGCCATAGCAGTTAAGAGGAAGTAAGGAGGTTTTTTCACGTCACACGATACAAAAAAAATGTAGTGACGACTTCGAGCGCCGTAATATTCTTAAGAACCGTATACTAAGGACCAATTCCTATAAATTACGAAGCGTTATTGGTTAAAATTGAGACTTGTATCTTTACCGAAACAACTCATACACCCATATTCTAAGACGTTCCTCCAAAACTTACTCGACTCAGGACGGCCTCGAAAACACCTTCAAAACTGTATTCTTAGTCGCAATTTCGAGTAAACTTTGAGTGAGTCATTATGTCATAATTTGATTTATCTGCATCGCGAAAATAACGCCGCGATAAATACTTGCAAGGATTATCGTAAGCATATTCGATAAAGTCTTCAAAATTCATTTTTGTTACATACGATCTTTGACACTTCCTACCTTAAGGTAGGTTCCGAGGTACCTTGAGTTTGACAGATGATTCCTTACCTCAACTGAGGAAAAATCTCGATTTGAGGACGATTATGTCAACTATAGGCTGAATCGAGGTGGAGTCGAGTCGAGTAAGTTTTGGAGGAACGTCTTAGAATATGGGTGATAGATTTGCTGGTAGACCTTCCCATAAGGAAGTAGCTATCACAGGTAAAATTAGCTTACGAGTCTATTTATATGCTCAGTTTGGAAATAAAAAATACTGCCGTAAGTTAGCAAAACGATCTGTTTTGTTTATAGGAACCGGGCGTAAGACGCTAGTAATGGCGTGTTGTTTGATGTACCTATCTATCTAATTATACAAATGAAATTTTAACACTTGCTTTAAAATATTCATCAGTGATACTATAGGTGGCCCGCGGCTCAGTACCCCCTTTCCGACTAACCTTATATATACGCGCTTAATACCAGATACTTTTAAAGTTGAGACGAAAGCTAATATTTTTATACAAGCACGGAAGACGTTCCCAACTTGGAAATAAAAACATGATGTTAAAATTGTTCAATGTTCTATGAAACTGTATAACGACTCTTTACTCCACTATCTGTGCTGAACACTCCTCTATAAAAGTAGTACCTTACGTAGGGTTGCTACTACAGAGTTTTCTTTTATTATTTGATGACTGCCTTGTTGATCTAAGCAAATGCGACTGCTGAGCATCGGATCCTGGGTTCGATACCCTTGTCGGGCAAAGTGTTATTGGGTATTTCCATTAGGAATTTCTCAGTAGCATTTCGGAGTATGTATTTGTGCCTAGTTAGTGGCAATAGGCTCGCCCACTATTACATGGGATTTAAACATAACTGGCGGAACGAGGGTGTACTAAATACAACTCTGCTTACCCTTCGGGGAATACAAGGCGTGATGTTATGTTATGTTACTTTTTTCTAGTAAGTGTAAATTGCTCCACATCCAATTCCTTCAAGTTTAAACTAAACTGCTTAGTACCTATGAACGGTTAAGTTTTATTTAAAACAATTAGATTAATCTTCACCAGAATTACACAAATAAATAAATAATAAAAATTCTACAGACATTTTATCAAATAAATCGAACGCTTGTTTTTTATATTAGCCACGTTAGCATTTATTTGCACAAAGAAAATGCAGCAGTTTTAAATTAAAACGCATTAATTAAATATAACGGTACAAAAACAAAAAAGACTTCGCGACAACCCTGAACGCTTAAAGGTCGTTCAGATCTATTTTCGGACACATTCATAAGATGTCCGTTTTTGTACAAAAAAAACGTTTTTATGGAGATTCTCGTTGTTCTTGCGATCTAATTCGATAATCTGGGAGTTATTGAGGCGCTAAAAGTTTACGAAGCAAGCAACGCCTACGCCATGTTGTTGAAACCCGAGACTCTTTCGTCTTTAAGTATATTTTAGACGTGAATTTGCTAGAAGAGGTAGGAGGGTAGATGATATCTTAAGGATGTGATAGATTTAACGAAGGCTTTAATAAAGTATCCATGGTCCTTAAATTATATTACTCACAGGATATTTCAACCTTGTTAGCGAGCCGCTCGATTGAATTGATTAAAATAATTGTTGGATGAAAGATTTATTTTAGACTTATTATACTACTGATTTATGAGCAGTGATAGCCTAGCGGTTGAACGTTTGCTTTCCATACAGGAGGGACTGAGTTCGAACCCGGCTCAGATCAGAATTTGATTATCACTTTCGTTAACGGTGAAGGAAAAATATCGTAAGGAAACCTGCACACATGAGAGAGCTCCATCGATGGTGTGTGTAGTCTGCCAACCCGCACTAGGCCAGCGTGGTGGACTAAGGCCTAAAATCTTCTCATTCTGAGAAGAGGCACGTGCCCAGCAGTGGGACAGTAATGGGCTGATTATGTATGTATGTATTATAATACTATTACTAATTATTTTTAACATTGAGTTTCAAAGCAGCTTTTGCATACTCGAACTTTTTACAGCATATTCGAACTGACTATTGATCAAATTGTTTAGATAAGTCCAGGCAGGCGGCCGGTCATAAAACAATAACCCAAAACCTCTAACAACATGGATTTATGAAATACATGTTGTGCCGACCCCACCTAGTGTGGGATAAGGGAGGGGAGATGATGATGATGAGTGTCATTTAGAAAAAAGCTTATATTATCTTGAAATGCTTATATTTTTATATGATATGACGTTGAACTACGTATATTTTCAATCATCTCCAAATATCCATTCATAGTCTAAGCACAGTCACTTCAACAAGTTTATAAAAATAAAAAACTTGTCACTACCGCGGGGCGCCGTAATATTGCCAACGGCAACGCTCAGGCGTGTTGCATACAAAACTAAAACAAAGAAAACTTCTGCCTGCAACATTTACACGACAAGATTCAAATACGCGACGCGTATGTACGTCACGACGTCTATTCGCGACATGAAGCGAACTTGTTTCACCTAATCCATGTTAAAGGCACAAACTCACCGGGGCGTTACTTATTTTACTTTAAATAAAGGTCTTACTGTGAGTGAGAGTCTCAAAGGGATGCAAATACAAGGGAAAGGGGTGGGGGGGTGACGTAACACGTAAGACGTAAACGTTCGTAGTCTTTATTAAGGTACTGGCTTTGCTTTTGATGAGAATTTAAAAAATACATAGTTATATGTGTGTGTGTAATATTTTCGGTGTGTGAAGGACGTGAGAGCTTAGTGGATCTGAGAAATGAAAATTACGGGAATATGAAAGGATCTCAAAAAACTGCCTCGTTGGTCTAGTGGTGGCAACCGCGACTGCTGTTCGTGAGGTCCTGGGTTCAATCCCCAGGTCGGACAGTGTTATTGGGTTTTTCCGTGTGGAATTCCTCAGTAGCAGCTCGGAGTTTGGATTTGTGCCCGGTTGATGGCAATAGGCTCGCCCCCTATTACATGGGATTTAAACGTAGCGGCAAAATGAGGGTGATAGTAGGTATACACCTCTGCTCAACCCTTCGGGGAATACAGGCGTGATTTTATGTTATGAACAGATTTCTATGTGTTCATGGGTTAGAAATTATGATAGATTGATTAACGACGTAATTATGTTTTAACCGCGAAAACTCTAGTTAAGACAAGCCCAATTCTGGTGATGTGGTGGACGTTTCTACTAAGGCTATCAATGGTTCTAGAGGGAAAATGCTGAAATGGCTAAGGGGTGCCTGAGCTCTGCTGGGGTTGCGGTGCATGCTTATACGAATCCCGAGACCCCGGCCGACGGTCAGGAGGAGGAACACCGTTGGTTTTTAGCCGGTAAGAGTACGACAGACCCGCTCGCCTTCCCCGGGCGAGAGACATCTGTGAGGATTTTGCGACGAGGAAAAAAAAAGGGGGGTGCCTGAGCTCCAGTGCTGAGATTTGAAAACCAGCGTTGCGACATTTTGTTTTTTTTTTTATAAATGTCGCAGCATTAGGCTGAGATAGGAGCCCTTTTTGGTCTCGTGCAGGTAGTCTAAATTCTTATCCTTTCTTTTTTTGTAAATATTATTTTTGTTTCTGTAACTGCCTGCGTGAGTCTAGAATAAATAGTTTTCTTTCTTTCTTTAGCTTGGTTCGCACCTCGGCACCAGATAACCTACAGACGGCCCTGCACACAACTTTAATGTTACCAATGTGGCGGCATCTATCACACCACATGAGAACCACACAGCAAGGCTATTGACTAACAGACTACAGCGCCAATAATGACAGCTGTCAAATGAAACGTCACAAATCCTGCATCGCGATATTAAGATTTGACACGCAGATAGTATATATACAACTTCCCAACATCAACCGTTGGGCAGTCGCGCGCCAGGCATAATAGGCCCGCCTGGTAGGAGGATCCTCCCTTTTCGTTGGAGGATCACAATACCTCTCACCTCCACACCAATTTTTCCGTACTTTATCGTTTCTTGGCCCAAGAGTAATATTCCCTGCAATCATGTCGACAGTCATGTAGGTTATGTGTTTCTTTATTACAACGAACGGTTGAAATTGCTCCATGGATTCTGTTGTAAAACTGAAGGTTCATTTTGGTGTAGATAATAAAACGTATTGTGGAAGTTAGACTTTACTGTCGGCGCATAAAAATTGTTTTAGCTAACTTCCTTCTGTTACGTAAATTTTATTAAAAAGTGTTCCTATTGGTTTAAAATAAAAGAAATAGATAAGTATTTTATTTAAAGAGCTTTTCTGACAGTATAATGGCATTTGAGTCAAACTAACCAATTAATGGCAAAGAGATCTAAAAAAAGAAACAATCGAAACATTTCTCTTTTTAAAATAAGAGGTACCTACTTTCACAACCTGTCCGGAAAGACAGAGAAAAATTGTCTTGAAAATTTTCAAACTTGAAATACGAGGGTGCTGTAAAAGTCAAAAATTTGTGACGTGTGTTTTTTCTTTTACAAAATTATTTAAAACTGAATATTATTCGATTTGAAGCAAAACAATCCAAAACGACGTAGTCCAACAGTAGAATTCGATAAAGTTTTATCGACTACAAACATTCAAAAAATCCTAAGTATAAATAAACCCACAAAACAAAATCAATACCCCTTCATAATTACAAGATAAATGAGCAACCTCATTAATTAGCCCCATAATTACCGTGACGTTGACTCCGTGTCTCGAGCCACGAGGGTTAATTATTTCAACGCCATACCAACCCTTGCTATAAATCACCCCATTAAGTGGCCTATTACCGTCCTCTTTTGGATATCGTTCATGGGAACTTGTGAAGGTAGGGTTGAAATAGAATCATTATAATATTTTTTGTACTTAAGTCTTTTAGTAGGTACTACATTACTCATTGGTCTGTGGTCAGGACTTCATTGTTCTCTCACTATCCTAAATCATTGTACTGTACCTATCCACTGAAATTGTTAAAGATATAATTTTTAAAAGAGTAATCATGGAGCTTCTTGCCGGCTCTTCTCCATAGGAAACTACTAATTGGAACCGTGCATCTAAATTCGACTTTTCATAAGCACCTGTATTGATTAATGTGTTTTTTTTTATTTTGATTATACTAAAAATCACGTGCTTAAAGTCAGAAAACATCGTGAGGAAACCTGCTCACGTACATCATGAGGAAACCTGCACACCTGAGAATGTAACATTGTGAGGAAACCTGCTCATCTGAGAGGGAATTATCGTGAGGAAACTTGCACACCTGAGAGGAAATTATCGTGAGGAAACCTGCACACCTGAGAGGGAATTGTCGTGAGTAAACTTACACACCTGAAAGGGAATTATCGTGAGGAAACTTGCACACCTGAGAGGGAAAAGATGTTTGAGGGAACTTGCTCACCTGAGAGTCTAATATCATGAGGAAACCTGCTGAATGTATGTTAAGCAAGCCACCAAGGAACCTGTCTCTTAGCTTCCACGATCTAAAGTTGCGACGGCTGATTCAAAATATCAAATAAATGATAAGCCCATATACTTAGCGATAACATCTAGCGTCTAGCGGGCTTCTTTGAGACCTGTTCTGATGTAAGTTAGCTTCTGTTTTGTATGAATTGAGTACGTGACGTGGATACGTTATATTTTATTAAGTTAAATAACTTGGATGTATTAGATAAGATGTGTGTTACTAGCTGTGCATACAAGTTGGAAGTTTTTTTATGTTCTAGCTTCTATCTTATGACAAGCAAGCCGACGGCCCGCTTAATAGTATTTTTTTGAATGACTTCTTGTAGATGGTCCTTGCCGTATCTACGTACCCTACGCTAATAACTACTCCAACATTATGATTACTAGCACCAACAGCACTAAGGGCGAACCCTAATGGGACTCGGACCTCGGTTTAGGGCGTTGCTGGCGGGAGGACTGGGAGGGAGACAGCCTGATGAGAGCTGAATTAACGGTGTGACTGGAGTCTGAGGAGATGACCGGCTCCGCGGCGGCGGGTGAGCACGGTGGATCAAGAATTCCTCTCCTTACTTACTTTCTTCTAAACAGACATGTTTAATCATGGCAGTACTTCCCTGTGCATGTATGTTGCCTACTAAATAAACACGTAACAATTTTCATTCTCACTTTCCTTGTTACAAAACTATCAAAACCTATCCGTGTATAATATACACAAAAAACAAAGAGAAAAAAGTCCCACAATAATTGTCAATAATGGTTTTCCCAACGCTCAATACAATGTTACTAGTTACACGTAACTAAAGATTATATTCAAATGATGAACACAAACAATAATATTCTTGGAACAAGAAAAAATACTTCTTTGAAGTACGTACACGTTAATTAATTTTATTAGTGTATGGTCATTTAGTTAGCGTCTTTAGCGGAGATGCGATATTAAAGCGATAAAAGCTATACAATGTGTCCCATTATCTATACTATATCTATACTAATATTATAAAGCTGAAGAGTTTGTTTGTTTGTTTGAACGCGCTAATCTCAGGAAGTACTGGTTGGAATTGAAAAAATATTTTTGTGTTGGATAGTGCATTTATCGAGGAAGGTTATAGGCTATATAACATCACATTAAGACCAATAGGAGCGGAGCATAAATGCAAAATGTTGCAAAAACGGGGAAAATGTCCGCCCGTGCGTAGCCGGGACGGGCCGCTAGTGTAGTGATAAATCTTTAAGGGTGTTGTAAACACAATTTTATCGCCAAAAACACCCCACTTGTGGGGTCGATTCCCCACCCCTGCAAAGATGGAGTAATTTTAATATTTGACTTACCTATTTCGACCTCTATATACTCAAACACCCACAACTTAAGACCTAAACCTCACAAAGGCGTAAATTTAATGTCATTTGAAAGACTACAGTATAGAAAAACTAAAAATGTATCAAACTCACATACATAAGATAAGCAATTTTTGTAATGAGACATGTAAGTAAAATTTTATACATAACTAGCGACCCGCCCCGGCTTCGCACGGGTGCAATGTAGATACTAATGTGGGGCATATCAACCTTCCTCTTGAATCACTCTATCTATTGCTGAAAAGTGCATTAAAATCCGTTACGTAGCTTAAAAGATCTAAGCGTACAGACAGCGGGAGCGACTTTGTTTTATACTATGTAGAGATAACATTACACATTATTTTCACACTTTCTAAAATAATACAGAAACTACAGGGGTTAACATGTCTTTAATATTTTTCTTATTAGTCTTTGAGTTGTTCTACAAAATAAAAATCACGGCTCTGTAAGATCTAGGTCTTAAGTTGTAAGTGTTTGAATATGTATAAGGTCGAAATATCTGAGCCACATGCTAACATGTTTCTATTTGAGGGGCGGGGGATATACCTATATAAGGCGGTTTTCGACCCTATGTGTCAGGTGCTTTTGTTGATAAAATTGTGTGTATCTTAAAATTTTATTGCTAAATACTGGGACACATTGTATATTTGATACTAATAGCGATGACGTAATAGCGATAACGAATTCCATTTGCATCTGAAACCACCACAATTGAACCCACGACTCATATTACAGCAGCCAATCACTAGGCTACTGCTCAAAGCATAACCAGCCCATTACTGTCCCACTGCTAGGCACGGGCCTCTTCTCAGAATAAGAAGGGTTTGGACCTTAGTCTACCATTATGGCTTAGTGCAGGTTGGCGGACTGCACACACCACCGAGAACATTTTGGAGTCCTCTCAGGTGTGCAGGTTTCCTTACAATGTTTTTTCTTCACCGATAACGCAAGTGGTTATCAAATTCTGATCTGCACATGAATTCGAAAAATCAGAGATGCACGCCATAGTTGAGTTCAGACGGGTCGCGTGACAATCTCCGGCCATTCTAGTGAGTGGCCTGCGGGCGGCGAGATAGGGGACCAGTAACAGGCCCGGGAGGATGGCGTGCCGCGCACCGCGCGCGCCGCTCAGAAGGACGTGGGGCAGAGGAAAAATTGCCTCACTACTGGAAAGGTTCACCAGAAGAAGCTGGTGGACCGAGACCTGCCGGGGTCGCGGTGCATGCAATATCGAATCCCGTGACCCCGGCCTTATGGTGCGTCCAGACCTGACGAACGCGCTGCGAATGCGCCGTTCGCGCGCAGCGCGCGAGCCGTTCCCGAGCTGCGCGCGAGCGGCGCGCGGAGCTTTGTACGAACATGAAATGCACGCGCACAGCTCGCGAGCGGCGCATTCGCGGCGCGTTCGTCAGGTCTGGACGCACCATTAGGTTATAAGGAGGGACACCGTTGGTTTTTAGCTCTTAAGAGTTCGGCAGACCCTCTCGCCTTCCCCGGGCGAGGGACATCCAAGAGGATTATTCATGGATAAAAGAAAGGGTTGAATTCAGACTCTTCTACATGGAACGCAAGCGTCCAATAGCTAAGCTATCACTGCTGTCGTCAATTTCAATTAATTTAATCAAAATGAAGCTTGAACCATCTAATAGTGTTCAGATTTTATATCAGCGAGTACTCTCAATAGTATCAACTTAGCTTAGCATGCCCCACGTAGAGCACTATAATAAGTATTGATGATGTCATCCAGGGAAGTACATATTTATGGGAAATGCGATAAAACCACTTATTAAGTGGCTTAGGAACTAAGTGCCATCAAGTAAGTGACATTTCACCAACATTGTTCTCGTGTTAATGGTTTTGTGGTATTATCATAAAAGAATAGGTTACATCTCGCCCCCTACTACATGGGACTTAAACATAACGGCAAAATGATGGTGTTACTATACACCTCTCCACAACCCTTCGGGGAATACAGGCGTGAAGTTATGTTAATAGGTTGAATGCACAAAAAGGGGCGTTATAAGTTTGAATTTTTTTTCTGTCTGTGTGTCTGTCTGTGGCACATATCTCCTAAACAGATGAACTAATTTCAATGCGGTATTTTTTGTTTGATATTTGGTTTTATCGGGATGGTTCTTAGCTGGCTCTTTGCTCAATAGGCTATTCTAGACGTCGCCCTACATTCTTCTCCATTTAAAAAAAATGTTGCCCCACACTAGGATTTCTCTTGTGTCGTGGGTGCGTTTACAAACACAAATCTTCACATGCACAAACACCCAGACCAGGAACAACTATCTGTAGGCCATACAAATATTTGTTCCGTGCGGGAATCGAACCCACGATCCGTAGCGCAGAAGCCAATCGCTCAGCCACTGCACCAAACATGTCGTCAATTTCGTTTGTCGTCAAAAAACATTGTTACACTCGCATAGTTTTTATACTACAATGTCTGGACTTTAAAAAAGACCTTGGTCTCTGGGTTTGCTTCGGCTTTTCTTCTCAGAGCTAGTCAGACAGGAAATGCGCGCCATCTAAATTAAAAGAAAACATTACATTGACTTGTAAAAGTGTCTGTAACAGATTTATTTACATACAAAAATAAAAATAATTTACCATTATCATAGCTATGTGTAATAATAATCCCTTCAAACGTTTCAATGCTTAAAAATGGCGAACGAAAACATCGTGAGGAAACCGGCGTGTCTGAGAGATATTACTCGACGGCATGTGAAGCCAAGTCGGAGGCCCATGGGAGACATAAACTCTGACACCAGTTTAGTCACTAACCACACGAAAAGAAGAACTTAGATACACACGTCCACACGATACGTTTAATTGTGTTAGGTTAGTCTCAGCTCATGTGCGTCACACACAAACATAGACACTATCCATTGATTTCTAGATGACATTGAAGTACCTAACTGCGCAGAAGCACGTCAAATGATTCATGCGGACGCAGTTAAGGCTGTTTACATTTTTATGTTTGTCAGTGTGTGAGTGAGACATGACGTAGTGGAGATGAATGTATTTTTTTATAGAGATTCATGTGAAAAACTGGCCAACTGATTGTTATTATACCTACCTAGGTTTTGCCCGCAGATTTGCTTGCGTCATTTTTTTATATAACTTTCAACAACCTTTTTGGTGGAGGTCAAGCCCAGGTGTGGACTTTTAAAGTCTGACTATGTAAAATAACTGCCTCATTGGTCTAGTGGTGCCAAGCACGACTGCTGATCGTGAGGTCCTGGGTTTGATCCCCAGGTCGGGGAGTGTTATTGAGTTTTTCCGTGTCCAATTTCTCAGTATCAGCCCGGAGTTGGGATTTGTGCCCGGTTGATGGCAATAGGTTCGCCACCTATTTCATGAGGCTTAAACATAACGGCGAAATGAGGGTGTTACTATACCCCTCTGCCCACGTTATGATGGCGTGATGTTATGTTATGTTAGGTATAACTAAGACTCGCCGTCCGACCAGTAACAGGCCTGAGAAGGCGGCGCGCAGTGTTCCGCGCTCGCCTCTCAGGAGAACGTCGGGCAAGGCCCCACAAAGGAGAGATCCGTCAGTGCCTGGCGGACCGGGATCTGCCGGGGTTGCGGTGCATGCTGTTGCGAACCCCGCGACTCCGGCCGAACGGTCAGGAAGAGGAACACCGAGGGCCGAACGGCGAGGGACATCTATGAAGATTTTCCGACGATAAAAAAAAGTATAACTAAGACAAAACTAAACTAACATTAGTTAGCTTCCATACGTCATAATGTGTCTGTTACCAGTTACTGAAGACATCAGTGGTGATGACATAATTACATGTGAAGCCAATAATTACATTATATCCTTGTCGGCAACCACCTAGCAATCGAAATCGCTCGCTAATTTGATCATACAGGCGCCTAATTATTGCGGTGAAATTACTATGTAAGGAGCAGTTTACACTGGTCTTATAAACTACGCTAAACATGTCACTCTTTTACATCCATGATACACCATGCTCACCCGCCGCCGCCGCTGCGGAGCCGTTCGTCCTTCCTGACTCCGCAGTCACACCGATAATTCAGCCCTCATCAAACTGTCTCCCTCCCAGTCCTCTCGCCAGCAATGCCATAAGCCGAGATCCGAGTCCCATTAGGGTTCGCCCTTAGTGCTGTTGTTGCTAGTAGTCATGATGTTAGTAGTAGTTAGCGTAGGTTAAGTAGGTATTTTACTCTCGTCCCCATTGGTTGGAAACCCTTCAGGTCTCGCCAATAACTGCCCGGTTACGTAGAAACGGTCCGTAAGTAAACCTACAAGTCGAATAGAAAAAACAAAAAAGTGACTCTTTTATAACATAAACATAGAATAACATCACGCCTGTATTCCCCGAAGGGTTGGGCAGAGGTGTATAGTAACACCCACATTTTGCCGTTATGTTTAACTCCCATGTAATAGACGGTGACCCTCTTGCCAGCAACCGGGCACAAATCCAAACTCCGGGCTGGTACTGAGGAATTCCACACGGAAAACCCCAATAACACTGCCGGACCTGGAGATAGAAACCAGAACCTCACGATCAGCAGTCGCGTTTGCCACTACTAGACCAACGAGGCTTTTAGAACTAAATTCTTTTAAATGTTTTCTGCTTATATTAGTATTACTAGATGCATTATCATGCGGTTTTCATTACTAGTTCATATTTATTTTTGAAAAACGTTGCGGTATGTTTATGTACTATTCTCACAATGCTTTGAGTAGAACTTCGTAATTATATTTTGTTCTTTTTTTATTGTGCATTCGTGTTTTTAATGAAATAAAATGTTTTTCTTTCTTACTTTGTTGTGTTTTTTTGTTCTATATTTTCAGCACACAGAACACTATACTGCAATAGTCTTCAATAATGCTAGAAGTACCTACATATTTTACTTTGAATAAATAAGCAGTACTATAAGAATTAAGTTTCCAAAAAAAATTAAGGCTATTGTCAAACTATTTATCGAAGCATTGAAAAAAATGCCTGTCTTGTTGGTCTAGTAGTCGCAAGCGCAACTGCTGAGCATGGGGTCCTGGGTTCGTTCACCAGGTCGGGCAGTGTTATTGGATTTTTCCATTAACAATTTCTCAGTAGCAGCCCGTAGCCTGGATTTGTGCCAGATTAATGGCAATAGGCTCGCCCCTATTACATGGGACTTATACATAACTGGCGAAACGAGGGCGTACTAAAACACTTCTGCCGGACCCTTCGGGGAATATAAGGTGTGATGTTATGTATATCGAAAAAATACTCCGCAATTTCACATCACAGTGTCCAAAGCCTAAGCATGGATGAACGTTGGAAAAATCAACATAATCACAAGCAAGTGGTTTACGCACCAGTAACCGAGGCAATAATGAGCCAACTGCATTAATAGGCGCATTGTAACGGGGAAAAAACTTCGGTTTCAACACTAGGCGACGAGCATTCTTAATTGCTGCGTGTAAAGTCTACTTTTTCGTTCCGAACTTGGCTTGACACACTGCCGTGTCTTATTTTTTACTTTTTGGCGTCTTCTCGTTTATGTCGAAGATTTGGAAAAGGAAATGGGCAGTTTGTGTTGCTTAAAAAAACATACAGTAGTGATAGCCTAGTGGTGTGACCGTGGGACTACCAAATCATAGGTCTCGAGTTCGAACCCAAGGCACGCACCTCTGACTTTTCGAATTCATGTGCGTATTGTATAATTATCACTTGCTTAAAAACGGTGAAGGAAAACATTGTGAGGAAACCAGCATACCTGAGAGATATTTCTCGATGCCATGTGAAGCCAAGTCAAAGGGTGACATAAACTTTGAAATTAGGTTATTTACTAACCACGCGAAAAGAAGAAGATTTTGAAATTACGGTGTCGAACTTCGGCGTAATTACGCTTGAAATACTTTTTAAATTACCCGCAAAACACCAGGGTGATAGATATTATTTCGTGTCTTACCGATATAAAAAAATATTGCAGGCATAATCACACCTAAGGTAGGTTGCGTAAGACTGAGGCCAATCGAACGTAATTTACGCCGCGCAAAATAGCTCGCGTAATTTACTGAAAGGATTTGGACAAATTATGCGTCATAATGTGGCACGAATTGTAATATAGTATACAACCAAAAGTAACCTAAATTAAGCGACTCACTGCGCGGCGAAAATTACGTTCATTTTTATTCCTATTCGACTGCTTGTAGATGATCTTGCGGACCGTTTCTACGTAATCGGGCAGTTATTGGCGAGACGTGAAGGGTGTCCAACCAATGGGGACGAGAGTAAAATACTTAACCTAAGCTAACTACTACTACTACTAACATCATGACTAGCTCGCAACAACAGCACGAAGGGTGACCCCTAATGGGACTCGGACCTCGGCTTAGGGCGTTGCTTGCGAGAGATTACGTTCATCTGGTCTTAGTCCAATTTCAGCATGATGTGTTATGATAAGTCAGAGCGAGAGAGCGCATCGCGACAGATTACGCTACCGTCATGTTACCGCGTTTCGTTGACAGTGTGCTAACAGCGTCAATCTGTGTTAATCCTAGCAACTTAATCCCAGCCTTTTCCAAGAATTAGAGTCGGATACGTGTCGAGAATCTATTATCATAATGAATTTGATTGGCAAAATAGCTATAAAACCCGACAATTACATTGCATCAATAGTATCGCCGTAAATATTCAATTAATCAGCTTAACCTATCGCAGTCCACTGCTGGATATAGGCTGTCATACTTTAGAGGTCAACCCTCAACAAGCATGTGCACATAAAATTTAGCAGGCGTGTACTTACGGGAGGATAATGAATAACACTTGTAACCGTACACTATATATATTTTAAGAATAATTACAAATAGATCAACAGGGCGTGGTTCGTAACAATGCGAGGAGTTCAAGGTCTTTTTGAGCAGGTGTAGTACTTAACTTGGCAACTGCAGCGGTGCGAGAGGTATCTGCAGCGTGCCCGACCTTTTATGAGCGCGGACCCCCGCCAGTCGCCAACACCCGTCACAAGGCCTCTCCAGATCCAGTCCACCCCAGTTACCTTCTTCAGGTCCCTGGTCCATCTGGCTTGGAGCATCCTACGCTGGGTTTACTGATTCTTGGTCTCCACTCATTGCTACTCCATTTCGTAAATATTGTTGGGTTATAATTTCCGACAATGATTTGCAGCAAGGGGTAATTTTTAGCCCTTATAGCCTTTCAGATCCAGGTGTCTAATTGCCGATTTCTATAATTTACGGAGTGTTATCGGTTAAAATTAAGACTCTTGCATCTTTACTAACAATGAAACAAAGACCTCATAGTTTTGCACAGTAGACCCTCCCATATGGAAGTAGCTATCACATGTAAAATTAGCTTACGAGTCTGTTTATATGCTCAGTTTGGCAATAAAAAGTGCTACCATTGGTTAGCAAAACGATTAGTTTTTGTTTATAGGAACGGGGCATAAAGAAAGAACACCTTGTTTTTACATAACATAACATCACACCTGTATTGGGATGAAGGGTTGGGCCGAAGTGTTAACACCCTCATTTCACCGTTATGTTTAATTCCCATGTAATAGGGGACGAGCCTATCGCCATCAACCGGACTCAAATCCAAACTACGAGCTACTACTGAGGAATTCCACACGGAAAAAACCCAATAACAATTTGCCCGACCTGGGAATTGAACCCAGGAACGATCAGCAGTCGTGCTTGCCACCACTCGACCGACTAGGCACTTTGTGGTTTCACACTATGTTTTTAAAGGAGTGAAAGGAAAGAAAGGGAATGAACTAAAGAAAAATAAGAGGATAGAAATTTTATTTCACAAATCTGACTCACACATAACCTGATTGCGTTTACTGAGTCACGAAGTGCAATTTTATTGATTAATTGATAACGACAGATACGTTTTATCTCATTATCTATAACAATATTACAAGGTTAGTCGGAAACGGGTTACTAAGCCGAAAGGGTGTTAAAGTACCCATAATAATAGATAACTTTTGTTCTACAACTTTCTCCAAAAGTCATTACTTAAGGAGAAATAGCTGTTCAAAGATTTCATAAAAAATACGCTAAATTCTATGTATAAACAGCTATGATCAGCTGTGTTTACATTTTAGGTAATATTTGGGGTCAAGGATTAGAAGTACCATTTTCTGAATTTGTAACTAAAGCAGAGGTCATGAATTAAAAAAAAACAGTTTGCTTAGTTTTTTTATATCCAATTTTGAAATTTTAACACTTTCTTTATAACAGCCATCAGTGATACATTAGGTGGCCCGCGGCTAAGTACCCCCTTTCCGACTAACCTTGTAGAGCTATTGATCATCTTATCGGCAAAACTTTTGCAGTCGGTGCAAAATTTAATTTTGTAGAAACTAAGACAATTTTCGCAGTGAAACTTCGTAATAGAGTAACAAATATGACGAAACTTCGATAAACAAAGCTAAAGTGGGGTAATTGTAGCATATCAACCCGTAATAATGTCGTGGTGGCCCGGAGGTTACGGTTGCAAGTCCTACCGTGTGCCGATGTGACTTCTTAGGGCCGGTCATTTCAAACGATCAGTAAAAGTATGTTACTTTAATCAGATATTAACTATTATGTAGGATATGTAGGATGTTTAACGTCCGTCAAACGCAGAGCGTTGTTTCATGGCATAAAAGACGTTTCGTCAAAGTTATTATTAGACCAGGGTCGATAATTTTTCAAACCAAAAAAAATAATAGTAGGATGGAAACTCATTGGAAAAGGAAGAGAATATAACAAAAATAGAAGGAAAAATAATTTACAGGTGATCTGAGGTCGGGAAGTGGAATGGGGGTGTTTTTAAGGGTAAAAAACGGTTTATCTCGATTTTTGGCAAAACTACAAGTCCTATGGAAATAAGTTAAATGGCAAAGTTTGCTGAGGCGCAGACTGATGATTTTTTCGCCATAATCAGAAAAAGGTGCGCCTCGCTGTTAAGGCGTGTGCGTGGCAGCCCGAATGGTATTCTTGGCGCGTTGTCCCAGAGGTGGGACTCACCAATGTTGATGAGGTGGATGCGACTGCATGCTAGCGGCCCCTCGTACTTATAATAATTTATATTGTATTTTTTAATTTAAATTCTCTATTACGTTTTTATTTTATTTTATTTTTTATGTACAATTATGGATTTTTATTATCTGAAATAAATAAATTGAATTGAATTGAATTGAATAAAAAGATCTACAACTTTTGTATTTACACTTTTTTCACATAACCTCAAAATTTACGTGAAAAATTCAAATTCAATTTTTTTTTCTAGTCTAATATTGCTTTTACTGCCTCTGCTCTCTCTGCTTGGTTTAATGGTGGCAAGCGTAACTGCTGATCTTGAGGTCTTGGGTTCGATCCCCAGGTCAGGCAAAGTGTTATTAAGTTTTTCCGTGTGGAATACCTCAGCAGCAGCTTGGAGTTTGGATTTGTGCCCGGTTGATGGCAAAAAGCTCGTCCCCTATTACATGGGACTTAAAGATAACGGCGAAATGAGGGTGTTACTATACACCTCTGCCCAACCCTTCGGGAAATACAGGTGTGATGTTATATTATGTAATATTGCTTTTCGCAATGTCGGGAGCTTTAATTTTGAGTTTGGTGTTTGAAAAATAAAAAACACACATTTAAAACAAACTTATTCACCTAACACCCGCCATTACGAATACACGGTAACAGAATTTGTTAATCATTCTCCGGGACGTAGTTATACAGCAATGAATAGAAAATTAAGTGATTACATTTGCTAATACGAGTGCCGCTACTTTGAATAATCCATAACTTGATGTTAGGCGCCTGCTCTCTGATTTATAGTCAGTTTAGCGGGAATATTCAGAATCTATGTGTTTAATTGTCTACGCTTGTCTGAGTAGAAGAAAATATACATAGTATACAGGGTGTAAATGAAATCATGTAATTCCTTCAAACCTCGTGATGTACTGCTGACATAGATCAACCCTGCACGGGATACTTTTGGATTCAATTAACAAAAAATTACAAGAAGTACCTAAACATAATTATGTTCTTGACGTGAGGCATTTGGCGCCCCGAGCCAAATGCGCGGCTATCGCTCGCAGCACGGTCATTTACTCGGGGCCCAAAAATTTCTCATGTGAAGAACACATGTTTACATTTTGTAAAAATAAAATATTGAATCCAAAAGTATCCCATGCAGGGTTAATCTATGTCAGCAGTAGATCACACGGTTTGAAGTAATTACATGATTTCGTTTACACCCTGTATACATAGTATCAGGGCCCTGCCTCGTTGGTCTAGTGGTGGCAAGCGCGACTGCTGATCATGAAGTCCTGGGTTCGATCCCCAGGTTGGGCAGTGTCATTGGATTTTTCCGTGTGGAATTCCACAGTAGCCGGCCGGAGTTTGAATTTATGCCCGGTTGATGGCAACAGGCTCGCCTCTTATTACGGGATTTAAACATAACGGCGAAATGAGGATGTCACTATACACCTCTGCCCAACCCTTCGGGGAATACAGGCGTGATTTTATGTTACTTATTCCGACCACTATTTCACGTTTTTTAGTATTTATCTCTATTTATTTACATCAATCATTTTCCTCATGATGTTTGAAGTTTGAAGAGTCCTCTTCGACTCAACGACAGGATTCTTGAACGGAAGTGGTAATCTAAGCTAATATTATAAAGCTGAAGAGTTTGTTTGTTTGTTTGAACGCGCTAATCTCAGGAACTACTACTGGTTGGAATTGAAAAAATTGTTTTTGTGTTGGATAGTCCATTTATCGAGGAAGCGTATAGGCTATATAACATCACGTTACGACCAATAGGAGTGGAGCATAAATGAAAAATGTTGCAAAAACGGGAAAAATGTCCACCCGTGCGAAGCCGGGACGGGCCTCTTGGAAATAATAAATAGTGTTAATAAATAAGTAATCTCAATAATAACAAGTACACCTACTGAGGTGTATGAGAAAGTGATTCACCACTTATATGTGTTTATCATAGGTACTTAACAAGAAATTATTAAAGATAATTATAGCACTTAATCAAATTATTTGATTAATTGTTTCTTAGAAAAGTTATGATGCATGGTTAAGGTACATGGTACCTACACGTTGCGGATAATATATTTTTTGACTTCTTCTCTTGTGTGTACAGACTTCTGTAAAAAAACCCTTCGAGGATTACCTACAGGCATAGGTATACGTGTGTATGTATTTTAAGAAAATGTCATGCGAAATGTTAAGAGGAAACGCGGGCTGCAAAATATTATTTAAATAGGTTTTTGCAATCTATTTCCATCCCACCCCTCCCGCAAACCTTCCCAATTGAGCGCGAAAGAGACACCTGCATCTCTGACTGATTTCTCCTGTGCAATATTAGCGAAATCGTACCTTCGTATTTCCCTGTTTCCTTCTTCAAATCTGGACCGATTTTGATATTTTTTTCTGTAATCATTTAACCCGTGAAGTGTCGGGCGCACATACGGGTGTGCGTAAGAAATTCGGGCGCGAAGTGTCGGAGACACACACGGGTGTGCGTAAGGAACGCGCTCCTATAAATTCGGTTCGTGTAAACAGCAAAATAAAACGTACAAAATCCGCTACCATAGGAGCGCGTTCCTTACGCACACCCGTGTATGCCTCCGACACTTCGCGCCCGAATTTCTTACGCACACCCGTATGTGCGCCCGACACTTGAGAAAGACTTTGGTTGTGTCTGTATGTTTTATTTTTATTTTTTATATTCGTCAAATTTGTTTGCCAGATGTTTGAAAACGGTGGTAAAACCGGTCGATTTTTGTAAAATTTAAACCATTCTAGTTCTTTTAATAATTAATTTAGTGACAAAAACAAAACTTAGGGACATAGTGGTGGTAGATATTATATACTATATGGTAGAAAAATATTTGCTCTAGTGACATTATCCAAGGAGGAAACTGAGGAATACGTTTGTATGGACTAAATGCCTACCGCATTTCCTCTTAATAATAATAATAACTATAGACATTTCTCTGTTATCAAGCGATCCCACGATTTTACAATTCTTTGTAAGACAACAATATTATTGAATACTAAGAACACATTACAGTTTTTGTTACAAAACAGCGTTGCAACACATTCAAATGGAATAAAAGACGTTGCAATTATTTCACTTTATTGCTGACTAGCGGCCCGTCCCGGCTTTGCACGGGTGGACGTTTTTCCCGTTTTTGCAACACTTTTCATTCATGCTCCACTCCTATTGGTCGTAGCGTGATGTTAGCTTATAACCTTCCTCGATAAATGGACTATCCAACACAAAAAGAATATTTCAATTCCAACCAGTAGTTCCTGAGATTAGCGCGTTCAAACAAACAAACAAACTCTTCAGCTTTATAATATTAGTATAGATATCCATAAAACAAATCTGATAATATATTTTACTTACCACTTATCAATGACAAAATGCACATCCTTAATTATTGTAATCAAAATGACTTCATACGTAAAATTTTAATCATTAACTATATTTATACATTTAATTTGAAAGATGGCGGTATAATCATAAGCTTCAAAGCCGCGATCTAATCCTTCTGACATTTGAAACAGCGTACGTGATATGAAATCGATTAAAATCATCAAAGGAACATTTTATTAGCTTTGCCGACTAAACCAAAATACTTGTTAAATGCTGTCTCTGGTTTTACTTACCAATGGTATTTGAATTGACCGTTCTGCTTAGCCTTTGCCCTACTATGTTGGGGTCAGCTTCCAGTCTAACCAGATGGGGCTGAATACCAGTATTTTACATGGAGCGACTGCCATCAGACCTCCGCAACCCAGTTACTGAGCAATGCCAATATCCTTAGGTTAGACCGGTTGTCAGACTTTCGGACTTCTGACCACTCATAAAGAGTGTAAAAGCTATTTGTACGACACCCGGGACCGACAGTTTAACGTGCTCTCCGAGGCACGGAGGAGTCTCCATGTGTCACGAATGGTCACCCATCTACGTACTGACCGCGACAAGTGCAGCTTAACCTTGCAAATCATATGATCCACGTGGTTCTTAATTAGCCATCGCAGTGCCAATATATTCCCAATAATAAAGAAGCCGGAAAGATTAGATGGGGTTTACTTTGCTGTGGATACTGCTTACATACATATACTCACGCCTTTCATTCCCGAAGGGGTAAGCAGAAGTGTTCTCTTATTACAGAAGTCTGTACACCCACGTTTCCTCTCTTGTATTAAGTCTCATGTAATAGATAGCGAGCCTTTTACCATTTTTCGGGCACTATTTGCCCAATTTGGTTTGCCCGGCGACGGAGGGGAATTGTATTCTTAATCCGTCCCTGGACGGGCAGCTAACATACCTACTGGTAAGAAATACACGAGCAGGACTTTAATAAATTTTGCATCATAATTGCTTGATATAATAATTAATACAATGACAGTAATAATTCAAAATCATCTTGAAAACAAGAGGAATACCTACTCATATTTTTTTATAGAATCATAATGTCTGTATAAAACGTGATCTTAAACTATTGTATTAAAACCACAATTTGTTGAGTAATAAGCAAAATGAATAGAAATCAAGTGTTAGAAATTTTACTCGCAATAGGAAGAAAAACACGCTATCAAGAAGAAAAATAAAATACACCATAGCCTGACCATTTAAAATTTGTATAAAATGTAAACAAATCTTTGACCTTTCAATAAAAAAAAATTGTGTATTTTTAAATGGTTCTTAAAACAAAATTAATGTTTCACAATCCAAGGTTTGTTTACCTTTTATACGAAATTTAAATGATCGATGACACGTTTGGTGCAGGGGCTGTGCGATCGGCTTCTACGCTACGGGTCATGGGTTCGATTCCCGCACGGAACAAATATTTGTATGGCCTACAGATAGTTGTTCCGGATCTGGATGTTTGTGCATGTGAAGATTTGTGTCTGTAAACGCACTCACAATACAGGAGAAATCCAAGTGTGGGGTAACGTATTTATTAGAAAAAACATATATATATTTATAATTTCCTGGTCTTTAGGTAGTTCACCAAATTATTTCAACGCTTCGTCATATCTGTACATAATACACATAATCTATGCCTCATATCGTATTAGCTGTTGATTCCCTAATTACTCGTCTAATAATGCTAATTGCTATATTCTATCGGCGGTTAAGCCGGATGGGAAAGCGAAGGTTGGTAAAAACAACGTACAAGTAACTCTGTTCCAATAAAACCTAGATTTATGTCCCTCATTAATATTCTACTTTATCCTGGTATTTATCCGACATTTTTATACACTCGGGAGCAATGAATCCGGGTCACCAACATAAAACAACAATGTTAAAATGTTAAACAATATTTGATAATGTTTTCAGAGATATTAAAAGGTTTATGTTGGTGACGCGGATTCATTGCTCCCGAGTGTAATATCTGCTTTGTTTTAACAAACAAAACAGCCCATTAGCCGGCAACTCGCACCAAGTCAGCGTGGTGGACTAAGGTTTGTTCCCAGCAGTGGGAGAGTAAGGCTGCCTGTCCACTGGAGCAGAGAGGAGCGGAGCGGTGTGGAGTTAACCAATAGAAATGCACAATATTCATAGAGGAGAGCGCAGACGTGAATTCAGCTCCACAGCGTTCCACTCCTCTCCGCTCCAGTGGACAGGCATCCTTACTGTCCAACTGTTGGCAACAAACCTTAGTCAACCACGCTGACCTGGTGTGAGACCGGCTACATACACTATCGAGAACTTTTTGGAAGCCCTCTCAGGTGTGTAGGTCACCTCACGATGTTTTCCTTCACCGTTAACGCCAGTGATAATCAAATTCTGATCTGGACATGAATTCGAAAAGTCAGAGGTGCGGGCCGTATTTGATCTCGGCCGTCAATGAAAGGCAAGCTCAACCGCTAGGCTATCACTGCTGTATAAACGAAATCCAATGCTGTTAAATCGGTCCAGTAGTTTTTAAGTTTGTTAGTTACATACAAAAATACAAATCTTTCTTCTTTATAATATTAGTACAGATGAGGGCGTGACATCTTCTTTTGTAAAGAAAAAACCCTCTACACATATATAAAAGAAAAAAAAAAAGCTTGAATACTTGAAATGAATCAAAAACTTAACCAAGGAGTTTTAATTTCAAAGAGTAATTAGCTTCCATCATTTTCAGTACGACATTCCTTGAATACTTACATAACTAGTTGTACGACCATACATACACAAATGCACAGCGTTGCATGTCCCGGGCAATAAAACAAAGGCAACGATTACAATTGCAGCAAAAAAATGTAATTATGAACGATTAGTGTCGCGGAATTGTACGTTCAATCACGTGTACATCTCAATAAATGTACGTCTTTACGTAGTATCTGATCTTTTATTAAATCTACTGTTTTTCATATTTGATTGACATAGACATATTTACTTACATAGGTGCATTAAAAGAGCCTCTCATTGCCTTGCTGGGTTCAATCCCCAGGTCAGGAAAACTGTTATTGAGTTTTTCCGTGTAGAATTCCTCAGTAGCAGCTCGGATTTTGGATTTGTGTCCGGTTGATGGCAATAGGCTCGCCCCCTATTACATGGAACTTAAACATAACGTCGAAATGAGGGTGTTACTATACACCTCTGCCTAACCCTTCGGAGCATACAGGGATGATGTTATGTTATGTTAACTTTTGCAATATGACTTTTGATAATAAGTACCTAAATACAAATGTCTCATTCAACATGACGATCAGCAAAATTGCAATTCAAGTTTGTATGGAAATATGTTCTATCAGTTAATTTAACTTTTGCAATATGACTTTCGATAATAAGTAAATACAAATGTCTCATACAACATGACGATCAGCAAAATTGCAATTCAAGTTTGTATGGAAAGATGTTCTATCAGTTAATTTATTTGAGTATCTCGGGAAAAGGCTAGGCAGAACGAACAATCTACACCATGAATTGAAAAAGATCTAAGTTCCTAAAATGTGGAGTCACTGTTCCGATATCCTCACAAACACGCGCAAACGTCCCAATTTTACAAAAAAAAATGATGTACAATTAATTCAGTAACAATTATAGGAACGAATCATAAATCGGGGCCTTTGTAAATCGATCCACCCAAAATCCGAATAGAACGGCTATTATTATTGAACTTATTTCGATTGTAACCCAAACATACATGAATCCATTAGTTAATTAACGAGCCAACATTTGCCCATTAACTGTAATTCATGTTGCAATTTACTTGAATCTTCGCAAACACTACATTGATTCGTGAGATGTTTCAAATATTCGATTACCATATAAGGATTACTATAGGATATCAATATTCAAATTCATTCTGGACAACTTTCCAATCATAATATATATAAACATTTTGACCCTTGACTTGTTGCGGCATCTAATATTTGTAGGGATGAGGCGTCGGGTCATTTAGACCCACGTAATTGGTCTCGAGGTGCTATATCAAGTCGTTGTAATCATTAGATGCAAATTAGGATGAGTATCAATTGATGTGATAGTTGTTGGTATTATAGGGTCGTTGGAATGTATGTGTAATTGATTTAATTGTGTTAAATGGATAGTTAACTGACACAATCCTATCTGAAGCGTTTGCCACACCAAACATGGGTACACTTGGTGTGAAATGCTTCATAGTAATCCTTTAATTACAACTCACGCGAACACGCTGATGACACGACCTACTCGCACCCAGTATTTGGTGTAACGAACGCTTACAATTAAATGTTACCCTTGCTGAGGGTTGTGGAAATTGCCTGCTATAATTGGTGTGCCCCAAGGTTCAATACTAAGGCCTTTTTTGTTCCTAGTCAGTCATCGCCAAATTACTACGTTATCATAAAAAATCGTAACCTTTCAATAATTATTAATCGTACAAAAATTAAGGGGACTTGTAAAATTCCAAATTCAAACACTACTCGTTGTTATAACCATGTTGTTCGTCGCCTTAAGAATAAATATCCACTTGTATAGACTAATAAAATTTCTTCAGAGTACCGCTTTCATAATCACAGTTCGTCTAAAAATATTCTACACAGGCATTTCCTCAAAGCCGTAAACATTAAACGAAGAACCGCGCTAACCAGAGGGGTCGGCCATTAATTAGTTTATTTTTCTTGCAAGAAATCTCTGGTTTTATGTGTATTCATGTTTTTTATAATGACTAATACATTTGTAGCGGTCACTGGGAAGTTCATGTTCAGTAGTGGACGTTTATGAATTTAATTATAATAAAGAAAGACGTTTATGAGATACATGTAGTAAGAAAAATAAATGAAAGGCGATATAGATTTTGGAAAGGCAGCAACTTTACATAATTATGATATTAACAATACTACTCATGAGAATCGCAGCCAGACAACATTTAAATAGAAATGTATTTTGAATAGTGTGTTTTTCCCCTTTTATGGAAAGCGGCAATAAGGAAAATGTTAAGATTAAAGAACCACAACGATGAAACTAAATTATGCGAAACAACTTTCTTGCGTCCAGACAAGGTTTACAAAATTCTTGCATAGCTTATGGCAGCGCCCTATCGCAGGCTCTATTCCGATCACGCGATGAACTGCGGCAGACTCAACACAGCGAGACTCATCTTATTATGCACAGTCGCAACTTATTACTATAGCGATTAGACGAGATTTATATGGCGTAAGTGCGTTGTGTACTTATGGAAACTAGCTTTATATTGGGAATATAATCATGAGATTGGGAAATACGTGATTTGTAATAGTGACTGATTGGTATTGATTTATTTTAAAGGAAAATATAATAAATAATTATTCTTCTTCTTTTCGTGTGGTTAGTGACTAACCTGATGTCAGAGTTTATGCCGCCCATGGGCCTCTGATTTGGCTTCACATGCCGTCGAGAAACATCTCTCAGGCATGCCGGTTTCCTCACAATGTTTTCCTTCACCGTTTTTAACCAAGTGATAGTTATACAATACGCACATGAATCTGAAAAGTCAGAGGTGCGTGCCTTGGGTTGAAACTCGAGACTCCCAGCATCAACCGTTGGGCAGTAGCCCGCCAGGCATAAGACCCGCCTGGTAGGAGGATCCTCCCTTTTCGCTGGAGGAACACCATACCTGGTTTCTCCACACATGCACGCCGTTAAGAGTACTATGCATCGCTCCAGGTCAATTACCAAAGCGTTAAATAAGGTAGAAGTCTTGATAGATCATTATGGTGTAATCGGTGACTATTAACATAGATCATAAATAAAGTAACAGTTAGCCAACGCACGTAATGCTCGGATCTCTCAAGCGGCGGTTTATCTTGAATTTCAATCATGTAATAATGTGGGTGAAATACATTTTGTATTTCTGGTATTTCGTTGGAGCACACATTTTGTTGTTTAAGGAATAAACTGCATTCAGTGCTTAATTTGGTAAATTCGAAGAGTCACGATGGATTTATTTTGAAACGGTTTTAGTTAGCTTCACCTCGGTATGTTTGTTTCAAATCTTGCGACGGATTTTCCAACTACTTCTGCTTAACCAATTCTTCTGAAACTTCGCACACAAATTCAATTCCCATGACAATACAACGTTATAATAATTTCAACCTTCAATCCTCATATCCTGATGCTGCATAGGTACTGCAACATCAACACTTTTAACTTAAAAATTGTTTTTAGGAGATTTTATATTTAAACAACAGTTTGGTTGATAACAATTTGTTTGTCTGACAATGAACTGCGTTAATCTGAGTTGGTTTTATCTTATACCTTTAAACGAGCAATTCTTCTATATATATAATCTGAATCTCGGAAACGGCTCCAACGATTTTCATGAAATTTAGTATGCAGGGGGTTTCGGGGGCGATAAATCGATCTAGCTAGGTTTCATTTTTAGAAAACGACGTTTTATCCGTGTTTTCAGGCAATGAAAAACTGCTACAATATCATTAGAATATGAATGTAAATTTCACCACCCTTTTCAAGGTTGTAATAGCTCAGGTGGGAAATAGGGCGGTCCCGAAACCAGAAAATCTCGGTTCGAATCCAGACGATTATTTTTTTCCCTTTTTGTTTTCAAGTTCCTTCTTTTTCTATTTCCCCTTTTTTTCTTTCCAAAAAACACGATTTACCAAAAAAAACCGAGCAAGGCTCGGTCATCCAGGTACTGATGATTAAAACTACAATTGGGTTTAAAATTATCAAAGAAGTAAATGATATCAGTTATGTTTATAACAGTTTTGACATTGGTTTAAAAAAAGCAAGTGACGAGTTTAACCAATAACACTGCATAATGTTAAGTAAATGGATCACCACAATAATCTGCGCAGTGGTTAGGACTTTATTGAATTGTTTTACAGCTACCGTACTTGTGATTTTTAATAATATTCAGCTATTTCAAACTTGGAACATTGATACAACGATACCACAGTCTAGCCATTCCATACAGTGTGATAGACACGGGGACGTCATCTCCGGAGCTGCCTCTAAAAACTGTTAATGTCAAACTGTCGATGAACCACTGTATGGAGGAGGTTTATTACACTGTGACCATACCATATTTCATCTATTACCAAATATGGGTCTTTCGAAAGATCTATAGGTTCGTTCTTCCATATTGAAAGCGAGATGCAATTGAAAACGCATAGTTAAAATCAATTAATTAATAATATATGATAATTTGGAATAGAAGGCGGTTTCGTCTTGTTCCTCGCCATACGAGGTAATCAATAAGGAATCACTTAAAGCTGCATTGTAGATAGATTTGACCCGAACAAATACATCTTCTATGTGAAACTTTGCATCTGCATTTAAGCTATTAGGCTCAGGATACAGTGACGTCGAATGAGTAACTCGTGGCTAAATTACTAGTGCGCTAGCCGCGATCAACATCGAAACCCCTCCGTGCCTCGGAAAGCACATTAAACAGTCGCTCCCGGGTGTCTTACGAATATCTATGACAGCCGTTACGGGGAGTCAGAAGCCCGAAAATCTGACAAACGGTCTAACCTTAGGATATCGGCATTGCCCTATAACTGGGTTGCAGAGGTCTAATGGCAGTCGCTCCGTGTAAAATACTGGTATTCAGCCGCATCTGGTTAGACTGGATGCTGACAACAACATCGTTGGGAAAAAGCTAGGCAAAACAGAACACACTGACGCAGAGTCGAAGCTACGCGTACTTTTACTCTAAAATTTTACATAGCATACTGAACTTTATTTCTACTATGTAATGTATACATTTGCGCGGTTTCAATAATATCTAGTGGCTAGAGGAAAATGAAATATTCCTTCCTTTGATAATTCTGATGAAATGTTGTATTTGTTTATGAGATGATTAAAACTGATAACGTCACTTTTATCCTTGAGGATAACAAGACTGTACGAGAGTATACATATTTATATTTTGTCTGAATATTTATCTTATTCATGATGTTTAATCATCCGGCAGAGTTACATGACTACTTCAAAAAATACCAATATTTTATTATTTAGACGAAGACGAAAGGAAAGTTTTGAGTATGAATGTGGATGGTTATAATTAGAGTAGAAGAAGACCAAAGCACCACCATGCGACGCACAAATTCAACATGTTTAAATTAATGTTTGTATTGTTTGTTTATTGTCACTTAGATTTATGATGCATGAGGATTTATGGTAGCCCGTGCAGTGTAGACTAAATAATAAATAATTTTAAGAAACATTATATTTTTAATTTTAAGTATCCGTATGCGTCCGCGTGGGCGGAAAATAAATACTTTTCCTTTCTTTCTTTCAAAGAAACGATGGATGGATAGTGTGAAAGATGATATGGCTAGAAAGGAGGTGACTACTGAGATGACGGTTAATAGATATGTATGTAGTCTCATCCTTTCTAATGTCAAGCACTTGACACTCGTTCGCCCCTTAGTCTGACAGTCTCCCTACCCAAATCAACGCCTAATGAACAGCTTAATCATCCATAAACACGCGTCAACGTCAAGCATTTGTCATCTAAACGCAGCCTAATTTCGCAATACATTAACTGCGTTCGGAAAGCAATAAAAGTGGAACAAGCGTCGGGCTCACAATTAGCTTGATGCAGAAATGATATGACGAAATGTAGCA
This sequence comes from Amphipyra berbera, assembly GCA_910594945.2. Lineage (NCBI taxonomy): Eukaryota > Metazoa > Arthropoda > Insecta > Lepidoptera > Noctuidae > Amphipyra > Amphipyra berbera. Next base: position 2,105,490 of record OU343131.1, on the reverse strand, counting down.
TCATCATAATATAATGCTTTGGTGCATTGCTATAACCTACTTGGTTTACGACTTGTTAACTTTTATGATACCAGCGAGATATCTAGTAGCTAGCACATTAAGAGCGCATTGCGGAGCTGTCAGGCGTTCTGTGTTCAAATATGTATTATGCCGGTTTTTTTATCTCTTGTGGGGAGATCAGCTGTGATAGAGTAGTAGTTAAACGCTTGCCTTCCATGCAAGAGGGTCTGAGTTCGACCCCGGCCCGTACCTCTGACTTTTCGAATTTATGTGCGGATCAGAATTTGTTTATCACTTGAAGGAAAAACATCGTGAGGAAACCTGCACACCTGAGGGCTCCATAAAGTTCTCGATGGTGTGTGTAGTCCGCCAACCCGCATCAGACCAGCGTGGTGGACTAAGGCCTAAACCCTTCTCATTCTGAGAAGAGGCCCGTGCCCAGCAGTGGGACAGTAATGGGCTGATTATGTTATATGTTTTATGTGGGGATGGGCTAGATTATAAAACTTCCTCACCGCACGCTGGGAATAGAAGCGTGTTGTAAGATTCAACAAAACCCAGCACGCTTTTGTGGTAGGATCTATGCCGTCCGCCTGGCTAGCTGCCACCCTCACATTAAAGTCCGGCGTGAAGTAGCTTTACTGTGTTCCGTCGTATGTATGTGAGAGTCAGAGAGGTGTAAGGTAATCCCTCTATATCTCTGGTGCTTGGATTCCTGTGCTTCATCTTAGACTCTGTTTGCGCTTACCATCACGTGAGACTAGGGTTAACTACCATTAAGCCCAGGTTTCCTACATGATTATCAGACTAAGAAAGTACATATGACCATGGTATAATAATAAATGATACTCCAGGTATAATATTCTCTACATTAGGTACCTATTCAGATGCATATTGTCATCAATTATTATTCAGCGAGCTAATTGCAATGACAGCAAAACAAACAAGCTTGCCCGCAATCTGTCTCCCTAAGCCCCAAATAATATCTTCACAGCCTAAAAACTTAAGTGCATTAAACACGCTCATATTTCTGCTCTATGACATGCTAATAGACAGAACGTATTCAATCGTGCCAGTAATTACACCGTCTCGCCGACTGAACCAAAATGTCAATAAATCACCGGTGCAACCACAATGGCGCTAGTATCGCAAAATAGTTGCAGAAGGACTACCTGCACACGTATAACGTCGGCATCGAGGGGCTCATGGCTGAGTGCCAACCGCGCGGATCATACGATTTTGCGGGTTAAGCTGCGCTTGCCGCGGTCAGTCTGTGGATGGGTGACCGTTCGTTACACATCTAGACCCCTCCGTGCCTCGGAGAGCACGTCACACAGTCGGTCCCGGGTGTCATATGAATACCTATGACAATCGTTGCGGGAAGTCAGAAGCCCGAAAGTCTGATAACCGGTCTAGCCTTAGGATATCGACTTTGCCTAGTAATGGGTTGCGTAAGTTTGATGGCAGTAGCTCCGTATAAAATACTGATATCCAGCCGCATCTGGTTAGACTGAAAGCTGACCCCAACATAGTTGGGAAAAGGCTATTTCTGCGGTGCATGCTTACGCGAACCCCGCGACCCCGGCTGACAGTCAGACGGAGGAACACCGTGGGTTTTTAGCCGGTAAGAGTCCGGCAGACCCCCTCGCCTACCCCGGGCGAGGAAAATCCATGAAGATTTTCCTACGATAAAAAAAGGCAGAAATCGATTAATGTCATTAAGGCCGATTTTACCAACGTCGGATAATTTATATCCAAGGAATCAATTTGACTGATTTGTATAGAAATTCTGTCAAAACGTCTCACTTATCCCTGAGATAAAAGTTATCTGACTTGGTAAAATCGGCTCTAAAGCGCATGCCTTGTTATTCGAATTCATGTGCGGATCAGAATTTGATTATCATATCATAACATAAAATAACATCACACCCGTTTTCCCCGAAGGATTAGGCAGAGGTGTATGGAAACGCCCTCATTTCACCGTTATGTTTAAATCTCATGTAATAGGGTGCGAGCCTATTGTCATCAAACGGGCATAAATCCATAATCCGGGCTGCTACTGAGCAATTCCACACGGAAAACCCTTATAACATTTTGCCCGACCTGGGCATCGAATCCAGGATTTCACGATCAGCAGACGCGCTTGCCACTACTAGACCAACGAGGTAGTCAACCAATTTGATTATCATTTGCGTTAACAGTGAAGGGAAATATCGTGAGGAAAGCTGCACACTTGAGAGGGCTCCAAAAAGTCCTCTATAGTCGGCCAACCCGCACCAGACCAGCGTGGCCTTTCTCAGAGGCTCGTGCCCAACAGTGGACCAGTAGTGGGCAAATTGTTAGGCCATTTAATGATCATTAAGTCCAACGCCAAACAGTTTACTGTGTTCCGTCGTATGTATGTAAGAGCCAGAGGGGTATAGCGGAGCCCCTTTATATCTCTGTTCCATGGATTCGTATGCTTCATCTTAGACCCTATCTGCGCTTACCATCAGGTGATACTACGGTCAAATGCGACCAAGCAAAGAATTTAAAAAAAAACCATACCGTCGCGATTCGATGTGTAATAACGTGTACTCGCGATTCAACAAATGGTCCTTCTGCACATAATTTTGCGCTACTATTGCGCATACCAGCACAGTTGCGCAAGTAACAATTTTTGCATGCCTCCTGATATTTAAGGCTTCACAATGGATTCAGATTTGGTATTTCTGTTGTAGGTATAATAATTTAGCGAGAGGCAAGGAGATTGAAGTGATAAAGAGAATTACATTGTTGAAAAGGTTTATTAGCTATATACTTGGTTTATACCTATGTGAGTTCTAGCTTAGAATATGTCAACCTATTTCTAGGAGTAAATGTCAACTTGTATGAAGGATGAAGAACAGTCTTGAAGGTGTTAGGTAAAGATGGAGGGCACACTACAAACATCAACTGAAAATCGAGACATTTGGCCCTGAATATTTACTTACGAATTCTGTCTCTTTCTAAATACCCTAACTTAGAATGAGACAGAATATTTAGTTTGGAAAACTATCTTTTTCTAAATAGAGTATTTAGAAAAAGATAGAGCATTTAGTTTGGAAATCTATCTATATTTCCAACCTATTTTTTTTTTATTATAACATAACATCACGCTTGTAGGTATTCCCCGAAGGGTTGGGCAGAGGTCTATAGTACTGGTGGACCGAGACCTGTCGGGGTCGCGGTGCATGCAACAGCGAATCCCGTGACCCCGGCCTTAGGTCAGAAGGAGGGACACCGTGGGGTTTTAGCCAGTAAGAGTCTGGCACACCCCCCCGTCTTCCCCAGACGGGGGATAGTCCATGAGGATTTCCCCACGTGAGAAAAAAAAAAAAAAAAAAAAAAAAAAAAAAGAGGTCTATAGTAACACCCCTATTTCACCGTTATGTTTAAGTGTGATAGGGGCGTGCCTATAGCCATCAATCGGCTGTTTGCAAATCCAAACAATGGGCTGCTACTACGGACTTCCACACGGAAAATCCAATAACACTTTGCCCGACTTGGGAATCGAACCCAGGAACCACTAGACCAACGAGGCAGTTATATTCTGTTTTATTCTCAAGACAGGTGTGGACAAGCGACTTGACCACTCAGTTAATTCTAAAATCTAGATACAGTTAGTTACCTGCATACTTATTTCTTTTGCCGTCGGTACCTATGATGAAACAACTCACGCGCATCAAGAGACAACATAACAATTCGATTGAGATATAATTGTTTTATTGCGTTGCTATTACAATCTGACATATAAATCACAGACAATGGTGTAGGGCAGGGGTCGGCAACCTTTTCAGACGGAAGAGCCAAAGTTGCAATTCACGAAATTTCACAGTTTTCAGAGCCACAAAAAATTTTCGTTTCGATATTTGCTTATACAGGGTGTCCTGTAATTAATGGATAACCTTGAAATGGAGTTTAGCCGAACTAATTACTTTTAAAAAAATACAAAACTAAAAATACATTTAGATATAGTCAATATATCTATCTCTCAGTCATAGCCAGTATATTTCAGTCATACTATATTATAGTACTTAAGTATGGATCGATGCACAATTTTAAGGGTTTTGATAGTAAAATATATCTTTTTTGCGTATTGAACTGGAGAGCCGCAACTTTACATCGAAAGAGCCGCATGTGGCTCGCGAGCCGCGGGTTGCCCACCCCTAGTGTAGGGTATAAGGCTATAGGTTTATTTATATCTTACCCAACTCTGGGTAAGCAAAGACATTTAATTTAGGGTCAGTCACCGTGGCAAATGGTTATGTACCATATTGTGCCGGTATATCATGTCAAAGTGACGGCTGGCCTATCGTAACCATTGCATGTTTAAAATTTATTAAACTTGCCTATTTCTTCATTATAGCAACATCGGGTTTAAGTCTTGGTTCAAATTGGCGATACTGTAAAAGGCAGCAACAGAATCGTGGAGGGGTAAACAGGATTGCGAGCATGATAAAATTGGTAAACGAAACCAACATAGACACCACCACTGAGAGGACTTATATTTGGGTTAGTGATTAGTACAGTGCGCGTCATATAAATAGAACCAAGATGGCGTCGATTGCTAGACTTTAAGGGTTGACTAGTAGCCACTGAAGAGTTTTACTATCCACCTCCTAGCTCCATCATCAGACCCTAAACACCAAGTGCAATCTATTGGACTCATCAAAACGAACCACATATAGATTACGCAGTCGACGCCACCTTGGTTCTAATTATTTGACGCGCACTGTACAGAAGCTAATTCACAATATAATAATTAACACAAGACCAGAAAATAAGGACAAGCGATTCTAATAAAAAAAAAATATAATATAAAAAATCTAATAATTGGTCATACTTCTTCGGCTGATCGACACAGAATGCTCCACTTATCGTATGACAACCACCTTTATAACATTGAGTGCATTGATTCATATCGACGACTACCTTCCTTTATCAACATTGCCCAGTATTACCAGATACCTATAATAATACTGTTTTTATTTTTAGCTACTTTAGTTTACCTACTTTAGTTAATAACTGCCTCGTTGGTCTAGTGGTGGCAAGCGCGACTGCTGATCATGAATTCCTGGGTTCGATCCCCAGTTCGGGCAAAGTGTTATTGGGGTTTTCCGTGTGGAAATCCTCAGTAGCAGCACGGAGGTCAGATATGTGCCCGATTGATGGCAATAGGCTCGCCCCCTATTACATGGGACTTAAACATAACGGCGAAATGAGGGTGTTAGTATACACCTCTGCCCATCCCTTCCGGAAATACAGGCGTAAAATTATGTTGTTTTTAACTGCAAGCCTTACACCAAACGGTAACAACGACTAAAAACTAAAACAGATCAAGTGCGTCTTTAGCAATTTAGTGACCCATATGCTGTCAGCCTAATATCACATGAAACATTACATTGACGAACCTTCTTTCGCAATACCGCAATACCCTGCTTTCTATACTACCAGTTCCAGCGAAGCTTATTGTCAGCTGTTCATTGTCACTGTCCATTGTCGACAGTCATGGTCGTTATAGTACGCCAAAACGTCTCGCCATGACGAATCGGTTTAGGAAACCAGAATACCGTCTCAAATTGTAGAAAAAATGCGCACCCACTGTGTTGGTTAAATGTTGGGTAGTGGAAGATATGCTATGGCTGTGCGATTTTGGAAGACATACAAATAATTCATTACAAAGATGTTCAGCGTAGCCTTTTCCCAACTATGTTGGGGTTAGCTTCCAGTCTAACCAGATGCGGTTGAATACCAGTATTTTACACAGAGCGACTGCCATCAGACCTTCGCAACCCAGTTACTGGGCGATGCCAATATCCTAAAGTTAGACCAGTTGTCAGATTTTCGGACTTCTGACTACCCGTAACGACTGTCATAAGTATTCTTATGATACCCGGGACCGACGGTGTAACGTGCTCTCCGATGTGTAAGGAACGCACTGACCTCGGACTGACCGCAGCAAGTTCGGCTTAACCTCGCAAGTCGTATAGTTGTCGAGCTTCTTCTAATTCATTACAAAGATGAGGGCTCAAAAGTGCACTTATTAGCTTCGAGAAAAAGATATTTCTTTAAAGGCCTCCTTGATGACTATGTTGGTGGAGGAACTACTGTGTCCAAAGATAATCCTTATTAATAGCAGGCATCAAGTCGAAAATATTTGCTTTATGCGCAAAATTTATGGTAAGAATGATGTTAAACTGTGAAGATTGCAGTCGTTTGTTAATTTTATAGAAAGTAGCTTCTTGCATTATGATATTATCAGAGTCTGCGTAAATGCTGACCATTTAGCTGACTTAACCTTAAGTCACCTCGCGACGTACACGACTACTAGCGACCACATACTGTGAGGCTGGCATTTCCATAAATTACCACTAACTAACATTTCTATTTTACAATCCAACCATAAAATCTAACGATAATTAAAAATCAATGAATTCCAAATTACTATTGAGGAACTCAGTAGATAATCTCGCATAAATTATTTTAAGCAGCGCATTCTATGTAGCATCACCTTATATTAAAGAAAGGTAATCGTTCATCGCAATCGGCGAGGCCGACGAAGTTTGCAAGCTAGGCATTTACATCCAGCCTTGCTTGCGATTTTAAGAGAGCGTCTCGTCTACAAGTGTTGTTGCTAAAAACATCAGCCTTGAGATTCCAGAACATCTCACAATAGCTCGCGATTATAAAACGCTTGTGTTGTAAGCTTCCTAACGTCAGGTGTTGGAGCGGAACAGTGAATGATTTGTAAAATTTAATTATTGGGTTCGGTGGTTTTGTATTTCATAGTTGTTAGTTTACGTAAATTAAACTCCAAGATCCTCAAGTAGTGTTGGCAATCATGGTGATACTGTTCGCCAAAGAGGGTTGGATTTTTAAACGACAGTTATTGTGTGTCTGGTTATTGGGCTTGTACACAAAGTTGCGATGCGACGTCGCATCGTAGAAATATACGAGCTCGCACGACGCATCGCAAGAACTTACTAATTGATTCGCGTAATTGATTTTTCTATATCTTCTTATCAGTAACGGCATTGCACAAATCTTTTTACGCAAATTTATTCTACCTAGTATAAAATACGTTCAATATGGTTGACGATCGTCGAGGGATTGGTCATCCAAACCTTGGAAGGAAGACGCCTTGCCGCACGAAATTGCATCGCAGCAATTTGCCTCGCAATTTTCTGCGTTGCGAATACGCATCGCGCTGATTCGCAGTTTTGTGTACACGCCCATTAATCGATGGATACTCGGATAGTGCTAAGTGTTAGCTTTTTACTATAAGGTAAGTACTTGCTTTGATGACAAAACTTTTTTTGGTAGTCTAAAATGCAATGCTGTTCCTGGAGTGAATGCTCCTATTATTTGTACTTTAAGAATACTTAATTAGAGTATAGAATCGGATGTAAATGATTCTGTAAAGATCTTAACAAGTCTTAGTAATATCCTTAAAGAATCATTGCATGTTACCCGAAATGACAAACCGGAAGAAATCCGCATAGCACAGCACAAACAAACAAACCAAAATCACAATAACAAAAGAAAAAAATAACAATAGAATAAACACTAAACGAATAATCAACGTGTTGGAACAAGTTAGAAACATTACGACATTGGATTTAGAATTCAGAGCTTGGGGAAATCAGGATGTGGACGTGACGTGTCGTGGACATCGAGAAAAAATAGTGACAGAAGTATTACTCAAAATAATGGGCGAGAACAAGCATACGCAACACATAGACGCCAAAGACACAAAAATATCGGTCGAAAGAAAGGAAACGCAGACAATATTCAGCTTCAATGACGGAGACGGTGGAATAACTATATGTTTTATCAGCCCAAAAGACCTAGATGTTGCTGATAGGTAGCAGCACTAACTGGCCGGGACCCTTTATGTCTGGAGACACTAAACTGTGTCCATAGCGACCGATGTTTTCTGATCTTGAAGTGAATAGCGATCACAAAATGGTGTTTCGAGCGATCAAGACGGTGGCTGCATACACCCAACTGACCCTGCACCTAAAAAATAATAGTGATCAACTGTGTCCCATCTGCGGGTGCCTTCAGATTCGGAATGTTCCGATGATTATTTCTTCGATAAGCACCGTTGTTGAACCGTTGTTTGATAGCATTACTCGTAAGCTGACTCATCTCATTTTAGCGAACCTCAACGCGCGAGTTTTTTATCACGCGTTTTAGGTAGTTGTTCTTCTGCACTTTTTTGTTATATACCAAGAGGTCCGCTGGACGTCGGACCTCGGACCTCGGACCTGGCATTTGACGGCGCCGTAATAGGACATTTGCTGTGATTACTTCCATTTGTACATGTTTATTACCTCCAAGGGGACGCTAAACACGAGGTATTAATGACAATGATCATTTAGATGGATGAGTTTCCGCGGGTTATTAAAGTAAAAGGTTTATTTATCTACGATGTATTGGCTAAACACTTTGTTGCCTAAATTTATACGTAAATTAGCTGTTCTCCTACGGCTGTGCCCACGTAAATAATTTGATTACAGCGCCACCTATCGGATCCCAGCATAGCTACGAACCATTGTCTCGACAAAACAAATAAATTGTGTAAATATGACCTCAATCGGTAAAGTAGTTCTCAAGTTATGGTGTGACAAGGGAAATAGGGATTCATTTTTATATACAAGGTTAGTCGGAAAGGGGGTCCTAAGCCGAAAGGGTGTTAAAGTACCTATAATAAGGGATAACTTTTGTTCTAAACTTTCCTCAAAACTCGATAGTTTAAGAGAAACAGCGTTTTGAAGATTTCGTAAAAAATATGCTAAAATCTATCTGTCCATAGCTATGATCAGCTGTGTTTACTATTTAGGTCATATTTGGGGTCACGGATTAGAAACTTAACTTTCTGGATTCATAACTAAAGCAGGTATGATTTTTATTTGAAAAAACTAAAATAAAAATAATTGTGCATGTAAATAAAAATTATCGAATTTTGAAATTTTAAAACTAGCTTTAAAATAGTCATCAATGATACTTTAAGTGGCCCGCGGCTTACTACCCACTTTCCGACTAACCTTGTATAAATTTAAATGGCCAATCCCAAAACATACCACCACTTTTTATTAAAAGATTTTAATTAGCTTCACTTCGTATATTTGTTTGTTTTGATTCAAATCTTGCGACAATTTTTTCAACTACTTCTGCTAAACCGATTCTCCTGAAACTTCACACACAAATTCAATACCCAAGACAATGCAACAGTATAATAATTTCAACCTTCAATCCTCAAATCCTGATGCTGCAGGGGTACTGCAAGATAAAACCGTTTAACTTAAGTTATTTAAAGAGATTATTTATGATGAACTTTATTCTATGTAATGTGTCGACACTAATTATAAATCAACTTAATCCATTAGAGAGGAGGACATGATAACACGTACGTGTGTGTGTGCATGTAACCTATTGGCACAACGTATGCGGCTGAATAGGAAACATTCATTATTTATGGGGCATATCATAAGAAACCAATACTAGGTATTACTAATTTATGTGATTATGAAATTGCATCTTATTGCTTATTTTAATGAACTGCTGTCAACACCACTCTTTTCAGGGATATCACAACTTATTGTGGGGCTCGTGGCTCATACGATTTGCGAGAATAAGATGCGCTTGCCACAGTCAGTCAGTGAATGGGTGACCATTCGTTACACATCGAGACCCCTCCGTGCCTCGGAGAGCACGTTAAACAGTTGGTCCCGAGTGTCATACGTTTACCTATGACAGTCGTTACGGGAAGACAGAAGCAAGAAATTCTGACAACTGGTCTAACGGCGGATATCTGATGGCAGTCGCTCCGTGTAAACTACTGGTGTTCAGCCGTATCTGGTTAGACTGAAAGCTGACACCAACATAGTTGGGAAAAAGCTAGGCAGAACAAGTCAACTTATTGTGATAATGAAAACCCAGAATGAACACTAGGAAGTGGTGGTAGGGCGTTTTTGGGGACAGACTTTTGTAATATTGACGTTAAAAAAATTGATAACTCTAGTATATTTTGAACCAATAATTTGTAAGTTCTGAAGAAGAAAGGTTCTTGAGTGGCGACCACGAAGCGGAAAGCGCAGCGTAGGTAAGCCTCCCACTAGGTGGACCGACGACATTGTGAAAGTCGCGGGCAACCGATAGATGCAAATGGTGGATTGTCGTTCGATGTGGCGGTCTAATGGGGAGGCCTTTATTCAGCAGTGGACGTCTTCAGGCGATGATGACGATGATGAGTTGTAAGTTCAGTTGAGTTGAAACGTCATCGTAACTTTAAGTTCAGAGGCATTTCTTATATGAGAACGATAAAGCCTTTGGATTCACTAAGGGACAAATGGAGCAACATGCCATGGAACTTGACGAGGGACATCTACGTGAATGTCCCGGGGACGATGTCGCGGAACAATTCGCTCGCACAAACCTGCGCCCGCTCTCGAAGCGGCGGCAACATGTCCCGCGTCACGTAGACTAGAAATGTCACACAACGTTGCGGGGCAATCCGCAACGTTGCAGCGTCACGTAGACTGAATGTTGCACGTTACGTTGGGAAACATTTTGTCCATTAGTGAACATAAGGCTTTATATTGATACAATATTTGTTCCACCTTTATTTGTTGTACAAAATTATTCGATTCGACTTTTTTTCTCAAAATAAAGTAGTAAGTCATATTTTGTGTTCTTAACTTGAGGCATTTTAGCGCCCCGAGTTAACTGACCGCGCGGCAAGCGATAACGGCGCAATTCGCTCGGGGCGCTAAAATGCTTCAAGTTAAGAACGTATGTTTACTTTTTGTTTTATTTTTATTGAATCTAAAGGTTTCCTGTGCAGTATTAATCTATGTCAGCAGTGCATCACGAGGTTTGAAGGAATTACATGATTTGTTTAGACCCTGAATAATCAAGAGACAAATATTACGTCGTAATACATTATTTATCTGTATTTCCGTATATAAATAAATAATAGCAGATAAAATACTGGAGTTGGGATATAATTTACCTCATTTAATGCGCATTTGACATTTCCAAATGTCAAGCGATGGCGTGCGACGTAAGAAATTGATTTGGATTATGTACCTGTAACAAAATAATAATAACACGATTAGAACTATGTAGTATATAAAATAATAAAACAATAAAATAGAGAGTGTAGTGACAAAAATTCAAAGGAATGTGCTAAGGTGGTTTGGTCATGTTGAGAGAATGAGTGAACGGCGATTAACAAAAGGAATTTATAAGACGGATGTCAATGGAAACGCTGGTAGAGGACATCCTGGAAGGGTGTTATTGGTGACGTTCTTCAAAAAGAACAAGTGCGTAGTACTCACAACAGGCGTGCTAGATGCTAAGGGAACGTACCCATACTACGTGACCCGTTCAAGAGGGGAGGGGGGTCTACAAAATACCACGCTTGGTCACAGGGGTACTTGGTCATATACCACGAGTGGTCACCGAGGGGGGAAGGGGGTAAAAAATGGACAAAAATGGGTCACCTAGTATGGGTACGTTCCCTAACCTGCGTTAATTCGTGTAGTTGTCAACGCGTGTTATAGCAAAAGCAGGCTTAACGCATATCATCTGAACATAGCTTAAATCATAATAAAGACGTTCCTTTACTTTTGTATTGGTAGAAATAAAATCTAATAATACCCATTATTCTACACAAACTCATCGTTTAAATCCTATAAGACGTTGAACTGAAGCGTACAATGTACAGTAACAGAACGGACAGTAATCGGTACGAGTGGTAGGTAATCACCGATAGCAACACTGCGGTCCACGAAGCACGCACTTTACGTAACCGACTATTTACTGTTGTGCTGAATTTATATTGAACAATTAATTACAGCAGAAGTATGTATAATTACTGTGTTTGTGTTTGAAAAAACTGCATTTATTGGTTGAAGTAAAATTACGATGTCAGAGATAGAATTCTATCCCGGTTACTATATATTACTAACCGTTATTGGTTAGAACTACGAATCGTGCATCTTTTAAAAATAACGAAGCATACTCATTATGGTGTGGCATTGTAGAATAGCAGGTCTAAGGTAAAATAATAAGATTTTTATGTACTTACAAAATAATAAAGCCGTCGCAGAACGCCTGGCAGATGTGAAACATCGAAACTCATTTTGTAATAAAAAAACTGACCGAATCAAACCGAAGAGAGCCCACGAGTTGCTAAAGTCTGCCTTCGTGTGTCTGACAACGCGAGCGTTGGCACGTAATAGCTGCCCTTACACCCCTACCGCCGCATTAGATGTTTCACATCAAAAATTTGCCGTCACAAAAAATCCATTGAGAGCAAAACGATTTTTATTATCTACTAGACTATTACCCGCGGTTTCACCCGCGTCCTAGGACTTGATGTACCCGGATAAAAAGTATTCTATGTGTTAATCCAGGGCATAGTCTATCTGTGTGCCAAATCTCATCCAAATCTGTTCAGCCGTTTTTGCGTGAAAGAGTAACAAACATCCATACATCCGTACATACTTACAAACTTTCGCGTTATAGTAATGATAAGAACCAGACATCTCACTACTAACTAACGACATATTCAGTAACACTCAAGGAAGTCCATTCTCCAACGCGACTACGCGACAAAAGACTGTCCTTCATTTGTTACTTCCAGTGATTGATTCACTTCATACATGGGCCAAGGATTGATTCATCCGTAACTTTCCACCTGGGTACAAGCCCAGCCCTCCCAACTATTCCAGTATCGACTAAAATTCAGGTGTTTGTTATGTTAAGTGAACATTTGTAACGAAACATTTTCGGCGCCCCCATTTAGATGTTATCGCGATCCGGGCGAAACGTGTTTTGAACTTTGAACAGGAAAATTTAGGTAACAAAAAAAGGAAAACTTTAGTTAGTTTTTTGTTAGTTTATGTGATGGGAGAACAAGAACTGCCTTAAGGCTGCTTGGATACAAAAGGTAGATGACTTGGTGTTACTTGGTGGAGGCTCTGTCTTAGGTTATTAGATTACCTAAAGTTTGGGTTGCCTTGATCTCTGATTCCTATAATTTACGGAGGGTTATCTTTACCAATAATGAAGTAAGGACCTCATAGCTTTGCATAGTCGCCCCTCCCATATGCAAGTAGCTATCTCAGATAAAATTAGCTTACGAGTCTATTTATATGCTATTTATATTATATTCGTTTTTATTTATAGTAACCGAGCAAAATTTCGCTGGTACGATTAGCCCCTATTAAATTATGCACTCTGACACATGAGGTGTCTACTCTTTGACTCAGAATACCTTTTCGATAAGTCAGTTGAAGATGGATTCGACTTGTTATCACATTTTTCTCATACGAGATAAAAAACCGAATCGATCGATCAACCCTCAGATTCAGAAAACCTTTTTAATAAGGCAGTGGTCGATCGATTCAGTTTATCTCATTTTTCTCATACACAAAACGAGATAAGAAACCGAATCGATCGACAACTAGATTACCGAAAAGTTTCTGAACCGGCTGGCAGATTGAACCTTCGATATAGTATGGAGTCTTAGTCAAAACTAATTGTTCTGCCTAGCCTTTTCCCAACTATGTTGAAGTCAACTTCCAGTCTACCAACCAGATGCAGCTGAATACCAGTATTTTACACGGAGCTACTGCCATCAGACCTGCACAACCCAGTCACAGGACAATACCAATATTATAAGGTTACACCGGTTGTCAGGCTTTCGGGCACAACTAACTAAATATCATAATTTTGCGGGCACTCAAGTGCCCTCTCTCTAATTAGCTTCACTTCGTATATTTGTTTGTTTTGATTCAAATCTTGCGACAATTTTTTCAACTACTTCTGCTAAACCGATTCTCCTGAAACTTCACACACAAATTCAATACCCAAGACAATGCAACAGTATAATAATTTCAACCTTCAATCCTCAAATCCTGATGCTGCAGGGGTACTGCAAGATAAAACCGTTTAACTTAAGTTATTTAAAGAGATTATTTATGATGAACTTTATTCTATGTAATGTGTCGACACTAATTATAAATCAACTTAATCCATTAGAGAGGAGGACATGATAACACGTACGTGTGTGTGTGCATGTAACCTATTGGCACAACGTATGCGGCTGAATAGGAAACATTCATTATTTATGGGGCATATCATAAGAAACCAATACTAGGTATTACTAATTTATGTGATTATGAAATTGCATCTTATTGCTTATTTTAATGAACTGCTGTCAACACCACTCTTTTCAGGGATATCACAACTTATTGTGGGGCTCGTGGCTCATACGATTTGCGAGAATAAGATGCGCTTGCCACAGTCAGTCAGTGAATGGGTGACCATTCGTTACACATCGAGACCCCTCCGTGCCTCGGAGAGCACGTTAAACAGTTGGTCCCGAGTGTCATACGTTTACCTATGACAGTCGTTACGGGAAGACAGAAGCAAGAAATTCTGACAACTGGTCTAACGGCGGATATCTGATGGCAGTCGCTCCGTGTAAACTACTGGTGTTCAGCCGTATCTGGTTAGACTGAAAGCTGACACCAACATAGTTGGGAAAAAGCTAGGCAGAACAAGTCAACTTATTGTGATAATGAAAACCCAGAATGAACACTAGGAAGTGGTGGTAGGGCGTTTTTGGGGACAGACTTTTGTAATATTGACGTTAAAAAAATTGATAACTCTAGTATATTTTGAACCAATAATTTGTAAGTTCTGAAGAAGAAAGGTTCTTGAGTGGCGACCACGAAGCGGAAAGCGCAGCGTAGGTAAGCCTCCCACTAGGTGGACCGACGACATTGTGAAAGTCGCGGGCAACCGATAGATGCAAATGGTGGATTGTCGTTCGATGTGGCGGTCTAATGGGGAGGCCTTTATTCAGCAGTGGACGTCTTCAGGCGATGATGACGATGATGAGTTGTAAGTTCAGTTGAGTTGAAACGTCATCGTAACTTTAAGTTCAGAGGCATTTCTTATATGAGAACGATAAAGCCTTTGGATTCACTAAGGGACAAATGGAGCAACATGCCATGGAACTTGACGAGGGACATCTACGTGAATGTCCCGGGGACGATGTCGCGGAACAATTCGCTCGCACAAACCTGCGCCCGCTCTCGAAGCGGCGGCAACATGTCCCGCGTCACGTAGACTAGAAATGTCACACAACGTTGCGGGGCAATCCGCAACGTTGCAGCGTCACGTAGACTGAATGTTGCACGTTACGTTGGGAAACATTTTGTCCATTAGTGAACATAAGGCTTTATATTGATACAATATTTGTTCCACCTTTATTTGTTGTACAAAATTATTCGATTCGACTTTTTTTCTCAAAATAAAGTAGTAAGTCATATTTTGTGTTCTTAACTTGAGGCATTTTAGCGCCCCGAGTTAACTGACCGCGCGGCAAGCGATAACGGCGCAATTCGCTCGGGGCGCTAAAATGCTTCAAGTTAAGAACGTATGTTTACTTTTTGTTTTATTTTTATTGAATCTAAAGGTTTCCTGTGCAGTATTAATCTATGTCAGCAGTGCATCACGAGGTTTGAAGGAATTACATGATTTGTTTAGACCCTGAATAATCAAGAGACAAATATTACGTCGTAATACATTATTTATCTGTATTTCCGTATATAAATAAATAATAGCAGATAAAATACTGGAGTTGGGATATAATTTACCTCATTTAATGCGCATTTGACATTTCCAAATGTCAAGCGATGGCGTGCGACGTAAGAAATTGATTTGGATTATGTACCTGTAACAAAATAATAATAACACGATTAGAACTATGTAGTATATAAAATAATAAAACAATAAAATAGAGAGTGTAGTGACAAAAATTCAAAGGAATGTGCTAAGGTGGTTTGGTCATGTTGAGAGAATGAGTGAACGGCGATTAACAAAAGGAATTTATAAGACGGATGTCAATGGAAACGCTGGTAGAGGACATCCTGGAAGGGTGTTATTGGTGACGTTCTTCAAAAAGAACAAGTGCGTAGTACTCACAACAGGCGTGCTAGATGCTAAGGGAACGTACCCATACTACGTGACCCGTTCAAGAGGGGAGGGGGGTCTACAAAATACCACGCTTGGTCACAGGGGTACTTGGTCATATACCACGAGTGGTCACCGAGGGGGGAAGGGGGTAAAAAATGGACAAAAATGGGTCACCTAGTATGGGTACGTTCCCTAACCTGCGTTAATTCGTGTAGTTGTCAACGCGTGTTATAGCAAAAGCAGGCTTAACGCATATCATCTGAACATAGCTTAAATCATAATAAAGACGTTCCTTTACTTTTGTATTGGTAGAAATAAAATCTAATAATACCCATTATTCTACACAAACTCATCGTTTAAATCCTATAAGACGTTGAACTGAAGCGTACAATGTACAGTAACAGAACGGACAGTAATCGGTACGAGTGGTAGGTAATCACCGATAGCAACACTGCGGTCCACGAAGCACGCACTTTACGTAACCGACTATTTACTGTTGTGCTGAATTTATATTGAACAATTAATTACAGCAGAAGTATGTATAATTACTGTGTTTGTGTTTGAAAAAACTGCATTTATTGGTTGAAGTAAAATTACGATGTCAGAGATAGAATTCTATCCCGGTTACTATATATTACTAACCGTTATTGGTTAGAACTACGAATCGTGCATCTTTTAAAAATAACGAAGCATACTCATTATGGTGTGGCATTGTAGAATAGCAGGTCTAAGGTAAAATAATAAGATTTTTATGTACTTACAAAATAATAAAGCCGTCGCAGAACGCCTGGCAGATGTGAAACATCGAAACTCATTTTGTAATAAAAAAACTGACCGAATCAAACCGAAGAGAGCCCACGAGTTGCTAAAGTCTGCCTTCGTGTGTCTGACAACGCGAGCGTTGGCACGTAATAGCTGCCCTTACACCCCTACCGCCGCATTAGATGTTTCACATCAAAAATTTGCCGTCACAAAAAATCCATTGAGAGCAAAACGATTTTTATTATCTACTAGACTATTACCCGCGGTTTCACCCGCGTCCTAGGACTTGATGTACCCGGATAAAAAGTATTCTATGTGTTAATCCAGGGCATAGTCTATCTGTGTGCCAAATCTCATCCAAATCTGTTCAGCCGTTTTTGCGTGAAAGAGTAACAAACATCCATACATCCGTACATACTTACAAACTTTCGCGTTATAGTAATGATAAGAACCAGACATCTCACTACTAACTAACGACATATTCAGTAACACTCAAGGAAGTCCATTCTCCAACGCGACTACGCGACAAAAGACTGTCCTTCATTTGTTACTTCCAGTGATTGATTCACTTCATACATGGGCCAAGGATTGATTCATCCGTAACTTTCCACCTGGGTACAAGCCCAGCCCTCCCAACTATTCCAGTATCGACTAAAATTCAGGTGTTTGTTATGTTAAGTGAACATTTGTAACGAAACATTTTCGGCGCCCCCATTTAGATGTTATCGCGATCCGGGCGAAACGTGTTTTGAACTTTGAACAGGAAAATTTAGGTAACAAAAAAAGGAAAACTTTAGTTAGTTTTTTGTTAGTTTATGTGATGGGAGAACAAGAACTGCCTTAAGGCTGCTTGGATACAAAAGGTAGATGACTTGGTGTTACTTGGTGGAGGCTCTGTCTTAGGTTATTAGATTACCTAAAGTTTGGGTTGCCTTGATCTCTGATTCCTATAATTTACGGAGGGTTATCTTTACCAATAATGAAGTAAGGACCTCATAGCTTTGCATAGTCGCCCCTCCCATATGCAAGTAGCTATCTCAGATAAAATTAGCTTACGAGTCTATTTATATGCTATTTATATTATATTCGTTTTTATTTATAGTAACCGAGCAAAATTTCGCTGGTACGATTAGCCCCTATTAAATTATGCACTCTGACACATGAGGTGTCTACTCTTTGACTCAGAATACCTTTTCGATAAGTCAGTTGAAGATGGATTCGACTTGTTATCACATTTTTCTCATACGAGATAAAAAACCGAATCGATCGATCAACCCTCAGATTCAGAAAACCTTTTTAATAAGGCAGTGGTCGATCGATTCAGTTTATCTCATTTTTCTCATACACAAAACGAGATAAGAAACCGAATCGATCGACAACTAGATTACCGAAAAGTTTCTGAACCGGCTGGCAGATTGAACCTTCGATATAGTATGGAGTCTTAGTCAAAACTAATTGTTCTGCCTAGCCTTTTCCCAACTATGTTGAAGTCAACTTCCAGTCTACCAACCAGATGCAGCTGAATACCAGTATTTTACACGGAGCTACTGCCATCAGACCTGCACAACCCAGTCACAGGACAATACCAATATTATAAGGTTACACCGGTTGTCAGGCTTTCGGGCACAACTAACTAAATATCATAATTTTGCGGGCACTCAAGTGCCCTCTAGGCACAGAATTTATGTTGCTATGTGTTTCGAAAGAAGGATTAGCGTTGCATATTGCAAACAGCATAGTAGCCTTCTGTGCTCTGCCAAGTTTCAGCTGTTTACCATAAATATGCATGCATGGTCTTCTAAAATATTTATTACAAAATGGACACCATATATATACCTACATAGATTATGCCGTATAGCTGATAAACCTTGAAAGGTCGCATTTAGACCGTGCTTTTGTTAATAAGTGATCAAACGCCATCAAGAATGTTAAGAAAGAAAGAAAAAGCATTTCTTTTTCGCCCAACAGGACGCGCACGCATACGTAAAAATTAAAAACATAATATTTCATTTTCTTAAAATTAAATAGGTACTTATTACTACAACAAAATGTTGCACTTAAATTTAAATATATAATAACCTGGTAACCCAAACACGAAAAGTTAAAAAATAAAATATAAAATACAACAATCTACATATTTATGTGAATCTATGGCTACTATTTATAGTCTATGGTGCACGGGTTACCTAGGCATCATAAATCTACTAACAATAAATGTTAAACATTTGTTTAAAGTCAGGCGTTACTAACTGTGGTCTAGTGGTCGCAAGCGCGACTGCTGATTGTGAGGTCCTGGGTTCGATCCCCAGTACGGGCCGTATTGTTGGGTTTTTCCATTAGGAATTTCTCAGTAGGAGTCCGGAATCTGGATTTGTGACCGGTTAATGGCAATAGGCTCGCCGATAACGGCGAAATGAGGGCGGTATTATACACCTCTGCCCAACCCTTAGGGGAATACAGGGGTGATGTTATGTTATCTGTGTGATATTAATTACGTGATGCCTTGATCTTTTAATAACAAAAAATCACCACTCCTGCAGTATCATCCACTCATGTAGCAAAAACGTCAAACAGCAATCTTCTTCTTCCTCTCGTGTGATTAGTGACTAAGCTGGTGTCAGAGTTTATGCCGTCCATGGGCCTCTGACTTGGCTTCACATGCCGTCGAGAAATATCTCTCAGGCATGCCGGTTTCCTCACGATGTTTGCCTTCACCGTTTTTAAGCAAGTGATAATTAATACGCACATGAATCCGAAAAGTCAGAGGTGCATGGCGTAGGTTCGAACTCGAGACCTATGACTTGGCAGTCCGATGGTCACACGACTAGGCTATCACTGCTGTTAAACAGTAATCACCAAACTGTCTTCCAGCACAATAATGTTATCATAACTCTCCAAATCAACAATTATCAATGCACTGAACAATAAAACGTTCTATCAATCTATTTAAAAACATCCTACACAAAATTGAACATCCTTTTTTTAGGTACGTCGCGAATCTAAGCGTGTCACAGGAACGGGGTCGCTTCGCCGCGGGGAGTAGTCTGCAAACGACTGACACTTCACCTAATATTGGCAACTATACTACGGGAAACTGTCTTGCAAACACTGCTAAGAAACGAGCAGGAAGAAAGTGCCAAAATCCTCACGCAGATGAATTAGTATGAAATTTCTCTACATCATCTACAGTGATGAAATAGCGCATTACTGTCCCACTGTTGGGTACGGGCCTCTTCTCAGAATGAGAACGGTTTAGGCCTTAGTCCACCACTCAGGCCTGGTGCGAGTTGGCAGACTAACCCACCATCGAGAACTTTATGGAGCCCTCTCAGGTGTGCAGGTTTCCTTACGAAGTTTTCCTTTACCGTTAACGCAAGTGATAATCACATTTTGATCCGCACGTGAATTCGTAAAGTCTGAGGTACGGGCCGGGGTCAAACTCAGACCCTCCTACATGGAAGGCAAGCGTTCGATAAAATTAAGAGGACTTAGGAGGCTTATAATTTGGTTAATCATATTTCGTTTCATAAAAGAGTTTTTAAGACTCCAGACAGACGGACTGTAACAACATAGTGTAAATACAATAGGAACTAACGTCAATGTAATCTGTCAAAACTGACACCTGTCACTTGTAGGTATATTGTTATCTGTCAAAACTGACATCTGCCACTTATAGGTATAATGTTGTCTCGCTCTTACGTGACTTGCTTTTTGACCTCCATATTGTTTAATACTGTCCTATTGCTATGCATCCCGAATAAATCAAATCGAAAATACTACTGTTTCTTTGTTGAAATCCTTCAGATCGCAACTGCAACTGCCAAATACAGTTTGAAGCCAGATGCAGTCGGTGCAATGCCGTGACAACTGCCGACTGTACCGATGTACAGTCTACTTGCAGTTACAGTGAACGAAATGTGATTCACCAAATGTGAAATTACTAGCACCCCTGAAAATTCAATCCAAAAATATCGTTACGCTTCTCGAAATAGAACATCCTTGGTAGGTCGTGAGTCTAAAACGTGCCACATGGATGGGGTCACATCGCTGCGGGAGGTAGCCTGCGGCTGACTGTTCACGTGATATTGATGACAGTTGTACGGAACGTTTGTATAGGGATATTGCTGGAACCTTCTGCTGATCTGTAGTTGAAACAATAAGGAAATATTTCGGAATAACTGGTTCGTAGAGTAGTGATGATGTTACTATATAGGTGGTAACAGTCCTCGCTTTCAATGCCCGGTTGCGGTTCCTATAATGGCCAATAACGAGTCGTTTTGCTTACTAATGGTAATAGCAGTGATAACCTAGTGGTGTGACCGTCGGACTGCCATAAGTTATGGGTCTCGAGTTCGAACCCAAGACACGCACCTCTGACAGACTGACTTTTCGGATTCATGTGCGTATTGTATCATTTGACGACACGTTTGGTGCAGTGGCTGGGCGATCGGCTTCTACGCTACGGGTCGTGGGTTCGATTCCTGCACGGAACAAATATTTGTATGGCCTAAGATAGTTGTTCCGGTTCTGGATGTTTGTGCATGTGAAGATTTGTGTCTGTAAATGCACCCACGATACAGGAGAAATCTTAGTGTTGGGCAATGTTTTTATCAAAAAGAAGAAAAAAAAGAAATCACTTGCTTAAAAACGGTGAAGGAAAACATCGTGAGGAAACCGGCAAGCCTGAGAGATGTTTCTCCACGGCGTGTGAAGCCAAGTCAGAGGCCTATGGGCGGCATAAACTCTGACACCAGGTTAGTCACTAACCACACGAAAAGAAGAAGACCAATGATAGCATTTTTTAATGCTAAACTGTGCATATACAACTCGTAAACTAATTTTATCTGTGGTAGCTACTATGAGGGTATACTATGCAAATCTATGGGATATCTGCTTCATTATTATTAGTAAAGGTTTAAGCCTTAATTTTAACCAATAAAGCTACAAATCAATGCTATTAAATACCGATCAAAATATCAGATTTCGCTGTGACATAAGACGTGGTTTATTGCAAATTACTTGAACGTGAAGATGCCAAACGTATCAGTTTTCAAACATAAACCTGTTTAAAACAAAGTTGCAACTTTATTGCCGCAATAAACAAAAACAAGTTGCAATATTATTCTAATCAATATACAAACAAATTACGTTGACCTACCCTGCTCCCTGCTATCGTACAAAATATAACGTAGACGAGGGAAGTTCATTGAACCTTTGGGGATTTTCTTAACTTGGCTGTTATTTTTCGCAGTGTGCGTGCAATGTAGGTAAATCGTGTATGTGGGCGGATTAGCGATACGTCGAACTCATTACGCCAATAGCCAATATTTGGGCCAATAGGCTGACTGACTTGAAGCTATTTTGTTTATAGGTTGGTGGAACTTTGGCGCGAATGTTGGTTTTATTGGCACCAACATGAGTTCGTTGACCGGATATGCGGGCGGTAATAACCTCCTGGGGCGATAGGGATGGGATATTAGTCGATCGGAAATCATTTTATCGATAATTAATTACATTTAGTTGTTTTCCAAGTCATTGTCAACAAGGAATACTCGCTTTATTTATTTTTTATATACATACATATACTCACGCCTGTAATCCCGAAAGGGGTAAGCAGAAGTGTTCTCCTATTTAAGGAGTCTGTACACCTACGTTTCGTCTCTGGCCATAAGACCCATGTAATAGGTGGCAAGCCTATTGCCATTTTCCGGCCAGTCACGCGAACGAGGGCTTTTTTAAACGGTTTTAATTAGCTTCCCTTTGTATATTTGTTTGTTTGTTCCAAATCTTTCGACAAATTTTTCAACTACTTCTGCTTAACCGATTCTCTTGAAACTTCGCACACTAATTTAATTCCCATGACAGTACAACATTATAATAATTTCAACCTTCAATCCTCAAATTCTGATGCTGCAGGGGTACTGCAAGATAAAACCGTTTAACTTAAAAGTTTTATTAATGGACTAACGCGGCCCCTCCCGGCTTCGAACGGGTGGACATTTTTCCCGTTTTTGCAACATTTTTCATTTATGCTCCGCTTCTATTGGTCGTAGCGTGATGTTATATAGCCTATAACCTTCCTCGATAAATGGACTATCCAACACAAAAATATTTTTTCAATTCAAACCAGTAGTTCCTGAGATTAGCGCGTTCAAACAAACAAACAAACAAACAAACTCTTCAGCTTTATAATATTAGTATAGATTTTATTCATTAGATAAATTAGTAAATGAATAGTATTACTATATTAAAATAAGGTTTTATCCGTGTATTTCAGTGCATAAAGAATCAGAAAAAAATCATAATACAAAACTGCACTTCATAAAATTTGAATGAAAAAACTTAAACGAAAGTGTACTGAAAAATTAATAAAATCTATTACAAAGTTAACGATAATAAAACTTGTAATATCATAGTTAACGTTAGATGCACTTTGCTTCAGTTTAAACCACTAAACAGGAATTATATTAATTAACTGACTTTGATGTTAGGACTTTGTAGTGATATTAGAACTAAGTAAATAAATTATGTATGCCTTTGTAGTGGGTTAATATTTGGTCTTTGAAGATACATCTTCGTTGCCATGGTAATAATATTGTTGAACAGGAGTCTCTCCCTTCCCCTGGGGGTTGATCAGTCAGTCAGTTTCTCCTTTTAATTATAGATGATAGAGTTAAAAATGAGAGAGTTTTAAATGATAGAGTTCTGCCCATGATAATATGAAAAAAGAACACTTATTTTCAGTTTCAATATTAAACGACTGAAACATGACCTCTGCAACCCAATGATTATAAAGTTGCTAATGTACAATAAATATACATTAACATCAAAAGTCCGCTTATTACCATAAAATTATTAATTTTACATTAATAGATTGCTTAATTAATACAAATGTCTCATACAAATGGACATGCTGTTGACATTTTCTAAATGTTAAGGCGACGCAGTGATAAACAAATAATTTCAAAACGGCCCCCGCGCCCCGCAATCCTCGCACACTCCGATAATCTTTACGTAGTGCGATGGACCGGCGCAAGGCAGCCCGCGCAGTCTAAGGGCGGTCGCTCACGGCGACTTTTTGCAGCAATGCAGACGCGCGTTTTGTGAGCGCGCCTCTGCATCGCTACTTTTGGCCGTTGGTTGCATTTGCAACGCGCGATTGTAACGATTCAGCATCACGTCTGCATCGATGCATACGCGCGACATTATCAATGCAAACGCGCAACTGTGTCCATTAAGCGTCACTTCTATATTATGTTGCCCACGGTTACACTGTGAGACTGTGACTGCTTCCGTAAAAGCAGCAACAAAGACAACGCGACCAATGTCGTGTCAACCGAGTCCATCTTACAACAGTAGCGTCCACAGGCATTCACAGTTCGTTACTACAGCGTGTCGAATCGCGACTGTAGCGATGCTGCATCGCGTCTGTATCGCTACTGTATTGCGTTAGTCGCGATGTAGAATCATAATTACGTGGGCGATTGTATAAGACCCGCGATAGCATAGCGACAGTATCGCGTTTTTTTTGCGACTGTATCGTATCTGCATCGTTGCTAAATGTCGCCGTGGGCGACAGCCCTAACTCGCGCGCTTGTCAGCCACGCTCGGGAACATAGACGTCATAGAGTCTCCATTCGGTTTTTCTGTAGGAATATTATTTTAAATATTTTTTAAGAAGTGTAGGATATTTAATATAGGAAAAATATCACAATATTATATACATAAGTACATTCATAATGTCACGGGGTAGGCAGAAACGAGGTTATGTAAGTAAGTTATTGGAGATATAATTAAATAGATATAACTGCCTATAATATTCATGGTTCGAAGGCTGCTGCTTTCGGCAACGGCTTACCTAACCCCTCTTGAGAGGAGGCACTTGCTCTACAGTGCTGTGGGACACTAATGGGCTGATGCTAATATACCTACGAATACTATTATAGGTGTTCAAGGAGGTCTTATTAGACATTCAACATTGCAATTATTGTGCAGTCCTAATATTTTCTGAGTTATGTTATTGGAGTTTATCGGTTTGACATAGCGTGAATGACCCAAAAATCGAACATCTCCCAATAGGGAGATAGAAACTATATGTATGTTATGGAAATATTTCAATATTTTTACATGTTGGTTCCGTTCCAATGACAATGCATTTTTATGGTAAACATGACCTAAATCAACATTCAGGATTAGCTCCAGATAAAGAAACTCTTCAACTGTTAACAGCACAGACACGAAATTTTGTGTACGCATTTTATTATGATAGTCGGTTTTACGTTTTACCGTGACATGGTTGCTGCACTCAGGGTTGGGTCCTGACTAGGGAACTCCTCAATGGATAGCAGCACAGACATGTAATGTTGTATGCGCATTCAATTGTGAAAGTCCGTGCTAAGTTTTACCGCGACAAGCTTTTATATCATATAAATAAATTCATTGTACAATGTAACAAATTGATGGGTTCGATTTAATTTAAAGTTTATTTTCTTGTTTTTAGAGAATTTAAATAAAAGTCTGTTTTTAAAAATGTTTTTTTTTACTATACATTTTTTTCTGCAGATATTTTTACTTTATAGTGCACTAACTGTGTCCTCACGGCTCCGCCCGTGTAAGAAGTTTTGTTCCAGTAATAAATATAGTCTATGTTACCTACTCAGTGATAATGTAGGTAGCTTACTAACGGCAACAGAATTTTTGAAATTGGTGCAGTAGTTTTTTAAGTTTATTCGTTACATACAAAAATACAAATCTTTCCTCTTTATAATATTAGTATAGATAAAATCATTATTGTTGCCTATCCCAATGCCATAAAATAAACACACAAATATCACCTAAAACAGCAATGAAAATCAAACTTAAAAAGTGCTCCCTATCAGGTATTTTGCTAAAGTTCACGAGCCGAGGATACCGCATTACAGTAGGCACTAGTCACTGAGCAAGCGCTACTACTTTGTCTACTATCTCGCTCACTCAAAGTAGCCGACATACCGCTGTGCCGCTGGGAAATTTCGACAAAGCTATAGCGGCCAGTGCCTATGTATATAACAGATGCGTTATTAAGATGCGTTATTTAGTACTAGTACTAGATTCATACCATGTACACATAAATACCCTTCCAAAGAATCGACTGACATTGCTTTATTTTTACCTAAGCCCAAAGACGACTCCATGGATTGACTCTGTTCTGTCGACTATTTTCTAAAATATTATATATGTTTTTATTTTTATTTTGTAGCTATACACACATACGTAGCCATAATTTTAATAGCTTTTATTCCCCATTTTTAATAACTAAATATCACTCAGATCAAGATACAATTACTGTCGATAGCGCGCGGGAAATCCAATGACACAGACCCGTCGCTGACACTCGTCAGCAGCGGACTGAGGGGGAATTGATTGCATACAAAAATGCACGCGAACTAGCTTATGCCGTAAGGTCGTAACCGCCAAAACAGTATTTTTCGTTTAAAATAAAGACTATCGCTAATTTTATAAAACCGAATTATTATTTTGAAGTGTATGCTTAGACTAAACTATATAAAAAATACTGAGGTTGAAATCTATCTTGTTTCCCTGTAAAATGAAAATCTATGTTTATGAAGAGCAGTTTTTGATATTTTTTTCTGTGCTGTAAAAGTTATCCAATCATGTAAAGCAATTACAAAATTGATCTTAAAGACATGATAAATGAAGTGTATAAATATAAGTTCAGAATGTTTTGTAATTGCTGAGAAATATTATAATCCCTGCCGCCAATATTTTCAATTCGTCGTCTTAAAAATATTTTGTTAATTAGGAATTGTGGCTTGAGCTATCAATTTACCTACTAATAATTTTAAATGTTAATTATTTTGCTTGGTGGTAGGATTTTTACGGTCCGCCTGGCTAGCTACCACCCTTACATTGAAGTCCGCTGCGAAGCAGTTTACTGTGGTGTGTTTGTGAGAACCAGAGGGGTATAGGAGAATCTCTCTATATCTCTGTTCTTTGGATTCGTGTGCTCCATTTAAGACCCTGTATGCGCTTACCATTAGGTGAAACTAGGATAAAAGGCGACCAAATAAAGAATTTAAATAAATAACCAACCGCGCAGATCATACACGATTTGCGAGGTTAAGCTGCGCTTGCCGCGGTCGGTTTTTGGATGGGTGACCATTTATTACACTTCGAGACCCCTCCGTGCCTCGGAGAGCATGTTAAACACTCGGTACCGGCTGTCATACGAATACCTATGACAGTCGTTACGGGAAGTCAACAGTCGGCAATGCCGATCAGTTCCGTTGCGGAGGTCTGATGGCAGTCACTCCGTGTAAAATACTAGTATTCAGCCGCATCTGGTTAGACTGGAAGCTGATCCCAACTTAGTTGGTAAAAAAGGTACGCAGAAAATTTTGATTATAATTACATATTTGACTGTATGTAAAGGTTTAGGTATTTAGATGTAGGTTTGACAGACATTTTGTAGCAATTACTGGTATCCTGACAAATGCCGCATAGTTTTATTGGTGGCGTACATAAATATCACCCAAAATGGATACGGTTCTTATAACTAAGTGCTTAATTAACGACTTTTGGCGTGGAGTTATGGGGAAAATGTCGGTGTCTACTTGTCTTCCTATGGACGTCTGATTAAGAGATATTTAAAATAACATAACATCACACCTGTATTCCCCGAAGGGTTAGGCAGAAGTGTACAATAACACCCGCATTTCGCCGTAACATTTAAGTCCCATGTAATAGGGCCGAGCCTAATGCCCTCAATCGGGCACAAATCCAAACTCCGAGCTGCTACTGAGGAATTCCACACGAAAAAACCCAATATCACTTTGTCCGACCTGGGGATCGAACCCAGGACCTCACGATCAGCAGTCGCGCTTGCCACCACTAGACCAACAAGGCAGTTCCACTTACATCAGTTCCATTTGTTACTTACATAAATCTATACTAATATTATAAAGCTGAAGAGTTTGTTTGTTTGAACGCGCTAATTTCAGGAACTACTGGTTGGAATTGAAAAATTATTTTTGTGTTGGATAGTCCATTTATCGAGGAAGGTTATAGGCTATATGACATCACGCTACGACCAATAGGAGTGGAGCATAAATGAAAATAGTTGCAAAAACGGGAAAAATATCCACTCGTGCGAAGACGGGACGGGCCGCTAGTAATTATAATACAGTTGTACATAACTTGATACCACTCCGTCAAGTGAGTATGCAGAATCTTTTAGAACGCTGATCTCTCTTTATTTAGCCGTTAATTTCCAACGACAATACCTACTCCTTTACATACAACCGTCTTTCCATACCATGCTGCCTACTTGCCACTTTATACTGCAACATTGTATACTTCTTTACTAACATACTCAAACTAGCGACACTAGAGATGGGTAAGTGGATACATACAAAATAGTCGATAAACAATAAAAAGTTAGTAAAATCTCGTTTTTACTCTGTTCATGAGTATTTACTCAACCTCGAGTATTTATCCGAGTAAGAGCCCGTTCACACAGCGGATCCGTATTCATAGGACCGTTTTAACCGATCTATCGGTACTGGATGTGTTGTTCACATCTGTCGAATCATGTTCCATTCTACCAATCTCGATAGACAGCATCTGGCAGGCAAGATACGATAAAAATTACGGATCGTGTGTGAAGGCACCCATACTTCTCCACACATCTTCAAGTACGTATCCGTTTTTTATACTGTTCCCGGCATTCAGTTTTTGATGACAAAACGAAATGTGTAACAATGTCGGACCAGTATTTTTTTCTGGATTTGGAATACTGTTGTGTATGTGAAATCGCACATACAACTACAGGCGCCATCACCAAAATAAAAACGGATCCTCTAAAAACGGTCCTGCAAACAGTTTCCGTGTGAACTACCTGTAAGAATACATCTCTTCACAGTACTTCTTATTTTTTTCGTGTGGTTATTTACTAACCTGATGTCAGAGTTTATGCCGCCCATGGGCCTCTGGCTTGGCTTCACGTGCTGTCGAGAAATATCTCTCAAGTATGCCGGTTTCCTCACGATGTTTTCCTTCACCGTTTTTAAGCAAGTGATAATTATACAATACGCACATGAATCCGAAAAATCAGAGGTGCGTGCCTTGGGTTCGACCCCGAGACCTATGGCTTGACAGTCCGACTGTCTCACCTCTAGGCTATCACAAATATACAATATTATAATAATTAGTACTGTAAATAGATATATTAGTATTCACAGTACTAATTACTCCTCTTAACGCGTCAGCAGTCATAAGCTTCCATACCAAAGCATCTCCGAGATTAAATTCAATATTTCCACTAGGTTTACTCTTGTTATTAATGCAGCTTACTTAACTCACTTAGTTAGCTTAATCAGCGTCTTCCATCAGCGTATAATAATTTAATTAATTACTAGGACTATGGTGTTCGTATTACGCAAAATGCAATTATCAGACTGACTCGCGATTATGTGTAAAAATAATTAAGTTAATGTTTTCTCTTTATCACGGCTTTGATAATTGTAATCTTTAGATGGAACACGTTTTTGCTGCACGTGGATTTAGAAAATATACAACATGTAACGTAATTAACGCACACCCTCAAACACCCCAATTAGAATATTATGTTATAATCATAATACATACACTGAAATTTTAGTTTAACATGTATATGCATTGTTATTTACTAAATTAACGTTCTTGAAATAAGGTTTATTTTGTATTGAATGATGGAATTTGTATTAATATAAATAAAAATGCACTTTTAAAAGTCTTTTTGCCTTGATTTATGGTCCATTTCAGTTTGTTTTGACTGTACAGGGGTAATTTGACAAATTTCCGTAGTTTTAATTATTTATGGGATAAAAAATTATCTATATTAAAAATGATAAAAATCGATTCAGTAAACAATTATAAACAAACTACTTTCAGGATGTGCGTTAATTACGTTACACATTATATAGACGCAATGTGTTGGATAGCCGCGAGTAGAGTAGCCTATGGATTTTGGTAAAGGTAAAGATAGACAGGTCCCACATATGCAACACCTGAACAACTTTAAATGTTTTTTTTTAAAGGAATGATAATTGAAATATACTGACATGTGATTGCGTTCCATATCATCATATTTCTGCCCTTATCTCAACTTATTTGGGGTCGGCGCAGTACCTATATCTTCAAATCAAATCAAATCATTTATTTTGTGAACATAAGTAAAAAATAGGTGGAAAAATATGTAAAATTCAGAGACTGTCTATGTTCCGCCGTTAAGCATACAAAATGTTAACAAAAAATTAAATTACATTAAAATCAACAATTCATTAAATTACATAACATCAAAATGTCAGAAGAATAAAATGTCAGTACAAGTAAATTAAATCAAATATG
Organism: Amphipyra berbera; assembly: GCA_910594945.2. Taxonomy (NCBI): domain Eukaryota; kingdom Metazoa; phylum Arthropoda; class Insecta; order Lepidoptera; family Noctuidae; genus Amphipyra; species Amphipyra berbera. Next base: position 2,075,322 of record OU343131.1, on the reverse strand, counting down.
CGAATAGAAATAATTAATAAAAAAATAAATGTCAACATTATAATTTGTCACTTAAAAAATCACTAACTGAATAATACACTTTATCAGTTAATAATTGTTTAAGTCTGCTTTTAAATTCATTGAGGTTGTTACAGTCTTTAATTTTTTTAGGAATTTTATTGTACAACCTGGGTGCCATTGAAAATACACTTTTATTCATAAACTCTGTTTTATTATGCAATGTAGGCAATCTTCTTCTTCCATACATATTTATAGTATTATATATACATATTATAGTCACCCCCTTTCTAGTCATAAGTTATGACTAGAAAGGGGGTGATTATAATATGTATACTCATAACATCTTTCACACTATCCATCCATCGTTTCTTTGGTCTCCCTCTTCTCTTATAACCATCCATATTCATATGACAAGTATGTTTCTAAATCATCTAATTTCATAGCAAATGTTTGCATTGTAAGTTGTCCAGATATCATAATGCATCGCATACACATAAGTATGTATCTATAGGTACACTTACTGATATGATGCCTCTAGTTATTTTGTTAAATCTTTACATAGTATAAAACAAAGTCGCTCCCGCTGTCCGCTTAGATCTTTTAAACTACGCAATAGATTTTAATGCAGTTTTTGCAATAGGTAGAGTGATTCAAGAGGAAGGTTTATATGCCCCACATTAGTATCTACATTGCACCCGTGCGAAGCCGGGGCGGGTCGTTAGTGATCTATATTTTAATACGTCGGTTTCGGAGCATTGTTCAAACACAATTATTGTCATTGTATTGTTCATAAGAATTTTGAAAATGCCGCTTTCATAATAAAATGCTGGCCATACATCAATTGCTGCAAACTTATAATTAAGTCATAATCAGAGTATACGCCCTTGCTAAAGCAAGTTACTTAACTCTGTTAGATAATGACTAGAAATGTTCTTTATCTAAGCATTAGTTTTCCTTGTAAAAGCGAGCACCAAGCGGTTTTAAAACTAACGCAAAACAACACAGCTTGAAATAACATGTAGTGCAGAGTAAAAAAAGGAAAGATAACATTTTGTTTTAAAAGAAAAATGTGGAGTTTTTATTTGAATACTTTAACAGCAGTGACGGGACTACCAAGTTATAGGTCTCGTTCGAATGCAAGGTACGAACCCCTGAGTTTTCAGATTCATGTGCGTATTGTATAATTATCACTTACTTAAAAACGGTGAAGGAAAACATCGTGAGGAAACCAGCATGCCTGAGAGATATTTCTCGACGGCATGTGAAGCCAAGTCAGAGGCCATGGGCGGCTTAAACGCTGACACCAGGTCAGTCACTAACCACACAAAAAGAAGAAGAAGAAGACTGTGTCTGTACGAACAAGCACACATAGCTTAGCACGCATGCGTTAATTTAGCTATAAAATTAATCAAATCACACATTTATCGATGCATAATTTTAGATTAAGAAATAACTTCACCGTAACTATAAAAAAGCCATTACAATAAAAACGTCACATTATATTCGTATTAAAAAAAACTTATCGATATCAGTGGCCCATCACTAAACACGCTCTTTTTTGAAAAACATCGCAGTGGACAAGCAGTATGAAGAAAAGTTACAAAAGTCCCAGTCTTATTCGAAAGTGACACTAGTCTTGTCACTTTAGAGCGTACTAGGCCTGCAGCTCCCATTTTGATGTGTCTTATCTTGAGTAGTGTCAAAACGGTCTTAGGGTTGACGCAGATCAACGGAGTAGCGTCAAAGCGACTAATTTAGTAACAATTGAAATTCAATTTAATTTGCGTCTACCTATATATTATACGAGTGGAAATAAAATCATAGTGGGAGGCTCAAAGCGCCGCGAATAGTGGCCGGGCCACGAGCGTCCAAAAGAGCCGGTGTGAGCCTTAGGTGCCCCATACACGGGCCACTCGCCACAAGCTGCGGACTAACTTTTCCATATACAACGTGTTACAAAAATACCCATAAAGCCGAAAGGGGCTTAAAAGAGAGTCTATTTGGCAATATTTTAAAACCGTAGAACAACCCAAAAAAAGAATTTGGATAAAACATAATAATCATCATTGTAACGTAACCCTGAAAACATAAAACTGAAGACCAGACTACCCAGAAAGTTATGTACATTCTTACCTAATTTCCTCTGAGAGGTAAATGACAACAACCATAAAAGACTACTTAATTATTTACATTTTTCATGGGGACTCGCAGCACACGTGTGGCCGGTGGCAGCCACTCGAAATGTATGGAACTAGCTTGTGGCTGTGGCAAATGGTTCGTGTGCGGGTGGCCTTACTTGCGGCGTCGCTCGAAGTACTTTGTGACCTGTTCCGCGTCGGTGTATGCTAACTCTTAGAGGCTTGTAAATATTTATTTTATTTTTATTTATTTAATAATATAAGTTAGCATGACTATCTACTGCTAACACCTTCCCTAGGCCTACGTATATTCTCCGTCTACTGCATCCGCAGATTTCAATGGTTTCTTTTGCGATTTTTTTTATTTCCATGGACTCCTGTGTGCGTACCTTCTGTATATATTTATTTAGTGGCATCGATTACCTAGCGATGACGTAACAGTGCAATTATTATTATTTGCGTCTACGCATCTCTTGCGCTGGCCCAGTTATTGATGAAATTATTACAAAAACTAGTCTGAGTATGATTTATTGATTTATTATAGATCTAATGACGTGTGTATGAGCTATGAGTAGAAAAAATACTGATTATAGTGTTGCCATTTAACACACATCTTTACATAGTATAAAACAAAGTCGTACGCGCTGTCTGTACGCTTAGATCTTTTAAACTACGCAACGGATTTTAATGCAGTTTTCAGCAATAGATAGTGATTCAAGAGGAAGGTTTATATGCCCCACATTAGCATCTACATCGCACCCGTGCGAAGCCGGGGCGGGTCGCTAGTCTAATAATAAAGTAGTCTAGATTTCTAACTAACTGCCTCGTTGGTCTAGGGGTGGCAAATGCGACTGCTGATTTTGAGGTCCTAGGTTCGATCCCCAGGTCGGGCAAAGTGTTATTGGGTTTTTCAGTATGGAATTCCTCAGTAGCAGCCCGGAGTTTGGATTTGTGCCCGGTTGATGGCAATAGGCTTGCCCCTTATTACATGGGACTTAAACATAACGGCGAAATGAGGGTGTTACTATACACCTCTGCTCAACCCTTCGGGGAATACAGGCATGATGTTATGTGTTATGTCTAGATTTCTATTTGTATCATAAGGTGTGTAAGAGTGCGCATGAGTTTGCGATCAGTGCATAATTATGTTCACAACCTAGTTTAGATTACTTAGTAGTTGCTACACTAACAACCAGGAACTTCTGATCACCGCTGAAATTGACGATGGGTTGCGAGTTCGATGCCCGCATCGAAACAAATAAGTTACGTTGTTCGGAGTCATTATGCTTGTGAGAAAACTAACATAACTTCACGTCTGTATTCCCCGAAGGGTTGGGTAGAGATATAGTAACATCTCATTTCGCCGTTATGTTTAAGTCCGATATAATAGGAGGAGAGCCTATTGCCATCAATCGGGTACAAATCCAAACTTCGGGCTACAACTGAGTAATTCCACACGGAAAAACGCAATAACACTTTGCCTGACCTGAGGATGGAACCTAGGGCCTCACGATCAGCAGTCGCGCTTGCCACTACTAAACCAACGAGGCAGTAATTAGTAAACAAAATGTTTTTATAGAAATGTTATAGTGTTATATAACATTATATAATCGCAGTGTAAAATAGCCTGACCCACCGTGCTCACCCGCCGCAGCCGCGGAGCCGGTCGTCCCCTCTGACTCCACGCAGTCATACCGTTGTTAATGCAGCCCTCATCAAGCTGTCGTATCCCTCCCAGTGCTCTCGCATTCAACACCCTAAGAGGTTCGAGTCCCCCCTTGGGGACACCCTTAGAGGTGTTGCTGCTATAATAGTCATGATGTTACAGTAGTTAGCGTAGTTAACTAGGTAGTTAGTTTAGATATTGGTTCGGAGACCCTTCTGGTCTCGCCAATAATAGCCCGGTTACGTAGAAAAGGTCCGCAAGACCATCTACAAGAGTCGATTAGGAAAAAAAAAAAAATGTTAAATAGCAATAAATAATCGCATACTCTGAAACTAGTTAACTTTCCAGTTTCAGACTTAATATTTGGCTACGTGCGTACTCTATTTAATTTAATTACTGCAGATGAATGTTTTATAAATACAATTGCACTTTGATATTTATTTATGTATTGCTATAAATATGTATCAATGAAACTTTTATGTTAAAGAGTTAAAATTTATTTTCAAACAAGTTGATAGATTGACGAAAGATACGTCACTGATCTTCCGTTGCGTAATTTACTTACTCACTTCTGCCCAAGCCTTTGGAGAATAAGTACAGGCCAGATATGAGGTTATGTACATTTAATGGATTACATTGTAATTTAATTAGCGTTAAAACATACCATAAATTACTGGCTAATGTATTAGACATTGACATTTTGATTGAGTATTCGACATTGACAGCAAATCCTAGCGTTCACAACGGGAGACTACAATCCATCATTCTCAGCTACAATCGGAGTTGACTACAAATGTAAAGTCATGGACGTGAACGGTGGTAAAGTCAAGCTTGGTATTTGGGATACAGTGGGACAGGAGCGATACAGAACATTGACATCAAAATTTTACAAAGAAGCTCACGGTGCTATATTAGTTTACGATGTGTCAGAACCAAAGTCCCTAGCAAAACTGAATGAGTGGGTCGTGGAACTGCAAGTATACTCCACCAAGAAGAACATAGCCTGCTTAGTTGTCGGCAATAAGACTGACAAGCATAATTATCATTTTGGGGCTCAATGCATAATATCAGCACGCATATTGGATCACACGCGCGACGGCGCAACGAGTATTCCCAAGGAGGGTTGACGTCAGGCAGGCGGCCGGTCATAAAACCATAAGCCAAAACCTCTAACAACGTGAATTTATGAAATACATGTTATGCCGACCCCACCTAGTGTGGGATAAGAGCAGGAAGAAGAAGAAGATTCGACATTGACAGATCTTCATATCAACAGTGCCATTCAATGCCGCCATTCCCGAACACGCTGAAAACTAAGTATAGGTAAGTTGCGGTAACTTTACATATTCCATTTTAATAACTTAAGTTACCAAACTTCGTACACGGCAAACTACAAATTAGTTTTTGCTGTGTTGCCCTTTAAAAAAAACAATTTTAATTTACTTTGAATGAAATACTTGACGTGTCATTTAAAAACTTGTCTTAAGTTTGAGAAATTAATAGGTTTTTGTTTTGAAGCTATTTGTAGTAGACTAGCAATTTTTTTTAGGAATGTTTTTTCCGTAATATAATTTTGTTAGGGGCAATCTTCACATCCTGCATTGTCTTCGTTAAGCCTTAGTTTTGTAATATATAATATTACGATTAAGAAATAAGATATTAAAAAAAACATTAAAATTTAATACTTTTTTCTGTGAGATTGGAAATATATAAAAGTAACGTTATTCCAAAATACAGCCTCCTCGTTGGTTTAGTGGTGGCAAGCGCGACTGCTGATCGTGAGGTCCTGGGTTCGATCCCCAGGTCGGGCCAAGTGTTATTGGGTTTTTCCGTGTGGAATTCTTCAGTAGCAGCCCGAATTGTGGATTTGTGCCCGGTTAATAGGCTCACCCCTTATTACATGGGACTTAAATATAACGGCGAAATTAGGGTGTTACTGTACACCTCTGCCCAACCCTTCTAGGAATACAGGCGTGATGTTATGTTAATCCAAAATCTCCAAGCATACATCTTACATCTGACATAATGCGGGTCTGAGGATTCCATCTTAAGGCCACGTACATACAGAAGAAAAATATAGGCCTATCCGTAACAAAGGACCAAAAAAAAAATTTGATAACCTCAACATATAATTTTCACATAATAATAGTTACTATTATAATTCATAGTATATGCGCCCCACTCTATTATTAAAAATCATTGGAGCTACCAACATTTTAAAATGGTAGTCTGACATACATACCATGTAATTTCACATCACCTTTCATATCTATTCAAATGCCCATCAACCTTATTCGGAGGTGATAATTACAGCCTTATCAATAGGATATTAGACCGGTTGTCACTGATAACTGCTTAATGATACCAGTGTGAGGTACGTTTGACTGACATGGTATTAATAACGTTGCAACTCGGAAAATTTGCTAAGTGCTGAGCGATGATAAAAAAATAATTGATAGTTTCTTTGTTTGATATTTTTTAAATCATAAAATTAAACATAACAAACTATCACGCCTGTACTCCTAAAAGGGTTAGGCAGAGGTGTATAGTAACACCCTCATTTCGCCGTTATGTTTAGGTCCCATGTAATAGGGGGCAAGCCTATTGCCATCAACCAGTCACAAATCCAAACTCCGGGCTGCTACCAAGGAATTCCACACGGAAAAACCCAATAACACTTTGCCCGACCTGGGGATCGAACCCAGGACCTCAAGATCAGCAGTCGCGGTTGCCGCCACTAGACCAACGAGGCAGTTAGTCTCATAAAATTATCTCCTATATTACTCATGTGAAAGATAATATGAATACAATTTGGTTGTACTACTACTCAATCAGACCGCAAAACCTTAACAGATAAGGGTTTTTCGTAAATAAGCAGAAAGTTTTCTGGATTAGCTCAGGTATCTACGTTTCATTCCAGCTAACAAAATGTTCTCTCCCTCTATCCTGCTTAATTGCACTGGACCTGCGCTTGTTAAAGAGCTCACGAACAGTTGCTTTGAAACAAACGAATCGTGTATTGGAATAAAAAAACGCAAATACAAATAAAAATCAATTTCTAAGAAAAAAATACAGCCATATTTATCTTTTCCCACGTTATTTTTCTTTATGTACAACAGGCTATAAAAGAGCTATAAATGTTTTTTCTAATAATACAGTAAATCACCGCGCCGATAATACCGTATGTGTTTTATAAAAAGAACATTGTAAAGGTTGTTTTATTGTACAGTGTGTGCAATGTAAGACAAGTAAAATGTGTTTTTAAAGGGAAAAATATTATAAGTTACATCTTTAGTAAGAATAATTGAACAAAGAAAGTTAAATTAAAGATCTCCTACGATGTTCTTGTGAGCATTTTTCGGTCTTTTCTTGATGCCCAAATGTTAGTTATTTTAATAGGGCTAATAAAAAAAAACTTTGTAAAAAAGTAGTTCTTGTGTAAATGAAAAAAGGCGTCTCAAAGTAGGCACATAATGAAAAACTTTAAAGATAATAATTTGTTATTTTAATATCATAATATCACGTCTGTATTTCCCGAAGGGTTGGGCAGAGGTAGTATCACCCTCATTTCGCCATTTGTTATTTAAATCTCTATAAATCAGATATTCTTGTTACTAAAGTGGCTGAATTCACTGAGATATTAATTTATATAACTTCCTCGATTATAATCTGTATCATTAAACTTAATTTAATGCATTTATTAACAGTGTGTTACGAAAAAGCTATGACAGCATAACAACTCCTATCTAGGCCAATATAATTATTATTTAAGGAGTTATAATTGTTTTCGAATCATTAAGTGAAAACTTTATTACAAAATAATTAGAAAGGTTAAAACACACTAATGACCAACTTTTGCTGCAATAACAATTTAAAAAATATTTCTATGGCTATTGAAGTGCAGTGTAATTAAAATTTTATTTTAATGATAATTATACAGTTATCCAGTTGGAGTACTTACAGTTGGAGGACATACATCGATACTATTGGTGATGTTCTTCAAAAAGGACAGGAGCGTAATAGTCACAACCGGCGCGCGATTATGACAAGATATATTCATTAACGCGTACGAAGCAAAAGGAGTATGTACAAATATAGCATGTGGCGATCTGAGTTTCTGCCTACCCTAATATGAAAAAGGCGTGAGTTTATATTTGTAGATATGTATATTTATGTAACATTTTCTAGAACAACGGTAAAAAATTCAAATCACATACGTACGTATTATGTAAAAGTGAATGAAATCCCTTCATCCAAGAATCTTATAAATGACGAATATAAATTCGTATCGGATAGCGTTGAGACACGACTCCACATCCAAATAGTGGTACCCTAACATCAGGGATGGCACTTTCGTCAAAAAAATATAGTACCAAACTTACCTAGTTATAAAATGAATCGGCCGTCGAAGGTGACACTCTGTAAGCGTATTGAAACTAATTTGGTTCTAAATGTCTCTTACTAAAAATAATAGTAAGTTATTTTCTATCCCAAATCAGACCCAAAGTCCCTAACAAAACTGAATAAGTAGGTCGAGGAACTTCAAGTATACTTCCACCAAGAAGAACATAGTCTGCTTAGTTGTCGGCAATAAGATTGACAAGCATATCATTTTGGGACCCAGTGCATAATATCAACAAGCACCTTGGGCCACACGCGCGACGGCGCAACGAGTATTCCTAAGGAGGGTTGATATCAGGCAGGCGGCCGGTCATAAAACAATAAGCCAAAACCTCTAACAATATGGATTTATGAAATACATGTTGTGCCGACCCCACCTAGTGTGGGATAAGGGTAGGAAAAAGATTTTCTATCTAAAGTTATCGAGATTCAACATTCTCAAACGCACCAACCCTAGCTACAATCTATCACATGTCAAATCACCGTGGATTTTTCAGAAAGCCGATTTTCAGCTAAATTGATTGGAAGCCTTCGGAAATATTGCTACTCTGTTTTGTTTCTTTTTGTAAACGGAATTACAAAGAAGCGAAATAAGGCCGGGTTCTACCGACGCGATCGATATACGATGCAATAGGTACCTAAAAAAGTTTTTAAATGCCCCGTTGATGCCATGTTACGCATTGCTATCGGATATTTATGTACCTACACTGAAAAATAGGATTTGACATCTCTTTGTACAAATCGCGCGTTGTTTTTTATTTCGAATATAAACATTTTATCAAACAAGCATGCACTTTGTTCTTTGTTTTTTTTATTATGTTTTAATTTCACAAGCTTACTGTCGGCTATAGTCCGTAACAGCAGTGATAGCCTAGTGGTGTGACCGTCGAACTGCCAAGTCATAGTCTTGAGTTTGAATCCAAGGCACGCACCTTTTCTCATTCGACTTTGTATAATTATCACTTGCTTAAAAACGGTGAAGGAAAACATCGTGAGGAAGCCGGCATGCCTGAGAGATATTTCTCGACGGCATGTAAAGCCAAGTCAGAGGCCCATGGGCGACATAAACTCTGACACCAGGTTAGTCACTAATCACACGTAAAGAAGCAGTCTGTCGGTTTATGAAAGGCTGATCTATGTAATCTGTTGTCAAATCTAATGTCAACTAAAATGATTGGTTAACCAAAATATAGAGTAACCAGTTTAACTTGGCATTTCAGAGCGGCGCTGCCTGTGAAGGTAAAACGCGACAATATGCCAAATTCAATACACTTAAATATAGTTCTCTGCTTCGCCGCGTGCCAAGCTATACTTGTCGGAGTGTACTAAATCAATCACATCATTTGACATGATAATAATTTGACAGCCAAATGACGTTGATTTTTACGTTCAGAAACCAAGGGTATAGTCTCAAAATTGTCACGTGATAAAAAAAGAATACAATCGATACTTTAAGGGCCACGCCACATCTGACGGAAGATACGTCGCCGACCTTCCGCCGGTACACATAATTCCATACAAACATCTCACATCGTTCACATTTGATCGAAGATGCGTTACTAAAATTCCTCGAGTAATTTTAGTAACGGAAGATCGACGACGTATCTTCCGTCACATGTGGCTTAGCTCTTAAATATTTTTTTTTGTATGAAGGAATAAAGCGTGCATTCTTTAATTAAGTTTACATAATGATTGACAGATGACAATCTGTCATCCATCAACTTCACAATTATATACATAAGTGAATCAATTCACAATTTACTTGAAGTAACAAAAAACGTGATTGTTACTACTGATAGTCTTCACAATGAATCCCATCATTCGATTCATGTTATAGAGAAAGAAACAATTACTGTCAACCAGATTAATTACATTATAATTAAAATTGATTTGATAAATACATATCATCTTGTCTAGTAATTGAGTTTTTTATCGCAATTTGCGTTTAAATTGCGATTATTTATGGCTTGTTATAACGCAAACAAATTATCCCCGAATGATTTGTTTGCTCTAGATTATAATTGGTGCTATCGTCAAATTATTTGATTTACATAGTATATTAAAAAAAACAGATTAATTGCGATGAACGAAGGTCGCGCGTGTGGATTTTTTATTCATTTGATTTTCCATGAATCACGCGATGCAGGATCTGATCAACAATCCGTGTTAGCAGCGAACTGATGGACGCCTTTTCTTGTTCTGCTTAGCTTTTTCCCAACTATGTTATGGTCAGTTTCCAGTCTAACCAGATGCGGTTGAATACCAGTATTTTCCACTGCCATCAGACCTCCGCAACCAACAGTGCAATGACGATATCCTAAGGTTAGACCGGTTGTCAGACTTTCGGGCTTCTGGTTTCCCGTTACGACTGTCATAGGTATTCGACCAATGTTGAAACGTCGAAAAATATTATAGGTATAGTCCGATAACGTGTCATCAACATCTCCTTATTATGCGCGGTAAGAGGAAATGCGATCCGCATTTAGTCCATACAAACGTATTCCTCAGTTTCCTCCTTGGATAATGTCACTAGAGCAAATATATTTTACCATATGATATCTATCTACCACCGCTATGTTCCTATTTTGTCAATAAATTAATTATTAAAAGAACTAGCAACGTTTAAACTTTACAAAAATCGACCGGTTTTACCAACGTTTTCAAACATCTGGCAAATAAATTTGACGAATATAAAAATAAAAGAAAAACATACAGACATAACCAGTCTTTCTTAAATTATTACACAAAAAATGTATTTAAAATCGGTCCGGATTTGGAGAAGGAAACAGGGAACTACGAAAGTACGGTTTCGCTAATATTGCACAAGAGAAATCAGTCCGAGATGCAGGTGTCTCTTTCGCGCTCAATTGGGAAGGTTTGCGGCAGAGGTGGGACGGAAATAGATCGCAAAAACCTATTAAAATTATTAATATTATGCAGCCCGCGTTTCCTCTTAACAGTGTGATCGAAAGTTGTGATGCTCGCAATAATTTAGTCTAATATATTTAAGTTTAAAGCTCAGAATAGCGATCCACTGCATTTCCTCACAGAGGTTCCAACAATTTCATCTTACTTCGCCCGCGCAGCAGCCGTTCTGTTTAAGCTATTAATGTATTTGCCCAACGGCAATTGCCTGAGCAGTCTATAACTCTATTATTGCCTATCATACAATGTATTTCATTTAATCTCTTGTATGACATTTCACAAGCTAGCCCACATAAACGTTTAGATCTTTGCTTTTACAATATGTAGGTAGAATAAATTAATAATTTTGCTCAACATTTGCGCCACACATTCACTGTTGCGCAAGGAAGATTCTTAGGGTGCGTACACATCTCATACATGTACTTTTTTACCTCTTCCTGCTGGACGCGAGCAAATAAAGAGTTGAGTCAGATATGAACGCCAAAAATTAAGCCTTCAGTTCGCATTTGTTCTATGTATTAAAAACACCAACTACTCATCGCGGACCACTGCTATAGATACATAGGGATTAATTAAGCCAAAATTAAGGTAAGCAAAGAAATTTTAATTACAAAGCTAGTTGTCTATCTCCAGGAATGCTGCTGTCTGTCACTAAACATAACATCACGCCTATATTCCCCGAAGGGTTAGGCAGAAGTGTAAATTAACACCCTCATATCGCCGGTATGTTTAAGTCCCATGTAATAGGGGGTGGGCCTATTGCCATCAATCGGGCACTAATCCGAACTCCGAGCTACTACTGAGGAATTCCAGACGGAAAACCTAATAACACTGCACGACCTGAGGATCGAACCCAGGACCTCACGGTCAATAGTCGCGCTTGCCACCACTAGACCAACCACTAGAACGAGGCAGTTTTGGGGCTGTCTGTCACTGGCTTTGGGAAATCGGATAGTTATCCCATTTTGTACCTATCAGCTTCTTCATTGGCAGGATACACAGTGAGCAAGTGAACTAGACGACTGTTGAAACCCCTGTGCATGAGCAATGTGTACGCTTTTAACGGGTACCTACTCACAGATGTGTACCGACCCTTATAATTCATTACATTTTGCACTATAGGTAAAGTCTATTGTTTATTTTATGACAGTATCAGTTTTAACGACCATTTCAGTATTACTGTAATTTATACTAAGTTACCTATTAATTATTTAATAAATATTAATTTTTATTACAGTCGTTACTTATTATGACCGTGTGGTCTTAGGTTAGGAACGGACCATCTCTGTGGCCATAGTTAGCGACGATTCTTATACTAATAATAAATTTATCTCAACACTAAATCCTATTGAGTTTTTAGCCGTAAATAGTAATTCTGGGCATAAAGACTGGGAACTGGGAACTGGCTTTATGGTTTAACGTAAGCGTAAAATGTCAAATGGAAAATACCCAATATCACTTTGCCCGACCTGAGCATCGATCCCAGGACCCCATGCTCAGCAGTCGCGCTTGCGACCACAAGACCAACAAGGCAGTTATAATAATATCTATATATAACAGAAATAAGTGAACCCTTAAAACGTTTCCATCTTATCACTGATTCGACTAAAAAAACCTTGAAAAAAACGCTCTACACTCTAAATTACTTAAGAGCATATAGCAATGGAAAGTGGTCTGTACCAAGGCGAGCCGGTGGCGGAGACCTCTCGGTAATGCGATACTGTACCGATATATCGATATCGTAATTAGCGAAGTACTAGTTTATGTGAGGCGGCAAAAACTACGGATTAAGTGGCCACTGACACCTCGTTTATGGAGGTGCGAAATCCGTCGCGCTTTCAAGGTAACCACACTATATAAGGTCTAACCAAAATACCTGGACAAACTTTTACACAGTGTTCAATACGTTTAACTAATCACATCTATGTAAAAAAAAACAAGATCCAAGTGATTTTTTTTCCAATCAAAAAATAATAACATTTTAAATTGCCTGTACTCTCTAAGAATAAACTCATCCATTTCTTATGCATCCACCGCCATTGTGGCGCGCGCTAATTCCGTGCCGTGTTTTACCTAAACAGCGAAGTGAAAAATGTTAAAAAATAAATAAAAGTAAAACAAAAGATGAAAAAAAATTTGGTTAGGAAAAAAAAAAAACTTGGATCTCGTTTTTTTTGCATAGATATGTTCAGTTACACTTATTGAATACTGTGTAAAAGTTTGTCCAGGTATTTTGGTTGGACCTTATACAAAAAGGCCAGGTTGGTAGCACCCTAAACTGACGAGCATGCATGAGAAGGTTAATGAATGTATATGAAGCGAAAAGGATGTGTCAGGATCGTAGCATTTGCAGTCTCTGCCGACCCCAATTGGAAACAGGCGTGATTGTATGTACACTATGCAAGCAGGTAGGCAACAATCTTATAAACAACATAACATAATCAGCTCATTACTTTCACACTGCTGGGCACGGGCCTCTTCTTAGAATGAGAACGGTTTAGGCCTTAGTCCACCACGCTGGCCTAGTACGGGTTGGCGGACTACACACACTATCGAGAACTTTTTGTAACCCTCTCAGGTGTGCAGGTTTCCTCACGATATTTTCCTTCATCGTTACCGCAACTAATCTCATTCCCCTTAAATTAAAAACAAAAACAGTTTACGCGTCCCAGAAGGACATACATTGATGTTATTGGTGATGTTCTTCACAAAAGTCAGGTGCGTAGTACTCTCAACCGGCGTGCGTGTATGACAAGATGTATGAATGTGGATGAAGCGAAGGGGCTATGTAAGGGTATGACCCTTACATAGCCCCTTCAGAAAATATAGAACGCCACATGCTATGGCATGTGGCGTTCTATATTTTCTGCCTACCTCCATGGGAAAAAGGCGTGAATTTATGTATGTATGTATGTAAAAACAGTGTCGAGTTTCAAGTTAAAAATATTGATAGCAACGAAATAGTCACCCGATACCCTACATGGAATTCCACTACTTACTTACCTACTAAGTCAGTTAGCAACGGCTAACACCTTTATCTAGGCGAGTAAGCTGTTACCTGTTACTAGGCAATCATAAAACCTAGGCACTAGCTAGTACGTTTGTAAAGGACCTGACAATCTACGCATGCGTAGTGTTGCAATTAGAACGACCATGTACAATCGCGCGCAAAATTTACATCGCGCATGTATTTCTTATTTCCCTTGCGTCAAAAATTAAATATTAATTTTTAAGGTAATGTAAGTGCGAACTAGTTTCGTAATGAGTGTACAATTTGTTCATTGAAATTTGCGTACGCATCGAATTATTGTTCCAGTTATTATTTTATAGGCCTGGCGTTATTTTTTAGCTTCCTAATTAAAACGAATGGAATCTCAAGGTGGTCTTTTTTTGTATGAGAAGCTCATGTTTCATTGACTAGGTGTTTGGTCGTGTCAATACACGAGACCCCGTGTTTTTTTTGTTATTTGTGGTATTTTAATACAGATTTGTGCGTGATTAAGGAACAGAGTACGTTACCCGAAGAACCATCACAGCCTCGGTACATTAGGGGCTAAGCCACATCTGACGGAAGAGACGTCGCTGATTTTCCGCTGGTAGGTACACATAATTCCATACAAACCTGTCATACCGTGCACATTTGACCGAAGATACGTTACTAAAATTCCTAAGGGCGATGCCTCATTAGTGCGTTGTGTTGCGTCGTCGCAACGGATCAACGCATTGTATGCCACACCTGCGTTGCGACGGCGCACGACGTCGCAGCGCAAGAGGATGACGCACGCACCTCAGTCAGTCTCGTTTGCCCCTCTAGCAGTGGAACACTGTCCGTCGTCGCACCGGAGCTCCGACAGCGCAGCGCATCACCCTCCCCCCGTTTCGTCTCTCGACTGCCGATCCGTTGAAAAGTTGCGTGCTACGACGCAACGCTTTAATGTGGCATGTCATTTAAAATATATGGAAAACGACGCAGCGTTGACGCTGCGACGACGCAACGCAACGCACTAATGAGGCAGAGCTCTAAGTCTTCGTGTTTACAACAACCCGAAAAGGGAGACAACTACTTATCTTAAGGCTAAACGACATTAACATGACCTAGCATTTGCAAGTTTGCAATGTTCAATATTCCCACGAAGTGTATTCATTAATCATCAACTTATTATATTTCTCAGTAATCAATAAATTTATTTTAACACTTAATCCAACGACAGTACATGCGCAGACATTTAATATGAAAATTCAAAGCCTCAATCTTATAATTTACCGTTGCAATCCGACACCGGGTTTTATACATTTAACACAATTACGACATAGGAATTCTATACTTAATGTACATTTGATAACTTGACCATATTACCATACCATATACCTAGTATGTAGGTCGCACCGTATAATTTCATATTTCTAGAACTTATATTGTTCTAGTTTTAAAACTAGTATTACTTGTTCTAGATATAGGTAAGTATAATAACGCACGTTTTCTCACATTTTCTTCAAGGATTTGTGTTGATAATAAAATAACATACGTGTATGGAATGTTTCGCGTTTTCATTTTTGTGGTCTGAAATACTTTTAGTCTGGTATAAAAGATTTCTATAAATAACAATATTACACAATTCAGTGGCTAGTGGCTAATTAACAATCGCGCTGATTATATGATATGCGAGGTTAAGCTGCGCTTGCTGCGGTCATTCGACCGTCCGACACATCGAGATACCTCCGTGCCCCGGAGAGCACGTTAAAATGTCGTTCCTGTCATAAGAATACCTTTGACAGTCGTTACGGTTAAACAGATGCTCGAAAGATTGATAACCGGTCTAACTTTAGTACATAATTGGATTTATGTAAAAAAGATATAGAGGGATTCTCCTATACCCTCTAGCTCTCACACACGCTCGACGGAACACAGTAAACTTCTTGGCGGCGGACTTTAATGTGAGTGTGATAGCTAGCCAGGCGGACCGCATAAATTCTAATGGTGCGTCCAGACCTGACGAAAGCGCCGCGAATGCGCAACTCGCGAGCCGGTCGCGAGCTGCGCGCGTGCATTTCATGTTCGTACAAAAGCTCGCGCGCCGTCCGCACGCCGCTCGCGCGCAGCTCGCGAGCGTCGCGTTCGCGGCGCGTTCGTCAGGTCTGGACGCACCATAACACCAAGCAAATTATTTAATCAAAAATTCCCAATATTTGATTTTGAAAGAAATACAGTGCTTATATTCTAACTCGTATCACATTTATTAATTGTGCGCAACAGCTGATCAAATGCCTCTCCCGAGCCCTGTCTGTAAACCCGATCTTCGACTCGTCCCCATATTAATCTTAAGACAACTCCAATCTTAAGATTAGTTCGATTTAACTTCAACTAGTAACGACCATTCGCCCTCTAAAATAACTTGAAGGGTCGCC
This sequence comes from Amphipyra berbera, assembly GCA_910594945.2. NCBI lineage: Eukaryota > Metazoa > Arthropoda > Insecta > Lepidoptera > Noctuidae > Amphipyra > Amphipyra berbera. The sequence goes on along the minus strand of OU343131.1, from coordinate 2,058,786 downwards.
GGCACCATGCTGTTTAAACTAAGATTAATATATCGCCAAGTAAATCGGAGTCTCGGACTGCAAATGAAGACAAATAATGGCGCGCAAGTTTTAAAGTAAATTCTTAGACTTATTTGAATGGAATCTGTTAATTGGTGTTGAGGATTTGAATAAGCAGATTGAATATGCATTGGGTTTGAATACTGAGACAATTGACGGCCTTAACACTACTATGTTTTATTTAATACTAGCGACCCGCCCCGGCTTCTCACGGGTGCAAAGTAGATACTAATGTGGGGCATATAAACCTTCCTCTTGAATCACTCTATCTATTGCTGAAAACTGCATTAAAATCCGTTGCGTAGTTTAAAAGATCTAAGCGTACAGACAGCGGGCGCGACTTTGTTTTAAACTATGTAAAGATTAAATCACACAATAAAACGATTTGATTTAATTTTTGAGTTATATTTTAATAATATATCAAACATTCTATACAATCTAGTTTATTAATCAGAGCAGTGATAGCCTTGTGGTGTGACCGTCGGGCTGCCAAGTCATAGGTGTCGACTTCGAACCCAAGGCACGCACCTCTGACTTTTCGGATTCATGTGCGTACTGTATAATTATCACTTGCTTAAAAACGGTAAAGGAAAACATCGTGAGGAAACCGGCACGCTTGAGAGATATTTCTCGACGGCATGTGAAGCCAAGTCAGAGGCCCATGGGCGGCATAAACTCTGGCACTCGGTTAGTCACTGATCACACGAAAAGAACCATCGATTAACAAACTACAGTTTAACCTATAGTGGCACCTCTTAACTAGATCCCAAATTGTAATTGGTCTGGGACCTATGTTCGCATGAGATAGGCAATTTTACACCGATTTGTACATTATTACTTAGTACCTAGTAACTCGTAATAAATACATAGATACAAGATTATGTAAAATATGGCTATAAAATTAAACGGAATAGACTGATTTATTGATAAAACTATGTTATGACTAGTTTACATTAGTTGGTAATAGATGTACTCGCTGAGAATTATATTATACTAGCGACCCGCCCCGGCTTCGCACGTGTGCAATATAGATACTAATGTGGGCATATATACCTTCCTCGTGAATCACTCTATCTATTGCTGAAAACTGCATTAAAATCCGTTGCGTAGTTTAAAAGATCTAGGCGTACAGACAGCGGGAGCGACTTTGTTCTATACTATATAAAAGATCATGAAATTACGAACATCCACACATGGAAATATTTCGAAAATTACGATTTTTTACTGAACCAGGCAGTCTTCTTTACTCTGATAACGTAATAATACTAGAATGTGTAATGCAATCTACCTATATACTAATATTATAAAGCTGAAGAGTTTGTTTGTTTGAACGCGCTAATCTCAGAAACTACTGGTTGGTATTGAAAAATTATTTTTGTGTTAGATAGTCCATTTATCGAGGAAGGGTATAGGCTATATAACATCACGCTACGACCAATAGGAGCGGAGCATAAATGAAAAATGCTGCAAAAACGGGAAAAATGTCCACCCGTGCGAAGCCGGGACGGGCCGCTAGTGTAATATAAGGTTGCCAGAGCAAAAAATATTGCCTGGTTAGTAGTAATTCGTAATTTTCGGAATATTTCCATGTTCGTAGTCCCTAAAGCACCTTACTCATCTCCATGCAGGCTTTGAAATTCGAATTAGTAGTACAGCTCTTTGTGAAAGAACCTGCGCCAGGCGTTGTTGGACTAAGGCCTAAACCCTTCTCATTCTGAGATGAGGCCCATGCCCAGCAGTGGGACAGTAATGGGCTGATTATATGCTGAGCGATGACCGATTAGCTTGGATATGCCGCATATTATTAAAAAAAATTGTTTCGTTTTTATTTTTACTCTTTGCAATTTTTTGATGCCTAGTAATGGCAAGCGCGATGCTGATCATCAGGTCCTGGTTTCGATACCCAGGTCGGGCAAATTGTTATTGGGTTTTTACGTGTAGAATTCTTTACTAGCAGTCCGGAGTTCGGATTTCTGCCCGGTTGATGGCAATAGGTTCGTCCTCTATTACATGGGACTTAAACATAACGGCGAAATGAGGTTATTACGATACACCTCTGCCCAACCCTTCGGGGAATACAGGCATGATGTTATGTTATAAATAAAAGAATAAAAATAAACTTTATTTGCGATTGAGGTGACGCACATAGTTTTCTTTCTTTCTTCTCTTTCATTATTATTGATTGTTGCAATATCCTTAAGAGGAAATGCGGTCGGCGTTGAGTCCATACAAACGTATTCCTCAGTTTCCTCCTTGGATAATGTCACTAGAGCAAATATTTTTTACCCTATGGTATACTAGCTTTTTCCCGCAGCTTCGCTTGCGTGAAATCCCCTATTTCACCCCTTAGGGGGAGAATTTCCAAAAATACTCAAACACGTGTAGGATTATTTCCAATTAGAAGCCTAAATATGTAATTCCATGCTTCTTACTTCAAATGTACCAGATTTCTCATACAAACTTTCAATACCTATTTCACCCCCTTAGGAGAAAATTTCAAAAATCCCTCAAATACATGTTTGTTTATTTTTCACCAAAAGTCTAAATATTTAATTCCATGTATAATTACTTTAAAAGTACCAGATTTCTCATAGAAACTTTCAGCGCTTATTTCACTCCCTTAGGGGTTGAATTACCTAAAACGCTCAAACACGTATACATTTATTTCTAACCAGAAACCTTAATATTTAATTCCATGCTTCTTACTTCAAAAATGACGGACTTACATACAAACTTAAAAACCCTATTTCACCCCCTTAGGGGTTGAATTTCGAGAAATCCCTTCTTAGTGGATGTTTACGTCACAAAATGAACCTACTCTCAAAGTTTCAAGTTTCTAACCCCAGCCGTTTAGGCTGTGCGTTGATAGATCAGTCAGTCAGTCAGTCAGCTTCTCTTTTTATATACCTAGTATATAGGTATATAGATATCTACCACCACTATGTCCGGTTTTACCACCGTTTTCAGACATCTGGCGAACAAATTTGACGAATATAAAAATTAAAAGAAAAACATACCGACATAACCAAAGTCTTTCTCAAATCATTACAGAATAAAATATTAAAATGGATCCCGATTTGAAGAAGGAAACAGGAAAATACGAAAGTACGATTTCGCTAATATTGCACAGGAGAAATCAGTAACGAGATGCAGTTGTCTCTTTTGCGCCCAATTGGGAAGGTTTGCGGGAGGGGTGGGACGGAAATAGATCGCTTAAAAACCTAATCTTGTAATATTTTGCAGCCCGCGTTTCCTCTTAACAGTCTTCAAATTCAAAGTACTCAACACATTTGATACCTACATAGTTTTATAGTGTCCTTCATGTCTCAATGTCAGCTTTAAATGAATCATAGAACTGCGACACAACAGTAATTAAATAGGAAATATACTTAACACTTGCGTTTCCTTATTAATATTGCCAGATAATAAATCCTTCGAGATAATAATGATAGCTGTAAATAAAATTATACTATGGTGTGTGGTGGTAAAATAATTAAAATGAAACACGTAAATTAAAAATTGTATACAAAATATACAATCATACTACATCATCATCATCTCCCTGCCCTTATCCCACACTAGGTGGGGTCGGCACAACATGTATTTCATAAATCCATGTTAGAGGTTTTGGCTTATTGTTTTATGACCGGCCGCCTGTCTGACATCAACCCTCCTTGGGAATACTCGTTGCGCCGTCGCGCGGGTGACCCAATGTGCTTGCTGGTATTATGCACTGGGTCACAATATTATATGCTTGTCAATATTATTGCCGACAACTAAGCAGACTATATACAATCATACTACAAAAAAGTTAAAGCATCTGCCTCGTTGGTCTAGTGGTGGCAAGCGCGACTGCTGATCATGAGGTCCTGGGTTCGATCCTCAAGTCGGGCAAAGTGTAACTGAGTTTTTCCGTATGGAATTCCTCAGTTGCAGTCCGGAGTTTGAATTTGTGCCCGACTGATGGCAATAGGCTCCCCTATTACATGGGACTTGAAACGTAACGACGAAATGAGAGTGTTACTATACACCTCTGCCCAACCCTTCGGGGAATACAGGCGTGATGTTATGTTATGTGTAGTTAAAAAAGTAATCTATCTATATAAATAAAAATGAATCGCCAAATGTGTTGCTAAGCGCAAAACTTGAGAATGGCTCGACCAATTCGGCAATTTTTTTTTTATATATTCCTTAAGGCATAAGGAAGGTTCTTATGGAGAGAAAAACATGAAAATTGCGTGGAAAATAGTAAAAACAACACTTTTCTTTTCCCACTACAGGCTAGTAACTTTTGATAGAACGAAGTCTGTCCGGGCAGCTAGTAGTTAATTTTTAAACATGTTGTAAGCAGTTCACATTAAAATCCGCAGTTATCTGTGTTTCGTCGCATTTATGTGTAAGCCAGACAGGTATAGGGGAATCCATTTATACCTTTTTGTTACTTAGATTCGTGTGCTCCATCTGAGACCCCATCAGCACTTACCGTTAAGTGCGACTAGGGTCAAATTCGACCAAGACAGTAAAATAAGCACCGTTTAACCTTAAACACCTGTTTTAAACGATTTTGTAGTGAGAAACATTCCTTTTAGCGCGTCAATTTGAATAGCACCATTTCGAATCACATATACAGGTTGTAAACAAAATCACGTAATTCTTTCAAACCTCGTGATGTACTGCTGACATAGATAAATGAAGCACGGGACACATTCAATAAAAAAAAATACAATACGTAAACATGAGTTCTTAAGGTGAGGCATTTTATCGCTTCAAGTGAATAGTGCGGCTACCGCTCGCCTCGCGGTCATTTAACTCGGGGCGTTAAAATGCCTCACGTTAAGAACACGTGTTTACTTTAAGTTTTTTTTTTAATCCTAATGTATCCTGTGCTGGGTTAATCTATGTCAGCAGTACATCACGAGGCTTGAAGGAATCACATGATTTCGTTTACATTCTGTATAGTAATAGGAATACTATTGGTGTGATTCGAACACCACATTTTTTTCGTCGGGAGTTAAAAATACACAAAGACAAAGTCAAAGTATTTATTTCAATTAGGCACATAAAAGGCACTTTTGAACGTAAAAATTTACAAAAAATAAAAATAGAATTGATTCTAGTTGCCCCTTCCAAAAGGTAGTTTCATATGGAGAAGAATGTGCAATAAACTTCAACGTTATTCTTTTAAAATGTCTTACAATATTTTGTATAGGTACATTAATTATACAATTATATGTGAAGACGATGCACCTAGAATAAAATTACTATACCACACACAGAACTAAAATTCCCGGTTGACTAAAAATACTAGAACAGATTTTTCAGAACTCCATTGTCTCTTCCATATTTTCGTCACCCAGCGCACTTACGGAATGTCGGCTTTTGCTGTCACCACAGGTGATAAAACATGAAAATCGAAAATAACTCGCAGCCTACAGGCACAAATATTTCTTTCAACTTCGACGGACACACCAGAAAGGCTGGAATCCTTTGCTAGCTTTACATAACATAACATCACGCCTTTATTTCCTGAAGGGTTGGGCAGAGGTGCATAACACCCTCATTTCGCCGTTATGTTTAAGTCCCATGTAATAGGGGGCGAGTCTATAGCCATCAAGCGGGCACAAATCCAAAATCCGGGCTGCTACTGAGGAATTCCACACGGAAAAACTCAATAACACTTTGCCTGACCTGGGGATTGAAAACCCAAGATCTCAAGATCAGCAGTTGCGCTTGACACCACTAGACCAAGCAGAGAGAGCAGAGGCAGTAAAAGTAATATTAGATGTGAAAAAAAAAAGTTTAGTCTGAGATACAATTGTTTTTTTCACGCCAATCGAACCTATTTATAATACGGATCTAAAGATTCAGATCCATTGTAGTTTGAGTACTAGAAAAATCAGAAAGCGCAATAAAAATCTAATACAATAATCTAAAAGTTGACGTTTTCAGGCTGAAGTAATAACAGCCTATTACTGTCCCGCTGCAGAGCGAATGCCTCTTCTTAAACAGAGAAGGAACGAGTATTAATAACTGCGGGTTTCGTGAAGTGAATTCAGATCAGTAAGTACGTACGACTCTCACCCTGGACGCTTGCCACGACCAGACCAACGAGGTAGTTAAAAATGTTGCTCGCTATAAAACTATTAAAAAAAATTATAAGTATATTTTTTTCAAATATAGCATACGAGCAAATACGACCTCACCAAAGACCTTGATATTCGATGCTCTTCCTGTACCAATGGCTATTGGAATTCCACAAATTGATATGATCTTGTCGCACAAACGAGATCACCTTAGGAAGTCGTTACACAGCATGAAGTGACGCTATAAATGTTCGAGATGTAATGGAGATACGGTTTTATTGATATTGTAGGCAATTGACAGAAGTATTATGAGAGGAAACCTTGTGTTTGTTAGGCATGTACCTGAAAATATCTTGTGTAACGTAATATGAATTTTTATACCTAAAAAATAGGGTTTGTATTGCCATGCCAACTCCAGGATTAAAGTAAACATCTAAGAAATCAGTAAACTTGTTGGAAATTTGATCGTAATCTTTATCCCGTTAATCACCTTATCGAATGTGGAACTGGAAGGTATGTCAAGGACATGTTGGTAAACTGCCTCGTTGGTCTAGTGGTGGCAAGCGCGACTGCTGATCGTGAAGTCCTGAGTCCTCAGGTGGGGCAGTTTTATTGGGTTTTCGGTGTGGAATTCTTCAGTAGCAGCCTGGAGTTTGGATGTGTGCCCGGTTGATAGGCTCGCCTCCAATTACATGGGAGTTAAACATAACGGTGAAATGAGAGTGTTACTATACACCTCTGCCCAACCCTTCGAGGAATACAGGCGTGATGTTATGTTATTAAACAATCCATAAGTGCATATAGTTAGATTCAAATTGCGCACGCGGCCCCGTGTGCGTGAACTCGTCAACATGCAATTCAGATTTATTTGACAGTTACGTTTCAGCCATCTTGTACTTACACACACATATTTTATAGTAGGATTATTAATTCCCTGGTGTAAACTGACAGGTGCTAATTTCAAACAACAATGCATAGAAATATCATTTATTTGCTAAAACACATGGTATAAAAGACGATAATGTTAATAGTGTGAACAAACATGTTTTGCTTAATAGATATAAGCGTGCAAATTTTACATGCATAACAAAACAATCAGTCATGAGATTTTTTGTTCCAGGAACTCCCTAACACTATAAAAACTATTAACAGATAGCCATTTGTATAGCTTAACTTTGAACAATCTTGTTTTTAATGTTTTCAATTCATTAGGTATTCTATTGTATATCTGGACACACATAAATATGCAGCCATAAATATTACTGTCAAACGACAATGCACTTCTGTCAAACAACAATGGTAGAATCTGTCAATTTACTCCAGTGAATTAATAATCCTACATTAGTAATTTTTAAGTAGGTATATGGCACTCATCATCATCTCCCTGCCCTTATCCCACACTAGGTGGGGTCGGCACAACTACTAATTCGTAAATCCATGTTGTTAGAGGTTTTGGCTTATTGTTTTATGACCGGCCGCCTGCCTGACATCAACCCTCCTTGGTAATACTCGTTGCGCTGTCGCGCGGGTGACCCAATGTGCTTGCTGATATTATGCACTGGGTCACAAAATATATATATGGCACTATTGGAGATATAATAAAAGGTAGGCAAAGTGACTTTTCCTTTGATTTACTTTAAAAACACTACAGACATAATTATTCTAGTTCGAATTTCAATAATTGGGTTAGACCGCTAGAAAGAGCGCAAGAAATTGATCAAGATAGGCTTAAAAACAAAATATCGAGTCTTTGGCACTTATTGGGTTTCAGAACTCAACCCTCGATATTTCATTATAAGTAAAAATAAATACGAATTGCCAGAAAATTAGTGACGCAATTTTTTCAACTAAATTACCGGATTTTAAACTACATGACATATTCAAATGTCTACGCGTGCCACGGTAATTAGCTATTGTCTAATTATTTGAGCAGGTGTAACAATATGTGTTGTGACTAAGCCCTTCAGCGACTAATTATCATGTTAAATAGTCACTGCCGAAAATAAAAGTATCAAGTTCTATACTAACAATGTTACTGAATGCCTTTGTTAGTGTTGAAAGACAAGTCTCCAAAAACATTGATGTTTACGAAAGTTTCCTAGAAGTATTGTCTACATAACATCACGCCTTTATTCCCCAAAGGGTTGTGCAGAGGTACACCTCTACTATACATAGTAACAACCTCATTTCGCCGTTATGTTTAAGTCCCATGTAATAGGGGGTGAGCCTATTGCCATCAACCGGGCACAAATCCAAACTCCGGGCTGTTACTGAAGAATTCCATACGGAAAATCCCAATAACACTATGCCCGACTTGGGGATCGACTGTCAACATATAGATATTTTATTTAAAAAATACCTATATGCCTTTTCCAAACTATGTTGGGGTCAGCTCCGGGTCTAACTGCAGCTGAATACCAGTATTTTACACGGAGTGACTGCCATCAGACCTCCGCAACTCAGTTACTGGGCAGTGCCGATATCCTAAAGTTAGACTAGTTTTCAGACTTTCGGGCTTCTGACTATCCGTAACGACTATTATAGGTATTCGTATGACACCCGGACTGATGGTTTAACGTGCTCTCCAAGGCACGGAGGGGTCTCGTTGCGTACCAATGGTCACCCATCCACGGACTGACCGCAACAAGCGTTGCTGCGGTTAGTCCGTAGATGTGTGGACGTTGCTGGACCCGGATGTCTTACGAATGCCTACGACAGTCGTTAGGGGTAGTCAGAAGCCCGAAAGTCTGACAACTAGTCTAACTTTAGGATATTGGCATTACTCAGTAACTGGATTGCGGATGTCTGATGGCAGTCGCTCCGTGTAAAATACTGGTATTCAGCCGCATCTGTTTAGACTGTAAGGTGATGCCAACACAATTGAGAAAAAGCTAGGCAAATCGAAATGTGTATTGAAAAGAATAGATATTAGATCATCAGTTCAATACATAACATAACATCACGCCTTGTATTCCCCGAAGGGTTAGGCAGAGGTGTTTTAGTAACATCCTCGTTTCGCCAGTTATGTTTACGTCTCATGTTATAGGGGGCGAGCCTATTGCCATTAATCGGGCACAAATCCAGACTCCGGGCTGCTACTGAGAAATTCCTAATGGAAAAACTCAATATCGCTATGCCCGACCTGGGGATCGAACCCAGGATCCTATGCTCAGCAGTCACGCTTGCAATCACTAGACCAAAGAGATACAATATACACATAATACAATATAGATACAATTTACGAAGTATACATACCTACATATACAGGTGGATACAAAAAGGTCTATAAATATTTATATGCTCATTATTGAACATTGCCATCTTCTGTTATTCAATTATTAGTCCAATCAAAAAACGATAATTTTGCATGAAGATCCTGACAATATCTAGGCCGTTAGTGAAACTTTGCATTATGATAAAGTAGTGCATACAGATAACCGTTAATTAATAACCAAGGTTTTTTTTTAATCGGAATTTTGTTACTTTTAAAGAAACAAAAAAAGATCGATAAGAAATTCCTTTGTCCGTAATTCTTTCGGTATTGTAGTTTCACTGTAAGCCTTATTATTGCCAGGGAATAACCGTTTCGTTGACTAGATAAAAAAAAATTGAGCAATTATGTCAGCTTAGATTGACAATGGCGTCGATTCTGTAGCGCACTTTGACAGGACCAAACTAAACTAAGGGTGTTTGTCTCTTTCTGTTTGAATAAAAAAAGAAAGTGATAGTTGCGTTTAGTCTAGTTTAGTACTGCCAAAATGTGCTACAGAATATACACCAATGGCATATATTTTTCTGTATACAGGGTGATGTTTACAAGTTCTTGGTTTCTGATTAGTAACTGCTATTACGGTAAATAAAATGTAACAAATACACCTTATCACACAGCAACCGGTTTTTAGCATAATAAATGCAACATAGTCAGCTACAACAAAGCTATAAACATTCCCTTCTCGCTTGAACTGGTTAACCAGAATTAATGTCAATTACTTTTTAAATCGTTATTACTCGTACATACGTAATGATTACTTCGTAATTAACGGCAATCCAGCTGCTATTTATAATGAGACAAGATAATAAAACTGCGACAAATGCGAGTCTTGTAACTGTGTAAACAAGTTACCATATGCAACCATTTATAATAAGAAGAAAAGTTTTTAATATAATAAAATAACTTGCCTTACCTGGGACTCAATACTGGGACATAAGGAAGCCTCATTCAGCTGTTTCGGTAAAATAACTCTATAAGGGGAATATCCACTTCATAAGTACACATTAAACCCAAAACTGGCTTACAATCCTTACATAAGGTTCAAAATTGTGAGATACTAATGAGACAAAAATATGTTATACAGCATGTGGAAAAAATATGAAGTCTCTTATTTGATGGGAACCATACAAATATTCTGAACTTTATACCCATTTAACGTAAAACACCGTCCACGACCATGTGACGTGTATATTCTCCCTACATCACCATAAAACACAGCACCATTATTCGTAAAAAATATCGGATATAACCATTAATCTTGTTACTAGAACGTAGGCTAGTAACAAACAGCCTAACACTCCATTAGGGAAGATATTTGGTTGCCGCTTCATACAAAAATGATTACCTAATCTCAATACATATTACTTTTTCTTTTTGGGTGGGAAGTAAGTTAATTCTGTGTTCATTAATTATAATGATTGTGATAATATTGCAATAACAAACCAGAAGTCACATACATTATTTTTGTATTTTTTTTTGTTTAACTTTAATTTGCGTTACATTGGCTAAACTTACATACTTTAATTGAAAATCGGCTTATGAAAGGAATTACAATATTATGCTAAAACAATTATTTCATTAAAAGTTAATGAAATAGCTTGTATTGTGATTTCGTAAATCAATTTTGTATGAAGCGGCAACGAATCGGATCACATTAAAGCTTTATACAAAAAACATCGTCTTGGTACATTTTACTAGGAAGCCACTTAATTTTTATTAACGCCTCGCGTCCGTTGATCTACGGCTAATGGACGTATTAATGTATCTTTTTATTGGCGACTGATCGGTAGCACGAGGTGGAATGGTTCTGTTACTTGCTCGATAGTACCTATTAATAAAAAATGTGTCAATGGCGCTTACTACCTTTCGTTCTGTATGTTACTAGGTAAGTAAGTTTTTTTGATGTTTTATGAACCTACAAGCGTGAAAATGTGTTTCTTTTCTTTAGAAAAAAAGCTTTCATGAATAAAAGAGATTTTAATTATCGGTTTAGTGGATTAAATTGGAATATATTTTTAATTCTAACCGTGATTTCAACTTCCGGATTCAAGGCAATTGTTTTGTAGGGACGAAGGTTATCCCGAGGGGATTCAGTGTCGGTATCTCTAATGAATATTAAATGTACTATTTAATTAATGCAACCAATTTTATAGGTTTTAGAACCAAACCAATTTTATAGGTTTTATATTAATATGAACTTTTAGTAATCCACAAACCTTGTTACTAAAACTTAAACAACCCAAATAAGTCACAACTTGCTACCAAAAGTCTACCCGACAAACAAATCCATCAACCAACACCCGAGAAGAAACAATTACATGTCACATCCACCAATTATCAGTCGAGGCCACGATCAAAAGCTGAATTAAGTAGAAAATAATTTATTCTTCGGCCATTACACAAGGCGACAGTATTTCGGCGCCGGCGACGCTACAGCCACCAATTACACCCACTCGACCTTAAATTCACACCCTGACACCCTTCGATTATGCCAGCCTGTATACGCACACAGCATCATACACCCTATATATAAATTATAAAAGTAAAGGAGCATTCAGACCAAATAAATATTGATCAAGAACAGAACTGAAATAGAACTAGAATTTTCTGTTTGAACTGTAGAATATATTCGTTTAAAACAAATGAAAATCAAGCAATGCGTATTGTTACACTGCTTTTGAAGCCAACACGTTAGATCGAGCCCAATAAAATGCCGTGGCCGAATGTCATTCGTCTCTTTTTCTTTTAAGCTGAACGAGCGTGCGTACTAAAACTTCTTTATACAAATAAATATAGTTGAACGAGGTAAAATAAAAAATTCTGCTCGATATACGTTTGGTAAAAAAACGGTTTGCCTTTTACATCATTTTGTATAATATAATCATCCTATATAATATAATCACCCTGTATAATATCGTCACCGGAAAGCCAATACTACTTAAGCCGTTAAATGTTTTTAAGAAAAGAATTAGGGAACATTTCCTGTCTACATGACCTGTATGTATGTATGTATGTAGTATTTTATATATTATATTGTATGTATTACGTTTATGTATTGTGTGCTATTCACATATTTGTTTAGTTTATGTAGATGCGTATATTTATTATGTATTTAATTTTAATTTTATCGAACTTGTACACTTAAGTAATTGTTTTCCTCAACATCAAATCTCTCTATCGCTCTAAGGTTTGCTGTTAGAAAACTCATGTTTGAGTTAAGCTCGCCTTTTCACATGAATTTACCAACAAAACTGTATTATATACTATTTTTTGTGTACAATAAAGAATAAGAATAAGAGCCATTTTTGACCAAAATTTGTTATATTGTATATCGTTGGATTTGATTTTTTAAATACTCATTTTGGCCAAAAATGGCGCTTAAGTAGTATTGGCTTTCCGGTGACAATATAATTAACCTATATAATATAATCACTCTGTATAATATAATCATCCTGTATAAAATAATCGCCCTGTATAAAATAATCGCACCGTATAAAATAATCGCCCTGTATAGTGGGATACCCTTTATAAAATAATCATTCTGTACAGTGGGATGATTTAATGAGCCATTCCTTAACACTGATCTTAGTGTTTTAGGACAGCGTGGGTAGTCTATAGTCATGTGATTAAAATAATGTTGTGCCAATTTTGGCGTGGCCTAGTTTTCTATAGTAAGATTGTGTGTGAACCTGAAAATTTAATATTACATAATAAATTATGAAGTTAATAATGAAAATGTTTTATCTTACATGTGTGAGAGAAGAATCTAGCTATGTGGTCGTAATTACGAACACCGGGGTCGTAAAATATTAGCTTTAAGGGTTTTTAAGCAGTAGCCTCAGTAGCATCCTATGTCATAAGAATAATAAAATGTGATCACCAACTGCGCAGTCAGTTGCAGTGCTCAGTGTGCAGCCTTTTATGGACATCATATTTTCTTTTTTTAATAAGTTTTTTTGTTGTTTTAACCACCTCGTTGGTCTAGTGGTGGCAAGCGTGACTGCTGATCTTGAGGTCCTGGGGTTGATGCCCAGGCCGGGCTTTTGTTGGGTTTTTCCGTGTGAAATTCCTCAGTAGCAGCCCGGAGATTGTTTTTGGGCCCGGTTGATGGTAATAGGCTTGCCCCCTTTTACATGGGACTTAACATATCGGCGAATTAAGGGTGTTACTATACACCACTGCACAACCCTTCCAGGAATACATTCGTGGTGTTATGTAGTCTTTTTGTTAAATCCAAAAAAAAAAAACATGCACCGTCATTGTGTCCCCAGTAGACCACGAGGTTTGAAGCAATTACTCGAGTTTGGATTCACCATGTATGGTCATTCTGCCATAAACAAGCCCATTCTGCCTTCGTGTACCCGGTATAGTTACGCTTCTAACAAAATTTTAGAGTAATTCTGCCATGAACAAGCCCATTTTTCCTCGTGTAACCTGTATAGTTACGCCTCTAGCAAAATTTTAGAGTCATTCTGCCATAAACAAGCCCATTCTGCCTTCGTGTTTATTTATAATCGTTTCCAGTTCCTTTCTCTGAACTTTAGATTATAATATTTCGACCCTCATCAATGTTTTAGTGGAAAGTTTGCGTTATCGTCATTAGATTAATGGAAACACGTTAATTCTGCTATGACCCAGATCCGGCGACACAGGCCGGTATAAAGGAAAATCTAAGCAAGTTAATTTTAAAGCTAGCAGGTGGTAACTGAGTTAGTTAATTTTTATAAGATTTTTTAGAGAAAACGTTCCAGTCCACAGTTGTCAAGAAAAAGTAGTAAATGTTGCATTAGTACATATTTTAACAACCGGCGTGCGTGTATGACAAGATGTATGAATGTGGATGAAGCGAAAGGAGTATGTAAGGGTCGTAGTATGTGGCGTTCTATAGTTTCTGCCTACCCCCAAGGGAAAAAGGCGAGAGTTTATGTATGTTGTTTAGTACATAACATCACGTCTGTATTCCCCGAAGGGTTGGGTAAAGGTGTATAGTAACACCCTCATTTCGCCATTATGTTTACGTCCCTTGTAATAGGGGATGAGCCTATTACCATCAACTGGACACAAATCAAAACTCCAGACTGCTACTACGGAATTCTACACGGAAAAACCCAACAACAATTTGCCCGACTTGAAGATCGAACCTAGGACCTCACGATCAGCAGTTGCGTTTGCAACCACGAGACCAACGAGGCAGTTCAAGGATGAAAAAATAAACTTATGACCTCAAACTTTCCAAACTCGTAAATATCCCAATTCTTATGTCAAATGCCCAATAAACAATACCTAAGGGAAATGTTCACGAGTTTGGAACTTGACATTAGGAGTAACTTTTTCACTTGTTGATTCTACTGACATACTTTTTATTTAGGATCAACAAGCGATGTCACTACACTTAATAACACACACAATAAGACACTTAATAAGGCTTACCAAAATAAGATTTTTTTATAGGCTTGATATACAGGGTGTAAACGAAATTATGTAATTCCTTCAAACCTCGTGATGTACTGCTGACATAGATTAACCCTGAACGGGATATTTTTGGATTCAATAAACAAATAATCACAAGAAGCAAACATTTGTTCTTCACGTGAGGTATTTTAGCGCCCCGAGTTAAATGACCGCGCGGCAGGCGATAGCTATGCAATTCGCACGGGGCTCTAAAATGCCTCACGTTAAGAACACATGTTTCCTTTTTTTTTTTTTATTGTATACAATAGTGTCCCATTCTGGGTTAATCTATGTCAGCAGTACATCACGAGGTTTGAAGGAATTGGGGCATTCTTCGAAAAATATTAACAAAAATTGAGAACGTCATTAGCATCATCCCAAAGTTAAGAATGCAGATGTTTAATACTATAATTATGATAATGAAAACTCAAACTATACCGCTGCCGTCAAGCAATAAGACAAGAATAAAAACAATCTGACAATACTATAACGTTAACAACCCGGGAGAAGAATGATTTGTTAAAATAATGTTAAAAAATTTCGAATATTCACCCAATTACATGATTTCGTTAACACCCTGTATATCAAGCCTATAAAAAAATCTTATTTTGGTAAGCCTTATTAAGTGTGGTTCAGGGTGGTGATCAGCCCGCAATGACTAGTTGTAGATCCATCGCGTTTAAACTCGTATGACTCATTATGGAAAGCACTTTTTTTTCTATTCGACTGCTTGTAGATCGTCTTGCGGACCGTTTCTACGTAACCGGGCAGTTATTGGCAAGACCTGAAGGGTCTCCAACCAATGGGGACGAGAGTAAAATACTTAACCTAAGCTAACTACTAATACTCTAACATCATGACTACTAGCAACAACAGCACTAAGGGTGACCCCTAATGGGACTCGGACCTCGACTTAGGGCGTTGCTGGCGGGAGGATTGGGAGGGAGACAGCTTGATGAGGGCTGAATTATTGGTATGAGGAAAGCACTTACTTGTCACATTTAAAAATAAAACAAAAAAAAATGTAATATAATACACCATTAACATCAATAAGTATTTTAGAAGTAATAAAGCTCCGTGTGTAAGACTTCGCTAGGGGAAGTATTTCCACCGTACTTATATCTACCGCCAAGCAGCATTGCTGTGTTCCGGTTTGAAGGGCATGGGCGCCAATAAAATTACAGGCTTATGAGTCTTCACAACTTCGTCTCTAAGATTGGCAACGTGTCAGCAATCCTCTTAGTAACCACTTCCCACCAGGTGAGCCATCGACTTGTTTGCCAACTACCAAAAGACAGACCTCGTATATTCATAAGCATGTTTACTTCTAACACATACTTAAACCATTCCATTATATACTACTCCCATCATATACCATCTCCAGTACATAACAAAACACTATACATAATACAGAGCATAGTTAATCGTCGTTGTTTCAACGTTGCCTATAATCAGGGGTGCGACGTCGCGGCGCCGGCCGCCATTTGCAATGTGACACATCTGTTGGGGATGAACGAGATAACGCTGTGATCATGGGGCACTGATCTCAATTTGTTGTTGATAACTGGATTTTTCCGTACCGACCGCTCGGAAGTTTCGAGAAAATAATTTGTTGTCCTAGGATAGAACCTTGTGGAATTCTTATGCAGAATTTTGTTAAAATGGTGTACTTTTTCTGTATATTGAAAATTTATTCAGGTTTTATACATTGTATTTAATTCAGTGCATGCTTAACGGGAGTACCTATGTCTCATATAGGTACTTTTGATTACGATATTAAAGTCAACTTAAAGTGTCACTGCATTAAAAAGCTTTTTTACCCGACTGTGCGACAGCAAATGTATCGTTTTTACTGTATCTGCTTGAAATATTATTGTTAATTTTCTGATTGTGGCGTACTTTGTGTCCTATCTTCAGTAATACTTTGTTTGTGGCGAGCAGAGTTCTTACCCGTCTTTATTTTATTTTTCGTGTGGTTAGTGACTAACCTAGTGTCAGAGTTTATGGCGCCCATGGGCCTCTGACTTGGCATCACATGCCGTCGAAAATTATCTCTTAGGCATGCCGGTTTCTACACGATGTTTTCCGTCACCGTTTTTAAGCAAGTGATAATATAATTATACAATATACTATATTATCTCTAAATAGCGTAAAACAAAGTCGCTCCCGCTGTCTTTACGCTTAGATCTTTTAAACTACGCAACGGATTTTAATGCAGTTTTCAGCAATAGATAGAGTGATTCAAGAGGAAGATTTATATGCCACACATTAGTATCCACATTGCATCCGTGCGAAGCCGGGGTGGGTCGCTAGTATACAATATAATATTGATCTTACCCGTGAAAATTTACTAACATTGTCGATAGCAGTCATAGTTCTTACTTATGGAAAGCGTCATGCCATGAAATCAACTCCTACACTTCACCTATAATCTTCTTTTCATAACCCAGCCTAGTTATTCTTCGTAGCCATAACAATTAGTGACGTCAGTACTACAGACAGCACGTCATACAGTCAAGTGGTATGACGTCATGACAGCAGCACCGTGATAAAAACCAATCAATTTCGTGGCTTATCACTTATCACCCACGCTTCTAATGACTAATGTGCGCTTTTGTGTTGAATAAAAGGTGTTTGAAAATCATTGATAATACATTTGATTGATGAGTGAAAATTCGACACAAATAGTAGTGATTCTCTAGTAGAAACACGACGCTGCGGCAGCGCTGCGGCGCGGTACGGCGCGGCGGTGTCGTCTATGAATGCAGCGCTGCCGCAGCGATGTATTTGTTACTACTAGTGAATCTAATAGCTGGCCACAAATGTTAGTAGAGATAATGAATTATACACTATAGGTAAATTAAATCAAATAACAACGTCATTTAACTGCAATTAAATATTAATAATTATGAGAGCCTGCATTAGAGGGGCTTGTGGCTAATTATCAACTGTGCGGACCACACGATTTACGAGGTTAAGCTGCGCTTGCCACGGTCAGTACATGGATGACCATGCGTTACACATCGTGACTCCTCCGTGCCTCGGAAAGCACGTTAAACATTCGGTCCTGGATATCATACGAATACCTATGACAGTCGTTACGGGAAGTCAGAAGCCCGAAAGTCTGACAACCGGTCTAACATTAGGATATCGGCATTGCCCTGTAACTGCGTTGCAGAGGTCTGATGGCAGTCGCTTAGTGTAAAATACTGGTATTCAGTCGCATCTGGTTAGACTGGAAGCTGACCCTAACATAGTTGGGAAAAGGCTAGGCAGAACATGAAAGCCTACAATGGCGTAGTTGTAATAACTAAGTAACAAATTAAACACAATAGGTTACATGAGATTTATTTTGAACATCTCGTGCATAAGTAATGTTTTAAGTATTATTCAAGCTTTTTGCAATACATAAACAAGGAAACGATAAAATCTCTAACAGATATAAATGAAATACCATTTAAGAGATAATGCACAAAAATATT
This sequence comes from Amphipyra berbera, assembly GCA_910594945.2. Lineage (NCBI taxonomy): Eukaryota > Metazoa > Arthropoda > Insecta > Lepidoptera > Noctuidae > Amphipyra > Amphipyra berbera. The sequence continues at coordinate 2,040,460 of OU343131.1, read as the reverse complement.
TAAAACAAGCAAGCAAGTAGCAATCATTTACAATGATTAATGATCACAGTAAACTTGCACAAAAATAAATAAACGATGATTGATGACCGCGCAGCGTTACACCAAATTTATACCGACGTAGAGGATTCATACTTTTACGGTATTTATATTTTTTTGTGTTACTTATAGGAGCTGAACGAAAAATACCGCATTTGGAATTCAAAACTACTACAACCTATACCTGGCTACGGCCACTCAAAAAGAAAGCTAAATATTTAGAATCAAAACTGGATAAGCCACCCACGGTTTCCATTATGGGAACAGCATCTATACAAGTACCTATCCAGGGCCGCCTCTAGGTTATTTGGCGTCTGGGTGCGAATCCAGCTCAGGCGCCCCCTAGGCATTTCAGAATGCCCCCTCCCCGTTAACTCAACTTGCATGCAGTTTGTTTAATGTTCGAAAAATGATCGTGTTAGATTTAAAATAATTATAAGGTACAATAATGAATGTTAGTAAGTTTGAGCTGACTGCTGTGAAAAATAATTTACTTTGAGCCTCAGCACACGCCTTCAGAGGCCGCCGAGGCGCCCCAATGCTCTACACCCCTGGAATCGAAACCGCGACACGTTGTGCAGCAGCCAAGTTCTCAGTCACTGCGCCAATCATATCGTATCCGTATTTATGAGTTGAGTTTATGATATTAGATACCGAAAGACAAAAATTTCCATTCTATCGATCTGCAAAGTGTCGCATTTTATCCGACTGCGACGAAGCCCAATAGGAGGGTAATGTTATTTAGAGTGCATTTTGGCGGCCGTAAACCGCTTGCACAAAAATTAAATATCAAGAAACATTTATTTGATTTTCTCATTAATAAAAATTTAAATATAAATCGGAATTGTATTTATGCTCGACATATTGGCAATGATAGTGAATAGTTTTAGTAATAACCATTATCTTCCATAAAATATATTTATTTTATACTTATTATTGAAAAAAGTCACCTTGAATAACCAACATGCGCAATTCTGTGCAAATATTTGCACAAATGTTTGCCTGAAAATAAATCGTAGTGATTATTTATCGTTTAACATCAATTGTTTACATTTTTATATTAATGTAAGATTTGCTTGCTCATTTTCATATTATTTTACCCTACCTGCCTTTTCGTTCTGTACAAACTTTGGCCAAATTCAACAAATTGCCGAACATTCGTTGGCCTGTTTTTCTTGGGGTGGACGCTCCATAGAACCCATTTTCCACAGCTATACTCGCAGCTACCACTTGAGCAATAAAGACCAGATAAAAAACATAACATAATATCACATAGTGTATAGTGACACTCTCATTTCGCCGTTATGTTTAAGTCCCACATGGCAACCCTATTGCCATCAACCGGGCACAAATCCAAACTCCGGGCTGCTACTGAGGAATTCCACACGGAAAACCCCAATAACACTCCCCGACCTGGGGATCAAACCCAGGACCTCACGATCAGCAGTCGCGCTTGCCGCCACTAGACCAACGAGGCAGTTTACCTATAGATAGCCAGATAAAAAACTAACGATAATAATCACTTTTTAACAAAAATAAAACCGACTTCAAATTGTCTATCTCCGAAGTTCTTCATCAGATCTTCACCAAATTTAAATGGGACCACTTCGAAAGAATACTCTTTCAAACAAAAAAGAAGAATCATTAAAATCAGTTCACAATTAGCAAAGATATCGCGGAACAAACAAACAAAAAAAACATACAATCGAATTGAGAACCTTTTTTGAAAGTCGGTTAAAAATGAAAGCTAAAGTTAAAGATAAAATTGCTAGCCAGTTGTCTCCTATGCTCACTTGATGTCACACACGTGTAGGTAGGTGGCTTGAAAAAACGGTACATTACGTTGTACTTTCCTTATTTTCTTTTCATTTCATTGTTTGTTTCCTCCAATTCCCAGTTCAATCTGAACTTCAACTTCATTAGAGCGGTTTTTATTTATTTAGAAAACGAATAACGCATTTGTCGTGAGCCTGCGACTAGCCTTACTGAAGATCTATTCTCATATATCTCTTGCTAACACGAGAGAAGAATAAGAAGACGCTATAAGTACTTATGGATATATCTATACTAATATTATAAAGCTGAAGAGTTTGTTTATTTGTTTGAACGCGCTAATCTCAGGAACTCCCGGTTGGAATAGAAAAAATCTTTTTGTGTTGGATAGTCCATTTATCGAGGAAGGTTATAGGCTATATAACATCACGCTACGACCAGTAAAAGCGGAGCATAAATGAAAAATGTTGCAAAAACGGGAAAAATGTCCACCCGTCTATTTATATGAACACAAGACAGAGAAAATGGCACAAGTATTAAACGTCCAACAGTAGATAGATAATTGCAGGAAGAAGACTGCCTTGTTGGTCTAGTGGTGGCAAGAGCGACTGCTGATCGGTAGGTCCTGTGTTCGATCTCCAGGTCTGGCAAAGTGTTATTGGGTTTTTTCGTATGGAATCCCTCAGTAGCAGCTCCGAGTTTAGGTTAGTGCCCGGTTGATGGCAATAAGCTCGCCCCTTGGGACTTAAATATAATGGCGAAATGAGGGTGTTACTATACACCTGTGCCCAATCCTTCGGAGAATACAGGCGTGATGTTATGTGAAGAAGACTTCATAGGAAGAAAGCTCTGAGCTTTGTCTCTGCACACTTTGTCCAGAAAACTGAGTTTAAACACAAAGTGTACCGTGTCCCTTAGCCTCACCGAAGATCACGTGATTTCACACAATTGCCGCTTAAATTACTGAAAGAACTTTGAATAGCACAATACGAAGCAATCCAAGTAGAAATCAAAGTAACTTTACAACCAAATGAAGTAGAATTCACACCCTCCAAAGTTTGTATTACAATTTAAGTTGTATAGAAACTCGAAGTACAAACATACTGGCTTCGATTGCACAGGGGACTACCGATTGTGCCGCTACAGATTCGCTATTCAGAACCACAAGTTAGGATACATTAGCTGTGGTAGCTAGAATAGTAAGTAGGTTACGATAGCAGCAAAGTAAAAGAAGACATCTACAAAATCGCAATTTTACAGGAACACACATTACATTTACATTTACACAACAGCACATTTAGTAAAAAACAGAAGCCATTTTGCTGCGATGTTTCTTAGAAATCGAGTGCAGATGTTTTCATTTACATGCCCAATTACATACATACATAAACTCACGCCTTTTTTCCATGGGGGTAGGCAGAAACTATAGAACGCCACATGCTACGACCCTTACATATCCCTTTCGCTTCATCCACATTCATACATCTTGTCATACACGCACGCCGGTTGAGAGTACCACGCACCTGACCTTTGTGAAGAACATCACCAATAACATCGATGTATGTCCTTCTAGGACGTCCTCTACCGGCGTTCCCATTGACATCCGCCTTATAAATTCCTTTTGTTAATTTTATTCATTATTTTGAAAAATTTATCTATTTTAATACAGATTTGTAGATAGGGTTGATTTAAGCTCATTTTTGTAAAAAAGAAACATTTTGGTAAGAATGTAGATGTCCGTATCTACTTTGCTATCATGAAATTTTAATTAGCACGTGTAAGACCTGGGGACGGAGAAACTTTTAGAAGAGGACTTTGGAGAAATAATTTCTTTGAACGTTCGTAAAACACAAATGATAAAGGTGATCACGCATGGTTCAGCACCGTACGCGTCGCATTTTAATAAAATGCTGTAGGTAGACTAATTCCAACTCGTAAATTCGTTTCTTGCTGTGCGTGCGGTGCTGGCAAATGTGCGATCACCTTTTTTCATGCATGTTCTGATTGGTCGCTGATCGTGAGGTCCTGGGTACGATTCCCAGACCGAGCATTATTGGGTTTTTTCTATTAGGATGTTCTCAGTAGCAGCCCGCAGTTTAGATTTGTGCCCAGTTAATATCAATAGGCTCGCCCCCTATTACATGGGACTTTACATAACTGGCGAAACGAATGTGTACTAAAACACCTCTGCCTAACCCTTCGGGGAATAAAAGGCGTGTTATTTTTATGTGTTCTGATTTCCAAAGAATTTTCCACTATCGAAATTAATTCCATCACACAAGCTTGATAAACAGTAAGACAGAAATACTACACCACTAAGCCTGCTCTCAGAAACTACAGAGCTAGTCCAATAGCAAGTACCCTCGAAAGGGATAGCAAACACTCAACTCGACCACTCGACCGTCTAGTAGGTCGTAACTGAATTAAATATTTAACTGAAGACTGCAAAACTAAAGAAATGGGTCACATCGTCATCTTTGTTGGCAGATAAGGAAGATTCTTTAGCTTGCCTTGCATCATTGAGGAATTAGATGTAGGCACTGTCGTTGTATGGAGAATTGCGTGATAGAGGATCAACAATTGATTAGGGAAGATTCTAATTATAATAACGGGCTGTTAGGTAGGTAAGTAAGATTTTTCTTAAAGACTGATCTGAATGATCCAAACCTTACTATTGTCGACTATGCCGTCAAACTCGAAATTTCATCTCAAAATACTTGTTCTCATAACAACTATGATCTATATAGGATATTTCATTAAAATCGCATCTATACCACCTATACACCCACCAGATATTTATACAGCAAAAATGTAAACAAAGAACTGTCATAAAGTCAGAGGTTTTAAACATTTTTCACAATCCGTAGTTTTTGAGTGCTAAAAAATTACTCATTATTTTGATAATATAATTATACTTTCAGATTATCTAAATAAAGCAAATCACGTACCGAATAATACTAGAACAATATATTTCACATGAATAATCCCAAAAACATTGTGTTATACTTATAACCGCTGAAGCTGCGTAAAATTTACTTGTTCCCGGCACCGATGATTGGATCCCACGTTCCAATTATGTAGATTTTTTCCATTTATTTTCACAACAGTGCGTAATATAAAGTTGAGGTCGTGCTGGTACTAGAATTCGTCATTCAAATCAATATGTCTGTAGTAATATCGCGTAGTTTTTTTATTTTGACTAAAGCCTCTTCTTCTTTTCGTGTGGTTAGTGACTAACTTGGTGTCAGAGTTTATGCCGCCATGGGCCTCGGACTTGGCTTCACATGCCGTCGAGAAATATCTCTCAGGCATGCCGGTTTCTTCACGATATTTTCCTTCACCGTTTTTAAGCAAGTTATAATTATACAATACGCACATGAATTCGAAAAGTCAGAGGTGCGTGCCTTGGGTTCGAACTTTTGAGTTGAGTTCGAATGACTTGGCAGTCCGACGGTCACACCACTAGGCTATCAGTTGCTAAGGCCTAACCTTTTCGTTCTGAGAAGAGGCCCGTGCATAGCACTGGGATATTAATGGGTTGGTTACAGTAAGGCTTTTTTATTTTAGCATATTTTTGTAGAAACCATTTTTCCGGTCGAGTTAGTCCCACCTGACTTGCCTAGGTCCATCTTTAAGATGTTTAATTTGTGAGGCATAATCTCCAAAACGGTTAAATCGATTTTAACATTCGAAAATCCCTTTCGAATTCAGGATTCTCGCCTAGTTTATTCAAAATGAAGATTTGAATAATATAAACGAGGGCGACATTTAAAACGGCTCTAACTAAATTTAGTTGTTAAGGCAAAAGGGATGCGTATGAAAGTACTTTAAATCTTACTTGGAAATTGAGGGCTAAGCGAATCTCGACGGTATGCAAATTAAAGTAGTGGGCCCAAAAATTAGAACCTTTTTGTCCCATGTACGGTTTCTATGACCCATGAGAAGCAACTATGGGATTTTATCCGGAATATAGGCAGTTTAATCTTCCATATACAACAACCTTGTGCTTCTTGACGATTCAAACTGAATTATATAATAAAAAGCTGTTAAAACTCTTATAATACATAACATAACTTCACTCCTCAATCCCCGAAGGGTCGGGCAGAGGTTTATAGTAACACCCTCATTTCTCTGTTATGTTTAAGTCCCAAGTACATAATAGGAGGCGAGCCTGTTGCCATCAACCGGGCACAAATCCAAACCCCGAGCTGCTACTGAGGAATTCCACACGGAAAGAACCCAATAGCACAATGCCCGACCTAGGGATCGAACCCAGTACATCACGACCAGCAGTCGCGCTTGTCACCACTAGACCAATGAGGCAATCAACTGTTATAAATGGACTAATATGGTTACAGGAAGTGTCGTGCACTTAAATGCTTTTATCAAGTTATGAGTGACAGCCCATTACCATCTACTTACTATCTATGAAAAAAATGACAGTAAACAAATAAAATCAGACAACACGCAAGAATGGATTGCGTACCATAAATAGTTTTCTTTTTTTTTCAAAATGTTGACGACTACTGAAACTGTTAACAAAAACTTATAAAAATGTTGGCGTCGTCTGAAATAATTAAAGGCTCATTTACACGGTGCAAGTTTCTTCAAGTAAGTCTCATGCTATCTCTGTTTTTGTCGGAGAGAAAGACAAAGATAGCATGAGACTTGCTTCAAGAACTTGCACCGTGTAAATGAGCCTTTATTTATTTTTATTCTTTATTGCCTGTCAGAATTTGATTATCACTTGCATTTACGGTGAAGGAAAAACATCGTGAGGAAACATGCCCACTTGAAAGGGCTCCATAAAGTTCTCGATGGTGTGTGTAATCTGCCAACCCGCGCCAGGCCAGCGTGGTGGACTAAGGCCTAAACCCTTCTCATTCTGAGAAACGGCCTGTGCCCAGCAGTGGGACATTATTGGGCTGATTATTACCTTATTGCCATCGCAACCAGTGTGCGTGTATAACAAGATGTATGCATGTGGATGAAGCAAAAGGAGTATGTAAGGATCTTAGTATGTGGCGTTCTATAGTTTCTGCCTACCCCCATGAGAAAAAGGCATGACTTTATGTATGTATGTACCATCACTGTATTTTTTTTATTATACACCAGCGACCCGCCCCGTCTTCGCACGGGTGCAATGTAGATACTAATGTGGGGCATATAAACCTTCCTCTTGAATCCCTCTATCTATTACCGAAAACTGCATTAAAATCTGTTGCGTAGTTTAAAAGATCTAAGCGTACAGACAGCGGGAGCGACTTTGTGTTATACTATGTAAAGATATTATCCTTCTACATACAATTTATATTAACTGCAAGTTACTGGATTGTTCCCTTTGGAAGCGGCGTGATAGCACAAACTACAGTCCACATTCATATCAAAGGCTTTTATTATTTATATCACTACGGCACACTGCGTTGCGCCTCTCGTAGGGGTCAGCGGGATATAAAAAAAAACTGAAAAATATTTTGTTTCCCCGAAAAATATAATAAACTCGTCGTCTGCCTTTCCCAACTATATTGGGGTCAACTTCCAGCCTAAACAAATATGGCTGATTTGATGTTTTATTATGTTTTATTAGTAAATTCATTATACTTTCTAATGGAAACGATGACAAATGCGTATATGGATTGAATGCTGAAATTTGGGGATTGGGTTCTTTGGTTCAGGCCTAGGAACAGCTCTCAGTGTTATTACAAACAAGAAACATTATCCACAAAAACAAAAAAAAGTAAAAAACATTCACGGGAATTAGAAGTTTTGTAAAAAGATTTAAGATGTATTAAATAAAATCTAATAATAATCGATGATCAACTGAAAGCCAAAATAATAATAGTTTTAAACGAGTACATACCACGTAAGTCATCTAAACTAAAAATAATCTAATACGGTGCAAAATAACCTTCTGTTAGCACAATATAAACTTATTTAAGGGAGACAGTTTGTGAAATTTAAACAACGACGGTAAACAGGAAAGTGAAGTCGGCTAAAAGTTAAGACAATAAACTTACTATGTTTACTACGGGATCGGGTTAAACTTCACGGTAACTTGTGAGCTGAACGGACTTCCTAGATATCATTAAAGTTCGTTAATTTAAATTATGTATAAAACGCAAACAAAGCTATGAAAGTATTAATTTTTCTTGTTATTCTAAAATGTGTATTTTTAACGAATGTTTAAAGCAAAATTAATATTTCACTATCAAAGGTTTGTTTACCTTTTATACAAAAATAGCGGCGCTTCCCGGCTTCGCACGGGTGGACATTTTCCCCGTTTTTGCAACATTTCTCATTTATGCTCCGCTCATATTGGTCGTAGCGTGATGTTATATAACCTATAACCTTCCACGATAAATGGACTATCCAACACAAAAATAATTTTTCAATTCCAACCAGTAGTTCTTGCGATTAGCGCGTTCAAACAAACAAACAAACTCTTCAGCTTTATAACATTAGTAGATATAGATTTTAATTGCTGAACTATAGTTCGCTATTTGCGGTGTAGCATGGTGCGGGTGACAGCTTTATTAATTAATTAATTAATTTAATTTACTAGGTACTGTTATTACTGATTGTGTATTTTACGACTGTGATATTTAGGGTGCAACTAAAGTATTCAGTCATGTTTGTGAATCGCGGCTACGTTCAAGAGTGAAGAACAGTTCATCTAATGTCGCCCGTATGCTACATCGCAAATAGTGTAGTTCTAACGACTTCGGGGAAAAGCCAGCCCTGATTTAAAAAAAAAACATGTTAACATACATAATAACATCTCGCCTCTCATGGTTACAACTTCTTCGGAATGGCCACGATTCTGACATCCACTCGCCGAAGCCTGGTATGGCCGGCCACGAACTACAAACTAACTTTTCCATACATTTCACAGGGACTCGCAGCCTACGTGTGATCGATGGCAGATACCAGATATGTATAGAAACAATTTGTGGCCCGAAAAACAAACACAAACAGTTTGTGGAAATGTGGCGGCATCTACCACGCCATATGCGAACTACACAGAACTGTGATTGTCTAGCAGACTACAGCGACAATACTCACAACTCGCAAATATGACGTCACGAATCCTGCATCGCGGTATCAAGATTTGACACGCAGATATTATACATACAACTTCGCAACATCAGCCGTTGAGGCCCCATTGGTTGGAGACCCCATCAGGTCTCACCAATAACTGCCCGGTTACGTAGAAACGGTCCGTAAGACCATCTAAAAGCAGTCGAATAGATAAAAAAAGCAATCGTCGGACAGTAGCCCGCCAGGCATAAGCCGCTAGGTTGGACAGCACCATACCTCCAACATACCTTTCAACACCATACTTCATTCCTCCACAAAAGAAAATCTCTTAAATAAAATAAATAAAAATAGGTACGGAACCGCATCTCCCAAGTTCCTACTTCCCATATATAGGTACAGTCGACAGCGGTGACGTAATAGTTCCCTTTGTCACATTACCGTATTGTTACTTTATGGCGTTACTTACTTTTACTTAGTCCAACACATTTCTGTGCTTACCGCAGTAATTGTTTTTATTCCCGTTTTCCTTCTGAGAATTGATGTTATTAATATTTTTATGTGTTGAAGATTACGTTGTTATGTGTGTGTTAATAAAATATCTATTTATTCGGGTCCCTATGGCTAAGAACGGATCGTTTTCCTACTGATGGTAGCATATTTTATTGCTAATCTGGGCATATAAATAGAATTGTAAGATAATTCTAACCTCCCATAAGTAAGTAGCTATCACAATAGCTACTTAGTTATGGGACGTACGTACTGTGCAATGCTATAGGGCAGGGGTCGGCAACCTGCGGCTCTTTCGATGTAAAGTAGCGGCTCTCCAGTTCCATACGCAAAAAAAAATATTTTACTATCAAAACCCTTAAAATCGTGCAATCGATCCATAATTGAGTACTAATATAGTATGACTGAAATATACTGACTATGACTGAGAGATAGATATAGTAACTATATCTAAATGTATTTTCGTTTTGTATTTTTTTAAAGGTTATTAATTATTTTTGCTTAACGCCATTTTAAGGTTACCCATTAATTACAGGACAGCCTGTATAAGCAAATACTATAATATTGAAACAATTTTTTCCATCTCAAAAGGTTGCCGGCCACTGCTATTATATGGTCTTTGCTTTATTATTGGTTTAAGATACAAGACCCTTAATTTTATATCGTTCTGTCTAGCCTTTTCCCAACTATGTTGGAGTCAGCTTCCAGTCTAATGAAATACGGCTGAATACCAGTATTTTACACGGAGCGACTGCCACCGCAACCCAATTACTGGGCAATGCCGATATCCTAAAGTTAGACCGGTTGTCAAACTTTCGGGCTTCTGACTACCCGTAACGAATGTCATAGGTATTCGTATGACACCCAGGACCGACCGTTTAACGTGCTTTCCGAGGCACGGTGTTGTCTCGATGTGTAACGAATGGTCACCTATCAACGGACTGACCGCGGCAAGCGCAGCTTAACCTTGCAAGTCAAATGATCCGCGCGGTTGTTAATTACCCACGAGCCCACCAGCTTTCATATTATAAAATAAAAAAAACATGAATCCATAATTTGAAACTACTCAATCAATCTAATGTTTAGTAACACCACTATCAAAGAACGAACTTCAATGACACGCCAAAATGAGATCCGATATTCAAACTCCTTTATTTCTCTCTCACGACCACCACTTCTGCCTACCCCTCAAACGAGTAATAAACAACATAACATACGACAAACAAAAACCCGTATGTGTACGCTTTCTGCGCGCGAATTACGAGTAGATATGATTTCACTTCATGTAAAGTGATAGCCAACGAGTGTTCAGTTACGGGTTCTTTCTGTATATAGGTTAACAGGAACGAGTGTTAACTCAGTACTAGTAACTTGCAGGATAGGTGAGCTATCCCTGCAACATTTACACCCATATTCTAAGACGTTCCTCCAAAACTTACTCGACTCAGGACAGCCTCGAAAACACCTACAAAATTGTATTCTTAGTCGCAATTTCGAGTGAACTTTGAGGTTCCTCGACTGAGGTGTCTTCAAATAAGTCGAGGTAGAGTGGAGTCATTACATCATAATTTGAATTATCTGCATCGCGCAAATAACGCCGCGATAAATAGTTGTAAGGATTATCGTAAGCATATTCGATAGTCTTCAAAATTATTTTTTCTTACATACGAACTTTGACACTTCCTTCCTTAAGGTAGGTTGCGAGGTACCTTGAGTTTTACAGATGAGTCCTTACCTCGACTGAGGAAAAATCTCAAGTCGAGAACGTTTATGTCAACTATAACTACCGGCGGTAGCGAGACAGGCTGAGTCAAGGTGGAGTCGAGTCGAGTCAAGTAAGTTTTGGAGGAACGTCTTAGAATATGGGTGTTAGCGATGGACTAGAATATAAAAATACCTCACCGCACGCCGGGAAACGAAATGTTGTAAGATTCAAAAAAACCCATCACGCTTGGTGGTAGGATCTATACGGTCTGACTGGCTAGCTACCAGTCACATTCAAGTCACACAGTATTTTACTGTGTTCCGTCGTGTGTATGTGAGAGCCAGGGGGGTATAGGGGAGTCCCTCTATATCTTTGCAACTTGGAGCACACGAGCTCCACGTAATAGATTGTGACATATTAAATAACTTAATACTATTGACAACGTAGTCCTCTGCCAATTTGATGGTAATTCCCATAGCCACGTGGTTATAGTAGTAATACACAGCAGTGCTAGCCTAGTGGTGTGACCGTCGGACTGCCAAGTCAGAGGTCTCGAGTTCGAGCCCAAGGCACGCGCCTCTAACTTTTCCGATTCATGTGCGTATTGTATAATTATCACTTGCTTAAAAACGGTGAAGGAAAACATCGTGAGGAAACCGGCATACCTGACAGATATTTCTCGATGGCATGTGAACTCCTTTTGTGAGGGGGTGATGGCAACCAAAGAGGAAGCGGAGAGGGAGAGGGAGCGGTGTGCTCTTCTCCCTTCCCGCGCCAGACGCACCGGGCGCCGGAGGGCGCGTGTACGCGATGATCTCCAGCCACCCTAGTGTGTGGCCTGCGGGCGGCGGGTTTGGGGACTCGCCGCCCGACCAGTAACAGGCCCAAGAAGGCGGCGCGCCGTGTTCCGTGCGCGCTTCTCAGGAAGACGTGGGGCAAGGCCCCACAGAGGAGAGGTCCGCCATGGGTTGGCGGACCGGGACCTGCCGGGGTTGCGGTGCATGCTTTTGCGAATCCCGCGACCCTGGCCGTACGGTCAGGAGAAGGAACACCGTTGGTTTTTAGCCGGTAAGAGTCCGGCAGACCCCCTCGCCTTCCCCGGGCGAGGGACATCCATGAGGATTTTCCAACGAGAATAAAAAAAAAATGTGAAGCCAAGTCAGAGGCGCGTGCGGCATAAACTCTGACACCAGGCTAGTCGCTAACCACAAGAAAAGAAGAAAAAAAATTTTGTAATCACAATAATTCCCTAAATTACTGATACCTCAACAAAAATCAAACATCACAGAGAAGGAAAATCAATCCTATATTTATAAATCGATTACTTACATTACAGGCTTCACGAGTCCCAATTCAAAGAATCTTTTTTACCCGAGACGAAAATAGCTTGCGAATCAAAGGGCGAGAATATAACATGATTACGATGTTCTGTGACGGTGATTAGGTGATAGGAAATGAGGATTAGTGGACGCCTACAGTACTGTACGAAGACTTTATTAGGACTTCATCAAAATCTCGTGGTTTTGTGGATATTTTTTTCTGCGTCGATTAGTTGGGATTTCGTAAGATAATAGAATTAAATACGAAATCCCAACTAACCGACGCAGAAAAAAAATCCAATCCAACGATATAATACATAACTCATTTTAGCCAAAATGGCGCTTAAGTAGTATTGGTTTTTCGGTGACGATATAATTCTAGTAGCAGTAAAGCTCGTAGTCTAGTGGTGGCAAGCGCGACTGCTAATCGTGAGATCCTAGGTCCCCTAGGTCGGGCAAAGTGTCATTAGGTTTTTCCGTGTGGAATTCTTCAGTAGCAGCCCGAAGTTTGGGTTGACGGCAACAAGCTCGCTCCCTATTACATGGGACTTAAACATAACGGCGAAATGAGGGTGTTACTATACACCTCTGCCAGTGGCGTAGCTTTAGACGGGCCCTGTATCAAAATTTGTCAGGGGGCCCTTCTACCCGACTGCGGCAAAGCCCAAATGGAGGGTAAAGATTTTTCACAAAAGAAATTACACACGTCGGGGCCCCTGTAGCCCCGGGGGGCCCGTATCATTGATACGGCTGATACGGCGGTAGCTACGCCCCTGACCTCTGCCCAACTCTTCGGGGACAATGAGCTATGCTCGTGTTGCCACTAGAGAAGCAGAAGGTAGTAGTCAAGTATACTGGGTGTAAAAATACCCTTAACGAAGCCGAAGTCTACGCATACTGTACATCAAACTAAGTAACACACAGCAAAAATAATTGCTGGGAAACGACTTTTATTTTTTGGTATTAAAAAACAGCTTTTAATTGTAGCGCGCAAAGGAAGCGCGCGCGCTGCAGACTGTGCCTACATTTCAAAAATGTTGATAATGTTAGTATAGAAGAATGTTTAGTAATAACATTTAAACTTAGTATTCGCGAAAAATGTTCAAAAATATGGTGACTAGGACCTTCAATATCTCTATAACCAGTCAGTTCCCAGGTGTGGCCCAATATCAAAAAATCTTATTTATTTTATTTATTTATTCATTATTGTACACAAGAAAAATTACAGCAATAAAACTACAATTAAGTGAAGTTATGTACAAAGGCGAGCTTAACTCAAAAATGAGTTTTCTACCAGCAAACCTTTGAGTGATAGAGAGAGATTGATTATGTGGTTGAAGGCGAATTCCAATGTAAAATCTTCGTAATGATGGGAAGAATACGTGGCTCTCGGCTTCGTTAAGAGTATTTTTACACCCGATAGAAAAATAAATACATTTTTATGATGAAAACCGATCCCTCGGAACTTCTAAAAATTTAAAAACACTCGTTAAAAAACTTCCCAATATAACGTGATACATTTTGTTCTGTTTCCCAAACACCGCCAAAATAAGGAAAAAAAAAACATTTTAGTTTCCATAGACAAATCAATCTAGTTATTTGTCGGGACGTTAGCGGCGGTTCATCGGCGCCGCGACGCCCGCTGCCCACGCCTCGCCACTTCTGAGCCTTTGCCCAGCTACATGAAATAGCAGACAAATTGCTTTTCAACATCTGTCCTAATCGGGCTTACACGTGTATCAGCCTCTTCTACTTTATGGTGACCTGGTAGGACAGGAGATTAAGATTGAAGGATAATTTTCTTTTTATATCTTGTTATACTTTATTCTTGTTCAATGGCGACTTATTAAACGTACTGCGACACTGTAGTAATATCTGATAATTACAAGTAATAGTCTAGTGGTGTGACCGTCAGACTACCAAGTCAAAGGTCTCGAGTTCGAACCAAAGCACGCACCTCTGACTTTTCAGGTTCATTTGCGTATTATATAATTATCACTTGCTTAAAAACGGTGACCGAAAACATCGTGAGGAAACCGGCATGCCTGAGAGATGTTTCTGGACGGTATGTGAAGTCAAGTCAGAGGCCCATGGGCGGCATAAACTCTGACACCAAGTTAGTCACTAACCACACAAAAAGAAAAAGATTCGTTCATATAAGAAAAATCAACTAATGGCCAATTCCTACAAATTACAGGCCACTATTGATTAAAATAATTGAGAGAAGGAGGGTTGATGTCAGGCAGGCGCCCGGTCATAAAACAATAAGCCAAAACCTCTAACAACATGGATTTATGAAATAAATGTTGTGCCGACCCCACCTAGTGTGGGATAAGGGCAGGGAGATGAAGATTGTTTAAAATTGAGACTCTTGTATCTTTACCAATAATGAAGCAAAAACCTCTTAGCTTCGCACAGTAGACCCTCCCATATGGAACTAGCTATCGCAGGTAAAATTAGCTTACGAGTTATTTATATACCCAGTTTGGAAATTTAAAATGTTACCATTGGTAAGCAAAACGATTCGTTTTTATTTATAGGAACCCGGCATTAAACAATTTCTAACCCAATTCTGAAATTTCCAAGTACCTAAGTTAAATCTCTTTTTAAATCCTTCACAAATCCAATTGAACACAAAATTGCTCTATTAAGACTAAATCGAGGTACCTCGATAGCTTAAAAATGTCTCCAGACGAAAGGAAGGCAGTTTTCTGTGAAATAGAAATTCTCACACTTGTTGCAGACGTGTCTCTGCGACGATTAATCACGCTTCATGTTAGAACTACAACATACAATCTAAACAGAAGGCTTACTTCTAACACGTGTAAAATACATACAACAAATTCATGTAGGGGTGTAATATCATTACAGTTATAGCTAATATCGGTATGCCAGGATTGGGAGCGTGGTAAAAAAAGTAAATGAAACCAACATAGACTCTCCACCACTGAGAGTACATATTTGGGTTAGTAGTTAGCTACAGAAGCTAGTTCACAATATAATAATTTACACAAGATCAGAAAACAAGGACAAGTTAATCAGATATAAACGGTCAGACTTCTTCGGTTGTTCGACATGGAATCCCCTGCTCCGTCGAATGACCATTATTTTTCTAACTTCGGGTACGTTGATTCATCTTGACGATTACCCTACATGTCAACATTGTCCAGTGTTACCAGCTACCGATAACACACACAATAAGAACTCACGTGTAAATTGAAGTTAGCATTGAGCATTGAAGTTAAGCTGCACTTGCCGCGGTCAGTCCTTTCGTTACACATCGAGACCCTTCCGTGTCTCAGAGAGCACGTTATACCGTCGGTCCTGGGTGTCATAAGAATACCTATGACAGTTGTTACGGATAATCAGCAGCCCGAAAGTGTGACAACCGGTCTAACCTAATGGTGCGTCCAGACCTGACGAACGCGCCGCGAATGCGCCGCTCGCGAGCTGCGCGCGTGCATTTCATGTTCGTACAAAGCTCTGCGCGCCGATCGCGCGCAGTTCGCGAGCTGCGCGCGAGCGGCGCATTCGCGGCGCGTTCGTCAGGTCTGGACGCACCATTAGGATATCAGCATTGCCTAATTACTGGGTTGTGGAGGTCTGATGGTAGTCGTTCCGTGTAAAATACTGGTATTCAGCCGCATCTGGTTAGACTGGAAGCTGACCCAGCAAATAATAATGTAATATAATAATAACTGCACCGGCGTGCGTGTATGACAAGATGTATGAATGTGGATGACGCGAAAGGAGTATGTAAGGATTGTAGCATGTGGCGTTCTATAGTTTCTGCCTACCCCCATGGGAAAAAGGCGTGAGTTTATGTATATAATAATAATATTTCAGCATTTTTTAAATGTATTTTGAGTGATAAGACTGAACCTTTTGTGCTCTAACTATCTTGTGGTATTACCCGTGTCTTTAGTGCAGATTTGAAGACGAGATTTCAGATTTTGCGACATGTCATCTTCACGTCACTAAACCTGCCCACGCGCGGCTTTAGGATGAGTGGCGTGAGTGGCCACTAAGTCGTATAAACAGCGGGAATAAAATAAATGTGAAAATAATAATGTTTGTTTCGATATCACAGGGAGATATATTTTTGGCTATATTATTGATAAATGATTTTTATTTCTGTACAAAATCTGTTAGAGATACTTTAACAAGTCAATGTAATGCTTTTTTTAAAACTAGATGGCGCCGGCTTTTTCTGTCTGACTAGCGCTGAGAATAAAAGGAGAAACAAACTCAGTCCTATCAATGTTTAAAAAAGCATCCATATTCCTGTGTGTTTCGTAACCTGAATAATAGATTTACAAATACAAACAGAAGCGACCTTATCTACGTCATTCGCGATTAATCCGATTGGCTGCACAGTCTTAAGACGGCCAATCAAAACCATTCGTCTGCCTGCAAATGACGCTTCCTACGTCATTCCGGAATTCCCAGCAGATGCACAACACCTTAGTTGACGTCATAATTAATACAGCAAGTTTAACGTGAGTAATTAATAGTACTGATTTATTGCGGTTTTCTGACGTTCTAGCACGCTCAATCAGAGTTGACGCTTGCTCTAATTTAGCTAAAAGTTGCTCGTCATAATTAGTTTTAGTTTATGATTTCAATAATAAACGTCTTTTTTACCCATGACGGAACGGAGGGGGTTAATGCGTTTGGGTGTACGTGTGTCGGTTACCATTTATCTCCAAAACTGCTTAACCAATTTTAATGCGATTCTTTGTAAATGTTTGGTTTGACTTCAAAGCAGGTTCATAGGTTGTGAAATTTTAAATACAAAAAATATTAAAACGTGGTGATTGCAATTTCTCCTTTGACCGTCATTGGGAGCCCCATGTCCAGCAGTGGACGTTTACGGTCTGATATGATGATGAAAATCACTTAAAATTAAAAATTAAAAATGTATTGTATAAGAATTACACTCGCTTCCTCTATCTCTGATTTCATGGCCCCACATTCATAACCAAATAATTATATTTCAACCGCTGTCCTTATGGCCATTTGTCAGCTCGTTGTACGTGATTCGACTAACAGATACCATTGTAATTAATGGCATGGACGCTGTACGGAGACTCCATCACTCACCATACTAATCTTCAGCTTTATGGAGACTCCATCTCTCTAACGCGAGGGATGAGAAAAGGAGGTGATGTATTCGAAATAAGAACATTATAGTCTGGATTAGTTTAAGGACTTGTAGTAAGGTCAAGGTTTTAATAATTTATGAGGCGTTCTATTTTTAAATGTCTAGTGTTAAAAAAGAGTGCTGATTCTTTATTTTAACCGACTTCAAAAAGGAGGAGTTTCTATATTCGATAAGTTTTTTTTTTTATGTATGTACACCGATTACGCTGAGATTTATGATCCGATTTACGTGATTCTTCTTTAGTTTGATGCGGAATAGTTGCCATTTGGTCCCATAAAAATTTAACATAGTTTGGTCCGGTAGTTTTCATTTTATGAACATTTTTATTTTTTTATCAACATTTTAGTTTACCTGGACGATGTAATTATTCTACCTGATGTAATCAAGAAAAATCCTACTGTAGTTTACAGAACAACCTATTACAGACACTAAAAAGTAAAAAATAAAAAAAACTACGTTTAAAAAAACCGACTTCAAAAACTAAAAAGTATAAAATAACTTAATATAAAATTAACAGTTTCTGAAGTCGGTGCCTTCAATTTGGTTCAGCGTGGATTAGCACCGACTTCTGAAACAGTTAATTTTATATTAAGTTATTTAATACTTTTTAGTTTTTGAAGTCGGTTTTTTTAAACGTAGTTTTTTAATTTGCACAAATCTCGACTATAATTTTTCAACGAATAAATTTACTCACTAAAGCAATTAGCAAATAATATAAAACTTACAAGACAGCTGTCAATTTAGTCAAATTATTAATGTGAACAGAATAAAAAATATTTGAACTTCGAGGAATTCTAACAACTTTAAGGTGAATGCGATCAGTAGGTAGGCCCAAAGATTATTTTCGAGTTTTTTTTAAGAACAATATGAAAATTTATGTACAAGACGTAATTTTATTAATTGTCTATAGGTACCTACTTCATATTGATGTACCTATGTGTTATATTTTAAAATGTCACAATTTACTGTATTTTTATTAAACAAAAGAAAAGTTGTTTATTATCAGTGTAGGTATCAATTCCGTCCTTAAGAATCGATCCTACTATACCACTCAGGTTTTGCCTTGTGAGTTGCGACTCTTACTAAATAAAAAAGTTAGTTATAGTACGACCAATGTTTTATTTTAGTTATAAAATTCCCGAAACTCGAACACAATCACTCGCATTGATCAGTGCGCAGTAACTGGCGATCGCACTTCACACACATCCAAACTGCTGACACACCATCATTCACACTTACATTGTCCCTACATTATGTATAATCATGCTGTGAATTCTTTTTTTAAATAAGTAGAAACATTACGTCAAACAAAATATATTTAAAAAATGCTTCCCCGTTAAAAAGTGACAACTACAGATTCAAATTACGAATTCCCGACAGTAAAAGTACATTCTCAAACACCAAACTACAATTAATAATGAATTCTTTATTTTAAATAAGTAGAAACATTACGTCAAAAAAAAGATATTTAAAAAAAAAATGCTTCCCTCGTAAGTGAAGGGACAACTTCAGATTCAAATGTCGAATTCCCGACAAAAAAATAGTGTACATCCTCAAACACGTACGGATTAGGTACATGTTGAATATCTTTTTATCTTGCCTTTCATTCTCATTGGGGAATTAAACTAAAATAATGTATCAGGTGGCCATTTTCTTGGACGAGATGGAGGGAAATAGGTTTTTAACGACACTCGAAGACATGTTAACAACTTTTAAACCTTATTATTCGTTGTGTAATTGTTTACTGTTGAATCCAACCACAATTTAAAAGGTTTAAGGAAATGTGTAACGTAACATCGCAAACATCTTTAATTCAACATAACACCAAGCCTGTGTTTCCCGAAGGGTCGGGCAGAGGTGTAATAGCTCCCTAATTTCGCCGTTATGTTTAAGTCCCATGTAATAGAGGGCGAGCCTATTGCCATCAACCGGGCACAAATCCAAATTCTGGGCTGCTACTGAGGCATTCCACACGGAAAAGCCCAATAACATTGCCTGACCTAGGGATCGAACCCAGGACCTCACGATCAGCAGTCCCGCTTGCCACCACTTGACCAACGAGGCAGTAAACTTTTTTAATTTATGTAATAAGTTCTGCTAGTCACAACAACGTACTCTATGTACAGACAGCTGTATCAAATGGGTACCTCCCTAGTAGCTTGTGGAAGCTATTTTAATACACTCTAGAACTTCTAGTAGATACAATTTTTGTGGAAGTCTTCATATAGAGGCCTACATGAATCCCTATCATATTCTTAAAAGTCGTGATAATTACCAACCGCGCGGATCATAAGATTTGTGAGGTTAAGCTGCGCTTGCTGCAGTCAGTCTGTGGATGGGTGACCGTGCGTTACACCTCAAAGCCTCTCCGCGCCTCGGAGAGCACGTTAAATAGTCGGTCCCGGGTGTCATACCTATGACAGTCGTTACCGAAAGTATGACAACTGGTCTAACCTTAGGATGTCGGCATTGTCCAATAACTGGGCTGCGGAGGTCTGATGGCAGTCGCTCCGTGTAAAATACTGGTATTCAACCGAATCTGATTTGACTGGTAGCTGACCCCAACATGAAAAAGCTAGGCAGAATATATTCATAAAACTAAAAGTTCCAGGGTACATTACAACAACCTCTAAAGTTACCAGGGGGTACCCAATTAATGCAGCTGTGGCGGCATCTACCACGCCATATGCGAACTATGCAGCACGACGATTGCCTAGCAGACTACAGCGACAACAATGACAGCTGTCAAATGAAACTTCACAAATCCTGCATCGCGATATCAAGATTTGACACGGAGTTAGTATATATACAACTTCCCAACATCAACCGTTGGGCAGTAGCCCGCCCGGGATAAGACCCGCTTAGATGGAGAATCCTCCCGTTTTCGTTGGAGGAACACCATACCTCGTTCCTCTTCACAGCTGTCTGTACCTACATAACATCCCTAAGTACTGTCTATCTACAACGTACTCTATCTAAAGATCCCTAGCAACTTTGAATATAAAAAAAAACAATGTAGGTAGAAGCAAGTTCTGAAGTTCCCAACATTCCAGACAGTAGAACTATCAGACCTTAACAACGATTGAAATTCAAAGACGCAAAAAAAACTATTGAACCATGAAAATCTTTAATAATATGCCTTCTACTATATTTTTCGACGAAATAGGCCGTAATATATTACAGAAGAAAATTCAAAACCAGAATAAAGGCTATGTTTGTTTTACGCGTCGCTCGTCGTAAACGTTCGGTGTGGGTGTTTTTCGACGCGATTGGCGTCAGTGGTTTAGCAAATTCAACAGCTTAGTATAATGTGAAAGCAATTTTCGCAGTGACAAAGCACCATGGAACGGTGTAAAGATTCATGATTTCATGGAACTACACTGGCCTGCAAAAATAAGTATCACACTTTTAAAATTTCAATTTTTTCTAAACTATAGAAGTTAGAGATTTAAAATAAAAAACGTTTTATAGCAATTTTTATCAGCTTTCTTTGAAACTATAGTAACAAAGTTAAACTCTTTTTTGAGTCCTTTTTGCTTCGAAAATATATCTTGTGTACTTAAAAAGTTATTGCAATTTTAAAAGTGTGATACTTATTTTTGCAGGCCAGTATAGAACAATGTGTGGGAGGTTTTATTTTGGAATTGTGTTTTTGCACACACATGTAGGTAATGATTAAGACTGTAAGCACACTCGATACTATTCGATTCGACTGCCTTGTTGGTCTAGTATTCGCAAGCGCGACTGATGTAAATGAGGTCCTGGGTTCGATCCCCAGGTCGGGCAATGAGTTGCTGGGTTTTTCCGTGAGGAATTCCTCAATAGCAGCCCGGAGTCTGGATTTATGATCGGTTAATGGGAATAGGCTCTCCCCCTATTATATGGGACTTACACATAACTGACAAAACGAGGGTTTACTAAAAACACCTCTGCCAAACCCTTGGTGGAATACAAGGCGTGATGTTATGTTATGTCACACTTGATACTTTTTAACCGACTTCCAAAAAGGAGGAGGTTCTCAATTCGATTGTATGTTTTTTTTTTATATGTTTGTTCCGCCATATCTTTGCTAATTATTGTGAACCGATTTTAATGATTCTTTTTTTGTTTGAAAGAGTATTCTTTTCGAAGTGGTCCCATTTAAATTTGGTGAAGATCTGATGAAGAACTTCGGAGATAGACCATTTGAAGTCGGTTTTATTTTTGTTAAAAAGTGATTATAGTATCAGCGAACGGCGATTTTGCGGCTGCATCGCGAATTGGTGGCCCTCTGCGTTCGATCGCGGTATCAAAATCGTGCGTTTTAGCAATTGCATCGGGCACTGAGCCATGTTCTGAAGATGCCAGAGCCTTAATCGCTGCGACTGGCGCTCGTATGTGTGCGTAGTGAAATATTCAGTCGCGGCATCCACCAATCAAAAAGCGATTAAATCACCGATGTTAAAAGTATCTCTCTGTGGCGGCCCTAAGTGGATTTTTCTTATTGTCACTGTGCCAGAATTATTTTTAAACTTGGACAAATAATAAAGGTATATATTCCCAGTCAACAGAAACCTCTATTTTCTTCTTAAAATTCCCATCACAACTGGTTCATTCGTTCTGCCTAGCCTTTCCCCAACTACGTTGGGGTCAGCTTCTACTCAAACCATATTCGGCTGAATACCAGTATTTTAAACGGAGCGACTGCCATCAAACCTCTGCAACCCAGTTACTGGGTAATCCCGATATCCTAAGGTTAGACCGGTCGTAGTTTATTCATAGTCTGGCATTTTAAACTTGTTGGTACGTGATCTGAAGACATAAAATCTCTGTGTCATCACTGCTCATAATGTTAACCAAAGTAATGAATATTCACACAGTCACATAAATAAATTAAGAAATTATTATTGAATGATAGATTGAGAAATGATGAGATTAGATAAAATTAGGGTTTAAAAGATGATGTAGTGACAAGAATTTAAAGGAGTATGCTTAGGTAGTTTGGTCATGTTGAGAGAATGAGTGAACGGCGATTAACAAAAGGAATTTATAAGGCGGATGTCAATGGGAACGCCGGTAGAGGACGTCCTAGAAGGACATACATCGATGTTATTGCTGATGTTCTTCACAAAGGTCAGGTGCGTAGTACTCTCAACCGGCGTGCGTGTATGACAAGATGTATGAATGTGGATGAAGCGAAAGGGGTATGTAAGGAGCGTAGCATGTGGCGTTCTATAGTTTCCGCTACCCCCATGGGAAAAAGGCGTGAGTTTATGTATGTAGAAATAAAGCCACAACAAATGATAGGGCAGAAGGCAACAGTGTTAATAGTTTACAAAGTTTTGATAAATACCATTCTCTAACAACAACAGTCGTTACAGTTGGCCTTTGTAATTTAGAAACACACATCAAGTGTATTCATAACTTTACAGATAAATACTTTATGTAGGTTTTATTGTAACTGCCTCGTTGGTCTAGTGGTGGCAAGCGATACTGCTGATCGTGAGGTCCTGGGTTCGATCCCCAGGTCGGGGAAAATGTTGTTGGATTTTTCCGTGTGGAATCAATAAGGTGTGTTGATGGCAATAGGCTCGTCCCTTATTACATGGGACTTAAACATACCGGAAAAATTAGAGTGTTTACTATACACCTCTGCCCAACCCTTCGGGGATTACAGGCGTGATGTTATGTTATATTATGTAAAAAAGAGTTTCTTAAATTTTTAATGACATCGAAAAATACGTTGCACAAAAATCCGAAAAACAGTTGGAAGAAATATGAAAAGTTCTAAAAATAGCTATTCCTAAGCGAAAATCGAAGCAAAACCTGCGTATAAAAGATAAACGTTCCACCACCACGTATTTAGGTCACGCCAACAATAAAAGCATAATTTCTTTCACGCGTCCCACCTACGCTTGCAGTCTTGTTCGCCAGAAAATTCGTCGTCGCACTAACCTATTTGTAACATAATAGGTGACAAAATTGTCCCAAGTAAAGCTTTTATTGCAAAATGTCAAAGGGTGAGGAAGATACTGTGAACTAAGTTTTCAATGCGGTTTTGTTCGCAAGTTTGAAGTTTTAAACTGCGTCAAGTTATCAACTGTAGTGAAGATTGTCAGATATTTTCTTTAGATGTTTTAAAAAGTTTGTGGTGCAAAAAGGAGTATTCGTGATGTCTGTAATATTATTAATAGGTAGGTAAAGATAAACTACGATAACATGTCCCGCCCCTCCAAAATTCAAAACGCTTCAATGTAGTTGTGAAAGTATTTATAAAGCACCACCAATACTCTCAACGCATGTGTGCGTGTTGAGACAGCCGTCAAATAAAAAAAAACAACTACATACACACTCTTTCGTAAAGATGTGACTAAACACATTGAAATAGTAATTTAGAGGAGCGGGACATGTTATCGTAGTTTATCTCTACTTATGTATTACAGAAAATGTAAGGGAAGATCATGAGAAGTCAATATTTATGAGCATATCCTAAAGACCAGAACAGCGAAGAAGACAATTACATACCTAGCAAGATTTGACAAGGAAGGATTTCGTAAATATCTTCGAGATCTTCCCAATACAGTTTATTTAGTTATCATGTGTTTAACTTACCAATAGTTCTGCCAGTCCCACTTTTCTAAATGAACAGTACACATACCTGAAATAAAAAAAGAATATTTTAATAAAATGAAATAGGTCTTAACAGAGAGCTACACACAAAATTGTGTATATTATATATTTTTTTTAAATGATAATTATGTTTCAAAAGATTTGCATTTAAAAAAAAACTACTGCCCAATTTTTTGCCGTTAATTTCGCTATGTCACTGTCATTTCACTTTAGTGAAAGTGACAGTTTTATGGCCAAATACTCAAACACTACTCAATTCTAAATTACCGTTAAGTCTCGTGCTGTCACTGTGACTTCGCTTTAAAGTGACAGTGACAGCATGTCACATAAAGGTAATATAAAATTAAGTAGCGTTCGAGTATTTGGCCATAAATTTGTCACTATCACTAAGGTGAAATGACAGTGACAGAACGAAATTAACGGCAATTTGACGACACCTTTGGTGCAGTGGCTGAGCAATTGGCTTCTGCGCTACGGATCTTGGGTTCGATTCCCGCACGGAATAAATATTTGTATGGCATACAGATAGTTGTTCCGGGTGTGGGAGTTTGTGCATGTGAAGATTTGTGTCTGTAAACGCACCCACGATACAGGAGAAATGCTAGAGTGGGGCAACGTTTTTAACATTAAAAAAAACTGTTTTATGGCCAAATAGTCAAACGGTACTCAATTCTAAATTACCCTTAAGTCTCGTGCTGTCACTGTCAGTTCGCCTTAAAGTGACAGTGACAGCACGAGACTTGACGGCTGCTTAAAATAAACTTGTAACACGTGACCGTAATCCACACTAATTTCTTAACTTCAAACAGTGCCTAATATTTCTCAATTACTAGGTACTTTTATTAACATTTTTACTAACTTTGCGCACGTGCATAATTTCGGGTTTATTAGCCAACTAGTTCTGGACTCGTGCCGAGTGCTTTGTTTAATATTATGTTAAAAAAGTTTTTTTTGGCAGGTTTGCGCTAGTCGATTCCATAAAAATTACGAGGATCGAAGTTCCGAAACCACCAAAATTCTATTGCCACAGAGTAGAAAACCTGAGAGGCATTAGCAGTTTACTGTTACAGTGTAACCACAATATATTTGACAAGCGGTTAACCGAAGTAACACCTTTCTGTCGATAATTATTTGTTAATAATTAATACTTGCGGCTACATCTACATTATTTAGTAATTAAAGAAAATTGGCATATATGTATATAAAACACTAGCTGTGTTCTCACGGCTCCGCCCGCGTAAGAAGTTACGTACGTAGTGTACACTTAGGTAATTGTTCTCCTCAACATCAAATCTCTCTATCGCTCTAAGGTTTGCTGTTAGAAAACTCATTTTTGAGTTAAGCTCGTCTTTGTACATGAATTTACCAACAAAACTATATTGTATTTTTTTTGTGTACAATAAAGAATAAGAATAAGTTTTATTCCAGTAATAAATATAGCCTATGTTACTCAGTGATAAAGTGGCTTTCTACCGGCAAAATAATTTTTGACATTGGTCCAGTAGTTTTTAAGTTTATTCGTTACATACAAAAATACAAATCTTTCCTTTTATAATATTAGTATAGATAAAGTATAGAAAATGATTGGATCTGAATGACACTTTATGAAGAGATTTGGATGATTTGAATTGACTTTTATATTTTCTGAAGTGAAAATGATTGGTATTATTGTTTTTTAATTAGGTGTTTGTTCGTTCTTTTTTGAAGTAGTTACATACTACGCAAGTTCTTCAAGTTGCGTACAGATGTTGCGAAGCATGCACGCATGCTTCAGGGGTTTGCCACGTATGCCCCGGGCTGTGTGGGCGGGGAGCTCCCAGCTCACAATAAGCTTATTGTGAGCATCTGCCGCTTATAGTGAGTCACGCGATAGATTTCATTTATCGTAAGGAAATGCACAACTATAAGGCCTATCAAATCAAATCAAATCAAAAGTTTTTATTTCACATAAACCAATACAGGTGCTTATGAAAAGTCGAATTTAGATGCACGGTTCCAATTAGTCGTTTCCTACGGAGAAGAGCCGGCAAGAAACTCCATGGTTACTCTTTTAAAAATAATATCTTTAACAATTTCAGAGTACAATGATTTAGGATAGTGAGAGAACAATGGAGTCCTGACCACAGACCAATGAGTAATGTAGAACAAAAATTTACAAACAAAATAGAATAAAAACTGTATGAATAACAGTAATTTACAAATTTATAGAGGCAGGTCCACAAAGTTCTCACATTTACAAAAGTGATATAAAACAATTGACATAATTAAATGTCATCAAAACTTAGGTAAAAAATCATTGTAAAGTAAGATAAAGATATCTTGAGAGTAATGATAGCATCAAAAAATAAAAATATATAATCATAATTGAGGATTACTATTTATTAAATACGTAAGAATCTCACTAGATCTAAGCCTATGCATCGTATAGCTATAGCAGGCCTTTACATTTTTTTTGTATTATCATACATTTTTCTATAAATGCATAACAAACAAGAGAAAAATAGAAAATATTTCTCATCTTTATTCCATGAATGAAATCCTTGACACATTCAAGCTCTAAGCTCTATCTCTGGACGGAACCGTCTGTACTAGGTTTAAACACATCAAACAGAATCGCATCTACAAAGGCGTTCGGCGGAAAATTTCCTATAAATATGCATCCACTGTGACCATTGTGCATATGATCCGATGCGCCGTGTAGGCGGGGCATTATATTGTTCACCCTGTATACGTTGTCGTTGGTACACCCTGTATAATCTATAAAAGGATTGCGTATGTACTATTCGCGTTGCACTTTTTTTTTCTAATTTACCTATTTGATATTCTATTAGGCTTAGTCCAGATGAGAGTAATTTACGCCGCGCAGAGTGAATCCCATAATTTACTGGAAGGATTTTAAAGACTTATTTTGCGTTCTAGGACACGAATCGCAATATTGTATGAAAACGAATGTAAAACCTAAATTACGTTACTCATTTTGCGCAGTGCAAATTATGCTTGTCTGGTCTCAACCTCCGCACCAATAAGACCATCCTACAGGAGTTAAATGTTAAAACCAGGCTGTCTAGCATCTGTCTCCGTAGGATACTGTAGTTCTTTGGTCACATTGCCAGGAAAGATTGCCATAACCTCGAACAACTAATGGTAACTGGCAAGATCGACGGCAAACATTCCAGAGGTCGAAGCCCTATCAGATGGTCTGACCAGATCCGCAAAGCTCTAGACACTAAACTCCACGAGGCATTCCACATCGCCAAAGACAGACACAGGTGGCGCAAGGTTGTCAGAGAAAAATGATTCCATGGGGGAATCACGACCCTCAGTAATGAGGAACACGACGCGAGGAGGAGGAGGTCGCATCCTTGGTGTAGAATAGAATAGAATATACTTTATTGTACACCAAAATTGTAACACAGCTCTTATACAATAACAAACATTAAAGGGTACAATGGCGGTCTTATCGCTGATAGCGATATCTACCAGACAACCTACTTATTTGTTGTATACTTATTGTCCACAACATACATTGGTGAAAACCAGCTTTTTCTCCACCCTCTTTCTATAAAAATACAAGAAACAAGTCAAAACAAACACTCGGACTAATCTCTGAAACGAAAGCTATTATCATAGCAATAAGACGCCCATCGGTTCACGGCCCCGTCAACTAACGACCATACGCGTCCATTTGACTAAAAGCTTACGTACATAATGTACAAATTAGATTCTATTTACATTGTATGGCGCTTACTTTTATTCCTTATGACGTACTAGGATTAAGCTGAGAATAAATAAAGAATTGCTTCGTTGGTCTAAGCGCGACTGCTGATCGTGAGGTCGTCGGTTCGATTCCCAGGTCGGGTAGTGTTTTTTGGTTTTTCCGTGTGGAATACCTCAGTAGCCACCCGGAGTTTGGATTCGTGCCCGGCTGATGGCAATAGGCTCGCCCCCTATTACATGGGACTTAAAACATAACGGCGAAATGACGGTGTTACTATACACCTCTGCCCAAACCTTCGGGACAAGGTAAATAAATAAAAATAACATCACGCCTGTATTCGTGATGTTATTTTTATTTATTTATTTCTATGGAAGACTTACAGAATAAGTATGATAATAATAAGATTAAGATTTAATATATTAAGATACCTTGCAGAGTTAACCACTGCCATGTTATTTTTTTTCAAAAAAATTACAAGAAGTAAACATAATTATGTTCTTAACGTGAGATATTTTAGCACCCCGAGCGAATTGCGCGGCTACCGCTCGCCGTGCGGTCATTTAACTCGGGTCGCTAAAATGCCTCACGTTAAGAACACACGTTTACTTCTTGTATTTTTTTGTATTGAATACCAGTGTATCCCTTTCAAGGTTAATCTCTGTCAGCAGTACATCACGAGATTTGAAGGAATTACATGATTTCGTTTACACCCTGTATAATAAATTAAAATTGACCCACCAATTAAGATCACTCATTAATTTCCATTTACGACTGTCACGGGATGTGACAATAATGATAGAGCTGACAACCAAAACTGATCAACAATAGGGTAGTTGACTACTATTAAAAATGTACAATAATTTAGTATTATTTTAAAGAAAGTATAGATACAAATTGATACGTGAAAAATAAATAAAGTCGATGAAAAAATAGAGGAGCTACACGCTTGCGAAATTTGTGGAGGAATTGAATGAAATTTGAAAATGAAATTTGTGGAGGAAATGAATTTTTTTCTGTCCTTGTCACGCGAAACGGATATTGTACGGAGTGGTGTCAAATAATTATGAAGTTTGCAAGGTATGACGTCATTTTGGCGTCATGTTGTCTCTCTAGTGAGCAATTTTCAATCGCTTATAACTTGGGCATTTTATTAAATATTTCAGTAGTTTTTTTCACTGTTGCCTATCATTTTTGTAATAGTTTCGAAATTTATAATAAAAAAACTATAGTCACATACCCTATTATTACTTTTAACCAGAAATTAACTAAACTGTACACACATCTGTCTTCAAAACCTGCCTTAAACAAATAAATTGAAACAAAGGTCAGAGCAGGTGTAACAACATCTGTTGTCAATTAATGTACACTGACCTTTAAAAAGCCTTTCTAGTACGCACGCACTTCTTTAAAAGAAAGCATTGCAAATATTGTTAGTTCTACCTAGCCTTTTAGATGTATATATATATATATGTAAGTATTATGTCTATGTATGGTGTGTAGTATATATTTTTCAGCAGTACACCATGGACTACCCCCTCTATCTTATTCATTGACTTCCTGTTCATCCAAAGGTTGTCTGGTAGATATCGCTATCAGCGATAAGACCGCCATTGTACCCTTTAATGTTTGTTATTGTATAAGAGCTGTGTTACAATTTTGGTGTACAATAAAGTATATTCTATTCTATTATTTTCCCAACCATGTTGGGGTCAGCTTCCAGTCTAATCAGATGCAGCTGAATACCAGTATTTTACATGGAGCGACTGCCATCAGACCTCCGCAACCCAGTTTTTTTTACCAGTTACCAGTTAGTTTACTTGTGCTATAAGACATTGCTTCTTGCCAAGTTTCATGACTCTAGGTCAACGGGAAGTACCCTATAGGTTTCGATTCCCTTGCGATTGTAAGTGATAGTGCAGACCTGAGTATTTGATATTAATTTCAACTTGATACCTCCACAATTTCCTGAGAAAATAGGTCTTGACAGGCAGACAGACGGACAATGAAGTGATCCTTAAGGGTTCTTTTTATCTTTTTAATAAATGATAAATGATTTTTATTTCTATAAATAAATCTGTTACAGACACTTTTACAAGTCAATGTAATGTTTTTTTTTAAGGCTAGATGGCGCCGGCATTTCCTATCTGACTAGCTCTGAGAAGAAAAGCCGAAACAAACTCAGAGGTCAAAGTCTCTTTTGAGTCTTTTTGAGGAACGGAACCCCAAAAAAAGCTATGTTGATGTCTGCTAGTAGTCTAACCAGATGAGGATCTGTATTTTACAAACAAGACGACACAGGCTTAAAAACGAAAGTAATCCACCCAGTAAAGAAACAGGTATTTCAATACATAGTCCCCAAAGTCCTTGAAATGACTCGATTCAACACTAAAACGGCTCGAATTACGTAAACGAACAATTCCTAAATCTCTAGACGGATTCGTCTCAGTCGCTATCGTGTTTTATTTATATACCTGAATTGCTTTAGCGACAAATCTAGCCTTCAATGTCACCTAAACTGGTTCTTCCGAGTTCTTACTTTTTCGTCCTTTTGTAGGTTAAACAAGCGGCCCGTCCCGACTTCGCACGAGTGGACATTTTTCCCGTTTTTGCAACATTTTTCATTTATGCTCGGCTCCTATTGGTCGTAGCGTGATGTTATTATAGCCTATAACCTTCCTCGATAAATGGACTATTCAACACAAAAATATTTTTTCAATTCCAACCAGCAGTTCCTGAGATTAGCGCGTTCAAACAAACCAACAAACAAACTCCTCAGCTTTATAATATTAGTATAGAAGATTAAATGTTTCGTTGTTACGTCACGTTGCTTAGCAACAGGTTGTGAAAGGCTTTAGTGGTTATTCTGTAGACTAGGCGCTATAATAATACTCGGTTATTCTGTAAAATGGTCTATGAAGATTAGTGTTATTTATAGAATAAATGACAGCGTAATTTGTTGAAGTATTATTTTTAACTGCCTCGTTGGCTTAGTGGTGGTAAGCGTGACTGTTGACCGTGAGATCCTGGGTTCGATCCCCAGGTCGGGCAGTGTTATTGGGTTTTTCAGTGTGAAATTCCTCAGTAGCAGCTTGGAGTTTGGATTTGTGCTCGGTTTATGGCAATAGGTTCGCCCCCTATTACATGGGACTTAAACACAACGGCGAAATGAGGGTGTTACTATGCACCTCTGCCCAACCCTTCGGGGAATACAGGCGTGATGTTATGTTATTATTTTTAATATGCAATAAATTTTAATGACTGGACTGTTATAGGTGCTTTTACTGTCATTCCATTTTTAAACTGTTTTTAATTAGCTTAACTTCGTATATTTATTTGGATCAAATCTTGCGACAGATTTTTCAACTACTTCTGCCTAAACGATTCTCCTGAAACTTCGCCTACAAATTCAATTCCCATGACAATACAACGTTATAATAATTTCAACCTTCAATCCTCAAATCCTGATGCTGCAGGGGTACTGCAAGATAAAACGGTTTATCTTAAAAGTTTTTTTAGGAGATTATTGATCACCATATCGTTTTTTTGTTACTTTCACGACTGAAAATGATAACAAATCACATTAAAATTTCAAAAGGAACTTTCTGACCTGAAAATTCACCCAGATTCCTAATATAGATTTTATTTATCGCAACCACACAAGCAAAGTCAAACAAAAAACTAAAATATAATAAAAAACAGAATTTAAGTACCTACAATTTTTCCAGTAAAAATTCCACAAGTAAACAGGAAATTGTTTTTATAGACAAAACAAGTCCGCTTTCTTCTAAGTTATAATAAACTGAGTCGTGAATTGAAACTGACGACAGTTCCATCCATTTCGCAACTTGGAGACTGTTCTGATATTAATTTATTGGTTAGTATGAAGCTTGCGAGTACAATTTTTTTATTCTGTGGCTTGCGTTCTTCTTCTTTTCCTGTAGTTAGTGATTAACCTGGCATCAGAGTTTATACCGCCCATGGGCCTCTAACTTGGCTTCACATGCCGTCGAGAAATATCTCTCAAGCACGCCGGTTTCCTCACGAGGTTTGCCTTCACCGTTTTTAAGCAAGTGATAATTTTACAACACGCACATGATTCCGAAAGTTAGAAGTGCGTGCCTTGGGTTCGAACTCGAGACTTATGACTTGGCCGTCCGACGGTCACACCACTAGGCTATCACCGCTTTTGTGGCTTGTGTGGCTTGTGTTAACGGTGAACGAAAACATCGTGAGGAAACCAGCACAAATGAGAAGGCTTAAAAAAACTATTCTTGATGTTGTGTGGGTCAGTAATGGACTGATCATCATATATGTTATATTAGTAATTAATTACGTAACATATTGTATACTTGTTGAGGGGCTCGTGGCTAAATAACAACCGCGCCGATCGTACGATTTGCAAGGTTAAGCTGCGCTTGCCGCGGTCAGTCCGTGGATGGGTGACCATTTGTTACACATCGAGACCCCTCCGTGCCTCGGAGCGCACGTTAAGCCGTCGGTCCCGGGTGTCATACGAATACCTATGACAGTCGTTACAGGTATTCAGAAGCCTGAAAGTCTGACAAACTGTTTAACCTTAGGATATCGGCATTGCCCAGTTACTGGGTTGCGGGGGTCTGATGGCAGTCGCTCCGTGTAAAATACTGGTATTCAGCCGCATCTGGTTAGACTGGTAGCTGACCCCAAGATAATTGGGAAAAGGCTAAGAGAATAATTCATAGAGTCGATTTGATTTTAAATTATCTTCGTAACATAACATCACGCCTTGTATTCCCCGAAGGGATAGCCAGAGGTGTTATAGTAACACCCTCGTTTCACTAATTAAGTCTCGTGTAATAGGGGGCGAGCCTATTGCACTTAACCGGGCACAAATCCAGACTCCGGGCTGCTACTGAGAAATTCCTAATGGAAAAATCCAATATCACTTTTCCCGAACTGGGGATCGAACCCAGGACCTCGCGATCAGCAGTCGCGCTTACCACCACTGGACCAACGAGGCAGTTAAATTGAAATTGCTACGCGCAAAACAAGATAGGTACTCTACTTGCAATTTATTTCCTTGTTTGACCTGTTTCCAAAAACCAGACATCTAAAAGCCTAATACGTCGATGTGTCCCTGCTCGGCGGCGCGTGGCGCTCACAAAGGGCGGGCTGCGCCGGCGCCGCACCGCGCTACTTACGCGTTACGCTCTGCGCTCGCGCATCACTATGATACTATACGTTGTACACGTTGATGTGAACATATAAAAGTGTTTCATACGAGTTTATAGGTAGATTTAGCTAAAACCAAACACAAACTTGTGTCATGTTCCCAGTACAACAACAATTTATGTATTTCTAAGTAAACTGTGAAAACATTCACGGAAAATATAGTGGTGGTCCATTTGCCGAAGCCTTCTGTATTCAATAGAATTTGTATGACGTACTTACATTAATTTATTTAAAATTCAGTATTTATTTAACATAACATAACATCACGCCTGTATTCCCCGAAGGGTTGGGCAGAGGTGTATAGTAACACCCTCATTTCGCCGTTATGTTTAAGTCCCATGTAATAGGGGGCGAGTCTATTGCCATCAATTGGGCACAAGTCCAAATTAGGGGCTGCTACTGAATAATTTGACACGGAAAAACCCAATAACACTTTACCCGACCTCACGATCAGCAGTCGCACTTGCCACCACTAGACGAACGAGGCAGTAAGGGTAAGGCTGCGTTCAGATGACACGCGCCCGCTAAGCGCACGCCACGCGCGTCAACACCCGCGTCTAACTCGCTTTGAAATTTTTTGTATATAATTTGAGTCTTATGACACATCAATAGATCTCAAATTGCATTTATCGAAGCATGGCATGAGGCGGGCGCGAGGCGGATGCGAGGCGGGCGCGATGCGGGCGCTTGGCGTGTCCGGTTGGACTTCGATAAATGCAATTTGAGATCTATTGATGTGTCATAAGACTTAAATTATATACAAAAAATTTCAAAGCGAGTTAGTCGCGGGTGTTGACGCGCGTGGCGTGCGCTTAGCGTGCGCGTATCGTTTGAATGCAGCCTTAGTGTATTTATTTATTTTTGTGAAAATAAACAGTTCACTAACTTCTAAACTTCCATAACAACTTCATTCGCTACAATTTAATTCAAAATGAAATGAACATCCATAAAACTATATTTAACTACTAATAATTACTTCTACAGAAATTTCTCATAAAATGAAATAAAAATACTCAATTTCTCTGTACTTGGTTAATAGTTAGAACGTTCCAGGAACCTTTTGCGTTTCTTAATTAAAAACCGACGGCACAAGTCGATAATTGGAAAATTTCACCCGATACCACCCTGTATTACATAAGATGTGAGTGACATCGAACCCGCGACTAATTTGTCGACAAGTCGTGGCGACTGATTAGAGAATTTGACACTTGCTGGTATATAAAGAAACAAGTACCTATCAATTGTTTTGTGTTAGCATTTTTGTGATGTAGAAGCTCTCGTGATCTTCAACATTAGATAAGGGCTTGCTTAGAACAGTGAAATGAGGAAGGCATAGGTATCACCAGTATAATATGTATATGTAATACTAGGGATCCGCCTCGGCTTCGCACGGGTGCAATGTAGATACTCATTTCGGGCATATAAACCTTCCTCTTGAATCACTCTTTCTATTGCTGAAAACTGCATTAAAATCCGTTGCGTAGTTTAAAAGATCTAAGCGTACAGACAGCGGGATCGACTGTTTTATACTATGTAAAGAAGATAGAATACAATCAGCCCACTGTCCACTGCTGGGCACAGGCGTATTCTCAGAATGAGACGGGTTAATGCCTTAACCCACCACGCTAGCCTAGTGTGGTTTGGTAGACTACCCACACCATCAAGAAATTTATGGAGCTCTCTCAGATGTGCACATTTCCTCTCGAAGTCTGAGGTGTGGGCCGGGAACTAAAATTCTTCTGCATGGAAAGTAAGATACTGCTATTCGGCAATAGATGTAAAAAAACAATCCATAACGAATAGTGATAATTATTTGGATATGTTTTGCCTAGTCTTTTCCCAACTATGTTGAGGTCAGCTTCCAGTCTAACCAGATGCGGCTGAATACCAGTATTTTACACGGAGCGACTGCCATCAGACCTGCGCAACCCAGTTACTGGGTAATGCCGATATCCTAATATTAGTCCGGGTGTCAGTCTTTCGGTCTTCTGACTTCCCGTAATGAGTGTCATAGGTATTCGTATGACACCGTATTTGGATATCTTTATGATAATAAAAATGCAGGGACTTTTAATTAGTTATCTTACACTTCAAGTACCTGTTATGCATTTAAGTCGATTTTATTTCCATGTATACGCACATACATCACTGCAAAAATGCTTACCATATCCATAAAATTCCAAATAGAATAGAATAGAATATACTTTATTATACACCAAAATTGTAACACAGCTCTTATACAATAACAAACATTAAAGGGTACAATGGCGGTCTTATCGCTGATAGCGATATCTACCAGACAACCTTTGGTTGAACAGGAAGTCAATGAATAAGATAGAGGGGGTAGTCCATGGTGTACTGCTGCAAAATATATACTACACACCATACATGGACATAATACTTACATATAGGTATATATATACATTTATAAATATTGTAATATAATTATGTGATAGGGAAAACAAGGTAGATTGATGATGAGGTACTAATTTATGAGGAATTAGAAGATACAACAAATAGATACATTTATAACGCCATTACTGCACTAAAATCGCAACACATTATGGTTTATAGTCGCATCGTGAACAGCACACTTTACAAATTTGCATACTAAAATTCAACAAGCAAAATTTATAGCTCAAAGAAAAAACCACATCGTTACGTAAAATGACGGATGGTTACCAATAACTAACGTTTAGTAATAAATCCAAAGAAAAAGTCGCGGAAAAATGTTTCGTTTTCCAATCGGTATGGATACCATAAATCAGATTCTACCAGTTAATGATTACGTTTTAAACGTTCGACGTTTGAATTTTGCATTTCTGCGTTTTCGTTTTGATTAGTTGCTACTTGTATGGGTTACTTTAAATTAGTTTTGCCTTGTAGTTCCCCTCATTACGACTCACAGCTGTAGCTAGAAATGTGATTTCAGGATTCAGGCTGTCTTACCACTAGAGACGTGCGAGGTAGCTAAGCTACGAAACTATGTCTATTTCCACCAAAGCTTAGTGATGAAGCGGAGCGGGTAAGATGTGCTATAAAGATGCGCTTTGGGCTAACTACGTAGTACGTCATTCCTACACCAATCGCGCATCCCTAGCTTCAACTAGTATGAAAAAAACTTAGCTTCGTTGAACCCCTTCCCACCTAAGCTAAGCTAAGCTATGAAAAGCAAGGGATCCTATTGGTGAATTTGACACACATCCATAGCTTAGCAACATAGCACATCTTTGGTGGAAAGGCAGCCTTAATGGGACTTCTCGTGAAGACCTGTAATTGAATTTATATTATTTATCTAAGTAACTCTACTTTCTATTTTTTCTTTCTCTGTACTGTTTTTGAACACGGATAACATAATACGGTTCTTAAAAAAATACTATTAAGTTCCAACAATAGTTTGTTAATATCTATCCAACTTTTCTCTAAAATTACCTTTAAGTTACTAATGGCCAAATACTCAAAGACTACTCAATTTTAAGTTGGCGTTAAGTCTCGTGCTCTCACTGTCGCTTTAAAGCGAAGTAACAGTGACAGCACGGAATTAACGGCAACTTATAATTGAGTAGGGTTTGAGTACCTATTTGACTTTAACAGCAGTGATAGCCTAATGGTGTGACCGACGGACTGCCAAGTCATAGGTCTCGAGTTAGAACCGAGGCACGCTCCTCTGAATTTTCGGATTCATGTGCGTATTGTGTAATTATCACTTGCTTAAAATCGGTGAAGGAAAACATCGTGAGGAAACAGGCATGCCTGACAGATATTTCTCGAAGGCAAGTGAAACCAAGTCAGAGGCCTATTGGGCGGCTTAAATTCTGACACCAGGTTAGTCTCTAACCACATGAAAAGAAGAACCTATTTGGCCATTAGAAAATTTAATCTTTTAAAAATAATGCATGAAATCATTAATTGTGAATGAAGCTAATAAGCGTGTAAAAAACAGGCAGATTAATCTATTCATAGATATTATAATGACATCTCTAGACAACTCTTTAATAAAATCATGAATATTCATTCATCTATTAATCAAATAAACACCGTTATTCAAACATATTGACCTTACATCAACACACAAACATCACACATAAACACGAAAAAAAAACACTCCCTACACTCATTCATTATAAAATGCAGACAGGCAGCTCCATAATGTCTTCGCCGGCAAGTTACGAGTGTTATGACACTTCTATGAGAAATGAACATTACTGATTCGCAATCCAATATAAATGATCAGTCAAAGACAACGCATCAACCGTCTGTTTAGCCTATCACAAAGACATTAGCTGCTAAAATGATAGATGATCAAAATGATTATTCGCAATTTATAACAGCTGAGACGATCAGTGATGAAAGAGTGGTGTAAATGTGTGTTATAGGAGCGTTATAGCGCTTTTACAATGCTAAGCTAGACTATGACAGATGGTAGTCTTATTAAAGGCTCTTGTTTGTTGACTGTTTTGTTAAGCTAAGTCCGGTTGCGGAGGTCAGTTAGCAGTCGCTACGTGTTTATATCGAGACCCCTCCGTGCCTCGGAGAACACGTTAAACCGAAGGTCCCGGGCGTCATACGAATACCTATGACAGTCGTTATCGGAAGTCAGAAACTCAAAAGTCTGACAACCGGTTTAACCTTAGGATATCGGCATTGCCCAGAAACCGGGTTGCGGAGGTCTGATGGCAGTCGCTCCGTGTAAAATACTGGTATTCAGCCGCATCTGGATAGACTGGAAGCTAACCCCAACATAGTAGGGAAAATGCTAGGCAGAACTTGAATAGGGGTAGGTACACTAGCCGTGCACACGTGAATAGTACTACACAGGGCGTCCCACGGCTATGGGATACGGAGAAAAAATACTTTAAATATTGTAGATAGGGTATTTTGCTTCATGGAGACATTATTTTATTTTCATATTTAGAACATTTGATAAATTAATTGCAGATACTGTAGATGCATTGGCAGATTCAATTTTGTTTCTTATTAGATTACCTAAATTGTAAAATTTCACGGTGTTCCTTTAACTTAAGATATTGGACTATATTGGAGCCCTTTTTGGCCTCGTGCAGGTAGTATAAATTCTTATCCTTTCTTTTTTTTTGTAAATATTGTTTTTGTTTTTGTAACTGCCTGTGTGAGTCCAAAATAAATAATTTTCTTTCTTTCTTTTCTTTTATATTACTAAGAAATAATTATTCCTTATCACTGACCCTTTCGATCGGCATCATAAAAATACAGGTGTCTTTTTTTGTCATTTGTTCGGTTCAATTCCCAGATAAGGCAACACAACTTTTTTTTTTAAATCTTTGAATGCAGGATTGCTCACTTTTAAACCTAAAATAATGTCTCCATAAAGCAAAATATTTTGTCTACAATATTTAAAGTACTGTCCTTCCTATGCCTTGCTATGTGTAGCCTTAGCCTTAGATTTAAGGAATTATGTCACCTATCTATTGCCATTAATAGGCAAATATTCAACTCTTCCAAATTGGGATCTATTCATTCGTACTGTTGGACGTGCTAAGTCGCCAATGCCGCGCTTAATGATCTCTAGGATTCTAATCCAACAGGCGATCTGTTTTCGGATGGATGGACAAAAATTTTATTGGTATGTCAGAAGTACTGTGAGAAGAATTCATGATAGTGTTGTTAACCTTCTTTTATTTATGTTTTCACCTAAAACTTTACTTTGTTTATTTTAATATGTATTATAATTGTCTCTTCTATTTTTATATTTTAGTTACTGTAATTGGTTATAACACAACCGTTGTAATTAACTAAATAAATCAGCTTCCAGCTAATCCTATTAAATACGCTACAAATAAAAACGGTAATACATCCGCGCTTCGAACATTTTAACTAGGTTCAAAGCAAGAGGACCGTTTGCAAAACAGTGTTGCGCCACGGACCGATCTCTGCATTCCTCGGATGTCAGCCTTGACGAGAACATCGCCGGTTCGTTATGACTAAACTTTTAGATGCACCCGACACGAAGGTAAACTGCCTTTGCAGGTATGTAAAATCGATTATGAGTCTGTTTAGGGATCGATTTTTGTTCTAAGTCTGTACTGAGGGCCTGTTTCACAATTGCCCGTTAAGAGGAAACGCGGGCTGCAATATATTAATAATTTAAATAGGTTGTTGCGATCTATTTCCGTCCCACCCCTCCCGCAAACCTTCCCAATTGAGTGCGAAAGAGACACCTGCATCTCGGGCTAATTTCTCCTGTGCAATATTAGCGAAATCGTACTTCCGTATTTCCCTGTTGTTGTAAAATTTGTTTGCCGGATGTTTCAAAAAGCGACCGCATTTCCTCTTAACGCTTAATTAAAAGATATAGTCACCGGCACCTAACTTGGCAAGAGTAGAGAAGAGAATTCCTCTCCTTTCTTTCTTTCTTCTAAACAGAAATGTATAAATTATGACAATAACCATAGAATAATGACAAGCAATAAAAGTGACCATTTTTTTGTTGCACTAAGTGTACATGCGCATACTTAGGGCCTGTACACAAAACTGCGAATCGGCGCGATGCGAATTCGCAACGCAGAAAACTGCGATGCAAATTGCTGCGATGCGATTTCGTGCGGCAACGCGTCTTCCTTCCAAGGTTCGAGTGACCAACCCCTCGACGATCGTCAACCGTATTGAACGATTTTCATACAAGGTAAAATAAATTTGCGTAAAAAAATTTGCGCACTGCTGTTACTGATAAGAATATATAGGAAAAAGCAATTACGCGAATCAATTCGTAAGTTCTTGCGATGCGTCGTGCGAGCTCGTATATTTCTACGATGCGACGTCGCATCGCAATTTTGTGTACAGACCCTTACTCACACTATGCCAAAACCTTGCCTAGTTACGTGTCGGCGACCAGAGTGTGACCGATGTAGGGCAACGTCTAGAATAGCTTTATTAATAAAGAGCCATAGCAGGTATGAGTCGACCTGTCCCAACTGACGACGCGCATGCATCATCCATCGTGTAGCTGAACCTTATTTAACACAATTTCGTTCTTTTGATCACTACAACATAAATGCTAACCTTCTATAGCTACCATTTAGTGTCACTAACTCTAAAGTGCGCACACGCAATAAAAAATAACCCGTCATCAAACAAACATCACTACTAAATACTAAAATCTATTGTCAAGTACATCTCTATAATAACTGGTGACATAAAAAACCCGCGTGTCATCCGTACCCACGTGACCTGGCCAAGGTCTTCAGTAAACTTGTTAGAAGTTACCCCCCCCCCCCCCTCATTGAGCCCTCATTATGTAAGACTTCGTTGCATGCGTCCTACCATAACAATGCATTATGACTCATAATCGTCCAACATAACCTGATCCCTACGCAAACACTCACTACTCAAACAGGTGAACCAACATTTATTGGTATTTGAACTTCAGTCGTACAATTTTACTTTTGCTTTCAAGTTAAAGGAATTTGAGCTTTATGTACAGTGTTTAAGAGTAAGTTCAGTTGTAAATAAAGTGCGTGGGTGGATGCAGCGTGCGTAAGATCGTAACCGGTGATGCGTAAAATGTAGAAATAGGTCCACGACGTGTTTGCGAATGAATAACACAGTAAATACGGTGTGTGTACACATTATGATGGGTTAAGCTTTATTTATGGATCAAAATTCTTAGAACTGCCTCTTTGTACCAGTGGTGACAAGCGCGACTGCTGATCATGAGGTCCTGGTATCGATCCCCAGGTCGGGCAAAGTGTTATTGAGTTTTTCCGTGTGGAATTCCTCAGTCGCAGCTTGGAGTTTGGATTTGTGCACGATTGAAGATAATACGCTCGCTACCTATTACATGAGACAAAAATAATGGCGAAATGAGGTTGTTACTACACACCTCTGCCCAACCCTTCGGGGAATACAGGCGTGATGTTATGTTGTAATTCTTAGAAGATAATAATGAATTATAAAGTCTCGTAGTAATAAATAGCTCCCATGCCGAGGGCGGCAGTCGACCCGGTTGTAACCAGCCATAAGCTCCTCTTTCCCCACCCGTGGGTGTCGTAA
The DNA here is from genome assembly GCA_910594945.2 of Amphipyra berbera. Classification (NCBI taxonomy): domain Eukaryota; kingdom Metazoa; phylum Arthropoda; class Insecta; order Lepidoptera; family Noctuidae; genus Amphipyra; species Amphipyra berbera. The sequence goes on along the minus strand of OU343131.1, from coordinate 1,999,352 downwards.
GGTGACGAAGGAATAACGCAACGTCCTCCTCAGAGGCAGTCCGAGGGAGGTCATAGGGGTCATGTTCCCCTCCAAAATCGTACACGTGAAATTGACAAACCTCTTAAAAATAGATAAAAATTTTGCAATAAATTCTGATGTGGTCAACTTATTTTACTATTAATATGACCTCCCCTCCCCCCAAAGTCTTTCACTGCGACCGCGCCTAGTCTTCTTCTTCTTCTTCCTGCCCTTATCCCTCACTAGGTGGGGTCGGCACAACATCAACCCTCCTTGGGAATACACGTTGTGCCGTCGCGCGGGTGACCCAATGTGCTTGCTGATATTATGCACTGGGTCCCAAAATGATATGCTTGTCAATAAGAGTAGTCAAATGCTGCTTACATTTTTCTTCTTCTCCTAATATTATACTTAATATAAATATTAAATATCAGCAAAATGGAGTTTTATACCACAAATCAAACATTCACTTAATTACTACGCGGTATTTGTGTTAAGTGCGCGAGCGCAATTCGCTCAAAGGTTAATATTACAATATTTTGGCACGCGGGCATCCAACCGTGTAATATATTGATGATTGGAGAATGTTAGTTGGAACTTGTTCTTATGTACCTGCTGCTTGATACACAGTACAGTACTCGCAAAATGACGTGAGCTTTGCGATTTGACAGTTCTAAACAAGATGATTTATCTCTGATAGCTAAATAATAATATAATCAGTCATTTAAATGTATTGGATTGACATAAATTTACGACCAGGTGGCCTGCCCCTCGATTCAGGTGGTCTAATCCGAAAGGAAACGACGAACATTAAAATTATAAATATACTGTGGCGGCATCTATCACGCCACATGAGAATTACGCAGCACGACAAATGTCTAGCAGACTACAGCGACAACAATGACAGCTGTCAGATGAAATTCCACAAATCCTGCATCGCGATATCAAGATCTGACACGGAGTTAGTATATTATACAACTTCCCAACGTCAACCGTAGGGCAGTAGCCCGCCAGGCATAAGACCCGCGTGATTGGAAGATCCTCCCTTATTGTTGGAGGAACACCATACTTCGTTCCTCCATAATACGATCAAAGTAATGTCAAACAACGAACTACTAGATGTCAATTAACGTTTGGAAGTAGGATGAACGAAAGACAAAATGTCAAATCACAAAACTCGAATCGATTGTCGGATCCAGAACACATTCGTGGTTGGAAAACGTGCGATCCGACAGCCGACACTTCGTAGTCCATTTTTAGGAGTAGGTACCTACCCCCTTTAAATTTTTTCGATGAAGTCATTTGTCGATCAATTCGGTTTCGCATGCTTCAACATGTCTGCGCGTGCTATCGAATGCTTTCGCATACAGGATCCAAATCTTTCACAGGTGATGAAGATACATTTGAATGCGTCTATGACCTAAGTTTTTAAGTTAGCAAGTTGGATGCTTATACTCATTATTGATGCTGTGTGTTATTCAAGACAATTGACTCCAACAAATGAATTTTGGAAGCCTTCGTTCGCCCTATCAGGACAACTACAACAAGAATAATCCTTTTTTTTAAGTTAAACGGTTTTATCTTGAAATAACCCTGCAGCATCAGGATTTGAAGATTGAAGGTTGAAATTATTATAATGTTGTATTGTCATGGGAATTGAATTTGCGTGCGAAGTTTCAAGAGAATCGGTTAAGCAGAAGTAATTGAAAAATCTGTCGCAAGATTTGAATCAAATAAACAAACAAGTGAAGCTAATTCTTCTTTTCGAGTGGTTAGTGACTAACCTGGTGTCAGATTTTATGCCGGCCATGGGCCTCTGACTTAGCTTAACATGCCGTCGAGAAATATCACTCAGGCATGCCGGTTTCCTCACGATGTTTTCCTTCACCGTTTTTAAGCAAGTTATAATTCTACAATACGCACATGAATCCGAAAAGTCAGAGGTGCGTGCCTTGGGTTCGAACTCGAGACAGTCGTCAAATTAAAATTGTTTAAAAACACTTGAAATATCTAGTTTGTTTTTGGCAAAAATCATTTAAAATGCCTTCGAATACACAAGAAATGTATGCAAGTATTTTATTAAAATACAGGTAATGTTTCTAAACGAGTTAAGTAACGTCCATACAGTTATTACTTGGAGCCAATGGGAGAAACTAATTGCACCTTATCTTACAAAACTGTCCGGCCGAAGTCGTCGCAATTATTTTGTATAGCTAGAGATTTATTAATACATGTAAATTATACTTGTCATTTGAATCTGAATAAATAATAAGTGACACCATTAGACACTGGTTTAACATTAAGTAATAAATGTTACGGATTATCCAAACAAATTTTTATGGAAATTTTATCGGTAGCTGGTAACACTGGACAATGTTGGTAAACGAGAGTAGTCGTCAAGATGAATCAACGTACCCGACGTTATATAAAAACTTTTTTACAAAAAATTTAAACCGACTTCAAAAAAGAATAAAATAATTACCATATAAAATTAATTAACAGTTTCAGTAGTCGGTGCTGATCCACGCTGAACCAAATTGAAGGCACCGACTTCTGAAACTGTTAATTTTATATGGTAATTATTTTATTCTTTTTTGAAGTCGGTTTAAATTTTGTGTAAAAAGGTTTTTATTTTTTTCATTTTAGTGGCCTTAATTAAAACTTGGTTGGACCTACTAAAGACGCTGCTCGTAACATAACCACATCATCACAATATGCGTACTGTTCGTCATTGAGGAGTTCCATAGCCTATCTCCGAAGGTCTTCATCAGATCTTCACCAAACTTAAATGGGACCAACTTCGAAGTATACCCTATCCATTAAAAAAGAATCATTAAAATCGGTTCACAATTGGCGAAAATATCGATAAACATACACAAAAAAAAAAACATTCATACAGACGAACATAGTAACCTCCTCCTTTTTGGAAGTCGGTTAAAAAACAATGGTCATTCGATGGAGAAGAGGATTCTAACAGCCGAAGAAGTCTGAAGTTTAATATCTGATTAGCTCGTCTGATCTTGTATAAAATATGTAAATTATTATATTGTGAACTAGCTTCTGTAACTCACCTCTAACCCAAATATAAGTACTCTCAGTGGTGGAGAGTCTATATTGGTTTTAATTTACTTTATTTACTATGCTCGCAATCCTGACGGAACGATATTAGTAGCTATAACTGTAATGATAGATTGACAGCCTTGTTGGTCTAGTGATCAAAAGCGCGACTGCTGAGCATGGGGTCCTGGGTTCGATTCCCAGACCGGGCAAAGTGATATTGGGTTTTTCCACTAGAAATTTCTCATTAGCAGACCAGAGTCTGGATTTTTGCCCGGTTAATGGCAATAGGCTCGCCCCTTATTACATGGGACTTAAACATAACTGGCGAAACGAGGGTGTTACTAAAAATACCTCTGCCGAACCCTTCGGGGAATACATGGCATGATGTTATGAAGATTCACCCCTACATGAATCTGTTTGTTGTCTTTTACAGAATGATATTCTTCTATGTTTTCAAACGATTTTAATTAGCTTCAGTTCGTGTGTTGGTTTGTTTCAAATCTTGCGACAGATTTTTCAACTACTTCTGCTTAATCGAATCTTCTGAAACTTCGCACACAAATTCAATTCCCATGACACTACAATAATTATTATAATTTCAACCTTCAATTCTCAAATCTTGATGTTGGGGTACTGCAAGATAAAGCTGTTAATCTTAAAAGTTTTTTAAGGAATTATATTTTTTTATAGTGGTTTTGGCTTTTTTCCCATTGTACTCAAAGCTTTCGATTTTATCGATTTCTGAAGAGATTTGGTTCAAAAAGACATTGGAGAGAAAAACACATCTCGCAAGTCGCATTATGATCAAAAAGTGACATTTGCAAGGCAATCAGACCTAATCCCGAAAAATTATTCCCCATTTTTGAACAAAAATGAAAACTTATTCCCCATTTTTGAACAAAAATGAAAAATGAAAATGTCACTTTTTGTTCCTGAGCTCCTGTCAACTTATATCGCTCAGTATAGATAGTTCAATCTAGGAAGAAGAGCCTCAGTCTTCGCCTAAACGCGTGTTCTCTCTCACTTTTCATCTTAAGGCCTCGTCAGTCACAGAGCGTGGCTGGGTGTGATATTCACGTCGCGTGTTGATCGCTTGCTCTTGGCGTGCGAATTACTATGACAATGTATGGAAGACGCCACACAGAGACTCACGCAAAGCTTGGCGTGGTGTAATTCGCACGCCAAGAGCACGTGATCAACACGCCACGTGAATATGCCCAGCCACGCCACTCTGTCTGACTAGGGCTGAGTGAGAGAGTACACGCGATTTAGACGAAGAGTGGGGCGCGACTTCATGGATAGTACTTTCTGTAGATAGTTTCTTTTAATATCTTCGCGAAGGAAACTAGCTGATAGCTCGTATTTTATAGTTTCCACTTCAATAAGTCCGTAGAAGCGAAGAAATGTTTCAAAAATTAGATTTGAGATCCGCGAAATTTCAACACTTGCTTTTAGATCTCAAGTGGATTCCACTGAACTGAAAGATATTTCCTGAGAATGCGAGAGTAAAATATTAGATATATTTTCATTCAATAGATGGCTATATCGTACTGTGACGATATCGTGCATCGTACAGTGATAGCCGACATTAAATGACTTCTTCTTCTTCTCGTGTGGTTAGTGACCTGGTGTCAGAGTTCATGCCACCCAGGTGCCACTGACTTGGCTTCACATGCTGTCGAGAAATATCTCTCAGGCATGCCGGTTTCCTTACGATGTTTTCCTTCACCGTTTTTAAGCAAGTGATAATTATACAATACGCTCATGAATCCAAAAAGTCAGAGGTGCGTGTCTTGGGTTCGAACTCGAAATCTATGACTTGACAGTCTGACGGTCACACCACTGCTTAAAAGTGATCTTGGCATAACTAGAGAGGTCAGTGATCACCGCTTCGTATGACCCTTGAACGTGTCTAAACTTACATCAATATACTTATAATAAAACTCCACCGGTACTTATCTTAACTCCACAAGGTTAACGTCATCTAGGACTTCCTAAGTCTGAAAGATTACCTGAAAACAAAAAAAACAACCTTGTTGAAACTATTTTTGTAACCAATCTTCTTCAATCGTCTTTCGATTACATAATAATATGATTACATGACAAATAATAAAAATAGCAATTGTATTTCGTAGATTGCATAGATGCTAATCGTGACGTCCTGGCTTCGATCCCCAATTCCAGCAAAGTGTCATTGGGTTTTTCTGTGTGGAATTCCTCAGTAGCAGCCCGGTGTTTGGATTTGTGGGACCTATTACATGGGACTTATACCTCTGCCCAACCTTTCGGGGAATACAGGCGTGATGTTATGTTATGTTATTACATAGAAAATGCTTCGTGAGTATATAGAGGGTGACTGAAAATTTTATTTATTTTTAAAGAATTACTTATTCATAAGCCTTTAACGCAAATGATAATCATCTAAAAGTTGCTACAGACTGCTGTAATGCAATGTAATGTAATGGTGCGTCCAGACCTGACGAACGCGCCGCGAATGCGCCGCTCGCGAGGCTGCGCGCGAGAGGCGCGCGGACGGCGCGCGAGCTTTTGTACGAACATGAAATGCACGCGCGCAGATCGCGAGCGGCTCGCGAGCAGCGCATTCGCGGCGCGTTCGTCAGGTCTGGACGCACCATAACATGAAAGGTACGTAGTACGCACGCGTAGTGTGCACGGTTCGTGCGCGCAAGGCGTCCACACTATGGAAATTCTGTTACATTGCACGATACAATGCGACAATGTGGACGGCAAATTCTTTCATTGCGAGTTACGTTACATGTTACATTTCGTAAGTCTGTACCCGGCTAAAAGCCAGAGATGCAGGCCGGGTTCGAACTCAGACCCTCCTGCATGGAAGACAAGAGTTGAACCGCTAGACTATCAGTGCTTTTCTTTTTCCTTTCTAAAGTTGATATAACAGTTACTACCTTAAATAAACTTTCATTCACCTGTACCGATACCCACGCGAAATGACCTGGTACAGAAATCTATTATAAGTCGCCTTTGAGCGGGCCAAGCAGTCTATTTCTGGCATCCTTAAGGCATCTTTTACTCCGTCTCTCCCCACCCTACATTTTCCAATACAATAACCCAAAATGGGTCAATGAACCCTAGAAACCACTTAAAAGTCAATGCAAAGATTCAGAGGTTTACCCTAATTAGTTGACTTCCAAGAAGCGCATGCGCGGAATTCTGGAGAATTATATAGTAACTTGACAGTTCAAAGCAAAATAATGTTATCATAACTAAAACTAAAACCCTCTTATTACGAGAGATGGACTAAGAAAAACCTCGGTTTTAAAATAGCTCCATCTCTTTTTGTTATATGACGTTAGCAAGTGATGGATATATTATAAATCTGGGTTTACCTTAGTCTTGGTTTAAACCATTTTTTGTAATAAGCGCCATAGTGTTAGGATAGTGAACGATTTTACGAAAAGAACGAATGAAAAAATAGTTCAATTTATATCAATCTCTATAAATTCGTTTGCAATATAAGAATAAAGAAGAAACACGGTATTCATGTTAAAAATAATAAAATGAAATAATTTACGTTGTTTGTTTTGATAGTAAAGTTATTAAATTCAATAAAAAGTTTGAATATAAGTCAGTCCATTCAATTTCGTTCATTCTTTTTTCCACCTCTCCACTGGGTGTAAACGAAATCATGTAATTCCTTCAAACCTCATAATGTACTGCTGACATAGATTAAACCTGCATACTTTTGGGTTCAATAAAAAAAATTACAACATGTAAACATGGGTTCTTAAAATGAGGCATTTTAGCGCCCCGAGTTAAATGACCGCACGGCGAGTGATAGCCGCGCAATTCACCTTGTATAGTACGTTCCATCCACAAGTCGCGCCCCACCCTTCGTGGATGGAACGTACTATACCTTGTGTTGTCAAAAACTGATATCCCTCCACCTGTCATGTCAAGTTCTGCATCGAAGTTAAGTCCAAGTATAGTGTGATTTTATACAGCCAAGCTGTCCAATTTTTGATACATTGTAAATTATATAATTAACACTCCACTCCCAGATCTTAATCAAATCATCACTACCTACTCAATAAATACGATCTAAATGACAAATCCTAGATTAGCATATGAGCCAGCTGGGCCGGTATACCACGACAAATGTCACTTGACTTACCAGCCGTCAATATGTTACAAATTATATAATTTGTACGCTTATTTCGACAAATCGCCCACACAACATAATTAACTTAAGGATAAAATATTTGAATATTAAAGTGCACTAACACCTTTTATAGAGGTACATAATTGACAGAAAAAGATTTTAATAAAATGGTAAAACTAGGCATTTTTTTTTATTTATGTCATATCTGTGTTTCGTATTTTTCCTATGTTTGTGTTTGTCATTCCTATTGACACGATGATTTGTTTGTAATAAGACCGTACTAGGCGGAGCTGGACTGCAGCGGTACGGCGCAGCACGGCGCGGCCACATATATTGCTCTTATACCTTTAAACGAGCAATTCTTGTATATATAAAGAAAGAAAGAAAGAAAGAAATTTATTTGGCACGAAAGCAGTCAGACACACAGACAAAAAATTCATAAGAGACAAAACAAAATAAAAAATAAACAAAAAAAAATAAAGTATCTGTGTGTCTAGCAGCTGCACCAAATAGGTTCAGTATATATATGTATATATATATAATTTGAATCTTGGAAACGCCTCCAACGATTTTCATGAAATTTAGTATGCAGGGGGTTTCGGGGGCGATAAATCGATCTAGCTAGGTTCCATTTTTAGAAAACGTCGTTTTATCCGTGTTTTCAGGCAATGAAAAACTGCTACAATAACATTACAATATGAAAGTAAATTTCGCCGCCATCTGCAAGGTTAAAATAGCTCAGGTGGGAAGTCGGGCGGTCCCGAAATCACCAGACTCGGCTCGAGTCCAAGTGGTAATTTTTTCCCTTTTTTTCAAGTTCCTTCTTTTTCTCTTTTTTTCGTTCCAAAAACACGATTTACCAAAAAAAAAACCGAGCGATGCTCGGTCATCCATGTACTTATTGCTTATACAACGTGTATCGGAAGTGCGTGGTTATATTTAAGGATGTTGTTTGAATTTTATTCAGAGCAATATTTGATAATTGAAACAAAAGAGATCGGCTTTTTTTCGACTCTCATTTATTAGGTCAATTCGTGTGGCGAGCCGAAAAAATTTTGAAGTCAGGAATAAAGATATAAAAACGAACCATTTCTTCTGCGTATTTGCCGCATCAGTTCGGGAGTGAGGTTTCTGTGCGTACCGAGTACTATTATTCTTAGTTAAATTTCTACTTCAACACAGTAGAACTCTATTAAAATTCGAGCTATCAAAGTTAGAAACTGGGTCTTCAGTTACAGATCTCCATGCAAATTCAAGTCGGCCAACAATAAACTTTAATTATACAACCTTTAAGAACATTATCGTCCGTCACAATCTCGACCTTTAACTTCACCTACACTTCAGGCCCTCTAATGAGAACAAGCAGATACATAGGAATATATAAAATAATAATAAACCAACGCCCTTTTCTAAGAACTTTGAAACGGAGAGCGGTCTTAGGTCCTTCACATTTTACGCAACAAATAGGTACCTATCTTAAAACAAACATACTCGTTACAACCATTAAACTTCACACTGCGTCCTATTTTCAACAACCTAAGGTTCATAATCGATTGACAATTAGTTTCTTGTATTAAAAGTGTTGTGTGTTACTTCTGTTAATATTTTTCGATGACATTAATAAAGATTATGGGGATTAGGGATCGGGATGACATCAGTCGGTAATCAGTTGGAATAATATACGTGCGAACAAAATATTACCTTCTCAGTTTATCTATTATTAATACAAGGTGATTGGGGATTATAGATCCGAGAGTAAATGGAACCCAAACCTTTATGGGTCCGAGTATGGAGACGCGGAGGTAAGCGCGGAGCGTGATGCGGGGCGAGTAGCGGACATAACATAAACATAACATCACCTTGTATTCCCCGAAGGGTTCGGTAGAGGTGTTTTTAGTACATCCTCGTTTCTAAGTCCCATGTTATAGGGGGCGAGCCTATTGCCATTAACCGGGCACAAATCCAGACTCCGGGCTGCTACTGAGAAATACCTAATGGAAAAACCCAATAACACTTTGCCCAACATGCGGAACGAACCCAGTTTAAAAACAATGTTACGATTTGTCAAGCAGCAGCAGCGACAATCAGCAGTGATAGCCTAGTGGTGAGACCGTCGGTCTGCCAAGTAATAGGTCTCGAGTTCGAACCCGAAGCACGCCCATGGGCGGCATAAACTCTGACACCAGGTTAGTCACAAACCACACGAAAATAAGAAGAAGATTTCTCAAACCAGGCCAAGTTAAGGAAACAGGTATTTTGTAATATAACAGTTTCGTAATGTAGGTAAACTTTTTCTACTACAAGAAAATAACAAGAACTGGAACAGTTCCTTAGGAAATCGAACAAGAAAGAAATTATTAGTAAACAGTGTTTGGTAACTTCAAACTTTTCTATACTATAAAATTTGGGCAAATTTCTATGACTTAAACTTTTAGTTAGGCATGTCGCAATTCAAAAGTCACACAACAGATTCATATTACAAAATATACCATTGAGACCTCCTGTTACACCGTATTAAACTATGGAATATCCGTCAGAAACAATGCTTGATTAAAAAAAAGAGTACATAAATCTAACTTCCTCGTTCTTCTAGTCTAGTGGTAACAAACGCGACTGCTGATCATGAAGTCCTGGGTCCGATCTCCAGGTCGGGCAAAGTGTTATTGGGTTATTTCGTATGGAATTCCTCAGAAGCAGCCCGGAATTTGGTTTCGTACCCGGTTGATGGCAATAGGCTCGCCCCTATTACATGGGACTTAAAAACGGCGAAATGATAGTGTTAATACACCTCTCCCCAACCCTTCGGGGAATACAGGCGTGATGTTATGTAAATAAATATATTATATCATGTAACACGAGTTTTACATACAATCATTAATTAAACATGTATACATAACAGTGTTTAAGCGAAAAACTTAATAGACATCAATCACGAACGTGTTAGAAAAAAGACAATTACATGCAAATCTGATGACCTTGCAAGTAATATGACAGTGATACGGACACGACGCTGTTTGAGTGATATACTGCGTGAATATTGTATGAAATTAGAAAGTTGCGTTGAATGACAATAAACAACACTTAATATCGTTTTGTAGTAAAGTTGTAGTAGCAAAAGTATCTGCTTGTGACACCGAACTGTAATAGGTGAATATCTTTTCACAGATAGAAACACAAAATATTTTGTCTTTGGTAGCAATGTGACTGTGAAGGTGGAGGTGGAGGCTAGAATAACTGCAAGTTACAAAATGAATAGGCCAATTTATTAATTGCATATACAATGAGTAGGATAACTAAAAAAATAATTAAGAAAGAAAGAAAAAAATTGCGTCTTGAGGTGATACACATAAAAAAACCACCAAAAAGTATCCTAAAAAACACAAATAAATAACAAAATCAAAAAGTTTCGGAAAATATGCGTCTCATTCGAGCAAATCAGCCATCACTCGGCATATTGCTGTGACACATGTACACAGTATAGCAGAACCACAGAGCTAGTTTTCAGCGACAGACTTCTATTTGTATAGAACGAAGTCCCAACTTTTCAGTTCGAAAAGTGTTTTACTTGACTTGATATATCCCTACGCATATACACAGCTAGCAAACGACTAGTTCATTCCAAATTTAAATGCAAATCAACGTATATATTTTTTTCATTATGGAATGGAAAAATAAATCTGAGAGCTTAATCGATGACATAATTATTATTTGAATCTAAAAAAGGTAAAAGACAAAAGAACTGTATAATGATAGTAATAACATGCTATTAGAATGCAATAGTAATGATAACAATTCTATGTATACGGCAGTAATAAACTACATAGTACACGTACTCCGTAATTTAGAAACCTATAAAAAAAAGCACTAACATTCTCAAACGAACTCTGCTACGAACGCAATGAAAACCCCAAACCCTCCATAAACGCGGTCGTAAACCGCTACTCTTATTATGCATCGGTGTGACAGTCATCCACATAATAAACACTAAGCTGTATTCATTTGTAACATATTAATGAAATCGCGTTTACATGACTACATACGCTTTCACAACGCATCCGATGAAAAATGTATGTTTCTTACAATGTAGAGACGACACACGACACAGAATTTTTCAAATACTTGTAACAGGGATTTGTCAAAACCCGCGACGCTGGTCACGGAAGTGCGCGCTAGACCACCAGAGGTAATAATGTACTAAATTGTTCATCTGTAATAATATATATTATTAGATACGGATTGGAAAGGAGGAAAATTGATTGGATAACAATGATTGGTCAATAGTTAGAATTGGTTCCGATACTCGAAGGATTATGTACTGTCAATAGTACCCTGCCGGATATCATAAGAATACACATGACAGTCGTTACGGGTATTCAGAAGCCCTAAAGTCTGACAACCGGTCTAACCTTAGAATATCGGTATTGCCCAGTAACTGGGATGCGGAGGTCTGATGGCAGTCGCTCTGTGTAAAATACTGGTATTCAGCCGAAACTTGTTTGACTGGAAGCTGACCCCAAGATAATTGGACGTAGTTAAGCGAAAAGGATCCAAACCACAAAATTATCGAAAATGAGTTATTTATACCAAAATACTCCTTAAACTTCTTAAGCCAAACTACACATAATAACATTTTAACAAGTAGATTATATTATACATTTGTCCCTTAATTACAATAAAACCAAGAAATTTAAATCAAAGAACCAATGAAAAAATACAGTCTAAACTTAAAAGTTGAATATCTCATAACTGTGTGGGTTGGATCCTTTTCGCTAAACTACGTCACTACTGTTGACAACGGGGGCTATTATACAATAAAAGGAAAATAAAAAAAAAACTCCATCGTCAATGGTGCCGATTCTCTTATTCAGCATCTAAACTAAAAATGGAGAATTGCTATCTTTTACTAACAGACAGCGCGAGAAAAGGACGGTGATAGATAAGAACTAAGTTAGAGATGTCAAACACGTTCAGACACGTTCTGGCATGTCGTCTAAATTTGTACGGAAATTTTAGTCAGTTAATTTTGACAGCTCTCATTTACGTCCGTCTCTTTCTGATTTTATGAGAGTAAAAAAGATGACAATAGCCTAAATTATGTTAGTTTGTACTTAACAGAATCGGCGTCAATGTCTTGTGAATCAAAAACTAAAATGTTAGCAACTTTTAGACATAGTGCAAACAGGTTCTATTTAACTTTTCATACACCGTATCTTCAGTAAAAAAACTGTTCTATTTTTAAATAAACACAGGCTGGTGACAAACCTGTGGTTGCCATTAGTATGCCCAGACCAAAAAAAAGGAATAAAAGGAACCTGTTCAAAATTCGCTGAGACGAGAACTACAGAGCAAAGGTTCCGTAGGACTTATACTTAGAAACGTTTTCCTTAAGGAAAAGGTCTGAAGTAAAATTTGTAGTTTATACGTTTTTTGTCATGTTTGTGAAGTTAAATAAATTAATGAAAAAGATTGCAAATCGATTATAAGTTGAGTAAATAATTAATTCTGGCATAAGGCTGGATTTTATTCATAACTAGCTGCCCGGACAGACTTCGTTCTGTCAAAAGTTATTGGCCTGTAGTGGGAAAAGAAAAGTGCTGTTTTCCACGCAATTTTTATGTTTTTTCTCTCCAAAAGAACCTCCCTTGTGCCTTAAGGAATATATAAAAAAAAATAACCAAATTGGTCGAGCCGTTCTCAAGTTTTACGCTTAGCAACACATTTGGCGATTCCTTTTTATTTATATAGATTTAGGCCTAAAATTTAAACTTGTACAAGATTGGCTACAAATTCTCCTCTTTCACGTTAGCTCCAAAAAATTTCATCATTAAACTGAAAACTTACAAAATATCTGCCAAACGTCTTCGGTTTTAGGCGTATACTTATGGGAAAGTTACAGGCGTCTTCCACTATCGGACATACGTCATAATAATACCTGCACGTGCATTTTCACTGCTTCAAAATTTATCATATATGTCGCTGCAGCATTTTGGGCTACAAGGTCAAACACATCCGGCACTCTTTCTAAATTATAAGCTATTTATTAATTTTTTTAAAGTGGAAACACGTTTGCTTTCAATTTCATTTCAGTACAACCATCTACGAGTAGATTTTCTTTTCAAATTAGAAATAAAGTAGGAAACGTGCAGCTACTCTCTATTTTATTAACTCCTAATTGAGACACAAGTGCTTCTAACAAACAAGACAGTGGTTCCAGACCCACGGGACTCTAAATGTCCTAGCCGCCATATCAGAACAATTTTCTCTCCAGACGTCTCCTATTTATTCACATTAAGATAACAATCCTGCGATAGAAAACAAACTCTATTACAAACACCATAAAATACAATATTAGTTGTCAATGTTCTGACACATTCTTAGAGACGATCACAAAGGAATTTGTTCCTTATTTTTTTAGCAATGGAGTTGTTTTTAGTTTGGTGATGTTATTTGAGGTCACTGGAGCATTCCCACACCCTTGGAGGCAACAGGTCCTATTGATCGTGGCGCCATCTACAGTCGTAAGGGAACTTGTAAGTTTCCAAGTTGCCAAGATTGGAATAATTGTTGTTGGGAACAGCTAAGTGGTATATAATTGTGGACCAACTTGGACAGGCCTGCATCCGGTAGTGGAGTTGGATAGGCCGAGTTTATTTGTTGGATGATTAATTATTAACCTTATCGCTAATGATCGCTAAAAATAAAAGCATAGTTAATCATTATTCCTACTGTACAGCACTATCCCAAAGATAATTTTAATAATGAATAGACTAAACAAACGTAGCAGCATCAATTCGCATCGTTGTATGAAAATTTTCACATCGATTTAACTTTCGCATGCTGTAAGTAAAATGCTTTCGTAGCATTACCTTCATTACACACGATTTCAAAGTTGATGCAGATAGGTACGAATGTTTTTAAAACTATTCAGCATTTTACGAATTGGTGCTGATTAATAGAATTAGTCCGTGTCAAAGATACAAGTTTTATTTTTATTTTAACCATATTCTTATATTAACCATTTGATGCTTAAAGCTGATAGTATTGCAATTACGTATTTGACAGGTTGTAAATCCATAGCCTATCAATTGATCCATTTGTTTGTTTTATCTTTAAGGTGTCATGCCGCTTGCGCGTGCATTCGTGCAAGTACCAATGATCAGTACTTGCATTGTCTGCAAGCGACATTACCTACTAATGTCACCTTTGAAGTAAGTTCTGAGTGAAAACCAAATGAATATAAGTACAAGGTTTTCCCCAGATCCAGTTCAATGTAGATAAATCATTCTTTTTTCCAAATTCAGCGTACAATATCCTTTTTCGACATACAATACCATCAATAGGAGTGTTCCAATTATGACAATCGCTCGCCAAACACACCGATTAGCGCGTCACGATTTTAGCGATTGATGTTTGAACAGAATCACCATTATTTGTACAAACTATTGTGATTTGAACGAACATAATAATTACGTTTGCTTAACAATTTGCGTATTTTTTTGTATCGCGTGTTTTTTAGTAGATCTGTGATGTTTGACTGCATTGTGATTTTTGTGTGCCTTGCTTGAAACTGAAATGAATGACGTATGGGCGCAATTTTGGGTCAGTGAGAGTTTTCAAAGTAGGTTTTTTCATAATTCTTATAGAAATAGCGAAGTATATCCCCTAATGGGAAGATAATAAGTTCTAAAATCGGAATAGTACATTATGAGTACAACAAGATGGATCTTCTTACATTATTAATTCTCCTTCTCTCACACGATTCACTCCATAAACTTAATTATATGACCCGTTAACCTGAGGAAATCCTCATGGATCCTCTACCCTGGGGAGGGTGGAGGGTTATGTCTGACTCTTATCGACTAAACCCACCACGGTGTTCCTCTAAGGACCCATGGCCGGGGTTGCGGGATTCATTATTGCATTCACAGCAACCACGATTAGGGTAGGTATACGTCATATACCCATATAATACAAAGATAACACAAAGTTAATACGTCATCATAACACAAAAATTATCCTCTCATTTTTGGATTACCTTTCAAATTATGGATTTCAGAAATATCTTGCGATTCAAATATCATTGAAAGTAAATAATGATAAAAGCCACATCCCCATGAGACGATGTCTAAAAACAATTACGTTAATCTCTTAATCAAAGATAATAAACAGGATTATTAATTATGAAAACATAATAATATGAAATACAGTTTCACGTGAAACATAACACTTTTGAACACGAGAGGCTACATGGCTAATCGCTAAGTTATTATTTGAGGCGTTGAAGGCTAAAAATTACGGTTGAATCAGGCAATTACAAACAAATTAATTTATTATTAAAGTTATTTACTATAGTAGGTCAATGGGTGCTATAATAAGCCTACTATTATTTGATAGAAAGATTGATTTAAAATGGCTTATAATGACTAAGATTTTGTTGTTGCAGACTTCGGTGATATTTGATGTCATAAATCTTTATTATATTTATGATGCAAGGGTAGGGCATGTATAATAATAATTTATGAGAGCTTCAACAAATGTAGCCTCAAGTTTTGATATATTATATTGAACACTGGCCACGTAAACGCATCAAATATACGGTGAACAATTGTTCTAAAATAAATAACTACACGTGAAAGTGGCAATCACCAACCGCATCCGACATTGTCGAGTCCAATTACATAAACAATCGTCGATTACACGAAATATATCGAGTGTCGCATCGACGCGCGACCTTGACAGTGTCACGGTTGCGAACACGGTAATAACCCCCGTCGCCGCTTGCGCACTTGTCGATGTACTGAAAAATGTTTCAATGGAAATTATTTTAAAATATGTATGTGTATGGGATATTTTCTCTTCGTATTATGTGGTTAGATGATTGTGGTTTGTACTGTGGTTAAAATAATCGTTTTGTTTATATCGAGGCTGTGGTTATTGGGTGAGCAGGTCATTATAGACGGGCAGAAGTAGTGGTGACCTTTATATTTCATTTCAATTTATGTAAAGTATCTACAATCAGCGATCGAGAAAACTTCTTCAAATAACTAAATAGGCAATACCTAGACGTCGTATTTACTAATCTATTTACATTGAAAAATTTAACTATTTTTCATGCCTTATATACAAAATGATATAGCGTGAGGATCAATTATTTTGAGCTTTATTATTTCAGGAGCAAATTCTACATCTGTTACTCCTTCGTGCCAAAATTTAATTTGATCAATTTAAAAAGTTTTTAATTAGGCTTACTGCATTAGTGCCAAGTATAATCCAACAAGTCTTTACTACAAATTTTTAATCTCCTAATATGTTATCAGACTCAAGCCAACAAAAATCCAAACAACAACACAAGTAAGGTGTCAACGCGCCTGCGCGGGGAGAGCGGCGCGGCGCGGGCGCACGCGACGCGCGGCCTTGTGCGCAGTTCCGTGAAAGGCGATCGGCTTAGCTAACACCAGTGTAGGGTTGCACCGGCTTGCCTTATTGCTTCTCCTAATAAGATGTTTTTTGTTCATGTTATTTATATCGGTTTATACGTATAAGTAACATACAATAAAGAGAGATAGTTGATGATACGGTTATAATACCATTGCACAATATTTTGATTAACCTACGCAAAGCAAAATCCGTGTGCCACATTTAAAACGCAAGGCAGCATTTCAACTGGCCCCAACATAACAAAATTATGTTTCGGTCTGACGGGCCACAAAGGAAATGCAAACGCCTTCGAAATTCTAATATACACCTACACTTTTTGCTAGGGTTGCTGCAGTTTAGTAGTCTTTGTAATACTTTCGGTGGTTTAGGTCACCTTACTTTGAAAGGCAATATAAATGCTAGCGTCAATGCAGCAAGAACAAAGCAAAAACTGTCATCCCTTATGATTTATTTTTACAATTCTTTGACGCTATCCAGTCATAGTGATTCTCCCGGTAGCTAATTTCATTGACGGTTGAATTATACTTTATCTCAATTTAGACACAAGGCCTATTGAGAGGATTTGCGTGCAGAATTCATGAATATACAACGCAGGTATTTAAATTGTCTTCTTAACAAAACGTTTACTTTACCTAACAAACAAACATGTTGTTTGAATGAACATTCACGGGTGAATTAATTTATATTTTTCACAAAAGATTTTTTTCTGGCGCAGTCAACCGCTTTTATAATCGACCTTTTGGTTGCGTAGGCTGTAAGGTTCAAAAAGTTATTGTAACATATTTTTTCATCAGCAAAATATCACTCCAAAAACTTGAACAGTATTTTTGTAAACTTTTATCGAAATGGCTGAATTTTTTTTAATACGATTTAACTCCATCATATACAAATGTTTGAACAGATAATTAGATTTTGTGACGCAACGTGGAACAGAGATAGCTTACGTTCAGTAGTAGACTGTGATTTTCATTGAGTTGAAAAATATAATTGATTTCTTAACAAAAAGGCTTCTATGAAAGCAACGAACAACTAGAATTTACTGTATTACTACCATACAGGTAAAACATTACTCAACAACAAAGAAAGATTCAAAGATTTTAATTATGATCCCTAAACTTCCTAATGCGTCAGCCCTATGCAGTGCAGCTTAACAATAACTCAGAGTCGACGTACGTTTCGTGCGGCGGCGCTGCCACTCGTTATATTTACTATTTACTTTCGATATCGAGCGCTGTCGAGATCGGTATCAACTTGCCAAACTAGATTTCCGTCGTGTGCTTAATGTTATGGTAATAGAATTATCGTTCAATAATTCCTTGTTATAAGTTCCGAATGGTTAGAAAGGCAATTATCGGATTGTCATAATCCCTGGAAAGGATTATGAGAAGGAAGGAGTCTGGTAGCATACACGCACGATTCGTCAATAATTTCATTTTCCATTTATAAAACAAACGTATCGTCCTGAACACAATCTTGATTAAGAATCTATTGAATATTTTGTAAAACTGATACCCCACGTATGTAAGGACTTATTGCCGCTTTAATATATTTTACATCATCACCGTCACCTACTTTCTGAATCTACCCTCTGTTGAATATGGGCCACTACTATGCGTGCCAAATAAGAATAGTACTGTCAAGACGCCATTTTGTTCCGCAATACTCAAAGCGTAAGGTGTGCAAAAAAATAAATAAAGAAATTATACTCAGTTTAATTATTTTTAGTTCACTTTTTTGGTATTTCTAGTCAATTTACGCCAAATGAATTATACAATAATTATATTATTATTATGGCGACATATTAGGGTGACCAGTAGCATTTCGTGAAGTTAACTATATTATTCGTTCATTTCTTTAATGAATACTGTTTTCAAATATTATTAATTTATCCAAAATTATCTATTAATGGAATTCGAGAAATAATATTTTATAAAAATGAATATAAATAATAATGAAATCTATAAATAAAAAAATATAACATTTTTATTTTCACAGTTTCTTTTTGCTGTCCGTACTAATTTGACAGCTATCGTGTGAAGTTGTAGCAAGCGCGATCCTATTCTTATTTGGCACGCATAGTACTAGTTTGTATCATTTTGCCCGATCCTGCGCTATCTGTCATATGCCAAAAGGCGATACCTCAATATTTTGTTATCGAGTTTTTATTGCAGCTGATAGCTTGAAATATTCTGTACCAAATGAACTAGGCAAACGAGCCTTAACTCAATAATCAAAACATTAAGAAAAAATAACGCTAAGTAATATTTCTGTATCCCAATTTTTTTCTAAATTCCTGTAAAAAAATCTAAATTTTCTCTCAAATTGATTTGCTGCATTTCTGCATATAAGGGGAGTGATTGCGTCAATATTATGACCTTGCACTCTACCTAAAGTATTCAACCCATCGCGCATATTAAAAATGTACCCTAAAATTGTTTATTTCAATGCTCCCAATGAATCCTTCGTAGGAACAGAAGCAATTCAATATTTCTAAGACAGAGTCTTGAATAGTTTTGCTAAAAGTTCATCCCCCAGCAAACCGCCACGCCATTTCCCACGTCTACGAGAACGACAAGAACATACATCTTCTATGAAAAAGTATAGTTTACTTGTATGAACACTTCGCTGGTACCGCAGCTTACCCCATCGCTCACACACGTAGAGCATTTTGTAACAACGGTTAGCTAATGTCTCACTTTCTCGAAGAGAGTATTTACATTTAAGTGTAGCTGATCTACTAAGAAAATAAGGTCTAGAAATATAAGATAACATAACATCACGCCTTGTATTTATGCAAATAAATATTTAGAGTATGAGTTTTTTTTTTATTTCCCGAAGAAGTTAGGCTGAGGTGTTTTAGTAACACCCTCGTTTCGCCAGTTATGTTTGAGTCCTATGTAATAAGGGGTGAGCCTATTGCCATCAACCGGGCACACATCCAAACCCCGGGCTGCTACTGAGGAATTCCACACGGAAAACTCCAATAACACTTTATTATGAGTATAACTGTAAATATATTGCGTTAAAACGCATTTAAAATTGAAAAATTCGACATAAAAAAGAAATACTCTAACAGACATATTTCTAATATGAAATTCTTTCGAATTTTCCAAGTGGAAACCCAGACATAGAAGTTATTCCTGCATTCGTAAGGCGCTTTATAATATCATCAACAATATTGAAATCTTATTGAATATATGAATGCAATATCCAGACGCAGATATAGAATTTCAAGTCCCGAGTGTGTGTGACCGTAACTGTTATTACAATATTTTTCATTCTATAATGGTGGAGAAAAGAATTTTAAACCGACTTAAAAAAAACACTACTCCAAACAAAATGATGAGTACTACTATAACAGACTCTTCTTCTTCTTCCTGCCCTTATCCCACACTAGGTGGAGTCGGCACAACATGTATTTCGTGAATCCATGTTGTTAGAGGTTTTGGCTTATTGTTTTATGACCGGCCGCCTGCCTGACATCAACCCTCCTTGGGAATAATCGATGCGCCATCGCGCGAGTGACCCAATATGCTTCCTGATATTATGCACTGGGTCCCAAAATGATATGCTTGTTAATCTTATCGCCAACAATTAAGCAGACTATGTTCTTCTTGGTGGAGTATACTTGAAGTTCCTCGACACACTCATTCAGTTTTGCTAGGGACTTCGGTTCTGACACATCGTAAACTAATATAGCACCGTGAGCGTCTCTGTAAAAACTTGATGTCAATGTTCTGTATCGTCCCTGTCCCGCTGTATCCCAAATAACAAGCTTGACTAACAGACTATGAACAAAAAATGAAACCGTATAATAATTGTATAATATACCTACCTAACGTTTTAATTATTTTCCTGTTTACATCTTTTAAAACAAAACTTTAAGGTCAAACTATATTTAGGGTAACTGTACTAAGTCTTTTTGCATGTTTTTGTCCGAGTTTGATAACGTTATTGTGTAAATATGTTAATTTAATTGATATCGTACGGTAAATGTTACGACACATTTTTAGGTAAAAAAAAATCGGTTTAGTAACGTTTTTTGGATTGGATTCTGGATCCTGGAATCAAAATCCAGTAGGCCTAGCACGAATGCTAACAGCAGTGATAGCCTAGTGGTGTGACCGTCGGACTGCCAAGTCATAGGTCTCGAGACCCAA
The DNA here is from genome assembly GCA_910594945.2 of Amphipyra berbera. Taxonomy (NCBI): domain Eukaryota; kingdom Metazoa; phylum Arthropoda; class Insecta; order Lepidoptera; family Noctuidae; genus Amphipyra; species Amphipyra berbera. The sequence continues at coordinate 1,978,553 of OU343131.1, read as the reverse complement.
GGCACGCACCTCTGACTTTTCGGATTCATGTGCGTATTGTATAATTATCACTTGCTTAAAAACGGTGAAGGAAAACATCGTGAGGAAACCAGCATGCCTGAGGGATATTTCTCCACGGCATGTGAAGTCAAGTCAGAGGCCCGTGGGCGGCATAAACTCTGACACCAGGTTACTCACTAACCACACGAAAAGAAGAAGAAGCACAAATGTTGTCGAGTTAGTTACTAACGTAAACTTAATGTAAGTGAATTTTGAATCAGAAATACTCATTTCGCACATACTATTTAATTAAAGTGAAAACTTTATTCATATCTATGTATGACACAAATTGTGCATGTCGCAAAAAAATAAACACAAAATGTTATAGGACAGTTCTGTTTTCGATTTAAAATTCTTATTACATGGGACTTTACCGGTGAAATGGGGGTGTTATTATACACCTCTGCCCAACCCTTCAGGGTGATATTATGTTATATCACATAGGCGTGATGTTATGTTATTTTTACAAACATTCTATAATACTTTATAGGTATTAAATAACAACGTATAGGCTTAATACCGGATTGATTAACGCGTTTTTCCTCCACACCCGACACATCAAGGCTTCTAATCACATCCACTTCCCCTTAAAAATACTAATTAGTTACAAAAAAAATACTAATTAAGTACTACAATGAGTATGTTTACATCATACAATTAATTAAGTAATGTTACGTGCTTTTTTTTAAATTTAGTTTCCATAAATAATAGTCGAAGAAAATTTAAACAAAAATGAAACCTGCTGGTAGGTATCTTTTCCAAAACATTTTTTACATGACTTTAGATCCAGCCGAAGTTTGGCTGTGCCCTATGTTCAGCAATATATTCGTCCCTATCATCATCACGAGCCTAGCTTTTTCCCAACACTGTTGCCTTCGAATCTAACCCAATGAGACTGAATGTCTGTCCCACTATCTTTATGGGACCTAACACCAGCATCGACGTACTGCCACCACCACTGCTTAACTTCGCAGACTACAAGCGTGACAGCCACGTTATGTTAACTCTGTACAACACGAGTGGCGATACGCAGCGTCCTTCTGACGTCACGTCCGGTTCATGATCGTCGCACGCGCAGATCACTGTCATTACGATGATTGACGAGAGCGTCCTTCGTCAAGCGCAACGTGCGAATAGTATGTTTTTATTCTGTTTTTATATGGCAATATTGTCGTTTTTTTGTAATATCTATATCTATACTAATATTATAAAGAGGAAAGATTTGTATTATTGTATGTAACGAATAAACTTAAAAACTACTGGACCGATTTCAAAAATTCTTTTGCCGTTAGAAAGCTACATTATCACTGAGTAACATAGGCTACGGGCGGAGCCGTGAGGACACAGCTAGTATCGGAATAAATTAACCATACAGACACTTGATCGCTATTTGTTTTTAGTTGTATTAACCTTTCGGTGTACGATCTGCAGCTAAAAATAAATGGCGACCAACTGTGTCTCGAGCAACTTACGCACGGTTCCTATAAACAAAAACGAATCGTTTTGCTTACCAATGGTGGCATTATTATAAGCTTTTATTTAACTTGACTTGTTAGTAAGTATGTTAGTGCGGGACAAATCTTGAAACTGAATTTTGAACCACTTCCTCTTATCCTACGGAGTTGAATTTTTACATATTGGTTGAGTTCCGATGACAATGCATTTTTATGGTAATTTATTGCCTAACTAGGACATATAAGTAGATTGGTAAGCTAATTTTACCTGGAGGGAAGGTTTACTGTACAAAGCTATGAGGTCTTTGCTTCATTATTAGTAAAGATACAGGAGTTTCAATTTTAACCAATAACGCTCCGTAAATTATAGGAATCGGCCATTACTGACCCATGTCGGTCAGCCTTATGCTAAATACAGTCAAAGACTGACGACAGATCCGCATAACAAAACGTCGTGCTTTGTATTCTTCGAAGGGTTGAGCAGAGGTGTATAGTAAAACCTCATTTCGCCAGTTATGTTTAAGTACCATGATCCATGTAATATGGGGCGAACCTATTGCCATTAACCGGGCACAAATTCAGACTCTGGGCTGTTACTGAGAAATTCTTAATGGAAAAACTACTAATTATGCTTTCTTTTGTTTTCTCGTAGAAGTGAATATAATATGTATTCTTTTTGAGAAATACAAAATTCTTAAACCATAACCATAAAAACCTAATAACACTATGCCCGACCTGGGGATCGAACCCAGGACCCCATGCTCAGTACTCGCGCTTATGACCACTACATCAACAAGGCAATCAGTCAGATCTTTCCCACGCAACTCACATCCCGTTTTTCGTCCTTCATACTACTTACATTACTTAATAAATTATTGCGAGCATTAAAAAATAAACAGGTACAAGTAACAAAACCTTACAATCAGGTATAAGACCTTAGGCGTTGGTACAACTTGAGTACTTTTTTTCTTTTTTTTTTTGTACCAAGGTTTGATGACCCGGAAAATCGTAAAAGTATTACGTAGGTACATAATATTATACAAACTTTAACTGAGTACGATGCTTGTGCGTTCTTAATTTTTATGTAAAAACATTTTTTTTTTTAAATACAGGTGCTTTTTCTTTGTTTTTTTACTGAAAAAACGTATGTAATTGTGTCCTAAAGGAATAATGATTCAACAGTTTCGAAAATAGCGTATTAGTGGTTTTACGCATACGACATCACTGTACTAAATAAATAATAGTTCTTTCAAAACACTATTTTCAAATAACAAAGAAAATGTTTGCATGACCGCCTTGTTGGTTTAGTGGTCGCAAGTGCGATTGCTGAGCATGGGGTCCTGGGTTCGATCTTCAGGTCAGACAAAGTGTCATTGGGTTTATCCATTAGGAATTTCTCAGTAGCAGCCAGGAGTCTGGATTTGTGCCTGGTTAATGGCAATAGGCTGGCCGCCTGTTACATCGGACTTAAACATAATTGGCGAAACGAGGGTGTACTAATAAACACCTCTGCGGAACCCTTTGGGAAGTACAAGGTGTGATGTTATGTTATTATATTTACATTATCGCTCGATATCACAACGATATCTTTAAACGCCCAATTAACAAGAAAATTCGCCACGTCTGCTATGTCACAACTAATAAGAAGCTTGAATATACAACAATCGTAACGCAGATTGCAGATATAAAAAAATAATAACACAGAAAATATCCGCGATCTGTTTGGCGTCGTTAGCCAAATGTCAAGGTTGTTCATATATTTAAATCGCACTATTTTTGGACCAGCCGTTTTGCATATACGTATTATTTATTGTCACGTACGTATTGACAATGCATTGATAGAGTTATGTTTTATGAGATACATAACATTCACGTCAATGACTACTGTTGTATAATAGGCTAGGTTAGGTTGAGTTGAGGTGAATGCAATAGCGAATCCCGCAACCCCAGCTATAGGTTCTCGGAGGAACACCATAGTCGGTAAGTGTCCGACATAATTCTCTGCTAACCCCAGGTCGGAGGGCATCTATGAGAATAAACCTTGTTAAAAGAAAAAAGGAAGGTAAGAGGAGAAAAGAGGAAGAAAGAGGAGAAACGAGGAGGGAATAGGGAAAGGTAGGGGGAAAGAGGAGTAAAGGGAGACTAGAAAGAGTGTCTCTCTCTTCGTTAGGTGTCGCATAAGAAAACTATACAATGCTATTCGAAAAGAGGTAGATACTAATCCGAAAGGATATTAAAGTACCCATAATAATAAATAACTTTTGTTCAACAACTTTCCTCAACAGTCAATATTTTTCAAATATATGGGTAGTTGTTCAAAGATTTCATAAAAAGGACACTAAGGAAACTCTATCATTAGCTATGTTTACATTTTAGGTCATATTTGGGGTCACTAATTAGTAGCTCCGTTTTCTAATTACAAAATTTAATTTTCGTATAGAAAAAATAAATAACTCTTCTTACTGTAAATTCTTATTTATTCTGAGGTACAGGCCGGGATTGAACACATAGGTACCTTAATGGGAGGTAAAGCGTTCACTCGCTAGGCTACCACTGATTTAATAAAAGAGAATGTTCATATATATAGAAATCCTAACATAAAACTGTCCTCAAAAAGAATACACAAAGTTCCATACACATCAAACACAACAAAGGGGAAATACAATCCAAAACTTAACGAAACAAAGTAGCTACCTAGCTACACAACATAGCAGTTTAACTACCTACTATTGCCACAATTTCTTCAGCATCGTACCTTTCCCTTTACGTATCAATTGCTCGAAAGTACTTACCCGTACCTACTTCGCAACGCGGTAGAGATGGTCTGATCTGGAGTTAGGCCAAACTTGTTGGCACACTACTCGGTTACCTAACTCTTCTGTTATATTTTTGTATTAATTCGATCGGCGTTAAGGTAGGATAGGTACTTTGTTACGTCAGCTTGCTAACTTGTGTGTCGGTTAATTGTTTTATAGATAGGATTTGCAATTTAATTGATAGGACCGGTTGTTAGAAATATTCCTAAATATGGAATTATAAGGAAAAGATATGGAGCGGTATTATCCATACATCGACAAGTACAGTCACGTGTAATAATATGCATACACATAGCAAAATTAAAAACCGATTTCCTTCTAAAATGTCTGTTAGAATTATGAAATATTCTACACAAAGTTTCTACAATCACATACAAATTACAGTTTCGAATATTTTTTAATTAAATTATATTCTCTAAAATAAATTCGCTTTTTAAGTGCGCTATGTGTATACATCTTATTACACGTGACTGTACATAACGCAGTTTATTTAATTTAGTTTCATCAGTCGGGTGGAGGGATATAGGTGTAGTCTTGGTACCGAGCTGCAGTATTGCAGTTTGGGACGTAAAATAACATTGTTCGGATTTAGAATGCAGTCGACTTTTTATAGATTATTTTAATTTACTAACCTGTCGATATGAACGGTGAACCAGAAAATAGGAGCGGAATGGTCACAAGAAAGAACACTCAAAGGTGGTGAGGGGAGCTTAGTTCGTTCACTTTGCTCGCTTACCAGCATACGTTGCCACTTTCGACCCCCTAAATCGACCGAGTCGCTTCGCTCGCTCTTCACAAAAAACGGCCAGGCACGTCATTTCATGGCTCCGTCGCCTAAATTCGTATGTCAGATTAGTCCTGTTAAGGCTTATCGCATAGACGAACATAGTGTCCATCGAACTTTATGTTAAACAATAGGTATTATGTTGATCTACCAAAGACCACCCACACCATAGACCTTAAAAACCACTCGTTTATAACTAGGTTAAGAAATCAGCATCCAAATAAAAAAACCCAAGTTTTATTCTGCAGCAATAAAACGAGAACGATAGCAATGAACGATATCAATTTAAGTACACGTAATGTGACTAAATCATCGTTTAATTCGGCTGCTATGGAACGAGTCAATAAAATGGCAGACGTTACTGAGATTTTGTTGCGAAAGTTCGTAATGAAACAAGAGGACGGGAACGTGAGTCATTTTTGGAAGATGGGTGTGGTAGATACAATGGAGGACACAAGAATGTTGGGTGTGGTGGATACAATGGAGGACACAAGAATGTTGGGTGTGGTGGATACAAGGGAGGACACAAGAATGTTGGGTATGGTGGATACAATGGAGGACACAAGAATGTTGGGTGTGGTGGATACAAGGGAGGACACAATAAAGTTGGGTGTGGTGGATACAAGGGAGGACACAAGAAAGTTGGGTGTGGTGGATACTAGGGAGGCACAAGATTTTTTCTGTGGGGTCTATAGGGAAGACAGGTAAGTGTACGATCAGCGTCAACCACCAGGGGGTCACCCCATACCCCTCGTTTGCCGTGGGCATGTTTCGTAGCGTAAAACAGGCTTATTTTCTGGAACTATTACTGGTTTTTATCATTTCCTACCTTCGATCCTGTCAATACCTAGCTTTCCCGGTAAATAAATCACGGATACTATCTGTTTTTTTAGGCTATTTCGAGGATATGGCCTTATTTAATCGACATTTTTTATAGTTTCTTACGTGAATAGTTAAGATACTTTTACGAAAAAAATAATGATATAACTTCGTGTGTAGTAACTATTTAGACAGTGATCGTTCTGTCCACAGAATCGCCTTGCGTGTTTGTTTCTTTGTCTGCTCAAAACCATGAAATACTTTTATTCATAAATTAAGGCGTTTATCACAATCTCTTACCAAATAGTGTGGCTATTACACAAATGAGACGTGTCACGAAGGAGCGAGGCGACGCGACGGTGACGCCAATTGATAGAAATATACGGGAAATGAGCGTGGACGCGGCGTTTATTGCTTTGTTTGTGAGATGCCGTTGGTTTAATGCTGAAGGTAGCAATAATGAATATCGCAAGTGATAAATAAAGCTTAATATTTCAACTAGATTTTGCCTAGCTACTCTAGTGGTGACAAACGCGATTCTTGATCGTGAGGTCCTGGGTTTAATCCCCAGGTCGGGCAAAGTGTTATTGGGTTTGTGGTAGTCGTAGCCCGGAGTTTGGATTAGTGCCCGGTTGATGGCAATAGGCTCGCCCCCTATTACATGGGACTTAAACATAACGGCAAAATGAGGGTGTTACTATACACCTCTGGCCAAACCTTCGGGGAATACAGGTGTGATGTTATGTGTTTGATTAGCAATTTCCACTTGGACCACGTTAGCCAATATTTTACCAAAGCCTTTTCAGGTCACTTGTCACTGAAGCGCACCGTCATGTCTTTCTCCATGATTTGACGAGTTCCTTCTTTTACGATGACCAATATTTTTAGGCCTTACTTTGTATTAATTCTGAAGGTTTCGCTAATATTTTGGAAGTAAGACCTAAAGTTTATTTCTCTATCATACCCGAATAACAATGTGGATACATTCCCGAAAATTTGGTCCGCTGGCAGCGTAGTTGTAATCGCAGTTAGTGTGACTAATAAAGTGGGTAAATATAATATTATGCACATTGTAACGTTGACATATTTAATTTTCAAATACGCCATTCCAAAAGAAAATGAAAATCGGAAAAGACGCCATTTCAAAATGGCGTCGTTAGTTCCACTTTTGGCCACTGAGCCATATAAGACAATAATTGCTTACATTAACTGTTTGTATTCGACAAGCAGGCATTTGGAACGATACGATGTTGTCACATCAAAAATAATTGTACAGTGCGCGTCAAACAACTAGAAACAAGATGGCGTCGACTGCCAAACTTGAGGGATTTACGAGTACCCACTGAACAGTTCCACTATCCACCTCCTAGCTACATCATCAGACCTTGAACACCAAATGCAATCTATTGGACTTATCAAAACGAATCATATGACGCGAACCTCACATAAAGCGCGCAGTCGGTGCCATCTTAAAATCCATCTTTAAAATTATTTTTACGACTGCATCGGCGTTACCGCTTCGTCCCCTATGTTTCCACGCTCACACTATATGCGCACAATATTCTTCGTCCCAGCGACTGATCACGAACTGTCCAATATAATGCAATTGTCGTGATTCACACTATCCTGCACCACACGTTTATTTTATCACTTTATATAGACTCTAACATTATCTTAATAAGCGCTTAATCTTGGAAAACCTTCCTTCGAAACCCGACCTTAATTCTAACCTCATAAAGTAAAATTTTCAGTGGAATTTTATGTCAAAGCTGTTACTTTTTTCAATAGAAATATAATAAAAATACTGCGGTTATTGTGTGATACACAAAAGGGGTAAAATGAACATAGGGACCGCAACGCTGTTGATAATTGGAAACCCCTTTTGCGAGATGATTGTGTGGTGTATTGTCAACAAAGATAAAGGTTTTGTGTAAAATTGGAGGTTAATACGATTCAATTTTAGGACCCTGTGTGATATTGTCCATGGTATAATAATATAACTCTGCCTGTTATTCTATACCCGCGATTTTGTCTTTTTAATTTCTTTATTCTTTACTTGTTCGCCTTTGGCCCTAGTCTCACCTGATGGTAAGCACAGACAGGGTCTAAGATGGAGCACACGAATCCAAGGAACAGAGATATAGAGGGATTTCCCTATACCCCTCTGGCTCTCACATACACACGACGGAAAACAGTAAACTGCTTTGAACGTAAATGTGTAGCTAGCCAGGCGGACCGTATAGATCCTACCACCAAGCACTCATCTACGTCACGACTTATGATATTTTCCCACCATTAACAATAAAGATTGACAAAAGAAACCGAAGCTTATTGGTTCATCAGTAGCTTCGACGACACGTTTGGTGCAGTGGCTGAGCGATCGGCTTCTGCGCTACGGGTCGTGGGTTCGATTCCTGCACGAAACAAATATTTGTATGGCCTACAGATAGTTGTTCCGGGTCTGGATGTTTGTGCTTGTGAAGATTTGTGTTTGTAAACGCACCCACGATACAGGAGAAATCCGAGTGTGGGGCAAAGCTTAAAAAAAAAAAGTACCTATAACGTAGATAGGTAGAGTCACGTAATCTAGCTGTCACAGGAAGAAACTACCTGTATTGTTATAGGTTTTGTCAAATCTCGAATATTAAATTTTGGTACTAAACTGCACTGAAGAGGGATGTTATAGAAATCCTGAATTCGGTATTCGGATAGTCTAGTAGTCAGTATCTTCACAATAAAGGGGAGAGTCTGTTATTTTGGACCATTTTTAAAAAAATGCGGTTTTGAAATGCTTCTTTGAAAATAGCACAGACAACAGCTGTATTAAATGAAACTATATTTATTTGGCTTCACATATAATTAATAAAAATCAACATAATTATAGCAACACTTAAGATAATCATCATTTTATGAGATCAGATATTTGTTTCAATTTAACCAACCGGTAGGATTAATTGGACCACGCGGTTGGCAATTTGGACTTAGAGAAAACTTACCTATAAAACTAAACAAAAACACTTTTAAGAAAAATATCTCTCGAACTACAAACAAGAACGATAGAAATTCTAACTTTGACTAAAAAGACTTAAAAAAAACAGTCAAAATTCTGAATAAGTTTGAAAACGATTAATTCAAACAATCATCACAAATATCGAAAACAACAACAAACAACAACAGTCCATTTTAACGGACCATGTGTGGTCCATTTAAGCAAACTATTTACTCGCATAAAAAAACGAATTTGACAAGAACACAACCTATCTAAGCCGGCTAATGTTTATCACCAGTTAATTGTTAATGAATAACGAATCTCAATTAAAAATATGAATATAGACAGCTTACCTTTGCCTTAATTACACCACTAGCAAAGAACACCAAAATTTACATTAAAAGTAATGAAATTCGTTTTTCGTTAATGACAACTAGCCGCGCTGTTTTATGAGAAATCCAAAATGGCCGATGTGTAGTGAACTTAGTTGATTGTCGTTTGGCGTTGCCAATTATAAAATCAATATACTACTAAACTGTTATTTGATGGTGGTCCAACTTAACGAATGGTCCAATATACCAAACCTTCCCCTATATATTGCTTGAGAAACAAAATGTTCGTATTATGATACTACCAATGATTATTATCAGCCATTAGGAAAGCTGGAGAACGAACTTGAGGTAGACAGGATGCAGAACTCTGAGATCCTGATTATGGCGCAATTTTTGATAATTATATGAATTCCTATTAGAAAAGTTTGACATTACTTCTATCGAGCTTGTGTCAAATTCCTATCTCTAGCAGCATAGTGTCGACAGTGACCGGGAGGATAAAAAAAAACATAGCAATTACACCCGAACTCCAAATGCACCGAAAATTCTTTATACAAAACCAATCAAATATGTCCACTATTATATTAAATTGCTCATAATGATGACATTCTGACGTATTATTCTTCAGTACAAGTAGAGGTCGCTACGACGAGCGTGTGACCTTTGGGTCTGTCATATTGGTATTGTTAGCTTGGAAATGCGATGACACTGCGTCGCTGTTATATATTTTTATATAGGTGAATAGACATGTTTCGACAGGTCAGCTTTAGAATTCGAGAAATATTTTGATGGTTTATAAATTGCAGAAATTCTATGTTCTCCTTTCGCACTAATTCTACATCTGCTATAATTATGATCTATGAATACCCTTCTTAGTACAGTGGGGGTTACAGTTAGTCATGCGCCTTAAGGTCTATTTTTGCTTGCACGGTGCAAGAAACGAACTATTTTACCGGCTACGTATTGCCAAAATTATAGAAATGAAAATACAAATATTTTTTGACAGGAAATTAGGGTAACATGGTGACCGACACAAGTAATGTCAATTTATTTAATCATCGATTTAATTGATGTCATGGTTTTTATAACAAAACTCCTAAAATCAAATCAAAGATACTACGTCATATTGAGGCAAAAAACAATTTTGTTCTTTGCTACTAAATAATTAAACATAATTTTCCATGCACTGGTCTGTTTCTATCAACAGTTTGAAAAAGTAACATGTGCCCGCTATGTGGGAAAGGAATGAATTTGAAAACTGACGAACCTTTTCATTCCCTTACTGTACCATCGCAGACATTTGCGGTGAACCACTTTTCGACCTTGTTACTAAGGCAATAAGGTTGCAAAGTGATTCACCGCAAATGTCCGCGGTTGTACATTCAGTGTTACTTCTGTACGAGATCAACCCAATTTTCCTTCTACAAATTGTGCAAAAACACCCCTCCCCCACCGTAGACCGTACGAAAACAAATGGTAATCCTATTAGGGCAGTCCCCACGTGCCAAGCTAACTACATAATAATCACGCCGGGAGCCGCCTGCCAATACCTCAAGGTCCATGACACGCTTGTGGGTTTTCATTGAACAGGTGTCAAATTTTGGTAAAAAATTGCGCGGACATAAAGACCAAAACCAAAGTCCCTAGCAAAACTGAATGAGTGGGTCGAGGAATTTCAAGTATACTCTACCAAGAAGAACATAGTCTGCTTAGTTGTCGGCAATAAGATTGACAAGCATATCATTTTGGTCACCCGCGCGACGGCGCAGCGAGTATTCCCAAGGAGGGTTCATGTCAGGCAGGCGGCCGGTCATAAAACAATAAGCCAAAACTTCTAACAACATGGATTTATGAAATACATGTTGTGCCGACCTCACTTAATGTGGGATAGGGGCAGGAAGAAGAAGAAGAAGAGATAAAGACCAAAACGGTGGCCAAAACCACGCGAAAGATCTATCAGACTATCGTTTTCCAATGATGTTGAGATCAGCTCAGTTGAGGGGCTGATAAGTCAGTCAGTTCCGAAGTCATTTGTCTACGACTCACGCAACGAGAGAAAGAGATGCAAAACGAATCGGTCGACAACGGGCTTTGAGAAACATTCTGGACCAGGGGACTGTACGGCTACGGAGCGACTGTCATCTGATCTCCACAACTCATTAGGAAGTTTCTACTATGGAATATTTAGTGATGTTGTGGCCTTAGTAACATCTTTACATAGTATAAAACAAAGTCGCTCTCGCTGTCTTTACGCTTAGATCTTTTAAACTACGCAACGGATATTAATGCAGTTTTCAGCAATAGATAGTCATTCAAGAGGAAGGTTTATATGCCCCACATTAGTATGTACATTGCACCCGTGCGAAACCGGGGTAGGCCGCTAGTAAATAATATAATCTAACGAAAAGCTTCCTTATGACTGCCTTGTTGGTTTAGTGGTCGCAAGCGCGACTGCTAAGCATAGGGTCTTGAGTTCGATCCCCAGGTCGGGCACAGTTATTGGGATTTTCCATTAAGAATTTCTCAGTAGTAGCCCGGAGTTTGAAGTTGTGCCCGGTTAATAGCAATAGGCTCGCCCCGTATTACATGGGACTTAAACATAACTGGCGATGCGAGTGTGTACTAAAAACACCTCTGCCGAACCCTTTGGAGAATACAAGGCGTGATGTTATGTTATATTTATAACCTACTTTCGTCATCTACTCTATTAAGTCATGGGAATTTTATATAAGTACCTACCTATCCTTAAACATTTAAAAATCTTTAGGACGTTAAATTTATAATTACAATTTAATAATCCACTGCCGTTTTCCTTAGACCACGTTTAACAAAAGCCCCAAAAGACCACATAAAAATACACCATGTAGAGCAAACTGATAGCCACACCGATAACCTGCGTACCTTAGCCACTGATAGGGCCATGCAAAACGCTCGATTGAAGAGTACTTAATACTTTACGCCCTTGAGCGAGCATCCGCCAACGCAATATCGATTTTTTACGTACATAGATTCATTTACAATAAGGCTTCTCTGTCCACAATGTTTGTGTTAAAACATCTAACAAATCTTACTTTCACACTCAAGCAAAAACCTACCATATCACCTACAGACAAAGTTCAATTTTGTATAGTCATTGTTGTCGCTTACAATGTTATAAGATAACATAGCACTTACGAAGTTGTGACCGAGTAGCAGTAATTAAGTATAGGCATTAGTTCTCTAACAGACGACCTTGTGTAAGATTCGATTTCTACAAGTTGTTTGTGAGGAAGTTATTTGTAGGTGAAATTTACTTGATGAGGGACTATATTTCTTCAGAAGAACAAAGGGTCATTTGTGTTACTATTAGGCTTCTTTTCGATTAATGCGTCTAATACCAGGTTCACACGATTCGATTCTAGTTAATCAACTGCCAAATCGCATGCGATTTGAACCGTCTGAACAGACTTTCAATCAAATTGAATCAATTTGAAGGAACAAAACATCGAACCGTGTGAACCCGCTATAAGAAAGAAAGAAAGAAAATTATTTATTTAAGTCTCGTTACAGACATACAAATACATTAAAAGAGAAATAAAACAACAAAATAAAATACTTACATGCAACGAGACTAAAGAAGGAACTCAGAAGAGTATGTATCAGTAATTATTATTGATCCCACATAAAGCAAAAGCGTTACGTCAGCAGCATTCAGTGCGAAAGGACCAGTTCTTTCAATCACCTGGGCAAGCGGATTGATGATTGCAGGACCTGCGATCCCGCGTGTTGACTTGTAAGTATATTACACACATTAGCCTGCATTGTTAGCCTAAACCATTTTTATTCTAAGAAGAGTCCTGTGCCCAGCAGTACAACAACAATGGGCTGATTCTGCTAAGTTGTTAAGTGTTTCTTTTTCTTTTTATTCTTGAAAAACTATTTTTTTTCAGCCGTATGCTATGGGACTAAATAATTTGCGTGGCGGATTATGAATGGACCACCACCACCACTGGTATGTAAACCGGTGCTTATTTCTTCAGAGGTAAACGATAGCAAGAAATTTCCACTAAGAGTATGTCGACCTTATGTAAAATGATGTTACGTTATAGGTATGCCTTAACGGTACATAAGCATGGATGAGTATGCGTGTGATCAGATTACTGACACATCGTATACATTTCACTTAACCCGGATTCTTTAAACATCTACAATTTAAATGAGAAAATAAACAGATAATTAAACTGGGAAAGATACTTGAATTACCTAATTAACGTAATGGGAGGATGTAATTACCACTTTTCTTGGATCCTGTTCTTGGATTTAACATACTCATTCCTTTTTTTATAATTAGTATGTGCGTGGGAAGACTGATTAAGAATACAATTCCCCTCCGTCGTCGGGCAAGCGAGTATTTATTGGCGACGAACCTTCTTCTTCTTCCTGCCCTTATCCCACACTAGGTGGGGTCTGGCTTATTGTTTTCTGACCGACCGCCTGCCTGACATCAACCCTCCTTGGGAATACTCGTTGCGCCGTCGCGCGGTTTAACCAATGTGCTTGCTGATATTATGCACTGGGTCCCAAAATGATATGCTTGTCAATCTTATTGCCGACAACTAAGCAGACTATGTTCTTTTTGGTGGAGTACACTTGAAGTTCATCGAGTCACGCATTCAGTTTTGCTAGGAACTTTGGTTCTGACACATCGTAAACTAATATAGCAACGTGGGCTTGGCGACGAACCTGGCCTCATAAATTATGCCCGTCAATAGGCTCGCCACCTATTACATGGGACTTAATGCCAGAGGTGAAACGGGGGTGTATAGACTGCTGTAATAGGAGAACACCTCTGCTTACACCTTCGGGAGATACAGGTAAGGACATGTATAAAATTCTATCAAAGAGTTTTTAAATGATTGGGAGAAGAACCAATAATATATTTTTATAAAGAATGTGTAAAATACAAAAGCTCCTAGTTTTAAGTAAAATTTGCATGCTGTTGATGATGGCTAAATGGGCTTTGAACTAATTTTTACCATGCAACACCATTCTATGTACCCTATTTATTGCAACTAAAACAACAACAGTGATGGCCTAGTTGGTGTGAACGTCGGACTGCCAAGTCATAGGTCTCGAGTTCGAAACCAAGGCACGCACCTCTGACTTTTCGGATTCATGTGCGTATTGTATAATTATTATCACTTGCTTAAAAACGGTGAAGGAAAACATCGTGAGGAAACCGGCATGCCTGGGAGAGATATTCCTCGATGGCATGTGAAGCCAAGTCAGAGGCCTATGGGTGGCATAAACTCTCGACACCAGATTAGTCACTAACCACACGAAAAAAAGAGTAAAGAATTTGAATTTGGATTTTATGTGTGTTTTTTTAAGTCTAGGCTTAAAAGTAAACTCGATAAGGAAGTCCAGGACATTAGAATACTATAGGTATAATATCATTGTTCTGTCACCTCGACTCTGCTACCAACAAAATGACGTCAGTAATATGCTCTTTCGTTCCCGACCCTTAACAAAAACTTTAATTCGAATTGTCACCTTCAAAAAGAAACATAATGAACATTATGAAACAAAAAAACATTGTTAAAACAAAATGACATTCATCGTTATACAACATGAGTGATGAGTTACAATAATTCACATCTCATTCATAAAAACGTTCAAGTTTAAATGAGACAAGGTGTGGAATCTGAGGAAGTGTGATTTGTCAACAAAGTGTCAAAAGACGCGAACAGCATTCGTACTCTCGTTTGATGATAAAATACTCAAACGATTTAAGCTGCAGTAATTATTTAAGTAAATGATTGTTTAACCAGAGAATTAATGTTGATGAACACCAACTTAAGTGAGCTGTCATCTAACCAGTGTTTAAAGGAAAATATGATGAAAATTGTGTCAATAACATGAACTGAAAATTAAATGTAAGTAAAAAAATTCATAAATTATTATGTATATCCTTTTTTCTAATAGCCTATGGAATGTCCTACTGCTGAGCAAAGGCCTCCCTTTTGCCTTCCAAACCTCTCTATTTTGTGCCGTTTCTTACCATGCAAGCCCCACAAACACGTCTAGATCGTCACGCCACCTACGCCGCGGCCGACCTCGACGACGACGTCCTCCTTCAGGCGTCCAGTAAGTGACGATAATATCCTTTACAATCATTAATGTATGAGATTGACTTATGGCATCAGACAATCATGGCACTTATAACTACCATTAACATACATTTAATTGAAAATCCTATTGTAAATAGTCAAATATCTCTAATCCTATTCACTAGAACGGCTTTGTATGTAATTAGTTACAAAATTTAAGTAATGCTTAAAAATATTAAAGTATTAGGTAATGTCGTACGCCCTGGGTTAAATAAAAAATGCTGTAATGGTATTTGCAAGACAGATAAATAAAAAAAAACAACTTGCAGCTACATTCTGGTCCTTAGACTCAAAGGACCAGATGTAGCTACAAGAATTATCCGCCCACTTCTAGCGTAAAGACTATATTAAAGCAACAGCTTGTTTCATTCATACTCTTAGAAAAATACTCATTCAACACAGAAACACGTTAAAGTACTAACAAAAAATAAGACAATAGACCGTGTTCTCAATAAAAACAGTGTTGTATTTTGATAGAACAAGTCTCATCTTTATTTTACGTGTACTAGTTCTATCTTTACACTGTTTCACGTGGTTAAGCATATTGCCTTTGCAAAATGGAAAGGGAATAGAAATGAGTATAATATATGAAATAGTATAGTAGTGATAGCCTAGAGGTGTGACTGCCAAGTCATAGGTCTGGAGTTCGAACCCAAGGCACGCACCTCTGACTTTTCGGATTCATGTGCGTATTGTATAATTATCACTTGCTTAAAAACGGTGAAGGAAAACATCGTGAGGAAACCGGCATGCCTGAGAGATATTTGTCGACGTGGCACGTGAGCCAAGTCAGAGGCCCATGGGCGGCTTAAACACTGACACCAGGTTTGTCACTAACCACACGAAAAAAAGAAGAAGAATGTCTTAATTAATGTTCAGGAATGTACCTTTCTTACTTACTTACTTAAATACCTCGTTGGTCTAGTGGTGGCAAGCGCGACTGTTGATCGTGAGGTCAAAGTGTTATTGGGTTTTTCTGTGTGGAATTACTCAATAACAGCCCGGAGTTTGGATTTGTGCCCGGTTGATGGCAATAGGCTCGCCCCCTATTACATGTAACTTAAAACATAACGGCGAAATGAGGGTGTTAGTATACTCCTCTGCCCAACCCTTCGGGGAATACAGGCGTGATGTTATGTTTCTGTTAATAAGCAACACTTGACCCGTACTACATAGCTAATGGCTTACATTAATTAAATTTTCCTGAAAGCGCGTCCTGAATATTTCTTATGAATGCTATCAAAATATCGGGCCGCTTTCAGAATACCATTACAAGATAAGGTACAGAAAACCCACTTGTAAAACGGCCGATTAGACTTCCGATCCGAATCCGAGAAAATATGATCCGAGAAAACTCGGATTCAAATTTATGAAAGGATCGGATGCAGTACACAAGCGTTCATAAAAATAGTAGTAAATAGTGTAGCAGTGATAGCATAGTGGTATAACCGTAGGACTGCCAAGTCATACGTCTGGAGTTCGAACCAAAGTCACGCACTGACTTTTCGGATTCATTTGCGTATTGTATAGTTATCACTTGCTTAAAAACGGTGAAAGAAAACATCGTGAGGAAACCGGCATGCCTGAGAGATATTTCTCGACGGCATGTGGACTTGTGAAGCCAAGAGGCCAAACTCTGACACCAGGTTAGTCACTAACCACACGAAAAGAAGAAGAATCGTTGAGAATTGTTCACGGTGGTCCTTCTGAATTCATATTTACTCTGCTAGACTTGAGAATTATGAAGACCTCTTGTCTAACAATCCTTTTGTGTTCGACCTATTAATAGGACATTGTTTAGTATTTCGGGACAATAGAAATGCTTGTACTTAGTTGGGGTTTAGTAACTCAGGCATTATTATGATGAGGTACAAAATTGTTGTTCCATATAATGTTTTTCCATTTGGCTGTAAGTAATGTTCATGGACGCTGTATCCACTAAATCTATTATCTGTAATGAGTACTTGTCTGTGCTGTCAATCAACCCCTATAGTTTGTTAATTATGGTAATGGTTGCCATGGTGATTTGTGGTGAGGGACAAACATGGTTTACATAACATATACAGGGTATAAACGAAATCATGTGAAAAAATATACAAGAAGTAAACATGTGTTTTTAACGTGAGGCGTTTTAGCGCCCCGAGCTAAATTACAGATTATGATAGCCGTGCAATTCGCTCGGGGCGCTAAAATGCCTCACATTAAGAACACATGTTTACTTCTTGATATATTTTTTTATTAAATCCTTACTTTCCCGTGCAGGGTTAATCTATGTCAGCAGTACATCACGATGTTTGAAGGAATTACATGATTTTGTTTACACCCTGTATACAAGCAGTCGAAGAAAAAAAAAACTGTCATTCAGGTGGGCCGTCGGCTTATTTGCCAACTTAGAGATAGAATGTTTCACGATCAAAGTTCTGGTTAACTATTAGTCAATACATTGAACTTTAAACAGCTTTTGTCAATCCAAATAACTTTCTATAAACGTAATCTCGACCTTTACCTACCAATCAAATAGTACCTCAAAATCAATATTGTAACATTATCTGACACACATACGATAATAGCAATTGCAACCAGTTGCTTCAAATTATGAAATAGAAAAAAGACGAGTAGCAAAAGAGATTGTTGTAAAGAAAAATATTTTAAGGCCGCGGGTACACTGTGAATGTCGAAAGCCGATGGCCGACAACATCTAATAAATTAAAGAGAGAGATTGCCGAGATTACACCCGCATAGTTTTTGCAATAACAATGACGGGTATCGATTTTCTATTAGTATAAAGTTAGCAAACATAGCAAGTGGAAAAATACAGAGAAAATAAATTTGAAGTTTTTTTGGCACGAGTCTGGGTTGCAATGTGACCTTTTCCAATTTAAGTCGTTATCTCGCTGATATTGTTACAGCCATTTAAAGGAAAAAAAAACAACAAGTAGGCATCGATACCGGAAGGTAAGATAGCATTTTAGTGATAAATATAAAACAATAGTAAGGTAAATTACTGCCACAAAAATTTGCCGCATTTCGAGACTCTTAAACTGATCTCAACATATTTGGACAAAAGCTAAAACGATTACCAGTACAAGAACTGAATCTATAATTCCTATAGTCTAATTAATATAACATTAGACAAATTAGACCATTTTAGCAAAGACATAAATAACATCACGCCTGTATTCCCCGAAAGATTAGGCAGAGATGTATAGTAACACTCCCATTTCGCGGTTATGTTTAAGTCCCATGTAATAGGGGGCGAGCCTATTGCCGTCAACCGGGCACAAATCCAAACTCCGGGCTGCTACTGAGGAATTCCACGCGAAAAAACCCAATAACACTTTGTCCGACCTGAAGATTGAACCCAGGACCTCACGATCAGCAGTCGCGCTTGCCACCACTAGACCAACGAGTTACATGTTTACTTCCAGCAAGAATGCAACACACTATTAGTTTTTATAAACTTCAACGGTTAATCAAAATGAGCTGATACTCTAATTGAATAAATGGTTCAAAAGATATTCGGGCTTTGCTAAAATATTTATTAAATTTTATTTTTAATAACATTATTTATTATTATTCAGCCATGATCATCCCACTGCAGGGCAAAGGCCTCCCTACCCTCCTTGCACTCCTCTCGGTTTAAGGTTTTCTGCGGCAAGTCCTTCCAATAAGTGTCTAGTTCGTCCCGCCGAATGAACGAACGAGCTAGAAATTATTTATGATTAACTAAAAAAAAATAACAATATAAATCATAAAATTTTAATTCATTTTTATTTAATTTTTTCTTTTAATTTTATATAAAGCAGGCCACTTTTGTATTTTGTTATATCCAATATAGTATAGATTCTTCGGCAATCATTCGTAAATTTTCGTGTTTATTCGGCAAACTTCGTTGTACTCTCGGCCGTATGATGCATAGCGATTGCCCGTCGTTGCATAAGCCACATTCTCAACTCGTAACATCTCAGTAATTGCTTAACAACAAGTGAATTCTATATGCAAATTATTTTTAAATTACGTCAATTGTTTCAAAATGTTACTAAGTCTTCTCGGTGGGTCATTGTCAAATCCTGGTTAAAGTTTATTGAAAAGGGAAAAAAATATACCTAGTATACAAATATTAAGCATCCTTGTATGAAACCTAGCAAGTTTCTTGTTATTTCATACGAATATAACCTGATTCAGCCCAACTTTATATAATATGGCAAAATCAAGGATAGTGGCTAGCCTGCCGGGGTTGCGGTGCATGCTTTTGCGAATACAGCGACCCCGGCCGTACGGTCAGGAGAAGGAACACCGTTGGTTTTTAGCCAGTAAGAGACCGGCAGACCCCCTCGCCTTCCCCGGGCGAGGGACATCCATGAGGATTTTCCAAAGATTAAAAAAAGGATAGTGGCAAGTAGTTCTACGGTTCAAGTGACCGCACATCTTCCTGATATACCTAGGTAAGTTATAAAGCTGGTGGCTTATTATTGACCCAGAATAAATTGACTGTACAAGCAGTGCCTAACGGCTGAATGCTTGCCTTCCTTGCTAAGGGTCTGAGTTGGATCCCGACCCGCACGTATGACTTTTTTTAGTTCAAGTGTGGATCATAATTTGATTATCAGTTGCGTTAGCGACGATTAAAAAAAATCTCAATGGTGTGTGTAGTCCTTCAACCCGCACCAAGCCAACGTGCTGCATTAAGGCCTAAATCCTCTTCACGCTGAGCACCCGCACCCGTGCCCAGCAGTGGGACAGATGGGCTGATTATAAATTATTATTAACTATCCTCATTATCAGTGTCTCGCCTAGCCTTTTCCCAACTATGTTGGGATCAACTTCCACTAACCAGATGCGGCTGAATATCAGTATTTTACACGGAGCGACTGCTATCAGACCTCCACAACCCAGTTACAGGGTAATGCCGATATACTAAGGTTAGATCAGTTGTCAGACTTTCGGCTTTCTGACTTCCCATAACGACTGTCATAGGTATTCGTATGACACTCGGGACCGACTGTTAAACGTGCTTTCCGAGACACGGAGGGGTCTCGATGTTAACCTCGCAAATCGTATGATCCGTGCAGTTGGTAATAAACCAGGAGCCCCTCCCCGCCTTTCCTCATTATCAATATGATGACAAAACAAAATAACATGCCATAACATCACACCTGTACTCCCCGAAGGGTTGGGCAGAGATGTATAGTAACACCCTCATTTCGCCGTTATGTTTAAGTCCCATGTAATAGGGGGCGAGCCTATTGCCATCAACCGGGCACAAATCCAAACTCCAGGCTGCTACTGAGAGATTCCACACAGAAAATCCCAACAACACTGCCCGACCTGGGTATAGAAACCAGGACCTCACGATCTGCTGATCGCGCTTGCCACCAACAAGGCAGAACAGAACAAAATAAGTATTCACATTACGAAAGTAACTACTCAGTTCATTTTACCAGCGATTCCTATTCTCTAAAGCACTTAATACCGGCATGATGAAAGCCGATGACGTAACGATATTCTGGCCCAGTTCGATATTACATCTCAGAGAACGCCATCGGTTTAATGTGTAAGTTTCTATGGCTATCCAATGAGTTAGCGTAACCTATAGACAGATATCTGTCGTAATCCCGTAAATATTTTGCATGGAAATATAGTGCACTGTAAAGACGGCTATACTAAAAGTTTCTCCTACGAGAAGGAGGCAAAGAAATACTGGATAAAAAAAAAGAATAAATAATAATCAAATTATGGATATGAATATGACACACCACTCTAAAGCCGGATCTCCTGCGACCATATTTTTGTTAGAAATAGCACCTAACATGTTTTTCTAACAAAATTGGGGCGTGGTATAACTATTTACTGTTTTGTGATTGGTTCGAGTGTTCACTAAACATGTTTTGTTAAATTTTTGTCGCAGGAGACCCAGTTTTATATTCTATATCGCTTCTTCACAAACTCCATAAAACACATCTTTATCACTAAAAGTTATATGTATACAAAAACAAACTAAATATGTAAGTACATACTTAAATGTTTTGGTTTTCCGAAATGGAAGAAGCCCAATCCAGGATACATTCTTCCTCTTTCTCCTAGCCTTTCTATCCCAACGATGTCGAGGTCTACTTCCAGTCTAACAGGATGCAGCTGAATACCAATATTTTACACGGAACGACTGCCATCAAACCTTGGCAATCCATATACTGGGCAATACCGACAGCCTAAGGTTAGACCAGTTGTCAGACTTTCGGGCTTCTGATTACCCGTAACTACTGTTATCTATATCTATACTAATATTATAAAGAAGAAATAATAAGATTTGTATTTTTGTATGTAACGAATAAACTTAAAAACTACTGGACCGATATCAAAAATTATTTTGCCGTTAGAAAGCTACACTATCACTGAGTAACATAGGCTACGGGCGGAGCCGTGAGGACACAGATAGTATACAATATTCGTATGACAACCGGGACCGATAGTAGGTATGCTCTTTTCTCTATAAAATTTCATCTAAATCATCCGTTCCGGTGTGATTTATAAAAACAGATATTCATCAAAACATCCAAACTTTTGCATTAATATTGTTTATTAATAATCTTATGTATGAGATAATAATAAAAGTGAATCAACATCCACCTGTACTCTGATGACATCATATTGCAAAAAACTGGTTTGCTGACTGCGAGGGCAAAGACGCTAAACGTTAAACCAGAATATCAACATATTGTGGATGATGAAGTTTATCTTACACTTTGCGCTTTAAGTACAGTAGACCTTAGCCAAGTAGGAGATGGAGGGGGAGAGGGAGGCCAAAGAAAAGATGGATGGATTGTGTGACGGGGTGTCCTGCGTAAGCGACAAACGCGACGCGATGCGACGCGACGCGACACTACGTGGAACAAATACGCATTACGTCTCGTCTCGCTACATAGGCCGCTAGTAGGGAATGCCGTTGTCTTGATCGCGTTTGTCGCGTTCGTCGCTTACGCAGGACAACCCGTAAGGGGGGATATGAAAGATAAGGGAGTAAATGATAATGAGACGGTTGACAGGGAAGAATGGAAGAGAAAAACATATTGCGCCGACTACAAGTAACTTGGGACCAGGTCAGGAAGATGATGATGATCTTAGCCAAGTAGGATTACGATACTAAGAAGAAGAATACAATCAACAAGTAATGCCGGATTCACACGACATGGCACGACACGACACTGTCAGTCAAGTGTGCACGCCTTTATACAAAATCGTTACATAGTATAAAACAAAGTCGCTCCCGCTGTCTGTACGCTTAGATCTTTTAAACTACGCAACGGATTTCAATGCAGTTTTCAGCAATAGATAAAATGAACCAAGAGGAAGGTTTATATGCCCCACATTAGTATCTACATTTCACCCGTGCAAAGCCGGGGCGGGTCGCTAGTAATTATATAAATCCGATAGCGTCAGATGCACCTACTGATGCGTCACGACACGTAAGTCTAGTGTGAACCCGGCATTACTGCAGCTGTCGCAGTCTTATAGGTCGAACTTGACATCTGTCAAATAACTCTGTGTAGTGTCAACTTATAGTAATAGGTAATTACTGCGTTGCGTATATTAATTGCATTTAAGCATGGTCGATGTTTTGATAAAGGCGGCTTAAAGCATGTCCAGATGAGACGTTTTACGCGCGTAGCCAATCGGTGGACGGAATGTATGAAACCTCTAGTATCTTACAATCATGCGATTGGGTACGTGCGACTCGACTCGCGAATAAAACACCTCATCTGGAAAGGCTATTAGAAGTGCAACTTGGTACCTATTTATTTTGTGATTTTATGGAAAGGTCAAATCCGACCTATTACGTTCTGGCAACTATAGTTAACATCATAACATCACGCCTTATATTTCCCGAAGGGTTCGGCAGAGGTGTATATGTACCCTCATTTCGCCGTTTAAGACCCATGCAATAGGGGGCGAGTCTATTGCCATCAACCGGACACAAATCTAAACTCTGGGCTGCTACTGAAGAATTCCATACGGAAAAACCCTATAACACTTTGACCGACTTGGGAATCGAACCCAGGACCTCACGATTAGCACCTGCGCTTGCCACCACTAGACCAACGAGGCAGTTACGAGGCAACTATAGTTTCTAGTACATAAACAAATTTAGATATAATTAGGTATTTTATAGCGCTCATCTTGTTGTCAGATGGAAATAAACTGATGTTACTTTCACTGTAAAAAATTACGGTACATAATTCTGTACATCAACAGTGAGGACGATGACCACGCACTTACCATTATGTTATCAAAACAATATTTGCAAACTTTTTCCTCAACCAAATTCAATTTTAGCAAATCTGGCAAGCAGGTAACAAAAGCTAACAGTGTTGCGTCATCTTAATATAATCCGTCTCAACATCAGCACTGCACACAACATTTAGTGTTTGGCCAGACTGGCAGCGCGGTGCGGGGAGCGGTGCGAGTGCGGGAACGCGCGCGATTTACCTGTCCGCAGTGGAGCGTGGCTTCGTTCTGAGCGTTGTCGTGTCCAGTGTTTGTCAAAATATCATATGGATGAAGAAGACTTATTTTTACTGGAAAATTCTTACTAAAAAACGGTGTTTCGACATCCACAGTGCTTGAATAGCACTTATTAATTCTTCAACATTTAATTTTGAAGACGCCATCACAACAACGCGCGTTGTCAGCTCGAACTAGTTTGAGATCCCCGCTCCCGCGCGAGTTGGCGCTTGCCGCCCGCGCTCTCACTGCGGCCACTTGTATGAACGACCTATGGCGTGAGCTACCCGCGCGCTCCCCGCGCCCGCGTGCCCGCGCCGCTTCGCATGCCCACTATGGACATTCAAATGAAGTTCTTCTGTTTGAACTCGCCGCACCGCGCCCGCCCCGCGCCCGCGTTTGCAGTCTGGCCAAAGGCTAAGAGAAAGGTACCGATCCGACTGAGCTAAACACGCGTTTTGTAACAAACTTAGTGTTATATAACTGTTTCATGTTATATTCACTTTTGTGCTCGCGTATAGCAGTGATAGCCTAGTGGTGTGACCGTCGGACTGCCAAGTCATAGGTCTCGAGTTCGAACCCAAGGCACGCATCTCTGACTTTTCGGATTCATGTGCGTATTGTATAATTATCACTAGCTTAAAAACGGTGAAGGCAAACATCGTGAGGAAACCGGCATGCCTGAGAGATATTTCTCGACGGCATGTGAAGCCAAGTCAGAGGCCCATGGGCGGTATAAACTCTGACACCAGGTTAGTCACTAACCACATGAAAAAGAAAAAAGAAAAGACTCGCGTATACAGCACATTCATTGGAAGGAGTTGAAAGGTTACGCGTAATCAGCCTGTTACTGTCCCATTGGAGCATGGGCTGCTTCTCAGAATGAGAAGGGTTTAAGCCTAAGTTCATTACGCTGACCTTAGTTACACCTTTACATAGTATAAAACAAAGTCGCTCCCGCTGTCTGTACGCTTAGATCTTTTAAACTACGCAACAGATTTTAATGCAGTTGAAGCAGCAGCAGCAAGAAGCCGGGGCGGGTCGCTAGTAAATAATATAATCTAACGAAAAACTTTCTAGTTACTACCTTGTTGGTCTAGTGGTCGCAAGCGCGACTGCTGAGCATGATGTCCTGGGTTCGATCCTCAGGTCAGGCAGTGTTATTGGGTTTTTCCATGAGGAATTTCTCAGTAACAGCCCGGAGTCTGGATTTGTGCTCGGTTAATGGCAATAGGCTCGTCCCCTATTACATGGGATTTAAACATAACTGGCGAAACGAGGGTGTACTAAAAACACCTCCGCCGAACCCTTCGGGAATTTACAAGGCGTGATATTATGTTACATTGTAACAAAAAATAGTTTTTCACCTTTCAGTTAACATTTTTATAGTTTTATACGTAGTTTTAGGTAGATAGCAATTTCTCGGGCAGTTGCAGTATCATCATTATAGAGATCTATTAGTGTAATCTAATACTTTTAAACGAGCAATTCTTGTATATGTATATATAATCTGAATCTCGGAAACAGCTCCAACGACTTTCATTAAATTTAGTATGCAGGTGGTTTCGGGGGCGATAAATCGATCTAGCTAGGTTTTATTTTTAGAAAATGTCGTTTTACCAAAAAAAGAACCGTGCAAAGTTCGGTCATCCAGGTACTCTTAATTAATAAACTCTCACCTGAACGAGAGCATCCATGGCCAGCCGCTCGATGTCCACGTTGTAGAAGCTGAGCTGCGGTACATGCCGCCTCCTCGGACGAATGTCATCGTAATACGCCACCACATCATTGATCGACACCACGGGACAGTCATCGGCGACACTACAGCCACTGCTCACCCCATCCACCCCACTGTCAGAGTCCCCTTCACCGCCGAAACCCTCCTTGGAATCCCTCCGATCCCCATAACTTTGTTCGGACCCCTCTTGGTACCCTGATTCGATCATTTCGTCTGGGGCAATGATATCGGGGATTTTCGTTGTATCGTATTCGTAACCGAGGTCATCGTCCACGGGGTCGATTTCGAGAACGTCGGCCATGTTTAATTAAGTTAGAACGCGAGTGAAAATGTATTGTTTTTGGATACACTATCTACTACATGCTGGTACGGGAGGCTTGATCACTGGTAGCGCCCTGTAAACAAAGAAAGATAGATGGTTAATATTCATACTTTATTTAACTGCAGATTTTATAGGCAGTTTAATCTAAGCAAGCGTAAGCGCAGCCTTGAAATCCTTTGTCTAAATGCTTTCTGTACCTGATTCAGAATTATCTGATAAGTCCCTTGTCGAATTATTCGATTTGCTATCTCGTTTTCTCTCATTACAAGAATAGAAGGTAAAACGGGGTAAAAAACCGAATCAGGGGACTGAGTGAATATACCACTTTCACTTAAATATTTTCTCTTTACATTCATATTTTGAATACATACACATCATTTTTTTTGAGTAGCAAACATTATAAACCAGAAACAATAGATAGACTCATTGTGTAACTAACAATAAAAATAAACTCAAAAAAAAAATAACACTACTAGCAAAACAACAATACACGCTCACATTTGACAAACATTTGACCAATCAGCCAATACACCAACACCAATAAAACGAAGATGACCCTACGAGATGATAAATTGGGACCAATTCGCAGTCAATTCCTTCACAAATTCATCGTAAACGGAAACGTCCAATCCATTGTGGAAACAGAAATTAGTGCAGTGTATCAAACGAAAATAGCTAAACCTTTGTAACCTACAGCAATGAGATACCCAACGAAAGTTCTGGAAAGGCCAAAGAAGGATTTGAAAGACCTTCTGAAAATCTAAAGAGCGCCAACAAAATGACTGAAGATGTACTTGGCCGGCTGGAGGCAAATCCGGTCTAGTTAATGTGTCACGTTTCGAAAAAATTGGAGATACACAAGGCCAAACAAATTGGACGTAGACGTGGTGACCCAGAAGTTACGAACCCTCTTTTTAAGCACCAGGTTGCGGATTCAAACCTAAGCATGTATGTGTCTTTTCCAGTGTCATATCATCTGTGAACTTCTGACATCTTCTAACTGGCCTTTGTCCGTATAGGCAGATAGAAGATCTCAGAAGTCCACAGACGATATATAAGGTCTAACCAAAATACCTGGACAAACTTTTACACAGTGTTCAATACGTTTAACTAATCACATCTATGTAAAAAAAACGAGATCCAAGTGTTTTTTTTTTAACAAAAAAATAATAATGTTTTAAATTGCCTGTACTCTCTAAGAATAAACTCATCCATTTCTTATGCATCGACCGCCATTGGGGTGCGTGCTAATTCCGTGCCGTTTTTTGCCTAAACAGCGAAGTGAAAAATGTAAAAAAAAAAATTATTAAAGTAAAATTAAAGTTGAAAAAAGATTATGGTTAGAAAAAAAAACACTTGGGTCTCGTTTTTTTTTGCATAGATATATTCAGTTACACGTACTGAACACTGTGTAAAAGTTTGTCCAGGTATTTTGTTTGGACCTTATATACTTTCTTAGTTAATTCTAGACACCACTGACAGTGAAGGAAAACATCGTAAGGAAACCTGGAGTTAATGGTCTGAAATCGCCTACCCACAGTTCAGAAGCGCGGTGATCAATGCTCGTTCCTTCTCTGAATGAGAAGAGGCTTTAGCCCAACAGTGGGACAATTACAGGTTAGTTTATTATAAACTAAATGGAGTAATCGAGGAGAATATTTTATCGAAGGCTAAAAGGATAATCGGGTCTGAAGGACTGCGGTAAAGTGAAGCTGTGAAAGGACAAATAATAAAAGAAATAAGGAAAAATATTGCGAAGGTTGAATCAGGTTAAGCTGAGATCACACAGCTCTCATATCCTGTCTGTACCGGTCATAGTATCAGGAAGGTAGGTATACACATCCATGGGTGACGTAGTTGATAGCCAGCTGATGAATGCTTGCCTTTAATCCATGCTCCGATGTTTTCCTTCACCGTTAACATAATCAAATTCTGACCCGCACATGAATTTGAAAAGACTTACGACTTCTAGATGGAAAAAAGAAGTTCAACCCTTAGGTTATCACTGCTTTTGTGTGGGTCTCAATCTATGATGGTTTACCTTAAAAAACGTATATTCTGTGGGTTTCCTTGCAGCCTGATTTTGATGTATGGCAAACAAGTCCAAACTACAATAATATTGGGAGCCATGACCCACGCACTACTGAGTGTAAGCATTCTTCATCGAGCCATGCTTCGCTAGAGCCCTAGGTGTATTTTGATCCAGGTCTTACCCAAGATCCTGTGTAGGCCATCAGACCTACGAGTATTTGGCTGCCGCCATAAATCGACACAACTGACCAAAAATAAAAATTTGACAACATCCACGATGACAGTACACTGACACTGACATATTCATAGACAATTTTAGGTTTGTATTTTTTTATGAAGTGTTCTTCCATGGAGGTTTTTATACCATTGTGGTACCTTTGTTTGAAGCAGGTAGAAAAATCAGTGCTGTTTACCTATTACCAAAATATATGTATAATCATTCACCATCATCACCTGGAAGCCCGTGACTGTTATCAAAAGAACAGCCTGTTTGACACAAAACAGCTATTAGAGTGTGCGCAAGATAACTCTGCGCACGGCCAAAATCGGAACTAATCATGTTCCGCCATAATGTTGCCGTTTTATTGACTTTGTCACTAGATCTACCTGATTTTAGGAATAAAAAAAATAAAAAATAATAAAGATTATAATAGACCTCATCAGACGATAATAATCATACTGCATTCTTATTCACTCACGGCACATTTATAACCTTAGTTATTTTCCTTTGCAAATTACGTAAAAATACTAATTAATTTAGTTGATAGGTAGTAAATTTAAACGTACATAACTTAGCTCAATTAAAATATAATAAACCACAAGAGGGCTGCCCAATTTTAATGCTCACGAATATACTACTTTTCCTTTAAAAGTAGGACTTTGTATTTTTGCGATCATGGCAACATTTAGCACGCCCTCCGTCGCGCGCAGACTTATCTTGCGCGCACTCTATGAACGAAATGTTCTGCTTAGCCTTTTCCCAACTATGTTGGGGTAAGCTTCCAGTCTAACCAGACGCGTCTGAATACCAGTAATCTACACGGAGCGACTGCCATCAGACCTCCGCAACCCAGTTACTGGGCAATGCCGATATCCCAAGGTTAGACCGGTTGTCAGACTTACGGGCTTCTGACTTCCCATAACGACTCATAGGTATTCGTATCACATTCACACAGAATCTTCTTTACATAGTACTAGCTGTGTCCTCACAGCTCCGCCCGCATAAGAAGTTTTATTCCAGTAATAAATATAGGCTATGTTACTCAGTGATAATGTAGCTTTCTAACGGCAAAAGATTTTTTCAAATCGGTCCAGTAATTTTTAGGTTTATTCGTTACATACAAAAATACAAATCTTTCCTCTTTATAATATTAGTATAGAAGTATAGATAAAACAAAGTCGCTCCCGCTGTCTGTACGCTTAGATCTTTTAAACTACGCAACGGATTTTAATGCTGTTTTCAGCAATAGATAGTGTGATTCAAGAGGAAGGTTTATATGCCCGACATTAGTATCAACATTGCACCCGTACGAAGCCGGGGCGGGTTGCTAGTATGACATAAATTAAGTTTCAAGTTCAACAAGTTTTACATAAGATTAATAAAACAAACCGTCTCTATTTACAATATTATCAACAAAAAATACACCCAAACAATACAGCTATTCCCATATCACTTTCAATTTCGATTGATCACTACCAATGTTACGAGGCGGTAACAAGTATACAACCAACGGTACCACTTTCGCTCTAAGACGCAACAAGTGACCTCACAACGGGGTCATCGACACAGTGCTACGATTTGGGGCGATCGAATTTTGCTACGATGGTAGACTTCTGGAATGGAATTTGTATAGAGATTTTTTGGATTCCGTAGTAAAATAAGTAACTGAGTTTGTTAGATTTCTGGTTTCGTGAGAAAAGTACTGAAAAAAACATGTATATTGTAGACTAGCGGCCCGTCCCGGCTTCGCACGGGTGGACATTTTTACCGTTATTGCAACATTTTTCATTTACGCTCCGCTCCTATTGGTCGTAGCGTGATGTTATATCGCTGACTGAATTCAATAGTGTCACAAGACAAAATTCAACAATTTGAGAAAAAGCACAATTAAATGTTCGTTGACAAGTGCGCGCGCACATTCTAGTTCGTTTTGAGTGTACTGTATGGAATAAATAGTTGATGTTTAGTTTTTATATATCTACATTAATTCTTCAGTTGCCAGCAGTAATAATATTGATGTTTTTTTTGTTATTTTGATTAATATGAGGACCAGAAGATGGTGACTTCGATTTATGCCAGGACTAATCTTATGAAACTACCACGCTGGGTCTTTAATGCATAAAATAAAGTACGTAATTTATGACAAGAATTCATCACTAACTCAAAATGTCGAAAATTTTACTTGTGCCACTAATGAATTCAGTCAGCGACATAGCCTATAACCTTCCTCGATAAATGGACTATAAAACACAAAAATAATTTCTCAATTCCAACCAGTAGTTCCTGCGATTAGCGCGTTCAAACAAACAAACTCTTCAGCTTTATAATATTAGTATAGATAGTGTTGTTTATTAAATAAATCGTTTTTGAATTCTTAATCTTCATATTCGATATTTTTTAGATACTCGTGATGACTTATCATGACATAAAAACGCTACGGGTCGTGGGTTCGATTCTCGCATGGATCAAATATTTGTATGACCTACAAATACTTGTTCCGGGTTTGAGCGTCTGTACATGTGAAGATTTGTGTCTGTAAACGCACCCACGATACAGGAGAAATCTTAGTGCGGGGCAAAGTATATATAAAAGAAAAAAAAATAGTAGAGGCATATTGAATTTTTAAGAGGCAATCCACGTGTACCGCTCGTATAGATTTAGATCAAAGCTTTTATAGAAAACGGTATTATTAGTTTTTAAAATAAGACAGAAACGCCGGTCGAGACCTTTTCTTTACAAAGGTGAAATATTAGGTCCTTACCTATGAAATTGGCGTTTTTTTCTCACAAATAGAGAACCTCGTCACTTCTATGATTTAAAATATATATCAATTGCTTGATATTATATCGAATAATGACCATCATAGACAACTACCAATAGTAAAAAAACCTTATTACCTATAGTTTTCTAAACATAAAAAATACCTTAAAAATGACTCCTCTTTTTGTCAGCAGAAATGACCACTATTTTTGTTTTAACTTAGTCAAAACTTATTTTTGTCGCATAATCTAAGTGGCAAACGTTATCTTAGTTTTTAAACATTAGTGCATAAAAGTTTTAAAACATTAGTGTTCATAGTTGTTAAATAAATTAAGAAAATGTTAGTATGAAAAATGCAACTTCTTTAAAATTCTCCATACAAAACGCTGATTTCATAGGTGGGGACCTAATATTACCATATCTATTTAGAAAACAAAAAAAAAACAAGCGATATAATTTAATTGCCGTTATTAATGCAACATGTAATTTCATAAGTTAATTAAAGAATAATATCCACCAGTTTTGTTCGACTAGATTATATCGAAACCATATTTGTGAATGAATCCATTTTATTATGCTAAATAGAAGATAGTTATGTGTTATATAATATTAAATAGTGGGAATGGTTATTAGATTGGTTGGAATTTAGAAAGGTTAGCAACTTTTAGCAGACTCGAAGTCAGCTATCATCCTCGTTTTTTTTTAAATATTTACATAAACATTACATAATCGCCAAGTAAGCTTAAGGCTGTTGAGGATATCGGATACAGATTGAAAATTGATGTGTGTGATTTGAATTTTGCAAATATAATTATGTGAAAAGCCTATTTAAGGGTATAACGTGAATAAAAAAATGTCGACGATATAATACCAATAACTCCTAACTTCGTTTTTGTTGATTTTCAGTTCAGCAATTTCGCATGCGTACTAGCAAAATATCCTAAAACAATATTTGATTATTTATGCCTTAAACCACCAATAGAAATAGCTGCTAAAATATTAGACTCTAATTTTGCTGCGAATGAGACGTTTTTTTGTTAATTTCCTGCAAAGTTGCAATTTTTAACTTATGAGATATTGGTATTACATCTTCGATGTCTCGGGAGGCAGGGTTAGGTAGGGTTGTCGCTAATCAGATCATTTCTTTTTTATTGCAGATTGTATTGTTTTTGTTATTATAGGTTAGTACCGTTCCTTTAATAGATAGTAGTCCATATATGGCTGGAACTAAGGCCTGATACAGAAAGCAGTCCTCCTCGACACGGCAAGTATTGGTCTCTGGGGTCCTAACTAGCAGTAGCCTGGACCTTGTTCCCGATGCCGGTGGACCCCTATTTTTCTAAATTATACTAGCGGCCCGTCCCGGCTTCGCACGGGCGGACATGTTTCCCGTTTTTGCAACATTTTTAATTTATGCACCGCTCCTATTGGTCGTAGCGTGATGTTTTATAGCCTATAACCTTCCTCGATAAATAGACTATCTAACACAAAAATAATTTTCCAATTCCAAGCAGTAGTTATTGAGATTACCGCGTTCAAACAAACAAAAAACTCTTCAGCTTTATAATATTAGTATAGATTATATATTAGACCCTGTCTGCGCTTACCATCAGGTGAGACTAGGGCGCAAAGCGACAAAGATAAGAATAATAAAAAAAATTGCTTTGAGAAAATTACGAACATAGAAATATTCCGAAAATTACGAATTTCTACGAGACCAGACAATATTTTTCGTCTGGCACCGTAATAATGCCAGAATATGTGATGTAATGTTGCCAGGGCAAAAAATATTGCCTGGTTTAGTAGTAATTCGTAATTTTCGCAAGATTCCCATATTAGTTATTGCCCTAAAGCACTATTACATACATTATATTTTAAAGGTTTTTTAACCTGTTAAGCGCGTGGCTAAATATCAATTGCCGTGCCCCTAGCGCGCGACTACGAATCGATAAAATAATACCTACAATAAATATATTAAGCTTTTTCAATACTTAGAGTTATGAAATAATTTTAAGTAATTGTTGTAAATCATATCTCTATTGAATAGTTGTTTGTACCACGCAGTTCATTGGACGAAAATAGAACAAAAAAACCATGCATGTTCTTTGTCGCAGAAATACGACACACGGGGTAGGGACACGGAAATATTTGTCGCAGAAATGCGACTCCAGCGGTTAAAAGGTTAAAGATATGTTTAGAGAATAATTAAGAATGCTAAGTGAACAAACGAGTTATTAGTATTATGTCATCTTGCAAAATCTCTTACACAAATGCTTTTTAAAAGTAAGGTGTCGCCAGTCTCCACGATTAATGATTTTCTCTGACATTTCTTAGATAACTGAGAGATAAAAAATGTATTGTAAACTTTTCAAAGAATTTTTGCAGTCCTAAAAGCTTTAGTGACAGAAGTTATTTATCATTTCTGATAACACGCATAAGCATGATCAGAACATTACTGCTTCTTCTCAGAATGAGAAGGGTTTAGGCCTTAGTCCACCACGCTGGCCTTGTCCACGTTGGCAGACTGAACATTTTGGAACCCTCTCAGGCTTGCAGGTTTCATCACGATGTTTTCCTTCGATAGTCAAATTCTGATCTGCACATGAATTGGAAAAATCAGAGGTGCGAGCTGTGATCGAACTCAAACCTTCCTGCATGGAAGGCAAGCCATTGACCGCTAAGATATCATTCTTTATCTGACAAAACAATAGATAGGGGAAACGCTAAAACAAAAATGATGGCCTTTTTAAGGGTACTCTGCACAGTCTACCGCAGTGAGAACCTTGTGGTGTGACCGTCGGACTGCTAAGCGGTCTACGGTCTCGAGTGCAAACCCAAGGCACGCACGTCTGACTTTTCAGACTCATGTGCGAATTGTATAATCATCACTTGGTTAAAAAACGGTGAAGGAAAACATCGTGAGGAAACCGGCATGCCTGAGAGATATTTCTCGACGGTATGTGAAGCCAAGTCAGACGCACATGGGCGGCATAAACTCTGACACCAGATTAGTCACAAACCACACGAAAAGAAGAAGAAGCACAGTCTAAAACAAAACTAAAAATATGAAAAATATTGTCTTTATAATGAAAACTTTGTTATGTATGACGACTAATAATAATTGATAACGCTTCGTCATTTTCGCATGGCAAATAGTAGTTTCCAGTAGAAACCGCAATTAAAAACTAAAAACAAACCACAGTTATATTCACATTAATTAGAACAGTGACAGTTATTAACAAAGAAATGTTTTGTTATTAACAAAAAATCTAAACAATGGGTAGTAAATGTAATTAGCATTTAAGTATAGTAGAAAATTACTGGTAATAATGAAAATAAAAAGAAGAGGGGCTCGTGGCTCATTAACAACCACGCAGATCATATGATTTGCAAGATTAAGCTGCGCTTGCCGCGGTCAGTCTGTGGATGGGTGACCATTCGTTACACATCGAGACCCCTCCGTGCCTCGGAGAACACGTTAATCAGTCGGTCCCGGGTGTCATACGAATACCTATGACAGTCTGACAACCGGTCTAAACTTAGGATTTCGGCATTG
This sequence comes from Amphipyra berbera, assembly GCA_910594945.2. Taxonomy (NCBI): domain Eukaryota; kingdom Metazoa; phylum Arthropoda; class Insecta; order Lepidoptera; family Noctuidae; genus Amphipyra; species Amphipyra berbera. The sequence continues at coordinate 1,944,045 of OU343131.1, read as the reverse complement.
CCCAGTAACTCGGGTGCAGAGATCTGATGGCAGTCGTTCCGTGTAAAATATTGGTATTCAACCGCATCTAGTTAGACTCGAAGCTGACCCCAACATAATTGGGAAAAGGCTAGGCAGAACGAATGAAAATGAAGGATACTTTAATAAGGTTTTATAAGTAACTGAACAGCAGTGATAGCCTAGTGATGTGACCGTCGAACTGCCAAGTCATAGGTCTCGAATTCGAACCCAAGCCACGCACCTCTGACTTTTCGGTTTCATGTGCGTATTGTGTAATTATCACCTGCTTAAAAACGGTGAAGTAAAACATCGTGAGGAAACCGACATGCCTGAGAAATAATTCTCAACGGCATGTGAAGCCAAGTCAGAGGCCCAATAAACTCTGACACCAGATTAGTCACTAACCACACGAAAAGAAGAGTAACTGAACTTTTAGCAAATATCAATAAATTGTAGAATACGGATGTTACTTCAGCTTTCGCAGATCAATCACACCCGAATCAATGATAATGATTTATCTACACCACCATAACATCCCTTAATTCACCCCCTCGCAGTACCATTAAACTTATTGTTCTAACCCAATATAAGTAATATTCCCATGTTTGATTATCACAAAACACTTTCACCGGGGGTGGAGCCCAGGGCTGGCACTTGTTGCTTGGGGTGGCAACCTTGACACAAAAACTGGGTCACAGCCTGGGTTACAACGAACAATAACAGATACAGAAGTTTCACTTTACACAACGTGCGGTAACAAAGCTTTTGCAGAGGAAAAAAAAATTCGCACGCGAAATATCTGCGGTGCAGTAGTTTCAAATGTTTCGATTCTGTAGAGAGTATTTCGTCGCTGCGCCTGCAAAATCCGCTGTTTTTTTTTTTTTAAATTTGTTTTTGATGTGTTTCTCAAGCCACGTGCCCCTGTAAAATCCATTTTCTAATAATTTATTTTAATATCTTCTTAATCAAATAAATTATTCGAAAATGGATTTTACAGGTGCACGTGGCTTGGAGAAGTATTATAAAATAGCATCAATAACAGATATTTAAAAAAAACATAGTGGATTTAGCAGGCGCAGCGACGATTTATGTTTGGTCCTTATGGTTGTTAAAAGTGGTCCTTCTGTCCTTCCTTATATTGGTAGCTAGGGTTACCACTTGTTGCATTATGGCTTTCTTATTGGTGTCGAGGGGTGAACCATGAGAGTTATTGAAAGGATCGTCTCAATGTTTTCATTTGTATGGGTTGTGTTTTTAAAGGATGATGGGTATCAAATTTTTTCAAGGAAATTATTTCGCGGTTCGTAAAAGGATTTGAGAGCATTTTCCGATATGCCTCGTCGGTCTAGTGGTGGCAAGTGCGACTGATGATTGTCAGCTTTTGGGTACGATCCCCGGGTCGAGAAAAGTGTTATTGGGTTATTCCGTATAGAATTCCTCAGTAGCAGCCCAGAGTTTGGATTTGTACCCGGTTGATAGCAATAGGCTCGCCCCCTATTACATGGGACTGAAAACATAACGGCGAAATGAGGGTGTCACTATACATCTCTGCCCAACCCTTCGGGGAATACAGACGTGATGTTATGTTTCCGATATGCCTTATAGATTCTCCTGGTAGCAGTATTAAAGAGTACACCGAAATAGGAAGTTTCCTTGCTTTAGTTTTAACGATGCGATGGTCAATGGCAATAATGTTTGTCATGGAATATTTTGGTTGGAAACGTTTTTACATCAAAAACTAGACAATCTATATAAATTCCTTTCTTTGCCTGTATTTAATAAAAGACAACACATAACCTGTGATCAAGTCACATAACAACACATAAAAAAGAAAATTAAAATCGGAGGAACGCAAAAAGTGGACCTCTAAATTTCTCGGGAGGGCCTCATAAGCTAACACAAAGTAGTACAGATATAATCAAATAGTAATTAGTACAAAAAGTTGCTATTTATTTTTAAGTTTTAAGGACGATTAAAACAACAAAAAATAATCTATACTTACTAATATTATAAAGCTGAAGCGTTTGTTTGTTTGTTTGAACGCGCTAATCTCAGGAACTACTGGTTGGAATTGACAAATTCTTTTTGTGTTGGATAGTCCATTTATCGAGGAAGGTTAGAGGCTATATATCATCACGCTACGACCAACAGGAGCGGAGTATAAATGAAAAATGTTACAATAACGGAAAAAATTTCCACCCGTGCGAAGCCGGGTCGGGCCGCTAGTTTCTTATAAATATGTCCTCAAACTATGTATAAAGATATTGGTTTGGATCCTGCATGAGTCATATTGAACATGATAATATGTCAACATAAATGAGATAAGTGGGGGTGGTCTATTCAATACTCAATACTCAATATCTTTATTGCTTTACCATAATGTGTACTTAGGTGGTAACTATAGTATAATTGAGATCATTATGGACCCTGTAGGGCACAGCAAAAGGGTAGGAGAGAGGAAGACCTGTTTTAGGAGATAATGAACAGTAATATTATTGCTGTATTATTTAATTTATTATTATTGCTAATTTATTTCCTCATTAGGTCAGGGCTCTTTATTTATTATTATTACATTATCTTATTTATTTAATTTACTATTATTGCTATTTTATTTCATTATTATTTTTGAAATTATTCTTCACCCCGAAGCACAAGGCCTGGCTGAACGGTCTCTGAAACTGCTCAAAAACGTTTTTTTTTCAATCTGATTCAAAGCCAAAAAGACCAAATCTAATTCGCCTGAATAACTCGCTACTAATCCACTTGAACTAAAAGCCAATCCTGCAAAACACACACACACACACACACAAACAAACATTTTCACAAAAGCGAGCGTGTAAAATAGCATCTGTGCCTCAATATTTACAACTACGTGCAAATCCTAACAGAACGTAATGAAAAATCCTCGTGTATTGATTGAAAAAAGTTCCATCCAACTCCATCGGATCGCATTGAGACCGTCGATCCGTGAAAATGAAAAGTTATGGATATTTACTTGTTTCGTTCGGATTTCGTTCGTGTCTATTAGAACAATGTTTTGGCTAGATTTTATAGCGTGTTGATTGGCTTTCGGGCTTTGACTGAAAACGGGCCTTTGTGGGGTTTTAAACAATGGATCCCAATTTCGTAGGTGGATTTATGGACTTTAAAAGGAACATTTCGTTTGATTGCAGTTATATTTACTGACCGAAGAGATATTTCAAAGTGAAATAATCACTGTCTCGTTATGTTGAGGTGTGTTGGCTTCTATTTAGGTAAGAATCAAACAGAATTTAAATAGTTTTATTCAGTAGAAAGTAGTTATCTTTACATAGTACTAGCTGTGTCCTCACGGCTCCGCCCGCGTAAGAAGTTTTATTCCAGTAATAAATATAACCTGTGTTCCTCAGTGATAATGTAGCTTTCTAACGGCAAAAGATTTTTTGAAATCGGTCCAGTAGTTTTTAAGTTTATTCGTTACATACAAAAATACAAATCTTTCCTCTTTATAATATTAGTATAGATAAAATTAAATCGCTCCCGCTGTCTGTCTGTCCCTATGTATGCTTAGATCTTTAAAACTACGAAACGGATTTTGATGTGGTTTTTTTTAATAGATAGAGTGATTCAAGAGGAAAGTTTATATGCCCCACATTAGTATCTATATTGCACCCGTGCGAGGCCCTGGCGGGTCGCTAGTTTGCTATAAATCTGTAAGAATCTGGCTCAATATGAAAATACACATGAATATAATTAAATAAACTCATTACGTCCTTGACAAAAGTTCACATCGGGTGTAACATGTTACACAATTGTTACATCTCATTTGTTAAATCGCACAACTATATGTTACGGTTGATAAAACTAAAAATAACACTTTTATCTTTTGCCACTTGGCTACAGTCCAAAATGAGTTCGTTGTCATTTTGACAACAATCGTACTGTAACATCCCATTGTGAAACGTAACAAAAAACCAACCTCTATCATTGGAATATGGACTTTATGGTGAAGAATTAAGATTAAATTTTGAGGTAAGATGAAGGTAAGACGCATTCAATTATGGCACCACGCCACCTGTTGCACTCTGAGGCAATTGTTTTGGTAGCATTTCAGCTTCCGTACTTTGTAACATCTACTTAAATACTTTCGTACTCTCTCTTGTTGTAATGAATGGGAACAATCAAATCGACATTCAATCAATGGGTAATTTAGCTTCAGAAATCTCAGAACCTTATATGGGTGTATATCGAGACCAGTTGATACCAAGCACGTCATAAAAGCCTCCAGCCTCTGGACTATTACATAAGTTCCATTCTTGGAAGACCTTTTCAGAAATAGTTTCTTACCGTAGTAATTTTAGAACAGTTTGAACTTCATAGCAATGATTTCATAACACTTCCTTGCTTTAGACCTTTCAATCTTGGTAAAATTGTTGTCTTTTTTCCATACTTCTGAACATAACATAACATCACCTTGTATTCCCAGAAGGCTGCGGCAGAGATGTTTTTAGTACAACCTCGTTTCGCCAGTTATGTTTAAGTCCTATGTAACAGGGGCCGAGCCCATTGCCATTACCCGGCACAAATACAGACTCCGATCTGCTACTGAGAAATTCATAATGGAAAAACCCAATAATATTTTCACGACCTGGGTATCGAACCTAAGACCCCATTGCAACCACTAGACCAACAAGGCAGTCTCTCTGACTTAGTCTGATCTGATGAGATCAGACTAAGTCAGATACTCTAAAATCTCCAAAAGATTAGTAAGTCCGTCTACTATAACAGTTTCTGATGGTGTATTAGATTAGTATCCATGTGTTAGTTTGCAAATCTTTTTCTAAGTCCCTCGTAAACACCCAAAGTTCCAGACTAACAAACCAACAATTAACAATTTAATGAATTGCACTCAAAGCCAAGGTCGCTCTGGTGAGTCTGTCTGGCGCCGGCCCAACATTCGTCGCAAGCCGTCCATTCATCCGGCATTCCCACTATGCTAGTTATAGTAAACTTTATCCAGAATTCCGGCATTTCCCTGGAAGTTGGAGCCAGATTTCCTGATATAAATTGTGCAATGAAATCTGGAATGGTCGTGTTCTATTTTAAGATTTATTTTATTTATGTGACATTTTAAAAATAGCAGTGAATTTGAAGCAGTGATAGCATAGCGGTTGAATGCTTGCCTTCCATGTAGGAGGATCTTAGTTCGATCCCGGCCCTTACCTCTGACTTTTCGAATTCATGTGCGGATCAGAATTTGAGTATCACTTGCGTTAACGGTGAAAAAAAACATCGTGAGGGAACCTGCACACCTGAGAGGACTCCATAAATTCTTGATGGTGTGTGTAGTCCGCCAACCCGCACCAGGCCAGCATGGTAGACCAAAGTCCTTTATCATTTAGAGAAGAGGCCCGTGCTCATGTTATGAATTTTAAAAATAAAACTGGAAGAACTTGAGATAGATTATGTCTGACTGTTGTATTATGTTACAAGTATAAGTATTATAAGCAACGAACAGATCATAATCACCAATGACGATAGAATGCTTTGAACAACTGTAACGAATATGAAAATAGCATAATAACCAGGCAATTCCTGTCCCACTGCTGGGCACCGACCTCTCCTCAGAGTGATAAGGGTTTAAGCCTTAGTCCACCAAGCTCGCCTGGTGCGGATTGGTGGACTATATACACCATAGAAAACTTTGTTTTTGGAACCATCTCTCTCAGATTTAAAGGCTTCCTGACGGTACTTCCCTCTTTGTAAAATACTAGCTGTGTCCTCACGGCTCCACTCGTAGCCTATGTTACTCAGTGATAATGTAGCTTTCTAACGGCAAAAGAATTTTTGAATTCGGTCCAGTAGTTTTTAAGTTTATTCGTTACATACAAAAATACAAATCTTTCCTCTTTATAATATTAGTATAGATAGGCTTAAAATCTATAAATGTTCTCATTTCTAATTCATATGGTTTCCTAAAGTCCTTAAGCAATCAGCTAGCTTCATCAATCTTTTTCATTATCACCATTTTGCATTATGGTACTGACAAAATCAACTGTTCTAGTGTGGTCATAAGAAGGGATCACAGGTCTGGCTAGGGGAACAGAGGGATCTACCTAACCATGTCTCATCTAATCATTGTCTGCCATCTTGGAATACAATGTGATCTCAAACAGCGTCAAATCCCAAACGGCACCTAAACCCAAGATCTAAAAAGATTAGAATCTAAAAAATTCAGTACTAACCTTTCTTTTCAATTTACTTAGTCGAGATTGAATAGGAGACGAAACATCCAAACAGTTTAACAAAATTGTGTTTAGGTTTTATCTCATAATCTTTTAAATGACAAATTTAAAAGTACAATTATTATCTTTATTAAAAAAAGTCGAGTTTATTTGACACAAAGGGTAGGCCCTCTAGAGGAGGACCTACTCTTTACTCGTAAATGTAGTAAAGAAGACTAAAGGTATCCTCACAGAGGATGAGTAACAGCGTCCTACTGTATACAACATAATCAGCCCATTACTGTCCCGCTGCCGTTTAGGTCTTAGTCCACCATGATGGCCTGGTGTGGATTGGTGGACTAGATTTACTATCAAGAACTTTTTGGAGTCCTCTCAGATGTGCAGGTTTCATGATGTTCTTCTTTCACCATTAACGCAAGTGATAATGAAATTCTCCCCACATGAATTTGAAAAGTCAGAGACTCGGGCCGCAATCGATCTCAGATTCTCTTGCATGGAAGGCAACCGATCAACCTCTAGAATATCACGGCTTCGTAAGCCTGACAGTAGACACTTACTGGTAGAAACTATTTCTCAAATAGGTTTAATTTACACGTCCGTAGAGATTTGCATACGACTGAGGTGCATGCCTTTCATTCAGTCTACATTCCGCATACCAGTTTAGACTAAAGGAGATAACATACTAAGCTGGCTACGAAAGCTAGACGCGTATTAGTCAATTCGACGGCGGTAACCAAGATGTATGAAATAAATGGAGTGGTCATGTACACCCATTCTTCTCCATACGAAACTACCCTTTGGAAGGGGCAACTAGAATCAATTCTATTTTATTTGTAAACTTTAACGTTCAAAAGTGCCTATGTGCCTAATTGAAATAAATACTTTGACTTTTACGGATCTTCTTCTCTCGTGTCGGCACGAGCTATGGGAGAATAGTTTATGCTGTGGTGAACAGACTAGCCAATCATCAAGGTTGGTAGCGGGGCTTCCTGACCAGGGTGGGTACGTACTTATACTTAAGTATCGTCATTCCTGGCGGCTTTTTTAACGCACCCCTTGCATTTAGCTCTTCAAATGTGGATGAAAGTACCTATTACAAAATTCTTTCTACATCTAATTAAATAAATTGTATTCTTTCGGTAAACGCCATCGTTTTCGCCAAAATTTGATATAGAGCAATAATGAGCTAAGTCCCGAGCTATCGTACTGCAACTCGGGACATTAGGGATAGCGTATTTTAAATGAGATCGACTTTTGGATTTTTTCTAGTCATTTTAATGTATTACTTGTTATTGTTAAGAACTAGACAACATTGTATGATCTGTTAACATCAAAGGCGATGAATAATATGGAGTAGGTAGTTTTGGAGTGCCTCTTGTAAGAAATTGCCACTCCATTTATTTACAATTTCGTGGCTGCATGTAACACCGCTTCTATCCAACGCTTACGTTACGTCACTGCACGGACTGCAGCCTGTTCCACCAGTCTGATATCAGCTTAAATGACGTGTTGAAGTAATTCGAGGAAATTTGTAGCCGGTTTCAAGAAATCTATTTTAATAGCAGACGAGACTACTCATTTTAAGGACGGAGGGCATACAGAAGCTATATTTAGTTTTGTTTGCCGTCGCATTTATTTTTAAACTGTCTATAGTGTTCAGGATTGTTTACACTACGTGTTCAAGGGTTGTCTATATTATTCTGTACGTCGATTTTATTTATTCTGTGTCTGTAGGTACAGTACGGCCAATTTATCATGGCCGCTCTGAACATCATGCAGATGGTTGCGGAATAGATTTTTTAGCAACATAAAAAAACTACGTTTAAAAAAACCACCTTCAAAAACTAAAAACTATAAAATAACTTAATAAAGATTTAATTTAATACACCTTTTATGCAAACCTAATACCTTTACAGTTTCAGAAGTCGGTGCCTTCAATTTGGTTCAGCGTAGATTAGCACAGACTTCTGAAACTGTAAAGATATTAGGTTTGCATAAGAGGTGTATTAAATTAAATCTTTATTAAGTTATTTTATACATTTTAGTTTTTGAAGTCGGTTTTTTTAAACGTATTTATTTTATTTTTAGTGTATGTAATTTATTTATTTATTACTAAACTACAGTAGGATTTGTCTAGATTACATGAGGTAGAATAATTACATCGTCCACGTAAACTAAAATGTTCATAAAAAAATAAAAATGTTCATAAAATGAAAACCACTGGGCCAAACTATGTTAAATTTTTATAGGACTAAATGGCAACTATTCCGCATCAAACTAAAGAAGAATCACGTAAATCGGATCATAAATCTCAGCTATCTCAGTCTACTGCCATCAACCGGGCATGGGCACAAATCCAAGCTCCGTGCTGCTACTGAGAAATTCCACATGGAAAAACCCAATAAAACTATGCACGTCCTGGGGATCCAACCCAGAACCTCATAATCAGCAGTCGTGCTTGCCACCACTAGACCAATGAACATAAATCAGTTTCTTTTTAAGTAAGTTTAGTTCGTTAACGTTTTATGCACTTAATTTATTATTATTAATTATTCGAATTTGATCAAATACTAGCGACCTGCCCCGGCTTCGCACAGGTGCAATGTTAATACTAATGTGGGGCACATAAACCTTCCTCTTGAATCACTCTATCTATTACTGAAAACTCCATTAAAATCCGTTGCGTAGTTTAAAAGATCTAAGCGTACAGACAGCGGGAGCGACTTCGTTTTATACTATGTAAAAGTAAAGATTGTGTCTTGTTTTGTTTCTAAGAGATTTTTAGCTATATTCGATTGTCATAAAAAATGAATTTTAGTGACCAGATAATATTAACGGATCACCATTTACAGTCGTTTCTATTAACGACTTGAACCATTAACCGCAGAACTGAGTTTCCGATAGATTGCACGCTAATGGCGTCCATATCTTAACAACACTAAGTGATGGGTCAAAGTTTACAACTATTACATAAATACCTAATACTTAAGCAGCAATAGATATTATCCGTTTCAAATGCTGTTAGAATAAGACCTTTTGGAACTGACTTACGCAGCAGTGATTACATATCTTCTTCCTGCCCTTAAACACTAGGTGGGGTCGGAACAGCATGTATTTCGTAAATCCATGTTGTTAGAGGTTTTGGCTTATTGTTTTATGACCGGCCGCCTGCCTGACATCAATCCTTCTTGGGAATACTCTAGTCTCTTTTAGTTACGAAAGATGTAATATAGTTCTTTTGATAAAACACACCAAAAATGGTTAACGGAATCACAACTGTCATCAAAGTCATCGATTTAGTATTCCAAAAAGTTTTGTGATACTGATCGTCAAAGAAATTAATAACCTACCTTGTATTTACACATAGAGGCAATTCACAAAATGTATGTACCTAAGTAGCTATAAACTTAATATAACATACCATATCTAATCCCTAATAGACAAGCAAAACTCCGCAAAGCAAGCATTCCACTCACGCACTCTCAAACTAATCAACACCAGCATTCAAACCGATATATTTCTAATTTAAAACCTTTAATTAAGAACTCGATACACAAGCAGTGCCGAAAGTTGCGAAACATATCGATTGGTATCAGATATCTTACGAGGCCGTACGCCTACCCCAGATATTACGGTTGGTACACTCGCAAGTACCACTAGGGCTGGGGATACAAGTGAAAGAACTATAGATAAACTTAAATAATGGAGTCAGGCGTTGCTTTGAGGAAATCATACATACATACAATGACAATATTCGCGTCTGAGCGATCGACGAGTCAACATCTTCTGAGGATGCCCCGTGGACGGGCGAAACACGTGTCGTAACAGTTTGGATTGTGTGTTGCAGTATATTATCACCTTCATTGCCCCTAGGTGGTTGTTTTAATGTTTGTGTCTTGGAAGCGCTTATTACCAGACTAAATCTTGATGGAAAACCACTAGAAGAGGTAGCGCACTTTAAATGTCTAGGAAGCTACATCAGGCATGATAATACCCTGGCCTCAGAGATACCTTCGCGCATTGCAAATATATATAGATGCAGTATATTAATCGCACCTTCTGCATTTGCATACATTTGCAGGAGGGAGGGCGGTGAAAGAAAAAAAAAGAAAGCAAATTATTTACTTAAGTCTCGTTACAGACATACAAACATATTAAATAAAAAAATAAGTTATATGCCTCCACGAGACTAAAAAAAGGAGCCCATCTCAGCATAATGCTGCTACACCGCAGCTGGTTTTCGGATGGGTCCTGATAGTGAGGCCACGGTGCTGCATACTGCATCCAAGCTTAATGAACGTTTGGTGAAATTAACACTAAATATTGTAATTGTATATTCATATGTTATAGCACAGTCAACATAAAATAAAAGTGATGATAACTCAAAATTTCAAAATCGTTTTATAAATAAATATGAATGTGGATGGACATATAAGTAGAGATAGGCCAAAGAAAAGATGGATGGATTGTGTGAAGGATGATATGGGTAAAAAAGGAGTGAGTACTGAAAAGACGGTTGATAGAGGAAAATGGAAGAGAAATACATGTGACCCCACCTAGTGTGGGATAAGGGTAGGGAGACGATGATGATGAAATGAAAACTCGCCAATTATATATAACAATGCAGAAATGAATTCTAGACACACCGTCTCCTATAACTTAGTACACAGTTGTGAACAAATCCTAAAACGAAACGTGTTTCGTTTAATAAATGTAATAGTATAAGGAAATATTATCGCGCGTGCGTAAATAGTTGCAAAATGACTGCCTTTATGGGCACAACGATATTACCATAAAAGATACCTTTCTCCCTTTAAATTATAATATTTTAAAGCGTAGATATGCGTTCTATAACATTAGACCTAGCACCAATGTTTGATATATAATATCGTAATCATATCGCTAATGTAATGTTTATTTATTTGTGTTTTTAGGTTTATTTAAAGTACTTAATTTAATGTCTCCTCATTTATTGTTACACTGAGAACTACCCCTCTCTTTTTTAACCGACTTCCAAAAAGGAGGAGGTTACTATGTTCGTCTGTATGTATGTCTCTTTTTTTTTGTGTATGTTCATCGATATTTTCGCCAATTGTGAACCGATTTAAATGATTCTTTTTTTAATGGATAGGGTATACTTCGAAGTTGGTCCCATTTAAATTTAGTGAAGATCTGATGAAGAACTTCGGAGATAGACAATGGAACTCCTCAATGACGAACAGTACGCATATTGTGATGACGTGATTATGTTACGAGCAGCGTCTTTAGTAGGTCCAACCAAGTTTTAATTAAGGCCACTAAAATGAAAAAAATAAAAACTTTTTTACAAAAAATTTAAACCGACTTCAAAAAATAATAAAATAATTACCATATAAAATTAACAGTTTCAGAAGTCGGTGCCTTCAATTTGGTTCAGCGTGAATCAGCACCGACTTCTGAAACTGTTAATTTTATATGGTAATTATTTTATTCTTTTTTGAAGTCGGTTTATTTTCTTGCACTTCATGTCCATCCAAAGGTTGTCTGGAAGAAATCGCCTAGTGCGATAAGACCGCCCATTGTACATCTCTATTTTAATAGTAATGTTTCTTGTTTGTTTTGTGTACAATAAAGAGTATTGTATGTAAGTGAATTTTGAAACGAAAATACAACTGTACTATAACAATTTTTATTGCGACATGCACATTTTGTACCGTACTTAGTCAGGGACGAAGATGGGGCACACGAATCCAAGGAATAGAGATATAAGAGGGATTCCCTATACCCCTCTGGCTCTCAAATACACACGACAGAACACAGTAAACTGTTTGGTGCCGGACTTTAATTTTCAGGTGGTAGCTAGCAAGGCGGACCGTATAGAACGTACTATCTTTCTCTTAGCCTTTTCCCAATTATCTTGGGGTCAGCTTCCAGTCTAACCAGATGCTACTGAATACCAGTATTTTACACGGAGCGACTGCCATCAGACCTCCGCAACCCAGTAACTGGGCAATGCCGATATCCTAAGGTTAAACCGTTTGTCAGACTTTCAGGCTTCTGACTACCCGTAACGACTGTCATAGGTATTCGTATGACACCCGGGACCGACGGCTTAACGTACTACCAAGTGTGATATTTCTTTTTACTTTGTAAGCTCTCGTTTCAAGGCAGATAATTGTGAGAATTGTAGGAAACAATTAATTGGCCTTAAGAAAAAAATTTGAATAGCCAATATATGCAATCAATCTACCTTGAAATCACGTCTACAAAGAGTCAGACTGAACAAATATCTGTAGGCCAAACAGACATTAGGATTTAAATCCCAACTCAAAAATTTAGAATTTACTTTTAAGAATAAATCCTAAACATTAAGACGACGCAATAAATATTCAAAGGCACCGAAACAATTTACTTAAACAAAATTATGCTTTTTTGCAATGCAAAGTTGTGCAATAGAACAGCCTAGGAGGCTGGCAAATTGCTAATTTTGTCCCATTAGCAATAAGCAATTACCATTAGGCAAAAGATTAATGAATTGAAAGAAAAAAATGATAAACGATGCTAAAACTGAACATGACGAAAGCTTACTAAGAAATAGTTTTCTTATTAACCAACTTCAAAAAAAGAGGAAGTGCTCAATTCGTCTTTATATTTTTTTTATGTATGTACGCTCATATGAGCAAAAATCGCGAGGAAACCTGCACACCTGAGAGGGCTCCAAAAAGTTCTCGATGGTATATGTAGTACATCAACCAGCACCAGGCCAGCCTGGTGGACTAAGACCCTTCTCATACAAAAAAGAGTATCCATGGAGTTTCTTGCCGGCTTCTTCTCCATAGGACCTACTTTTTGGAACCGTGCAACTAAATTGTCGAGACGTTTCCTAAGTGCATGTACTGTGCCTATTCGAAATAAAAACTTTGAATTTAAATTTGAATACTGAGAAGGCGCCTGTAACCAGTCGTGGGACAGTAATGGACTGATTTCAGAAATGTGCCTCAGCACAGTTTCTCCGCGTAAAATCATTATATACTGTACATTATGTAGGTAGATGCCAGTCGCTCCGTGTAGCGACTGCCATCTAGCTTCCAGCTTCCAATCTAAACAGAAGTAGCTGAATAACAGTATATTCAGCCACTTTGTCGACACGTTTGGTGCAGTGGCTGAGCGATCGGTTTCTGCGCTACGGGTCGTGGGTAAGATTCCCGCACGGAACAAATATTTGTATGGCCTACAGATAGTTGTTCCGGGTCTGGATGTTTGTGCATGTGAATATTTGCGTCTGTAAACGCACCCACGATACATGAGAAATCCAAGTGTATAAAAAAAAACTTGTTAGATTGGAACCTGACCCCAACATAGTTAAAACGAAACATGGGAAAGGGCTAGGAAGACTGCATTTTATCGAGATTGCAGATCTTTATTAAAAGATAAATGTTCTACCAGTGTATCTAGTGCCAACACGGCCCACAAACCACGAAGGGTCTCCCAATGGTCACATAAAGCTTTAACACTTCGTATACAAGAGTGCTTCACTCCCACCAATTGACCTTCCTCACTGCTGAACAATAACGCTTAGAATTTCACGGTCCGAGTTTATTGAACGTATTTTACATATTGGGTCGTAAATTAGGCTTTTTACACCTGTTTAGTTTAGTAGAATTTATGGAGATCTCAAAAGTCAGACGTTTTTACGGTCATATGAGGCTAGTCGGAAATTGTACTAATCCGTGGGCCGCTTGTATCACTCATTTTGGTAGTTAAGTACTAAATAAATCATCCTTGTATTCAACAAAGAAATTTAGCTTTTAGTCTTAACATAAACATATACAACCCATTACCGTCCCACTGCAGGGCACGGGCCTCTTCTCAGAATAAGAAGGGTTTAGGCCTCAGTCCACCATGCTGGCCTGGTGCGGATTGGCGGACTACATACACCATCGAGAACTTTATGCAACTCTCTCAGGTGTGCAGGTTTCCTCACGATGTTTTCCTTCACCGTTAACGCAAGTGATAATCAAATTCTGCTCCAAATCAAACTCAGACCTGCAAGGAAGGCAAGCGTATAACCACTAAACTATTACTGCTTTTTAGTCTTGATGCAGTGATAGCCTAGTGGTGTGACCGTCGGACTGCCAAGTCATAGGTCTCGAGTTCGAACCCAATGCACGCAACTCTGATTTTTCGGATTCATGTGCGTATTAATTATCACTTGCTTAAAAACGGTGAAGGCAAACATCGTGAGGAAACCGGCATGCCTGAGAGATATTTCTCGACGGCATGTGAAGCCAAGTCAGAGGCCCATGGGCGGCATAAACTCCGACACCAGGTTAGTCACTAACCACACGAAAAGAAGAAGAAGTCTTAATAAGAGTTTCTCATAATTCCCCAAAAAACACGACAATAATAATAATAAATAAGGTCAAACTTCAAGGTTCTTATTTTGACGGAATCCAATTACTTTTTCCCCTTATCAAAGTGTCATTTGCAAGGTCCTGGAGCATCAAATTATCCACCTTGGGAAATGTAAAGATATGTAAGGGTCCAATAAGACGGCCATTATTTCACAGACACTGAACAAAGCCATATGAGGTTATTACGGCGACATTTTGTGATGGTGACGTGAAGGGACATAGTACATAGTGGAACGACAGTAGGTCAAGATTGGAAATATTATAGTACAATATTTGTTGGGTCTAAATAATGGTTCTGTTTTTTTGTATTATTAAGCGGCTTTAATTAGCTTCACTTCGTATTTTTCTTTGTTTGATTCAAATCTTGCGACTGCTTAATCAACTACTTTTGCTTAACCGATTCTCCTGAAACTTTGCACACGAATTCAACTGCCATGGCAATAAAATATTATAATAATATCAACCTTCAATCCTCAAATCCTGATTCTGCAGGCGTACTGTTAGATAAAACCGTGTAAATTAAAAGATTTTTTAAGGAATTAGTAGAGTAATGAAAACATATTTCTTCACTCTAGTCAAAAAAATTCCGAGATATTGTATCCGTGAGCAGCGTCTATGTGTGCGTTGTTCGAGCGCACTTGTATGTAGATTGACTTCTGTACCCTATCTATTTTGTGCCTGGACCAAGTTTTTTTTTACAATTTCTACGGCTAGTGTTGTGTTCAATTTATCGAGAAGGAAAAAAATATATAAATAAAAAGTTCTTACGAAGCTTTTGAAAAAGCTTCTACGTTATATACTAAAGAATGGCATTGATGCATTTTCTAAAAACTTGACCATATTACATAATAATGTAAATCGTTTTACATTGTTCGTTGTTTTTTTTAATTCCATACCATTAATATTCAAGGTAGATCACTTTATTTGCATATAATAATACTTAATGGTAACAATGATATTCATAGTTTATTTTTTATTTCATGTTTGACATTTGAATAAATAGATATTGAATTAAAATAACAATACATATTTTGTCTTTTCAAGTCCAATTGGTTTTTCTAACCTAAATAGTAATAAAGCGTAAGATTTATTCATGTTACACGATACAAATTGCTATAAATACCGTATCTTGGCTATGGCGTAAAATAGACTCCCTATGATTTCCCATGGGTGTTGTATCTAAGGGTCTTCGAATGGCGGGTCGTCACATCGAAGATGGTTAAAAGTAAAATTGGGGCATCTTTTATTCCCTTAAGAGGCCAGCAATAAACCAGAAGGAACAAATTGACAGCAGCATGCACAACCAAAAACAAAAAAACGAACAAAAAAACGAAATACATAAACCAAATTGCGAATAATTAATTAAAATTATTATTATTGACAGAATTTAAATCCGGCCCTGGTTTATGTCTTTAATTTACCCACAAAATTTTGATTTCTGTTTCGCATGAATCTTTTGCTGCTACCTTCAATGTCTACGTTAATAATTGTTGTCTTCTTTTAATATTTGTGCGTGTCCATACTAGCTCTGATCATGAATATCATCATTATTAATAGTTAAAATATTTCTCATTAAGTGAAGTTTGTAGTAAATTTCTTTTGAGTGAATAAAGATTCTTTAACCACAAAATTCTTTGGAATTGCACTACTGAGGGGCTCGTGGCTACCAGCCGCGTGGTTAAGCTGCGCTTGCCACGGTCAGTCCGTGGATGGGTGACCATTCGTTACACATAAAACCCCTCCGTGCCTCGGAGAGAACGTTAAACAGTCAGTCTCGGTTGTCATACGAATACCTATGACAGTTGTTACGGGTAGTAAAAAGCCAGAAAGTTTAAATGGTCTAACCTTAGAATATCGGTATTGCCCAGTAACTGGGTTGCGGAGGTCCGTCTGGTTACACTGGAATCTGACCCAACGTAGTTGGGAAAAAGCTAGTCAGAAGGAAAAAGCTTGGAATTGCACTACTGTCTTTCAATGCACTATGTCAGATTTATAATACGTCAACTGTGAAAACTCGAATAAGCGAGTAATACGCATTATCCTTACTAAACTCCAATGCTTCAGCCCTTAAACTGTACACGCGAAGATCCGGGTTTGATGTCAAGGTTGACACTAACTCTGATGCATGTAAAATGTCTTCAGTTATGACGCCTTTTATTGGTATATAAAGACGAGAATGTCGAATCGTGTACTTTCTATAATGAATGAAAGAAGATTTTGTGATTGAATTAAGAGGAAACGCGTGCTGCAAAATATTAATAATTTGAAGAGGTTTTTAGCGATCTATTTCCGTCCCACCCCTTCCGGAAACCTACCCAATTGAGCGCGAAAGAGACACCTGCATCTCGGACTGATTTCTCCTGTACAATATTAGCAAAATTCTACTTTCGTATTTCCCTGTTTCCTTCTTCAAATCTGGACTGATTTTAATATTTTTTTCTGTAATAATTTAAGAAAGACTTTGGTTATGTCGGTGTTTTCTTTTATTTTTTATATTCGTCAAATCTGTTTGCCAGATGTTTGAAAACGGTGGTAAATCCGGTCCATTTATAACCGACTTCCAAAAAGGAGGAGGTTCTCAATTCGACTGTATGCTTATATTTTTTTTTTGTATGTTTGTTCCTCGATATCTTTGGTAATTGTGAACCGATTTTAATGATTCTTTTTTTGTCTGAAAGAGTATTTATTCTTTCGAAGTGGTGGTCCCATTTAAATTTGGTGAAGATCTGATAAAGAACTTCGGAGATAGACAATTTGAAGTCGGTTTTTTTTGTTAAAAAGTTAGTTATTGTAAAATTTAAACGTTTCTAGTTCTTTTAATAATTAATTTATTGACAAAAACAAAACATAGGGACATAGTAGTGGTAGATATTCATATGGTAAAAAATATTTGCTCTAGTGACATTATCCAAGGGGGACACTGAGGAATACGTTTGTATGGAATAAATGCCGACCGCAGTTCCTCATAAACCAGTCATGCACGGACCGCGGCCCGCTAACCGCAGGGGGCCCTTCGTCAATACACGTGCGGCCTACCTTTTAACTGCCTCCTTGGTCTAGTGGTGGCAAGCGCGACTGCTGATCGTGAGATCCTGGGTTTGATCCCCAGGTCGGGCAAAGTGTTATTGGGTTTTCCGTGTGGAATTCCTCAGTAGCAGTACGGAGTTTGGATTTGTGTCCAGTCGATGGCAATAGGCTCGCTCCCTATTACATGGGATTTAAATATAACGGCGAAATGAGGGTGTTACTATTCACTTCTGCCCAACCCTTTAAGGAATACAGGCGTGATGTTATGATGATACACTCGGGCGCAATGAATGCAATGAATGACGCTACAACCAAGTAGGAGTACCAGTTCTGCCTAGCTTTTTCCCAACTATGGTGGGGTCAGCTTCCAGTCTAACCAGATGCGGCTGAATACAAATATTTTACACGGAGCGACCGCCATCAGATCTCCGCAACCCAGTTACTGGGCAATGCTGATATTCTACGGTTAGACCAGTTGTTAGAATTTCCGGACTTCTTCTGGCTAACGTGCTCTCCGAGGCACTGTGGTGTCTCGATATGAAGCAAACAGTCACCCATCCACGGACTGACCGCGGCAAGCGCCGCTTAACCACGAGCCCCTCTACCTACGAGTACAATTTACCCACAAATACCAGTCTAAAACCACAATAACCTTATGTTTGACCGGAAGCGTCCAAGTACATACGAGCACACGTGCCCATTCGTCACACGTCACGCTCGGCATGCACATCTGCGTATTTAATCAGCACCAACGTCCATTTTAAAAACACGATAAGTACTGTCATGGACGAAAGTGTTATGCCATGGATCGAAAGCGTATGATAACATTATTGCGTGATTATATTTGATGGAGAAATTAAAAGAGATTTTAGTTTCTATTTATTATTTTATATATTTTAATTTTAAATAATTCTCTACAAAAAAAATGTAGCCCATTGGCATCAGCAACAGGGCCCAAGCTAGCGGTAGTCAGGGCTGCAGAGAAAGGCAACTCCTCAGTCCATACAATGCGCACCACTTCATTTTATTTTTATACTAGCGGCCCTTCCCGGCTTCGCACGGGTGGACATTTTTCCCGTTTTTGCAACATTTTTCATTTATGCTCCGCTCCTATTGGTCGTAGCGTGATGTTATATAGCCTATAACTTTCCTCGGTAAATGGACTATCCAACACAAAAAGAATTTTTCAAGTCCAAGATTAGCGCGTTCAAACAAACAAACTCTTCAGCTTTATAATATTATATTTTGTTGGAGGCATAAAGTCAGCTCGAGGCACAAAATAGGCTATAATTTTTTACTTTTTTTTTCTTTGGTAAATCGTTGCCCCACACTAGGATTTCTCCTGTATCGTGGGTGCGTTTACAGACACAAATCTTCACACGCACAAACATCCAGACCCGGAACAGCTATCTGTAGGACATACAAATATTTGTTCCGTGCGGGAATCGAACCCACGACCCGTAACGCCGAAGCCGATCGCTCAGCCACTGCACCAAACGTGTCGTCAAATTATTGATGTGAAACATCTAATACAGCGGTAGGTACCTATATTCAAATTCAAAATGTTTACTTGCAAGAAAATACATAGTTTACAAGGGAAGATAGGAAGCCTACCGACAGGTGTGAGAGCGGCTATTTCGTGGCGATCTCGCGATGGCAGACACACTTTACGGTTTGATTCGGCCAGTTATTCTTTTTACAAAATGAATTTCGATGTTTCACATCTGCCAGGCGTCCACGACGTCTTAATTATTTTTTTTGTGAGTGTCGTTAGAATATTGCTCGGCACTGGCAATATGCCGAGATAGCTTAGAATGAAGGTAGAGGGTATGATGTTATTTGCCTAACGTAGCGGTGACTGGTTCATTATTTTGGATCAAAAATGCTAGCGTTGCGAATTCCAAAATTTTCAGTTTATAAAAAAATTATGGTCGCAGTTGTTATTTTATTCCATATACTGGTGACTTAAATATGGTACTTAGATAGACGCAAACGGAGATTCTACATAACATAACATCACGCCTTGTATTCCCGGAGGGTTCGGCAGAGGTGTATTTTTCTTAGTATTAGTACACCCACGTTTCCTCAGTTATGTTTTAAGTCCCATGTAATAGAGGGCGAGCCTATTGCCATTAACCGGGCACAAATCCAGACTTCGAGCTGCTACTGAGGAATTCCTGATGAAAAAACCCAATAACACTTTGCCCGACCTGGGGATCGAAGCCAAGACCCTATGCTCAGCAGTCGCGCTTGCGACCACTAGACCAACAAGGCAGTCAGAAACGGAGATTCTCTTTCGCGATAAGTTTAACTTGATACTTTAACAAAGGCACTGCATATTCCATTGTCTTTAGTTATGAAAGGTTCGACAAAGCGATCGATTCATGGACCTACATGAATGAAAGGAAAATAGTATTTTGTCACGGTATATATAACCATGGACAAAAAGGATACAGAATGAATGTCTGACTTATCGAGTATTTTTTTTGTGGCCTACACAAATGTCCGGCTGATTGGTAGCGTCGTGCGTCGGGTTGTTGAGCTCCCTAAAATAAGGATTGAGCTACACGATGGCTGATGCATGCGTGCCGTCAGTTACGACAGGTCAACACAAGTCTGCTATGGCACTTTCCTCAAAAGGCCATTCCAGACTTTCCTACATTGTTACACTCGCATAGATTTTATACTACAATGTCTGGACTTTAAAAGAGACCTTGTTCTCTGAGTATATTTCGGTTTTTTGCTCAGAGCTAGTTGGATATGAAATGGCGGCGCCATCTAGTCTTAAAAAAACATTACATTGACTTATAAAAGTGTCTGTAACAAATTTATTTACAGAAACAAAAATCTTTTATTGTTCGGAGAATAGAGGAGCTAATGAGATAAAATAAATATAGGTAAATTAATACCACTTGTAAACTAACAAGTCCGTGGGGGGACGGAGTAAGAAAATAATACTCTTTCTTCACCGGCAAGCGAGATATAGGAGGTGAAGTACCTGGCACTTTAATAATAGTGCCCGGAAAATGGCAATAGGCTCGCCACCTATTTATTACATGGGACTTAATACAAGAAGCGTAACGTGGGTGTACAGACAACTGTAATAGGAGTACACCTCTGCTTACCCTTTCGGAGATTACACGCGTATGCAATTATGCATGTATGGAAAGTAATAAAAAGAAATGAAGTTGTCGCGTGACGCCTGTCAGATGTGTAACACTAAGTCGCGAGCGTCGCGTCGCCACGCAACACCCATATCGCCACATTGGATGTTGGAATGAACTGCAAAGGACTTTACCAGACTTCATGGATCTTCTTCTTTTCGTGTGGTTAGTGACTAACCTGGTGTCACAGTTTATGCCGCCCATGGGCCTCTGACGTGGATTCCCATGCCGTTGAGAAATATCTCTCAAGCATGCCGTTTTCCTCACGATGTTTTCTTTCACAGTTTTTTAAACAAGTAATAATTATACAATACGCACATGAATCTGAAAAGTCAGAGGTGCGAGCCTTGGGTTCGAAGTCGAGACCTATAACTTGGCAGTCCGACTGTCACACAACTAGGCTATCATGGATAAAAACTTTGTTATTTTTTATCAACGCCATATCATAATCTGAGAACTGCGATAGTATTTAAGCCAAAAACAAAGTTCTCTTTGTAGTTTTCGGGAACTTTCCATTGAAGAACGTTTTCCGGTATAGTTAAATTAACATGAACAGTTAATTGATTACAATCAATATGAATTCATTATCTAGATCGATATCTGAGTACACGATGTTTTTTTAATTTAATTAAAAGATAATATAAATCCATTCGTCATATAGGTCAACAACATTTTGATGACACGTTTGGTGCAGTGGCTGAACGATTGGCTTGTTGCGTTACGGATCGCGGGTTCGTATCCCGCACGGAACAAATATTTGTGCGTTTTACAGATAGTTACTGCGGGCTTGGCTGTATACTCGTATGAACGTGAAGATTTGTGTCTGTAAACGCAACCACGATACAGGAGAAATCCAAGAACGAGACGAAGTTATATTTTTTTTATTTATAATATACATATAACATAATATCACGCCCGTATTCCCCAAAGGGTTGGGCAGAAAGTGTACAGTAACACCCTCATTTCGCCTATTGCCATCAACCGGGCAAAAATCAAAACTCCAGGCTGCTACTGAGGAATTCCACACGGAAAAACCCAATAACACTTTCCCCGACCTTGGGATTGAACCTAGGACGTCACGATCAGCACTCACGCTCCTCACCAGTAGATCAATGAGGCAGTTAAATAAATGAATAATACATTGTCTTTACATAGTATAAAACAAAGTCGCTCCCGCTGTCTTTACGCATCATGAATGTATCTTTTAAACTACGCAACGGATTTTAATGCACTTTTCAGCAATATATACAGGAAGGTTTATATACCCCACATTAGTATACACACATTAGTAAATCAAATAACACACGAATTACCCAATTTAAAAACTGTCTACAACTATATACATACAAAAACAACACGTCACCAATTAAATACTAATGAAGCTATATTTAGATGAACCAAATAAACTGATTCGAAAGCAAACCACGGTTAATGTGTAGCAAAACAGAAAACAATTCGACCACACCTCGCGGTCACAAAACAGATAGGTACAGAAGTCAATCACATGTATGTACTTCACTTATCATACCTACGCTCGGCGGTCGCTCTATCTATATGTCTATCTCTCTCAAGCGCATGGCACTCGCGCTCGCACTCACTCGCACTCTGGTCCCAAATAGTCCGAGATATCGTGTCCGTGAGCAGTGTCTATGTGTGCGTTGCTCGAGCGCACTTGTATGTAGATTGACTTCTGTACCTATCTGTTTTGTGTCGCGGTTTAGTGCAAGCTCGAATATGACGCGACACATGAGTGGGAATGCAGACGTAATGACTTTACCAGCCCAGTCAGACTGTTGATGACCTACATAGGAATAGTTTGAAGTTCATTACATAAGCAGTGATAGGCTAGCGGTTGTATGCTTGCCTTCCTTCCAGGAGAGTTACAATAATATAATACTAACCAGCACGCTTGGAGGTAGGATCTATACGGTCCGCCTGGCTAGCTACCCTCACATTTACGTTCAAAGCAGTTTACTGTGTTCCGTCGTGTCTATGTGAAAGGCAGAGGAGTATAGGGTAATCCTTCTATATCTCTGTTCCTTGGAATCGTGTGCTCCATCTTAGACCCTGTCTTCCCTAGGTGAGACTAGGGGCAAACGCGAAATGGTTTGAGTTCGCAACTCTGATGTTTAGAGCAGAACTTGAACACTTACATTAACGGTAAATGAAAACATCGTGAAGAAACCTGCACCTGAGCTCTAAAAAGTTCCCAGATATATAACATAGGTTTTAATATAATTCCGATTTGCAAAACATCACCGGAACACATTGTTGCACATGCAATAGCAAATGTCAATGTAGACTAAACGAGACCTAATCAATTAAATGTTTTCATTTTATCATAAACCCATCGCACTATACGCGAACAATGCCTCGTAAAGATGACTCGCAGATCCAGATAGTAATGACATAATTATTGCCAGGTAATGACCTATTAGAAGGAAGATGACATATCATTTGATCTCCACTAGTTACGTTAACAGGGAGTCGTTTTAACTACATTCTCGGAACTGATATCATTAGCGATGATTATGGAACAGTACAAAGTAACAACATGTGAACTACTGATTATATACTGTCGTAATCCAGTTAGATTGTAAGCTGGTCCCAACATAGTCAGAGAAGTAGGAGGGATAAAAATTATACAAAACTAAAATTAAATGGAGGAAACGGAAGGTGACCTCAGATTGCATAACAAGTAATTAGCTCATTACTGTTCCATTGCTAGGAGCCTCTATTTAGAATGAGAACAATTTAGGCCTAGGTCCACCTTGCTGGCCACACCATCCAAATCCATCTCTCATTCGGAAAGTCTGAGGTCCAGGTCTGGTTCCAAATTCCAACTCAGACCCTCCTGCATGGAAGGCAAGCGTTCAACCGCTAGACTATCACTCTTATTTTCCTCATTTTGATGGCTTCAATAATACTTCACATTTGATCAACTTATTGAATCTACAAATGACAATTTCGCCCTTGATCTGACAAAAGTAACATTACATCATCGCAGGAGTTAAAAGAGGTTACTCTTCCTATACTTCTAATAGCAAAAAATCCTCCTTCTACTATACAATTGTTTTGTAGCCTTATTCCGGTCAACTGTCGTGCCTTTCCGACTTAATCCAATTGTTTGTTCAGTCCTCGACAATTTGATTATAAGATACTAGAATAGGGAATTCTACTAAAGAAGTTTTAGGAAGTGTCCATTCGTTTCGAATTATGTCTCTGAATTGCAAGTCTTGATCTTTATTATCAATAATGATGAGTGACAAATTGCTGGTCCCATCACCCACAATCAACAGAATTACCCATTTCCCTTAGCTGATTATAAACCTGCGCAGTACTACGATTCTATATTTTACTCTATCCATTTTATTGATTACGTAAGGTCTAATAATAAAGCTCAAAGAATTTCCTACTTCGTAATTTAAAGGTTTTAAATCATTCTCTACGCTCGAAGCTAATTAGGCCATATTTCCAACCGGTCAAAAAGGCAATCTAAACTAAACCCAGAAAACAGCAATTATTTTAAATAAAAACTTTGTACAGCTAGTTAAACCAAATCCATAATTTTGTTCGGAAAAAAATATTTGTAACAAAATTTTGTAGTAATAAATCAAATACAAAGACCAGCAAGGAAAGCTACCTCCATAAATGGCAACGAACTACCGTAGCAGACAAAAACCTATAGGGCAACACACTAACAGTATTTGAACCTTAGAGCTAATAGAACATGGTGTATATTAGTTTGATGGTAAAAATTCGAGCACACGATAGTAGCATGAACACTAGTCAGCCTTGGTACACTCACTTTTGTATATAACTATTTTATTTATTATGAATGCTGATTTGTGGAACGGCAACATTATTTGTGCAGTTAATGCAACCTTTAATTTTAAAGACAAAGAGTTGAAAATTGCTAATTTAGACTGTACAATGGTAAATATGTAGGACAATATTGATTGACATTTTAAAATCGCGTTAGGTAATTATTTAGTGGTGTCAGATTCTTTCGTTTTACGCGATCATTGAGTAAATAACTATTAATTTGAGGCTGTTAAAGTATTAGTAATAGAACGTAATTACTGTTTTATCGTGAACCTATAAAATAAAATGTATTCCACATATTTTATTACCGCTTAATGAGAGTTGTTTAAATTGTATGAAGTAACAATTAACGCCGAGTGTTCTATAATACTTTTTACGTATTTTTCGTAAGACTACGGAATTCTATTACATGAAATAACAGCAGTATCCATTACTTATTAATTCTCGGTTTCATCATCCAGAGTCGGATGAAGAGTTACCATGGAGTTTCTTGTCTATTCTGCTCCTAAGAATCTACATTTTGTAACACGGGATTAGCTTCTTCTTGACAATTCAAAAGACCCTGTAAATATTTTAATTGAAATAAATGCAATTTGAAGGCCAAAACGCAATACTTAAATCTTTTTTTTAAACTTAGCTCTCCCGCGTCTCTATCAACCCCAGTTTCGGTTTGGCTGATCAACGCAAAAATGAACTAACCACTGTCAAATCTAATGTCAAATGATATGACTGGTTTTTAGCATTTGTGTGAATCAATCACATTAGTTGACATGAGATTTGTCATCAGTCTTGGAGAAGCCGGGTATATGAAAATTTGTAAGTTCAAAAATGAAAGTCCCGTTTGCACCGTTTAGAGTTGAAGTAAGATTAATAAAATCAAAGCAAAAGAAGATAATGTCGATGCTTGGAGTTCTATTGAACTCAATAAAATACACCATGAATCCGCGTACATACAATGTAAAATTGTAAATATTGATTCAGATCGCCCATCGTTATAATTGATAACATTGTTTGAAATCTGTTTGAACAATATGTCCTTTGTTGTAATAACACGGTTTAAAATATCTTCACGAAGACTCCCCAGTGATTAATTGAAGATAGTATAGAAATTTACAATTAATTTTAATGTTATCTTATCGTTTTAATTCCTCTGATTGAAGGACGTGCACTTTTCGTTGAATTTTCGGTATAGATTTGGTGAAATCAATTACTTATCTGTTGTCCTCTTCATTTCATCGTTTTCCTGGTTTCTTATCATAGTTTACTTTATTGAAGATTTGTCAAGTGTTTCTATGTCTTTGACCTTTTAGTTTTAAAGTTTCATGATAGTCAACTGCCTTCTAATCTACAGGGTGTCCCAGACCGAGTGGTCCATAGGAAAATGTGGAATAGGAGGTCATGTTTCCTCTTCATTAAACCTTTTATTGAAGAGGTAATATGACCTCCTTCACCACATTTTCCACTGGACCAGTTGATCCGGGACACCCTGTATAACTAATATCAGGGAATCTAGGTTTTTTACGTATGATCTCATCGATGAAGGTGGTGCTGCTGACATATCATAAGATAATCCCTTATATCTTTCTTTATTCACACATTCATTGATCAAAGCAGGGAGTGAAGTTGAGGGTTTGACTATTAAGTCAGAAAAAGGATATTAGATTGTTTGCTAATTTCTCAGATGCAGCAGATAATAACAACACTGCAAGAACCAAGTGGATTAAAGGTCTTCGCAACTAAGCACAACCCTCAGATTCTAGAGGTCAAATTCTCTGGTTAAACAACAGTTTACTGGAAAAATGTACTAGAATTTTAGGAGAATAGTTATAAAAATAATATAGAATAGTTATATAATAGTTTTAAAAACGGTGGAGGAAAATATCGTGAGGAAACCGGCATGCCTGAGAGATATTTCTCGACGGCATGTGAAGCCAAGTTAGAGGCCCATGGGCGGCATAAACTCTGACACCAGGTTAATCACTAACCACACGAAAAGAAGAAGAAGGAGAATAGTTATTTGAATAGAGTATCAATGTTGGTGAACATAAACCTAAGTAGACGATATACGAGAAAATGCTATAATGAAGAAGAATATTTTGCTTGAGCAATATTTGTACCACATTAGCTTATCAGCGAATCGTTCGAGCGATTACGTTTGCGACACGTCGAAGAGTCGCTCACGTGATTATTTTGCGAGAAGTCGCAGTAAATATGGGCAAATCCAAGAAGCAATTAGTCGCTCATGCAAAAAACGGTTGCGGTTGTAATAGCAAACTGATGACAATATTCTAAGAATGTATGTTAGGATATCAATTTATGTATTTCTGGAGAAACATAACATAACTCACGCCTGTATTCCCCAAAGGGTTGTGCAGAGGTGTATAGTAACATCCTCATTTCGCCGTTATGTTTAAGTCCCTTGTAATAGGAGGCGAGCCTATTGCCATCAACCGGACACGAATCCAAACTCCTAGCTGCTAAGATTTTCATAAGATTTTCATAACGTAGCATTAAGATTTTCATAACGTTTTGTAATTGATATATAGATATTGTAATATCTATATATTTTATTGTGTTTATATGTATTTTATGTAATTTATATTTATCTTTTGTATTCCTAGTATATTCAGTCCAAAATTGTCAACTCATCTTTTTCCAGTACCTATTTCGATGCTTTTCTTTTTAACCCTAAGGTGGACTGGTAGAGAATGCCTTGTACCACCATAGTGCATAGAAGTATTAATAAATAAATAACAACTAAAGAATGCTCTATCACTGTTTATATCAAAATAATGTGATGGTATGGGGATATAATGAACATTCGCTCGTTTGGTCTAAATCCACCTTTACATGATAATTGTCATCATGAAACAATGATAGCTGCCTTTCATGGAAAAAGATCTGAGTTCGGTCCCGCCGCGCACGTCAAACTTTTTGAAGTTATATGTGAAATACGAGACTATTTCGTATGTGTACCTATAAAGTCCAAAACTCCAATTGAAAGTTTACATAATTTCATAAACAAAGTCGTGCGTGCGTCCCTAAACAAAACCCGATCACCGCCGACTGTAGCCGAACGCTGAATAAAAGGATGTACAGAAGATCAACTCTTTTCAACGACGAATAAAGTACTTGCACATAAATCGGTATGATGTAGGTACAACGAAACAACATGATAAGAACTGCAGATTTTATTACAAGGTCTGACGGCTATTGTACACAAAAAAATATCACATCTTTTGTGAAATGAATCCCAATGTAATGAAAGTGAGAAAGTTGTCTATCTAAGCTGATATATTATGTACTTAGCCTATCGCAATGTCCTACTGCTTATCGGCCTCTCCCAAAAAAGAGGTATATTCGTCAGAGACCGAAAACGGGGACTTTTATTCAAATACCGGTATTATTACAGGTATTCTTAATACCGGTATTATTACAGGTATTCTTAATACCGGTGTTATTAAAGGTGTTTTGATACCATTCTTATTAACGGTATTTCCAATACTGGTATTTTCTAATCCGGGATTTCTACTACCGTGATTTCCACTACCGGTATTTCCAATACCGGTATTTTGTCATACTAGTTTTGCTACTGCTGGTATTAGAACTTGTATTTCTAATACCGATATTATAACCGGTATTTCTAATAACTATATTTGTAAAGAATAAAAGTTACCGTTTTCAGTCCTGCTCATCTGACAGCACACAGACCAGGAAGATCGGTTATCACAGATCCAGACTTCTCTGGTGATGTTGCTATCCCATATTAGGCTAAGATGTTGGAGCTGGCAAGGATCTATGTTCTATATTGTTCGTCAGACCCTCTTCAGTCAATAACGACAAGGGTGCACAAAATATTTTATCAGGTGGACCTTTTGAGCTTTCGTTTTAGTGGTGGCAGTGTGTCCAAGCGTTGCGTCAGCGCTTGCGTAGTGAAAGTTAGGCGACAGCTGATTGGCGCGCGTATTTATCTAACTCGCCGGTACTTGTTGACGGCCCTTTGTGCTACTTGTTCACCCTTTAGTAATAGTAAATGTTGCGGTTTTTGTTTCTATCGGCCTTCAGTAGTATTGGGAGTGTCTTTAGATTTGTGACAAAGTAATAACCCTTTGAGTGTTTACTGTGTGTAGGCGCACAAGTCTATACAACTAGAGACGGGCAATTGTATAAATACTCGAATACAAAATACTCGATAAACAGTATGTTCTTTTCGGTATCGGTACGTTCGTCAGCACAATAGGGCTGCCACCAATATAAAGAGGGAAGATTTGTATTTTTGTATGTAACGAATAAACCTAAAAACTAATGGACTGATTTCAAAATTCTTTTGACATTAGAAAGCTACATTATCACTGTGTAACATAGGCTATATTTATTACTGGAATAAAACTTCTTACGCGGGGGCGGAGCCGTGAAGACAGCTAGTATTTAATATAATAAATAAATCCGTTTAAAAATGACACCCTTGGAACTACATATAAGAGGCGAAACGTAGGTGTACAGAATCCTGTAACAAGAGAACACCTCTGCTTACCCCTTTAGGGATTATACGCGTGGCGTGTATATATTTACTTTAAGTTTTTAGCCAAGACATGGATTAATTAAAAAACCTATTAAAAACATTAATGAAATGAAAAGAAAATGTGGGGAAATGTGAATTTTAAATGTTCTATCATTAACACTAATTGTTTCTCGGAATCGGAAAATTCCCCCATTCACACCGTATATTTTCTGTTAATTAGCCGCTATCGACTAATTGGTGTAGTAGTTGGAAACGAAGATGTTGGAATGATGAGCCCTGAGTTTCATGAGGAAGTTTCGAACCTCACGTCTGCCAAAATACTAAAAGGATATTTTTTTAACAATTTACAGTTCCAGTCCGAAAATTGGTTAAAGGCTTGACCCTAATAGCATGGGATCTAATAACGACGGTCATCGGGTGATTTTCGTTGGAATGAGTCCGACACCCCCCCCCCCCCGTACGGAGAGTAACCAAGAGGGATCTGCCCTCACAAGAGGAGAGTTTCCATGAAAGTCCAGCGCCAAGCAGTGTATTGTTTTTCGTCCTGTGTATGTGAAAGCCTAAAGGATAGGGGAGTCCCTTAATATCTTTGCTAAAAAAAAAAAGCACTCAAGAAAAAAGGTACCAAAGCATACCTCTACAAAGTGCAACCCTAATCTTTTACCTACAGCGTTTCAACAAAAGACATCGACCTCAAAAACTTAAACACAAAATATTACAAAACAACAAACAGTAGACGACAAAAATAATCTACATAATACACAGTCATGCACATATATGCGTATCATCAGTGTCGCGAACTGCTTGTAAGCATTTACTAATTAACAAGTGCAATTAGTAATATGTTTGTGGAACAACCTATAAATCACGTGTACGAACACTGGTTGCTATGCAAATTGTTATGCACAGTGAACTATCTAACTTAGGGCTTGTACACAAAACTGCAAATCGACGCGATGCGACTTCGCAACGCAGAAAACTGCGACGCAAATTGCTGCGATGCGATTTCGTGCGGCAAGGCGTCTTCCTTCCAACGTTCGAATGACCAATCCCTCGACGATCGTCAACCGTATTGAACGTATTTCATACTAGGTAGAATAAATTTGCGTAAAAAGATTTGCGCACTGTTCTTACTGATAAGAAGATATAGGATAAATCAATTACGCGAATCAATTCGTAAGTTCTTGCGATGCGTTGTGTGAGCTCAGATATTTCTAAGATGCGACGTCGCATCGCAGTTTTGTGTACAAGCCCTTAGGACAATGTTTACGTTACAGTGTGGCAGTCAAGTTTGTTGTTCAGTTAATTCTCTAAGTTAGGTTAGGATTAAGCACAAAGGATAGTGATCTTCTCTTCGTGTGTTTAGTGACTAACCTGGTGTCAGAGTTTATGCCGCCCATGGGTTTTGGCTTCACATGCCGTCGACAAATATTTCTCAGGCGTGCCGGTTTCCACACGATGTTTTCCTTCACCGTTTTTAACTAATTGATAATTATAAAATACGCACATGAATCAGAAAAGTCGTCGACTTGACAGTCGACGATCACACCACTAGGCTATCGCTGCTGTAGTAGGAAAATTATTGATTAACTCGTAAGGTCACTTTTGTCTCATTGTCTAGTAGTGAGATGGGTTAGTGCAGTCACTCTAAGCCACGTATACATTAGGTAACAAATCTCTCGCGACACGTGTCGCCAGCAATGTCCAACCACATCGCGCGACTTTGCCGAAAATCGCGTGACATGTCGAGCAACACCAAGACTTATCATAGCACGACAATAGTCGCAGAAACAGTTGTCTGTCTCGTAATGTTCCGCGACATTTGTACCCTAGTGAATAATGGATTCGAAGATTTCTCAGCAATACCGAATACAACGAAAACTTCTTCCAAGAACATTAATAAATAAGAATATATATACAGCAGCTATCGAGCGAATTACCGGAGCGATAATATGCGTGTGCCAATCGATTAACAGTACGCAGCGTGCATCAATATACGATAATTAGTAATTTTCTACACTGACCGTATTCAATTTACAGACTTTAATTTTTAAATAATCCGGTATGTACTATGCGTGCCAACTAAGAATAGGATCGCGCTTGCTACAACTTCACACGATAGCTGTCAAATTAGTAATGACAGCAAAAAAATACTGTGAAAAAAAATATGTTATATTTTTTTATTCATAGATTTCATTATTATTTATATTAATTTTTATAAAATGTTATTTCTTAAATGGATAACTTTAGATAAATTAATAATATTTGGAAGTAGTATTCATTAAAAAAATGAACCAATATATAGTTAACTTCACGAAATGCTACTGGTCACCTTAATATGTCGCCATAGTAATAATATAATTACTGTGTAATAAATTTGGCGTAAAATTGATTAAAAATACCAAAAAAGTGAACAAAAATGATTAAACTAAGTATAATTTCTTTATTTACTTTTTGTACACCTTAAGCTTTGGTAATGAAGTTCACGAGTATTGCGGAACAAAATGGCGTCTTGACAGTACTATTCTTAATTGGCACGCATAGTATAAGCTTGTTCTTCGTTAATTATAAGACGGGACTATACTCGGTGTGATAGCCTTGTGGTGTGACCGTTGGACTACCAAGTCATAGGTCTCGAGTTTCGAACCCAAGGCACGCACCTCTGACTTTTCAGATTCATGTGCGTATTGTATAATTATCACTTGCTTAAAAACGGTGAAGGAAAACATCGTGAGGAAACCGGCATGCCTGAGAGATATTTCTCGACGGTATGTGAAACTAAGTCAGAAGCCCATGGACGGCATAAACTCTGACACCAGGTTAGTCACTAACCACACGAAAAGAAAGAAGAAGACTCGGTGTATATTGTGTAACATCAACCCATTACTATTCATCTGCTGGGCACTGGCCTCTTCTCAGAATGAGAAGGGTGCAGGCCTTAAGCTCCATACTCACATACAGTTTTACTCGATCGACCAAACACGTCGGGTAAAAATCACGGCAGGGGCTTTCGTCCATACATACAGCATTTATCTACCAAGCGACTTGCGACGTTCAGTATCAGTATTCGGCTCGATTCGAGAAGGTGCGAAGGAAATTATATTTATTGAATTCCATCGAGCCGACTCGATGGGAACATTCGAGTTGTGAGTTTTGCAGTCCACATGTTGTTTTTTGCAAAACTATCGAGTAATACCTTATGTGAGTTCGGAGCTATAGTTCACACCACACTGGCCTAGTGCGGGTTGATGGACTACACTCACCATCGACTTCTTTTATTTGACGCCCTCTCAATTTTGCAGATTCCTCACGCTGTTTTCTCTCACAGTAACCATAAGTGAAAATCAATAACAGGTATGCAATATCGCGTCAAAACATGAAACAGTAATCTTATCCCTTTCAACGCTACAAGTACATTAACTAACAGCCTATATAGGTAAACAGTTGTCAACATTACCTACATTTCGACACAAAATATTCAATAGGTGTCCCAAACACGAAGGTGATAAGATATCGACGCCTACGCTGACATCCTGCCTCACTAGGGCACTCAATATGTAATGGCGAACTGTCATACTGTTTGTATATCGTAATAGCTGGTTCAGGATATGCTGTGGTTTTCTCCGAGTGTCTTAAGAGGAATACTTCTCCTTATAATCACTTTTTTTAAGGTTATGGAATTCCTCATGAATACCCTTCGTTTGAGGTAAGCCAAGGGGTACATCGGACTCTCATCGACTAAAACCATCAATTGGCTGTCCAGAACAGAGGACGGTTCCGAGATCTCTGATGCTGTCTTTAGCATATTCCGAAGAAACCACGTTGACACACCTATGAATGGAATCAAAAGCCAACTGCTGCAGTTAGTGCTGCGGCTGTGAGATTGCTGGCAAAGAAGAGAAAAGACAGACAGACAGACCGATAACCCAGATCAGCACCATATACCTGATCGTAACCTTGGAAATCTATGTTCTGGCCATTTATGTATATATGAACAAACGTTTGATCATGAAACACTCATGTTTTACAAAAACACAATATTTTGAAACAAAATTAGTTAAAGAATATGTGCAGAGGTTTTCTAAAAATGTGTATGTTTAATGGATTCTTGGGGTACGCTCGAACCAACAGCTTCAGTTCAGCTTGCGGCCGGACGCGTTGATTTGAGCGTACCTTTAAAGCAAAATGAATTTTTGACGATCAAAGTTTTATATAAAACCTAACTGGCTGCACTATAAGTCCTTCAGTCGAAACCACGTCCTGCCATAAGTATTGATTTAGCAAAAGCTTGCTATCAGCCATATTGGCACTTAACACCTACGTACGTTGTTTTGATATGATATACACTCACTAACCGAGCATAAACACATAATCTGTTATCACGACACATATTTTTAGTCTAGTTAACACATAGTTTAAGTAGCAAAAATTTCTGGATTCAGACTTTTAAATTGGTTGGCGATCATAAAACAAAATGTTGCAACGATATGATCTCTGATTATAAAATTGTCAGCAATTATACAATGTTTTTAAATACACGACGAACTTGAATTTATTGTTCTCATTTGCAGTTGATTAACAATTTTGTCGTTAATGATAGGGAGTCATTTGTAGTAACATATGACCTATGTGATACTATAAATCCTCTCTTTAAGAATTTTTACAACAAAGATAATGACAAAAATCTGACGTAAAACAAATTAGAACTGGCAGACGAGCAAAAACATTCAAAACAAAATGCACTCTTTATAAAAACAGGACATTTCTCAAAGATAAAACTAGAACGCAACGAATGCAATACAAACAAAACTTAGGAAAAAGTGCTAGCAAATTGATAGCGAAAGATTCACGAAAGGTTTATTACTACTCGTCGCATGTCAAACAAGACTTAACTACAGTAAATAAAGCAATTTTACATTTCCCACAATTCCGAACGAACGAACAAATGAATGAATGACTGTGTTTGTTGAACGCTTTCATTCATTGGATGGGCGGCTCTGTAATATTGTAAGAATGAAATTACTTCATTTCTGGTATTCTTTCTTTGTCCTTAATTTCCCATCTTATTAGCAAGGTAAGAACAATTTTGTGTTCCTTAAAGAGAGTGTCTCTTCTAGCTTTTATGCGCTTTTTGGATTCAAAGAGATTTTTTGTTCCTTATGGTGAACTGGGTTTCCAGAGCAAAATGGTATCTGTAGAAAAAGTGATTTTTGGAAGTTCTCTAAATCATCTTTAAGATGTTGGCCCAAATCAGGGCTTGGTTGTGATGAATACAATAGCACAACCCGCTACTCCAGCCTCAGGCCCTTGAAGGAACACCTTGGTGGTTGTAATCGGTAAGAGACCGACACAACCCTCGGTCTGACTGCCTTCAGTAGTGAGTAAACAAGAAGAAGAATAATCAAAATTTACGAGTTTGACAGGAAATCTGTGCAATTCCACGGACGATACAACATTCTGAGAATGTGAAATCTTATAATGAATTGTTTTCAGATTACACAACATATTGTTCTGTAATGTCCAAAAAACAATACGTTACAACAATTTCTGGCACTAATTCATTTAAAACACTA
Source organism: Amphipyra berbera (assembly GCA_910594945.2). NCBI lineage: Eukaryota > Metazoa > Arthropoda > Insecta > Lepidoptera > Noctuidae > Amphipyra > Amphipyra berbera. Next base: position 1,909,317 of record OU343131.1, on the reverse strand, counting down.
ATTTGGTGTGTTTTTGTCTTGTTTCCCTGTTATCTTAATTTAGATCTCTTAACGTCTTCCGGGCGTTTTGCAATGACTTATTATATAACATTACTTATTTAATTATATAATGTATAACTATTGTTTGTCACTCTCGGGGTGAAATAAAAGAGTAAGGGGCTCGTGGCTAAATACCAACCGCGCGGAACATACGATTTGTGAGGTTAAGCTGTATTTGCCACGGTCAGTCCATTGATGGGTGACCGTTGCACATCGAGACCCCTCCGTGCCTCGGAGAGCACGTTAAACTGTCGGTCTCGAGTGTCATATGAATACCTATGACAGTCGTTACGGGAAGTCAGAAGCCCGAAAGTCTGACAATTGGTCTAACCTTAAGATATCGGCATTGTAGTAACTGGTTTGCGGAGGTCTGACGGCAGTCGCTCCGTGTAAAATACTGGTATTCAGCCGCATTTGGTTAGACTGGAAGCTGACCCCAACCTAGTTGGGACAAAACTAGGCAGAACGAGGTACATTAAAAGAGTCTCCACGAGTGACGATACTGAAGTACGTCCAGCACACCCTGGGCAGTCAGCCCCGCTACCAACCTTGCTGACTGGCTAATCTTTTTACCACAGCATGAGTTATTCTCATATGGCTCCTACCGATATGAAAGAAAGCAATTTGTCACTTGCTCTTTTATAAACACTGGCTGTAAAAATAGCCTTAATGAAGCTAAAGTCTATGCATACTGTACATAAAACTAAGTAACATACAGCAAAAATAATTGCTGGAAAACGACTTTTATTTTTTGGTACTAAAGCTTTTAATTGTAGCGCGCAATGCAAGCGCGCTCGCAGCAGATTGTGCCTACATTTCGAAAATGTTGATAATGTTTGTATAGAAGAATGTTTAGTAATAACATTTAAACTTATAATAGTTTTCGTGAAAAACGTTAAAAAATATCGTGACTTTGACCTTGAATATCTCCGTATCCAGTCGGTTCCTAGGTATGGCCCAATACCAAAAAATCTTCGTAATGATGGGAAGAATACGTGGCTCTCGGCTTCGTTAAGGGTATTTTTACACCCGATATAACGTTTATTTGTCCATCTACGATACCAACACACAATTCAACACGGATGTTTTTCTACTGCACTTCGAACAATATTTATTCCTCAACTGTTTTACTTTAATTCGTTACTAATTGTTTGATTAGCCTAATTATTTCCTTATCATCAGCCGTTGTTATGAACGTTATTATTCCATTCGGGATATTTAACATATTTTTATCTTTACAGTCTATTTCCTTTATTAGTACTTATGTACCGGGCTTGAATCATTCACGAGTAATATCGGAACCAACAAGTTTATAATTTTAACCATAGACATCAATTACTTAAGTATCTCTTGTTATATTTATTTTCAATTCATTTTTTTCAACGACGTCTCGTGTTCTCTCGTTCATAAATTAAATTGTTTTCTTTTAAAAAAATGTTTGCATGCCAGTACGCGAATCATTCAATTCTATTTCTTATTTTGAAATTCCCGCACTTATTCTTCCAAGCTACATTCAGCCTGTTCTTTTTTTAATTATTTAACTATATCTACTTGCCTCGTGAGGTCCTGATTTCGATTTTTGAAAACTCTCAGTAGCATCCCAGAGCTGCGTAATTTGGAATCGTGTCTGATAAATGGTATTACGCTCCACCCGTATTACCGTGTGGAAATGTGAACGTGAAAAACCCTGTTTACTCTCTCGGGGGATACATGCTTCATGTTATATTCTTATTCATAAACTATGAATTAAAACCGTTAACAGTAACAGTTAAATTTAATAGTTTTACTATACGTTATAAAGTAACGTTCAATGGCTGCATTTTATTGTTCTAATCTGGTAACTAGTGGAGAAAATGCACGGCCTTGGCATTCTTGATTAGCACCGCAGTGGTCATTATCGACCAGTCACTTAGTACAATCATATTTAGTACTTACGTATTATTAAGGAAACATAATTGTAACTTTGAACGATTGCTTTACATGCAGGAGGGTCTGCGTTCAAACCCAACCCGCACTTCTATAGTGGCTAAAATTAACTCGTTTTGACAGCTGTCAGATTAGAACATGTTATGTCAATTTCGACATAAAATGTACTGATCTGACAGCTGTCAAAACGGGCCTATTAAATTTTAGCCACTTTAACTTTTCGAATTCATCTATACCAATACTAATCTATACTAATATTATAAAGCTGAAGAGTTTGTTTGTTTGTTTGAACGCGCTAATCTCAGGAACTACTGGCTGGAATTGAAAAATTATTTTTGTGTTGGATAGTCCATTTATCGAGGAAGGTTATAGGCTATATAACACAACTCCACGACCAATAGGAGCGGAGCATAAATGAAAAATGTTGCAAAAACGGGGAAAATGTCCACCCAGTCGAAGCCGGGACGGGCCGCTAGTATGCAAATCAGAGCTCACACAGCGGATCTGTTTTAACGGATCCGTCAGTACTGTGTTGTTCACATCTGTACCGACAGATCAGTCTAACAAATGGCAGCTGCGTCGCATTCTGGCAGGCAGGATACGATAAAAATAACGGATCCAGTATTTTTTACTGGATTCGGAATACTGTCGTGTATGTGAACTCGCTCATACAACTACAGGCGCCATCACTAAAATAAAAACGGATCCGCTAAAACGGGTCCTGTAAACAGTTTCTGTGTGAACTAGCTGTCAGTTTGGTTATCACTTGCGTTAACGGTGAAGGAAAACATTGTGAGCGGGCTCTGATTCGCATACTAGCGGCCCGTCCCGGCTTCGCACGGGTGGACCTTTTTCCCGTTATTGCAACATTTTTAATTTATGCCCCGCTCCTATTAGTTATAGCGTGATGTTATATAGCATATAACCTTCCTCGATAAATGGATTATCCAACACAAAAAGATTTTTTCAATTCCAACCAGTAGTTCCTGAGATTAGAGCGTTCAAACAAACAAACAAACTCTTCAGCTTTATAATCTTTATAAATATATAATTAGACTGTACGTGTGTATCAAAGTCAAGTCAAAGTATTTATTTCAATTAGGCACATAAAAGGCACTTTTGAACGTTAAAGTTACAAAGAAAATAGAATTGATTCTAGTTGCCCCTTCCAAAAGGTAGTTTCGTATGGAGAAGAATGGGCAAGAAACTCCACCGTTACTCTTTTAAAATGTCTTACAATATTTTGTATAGGTACATTAATTATACAATTATATGTGAAGACGATGCACCTAGAATAAAATTACTATACCACAAAAAATTAAAAAAAATAAAAAATTAAACAATGACATAATTAATTATGTGAAAGGTGCTCACATATTTACAAACATTGCAAAAGTATACGTTTTCCCAAAAAATTAAAAGTAATAGGTCAGTGTGCGAGTTTAGGTACTTACTCATAGAATCTAAAATAAACGGCTTTAAAAAAAATATACAATTAAAATAGCAACCAGTTTGATTTTGTCTAGACTCTAGATTGTCCTATGGAGCTGGACCAGCATGTTTCCAAGCGTTCTTATCCTGGATATAATCGTCTAATTTGTAATATGCTTGTTTACAAAGTGTACTTTTAATATGACTTTTAAATTTTCTTTCATTTAATTGCAATATATCACAAGGTATTTTGTTGTAACATTTAACACAGTACCCCATAAAAGATGTCTGTACTTTAGATAATCTGAAAAATGGTCGATCAAGTTTATCTTTATGTCTAGTATTAGAGTTATGTCTATCGCTTATTTTATTAAAAAGATGTAGATTTTTTCTTACATACATAATATTTTCATAAATGAATTGGCAAGGTACCGTCATAATATTAATCCCTTTAAATAATTCCCTAAGAGATTCGCGGTGACGTAGATTATAAATGGCTCTGACAGCTCTCTTTTGCAAAATAAAGATGGAATCAATGTCAGCAGCCCAACCCCACAGTAAAATGCCATATGACATAATGCTGTGAAAGTAGCTAAAATAGACCAAACGCGCGGTTTCTACATCTGTTAACTGTCTTATCTATATGACTATGACTATGTATGTCACTGAACTCCTAAACGGCTGGACCGATTTGAATGATTTTTTTCGTATGCGTTTGGGTGACGCCCTGGATGGTTTAGATTCACAATTGGACCCAGTAGGTGGCGCTGCTTTTCCGGGCAGGACGACGTCTGCCGGGTCCACTAGTATTAGTATAGATTTTAAAACAGAAGCCAGAACCCATTGATATTATATTTTATACGCGAAACAAATTCGCTATTATAACTACTATTGTATTAAAATTCATTCTTAATATACATGATAATGACTATCTTAATGTCCATGAAAGGTTATACAAGGTTAGTCGGAAAGGGGTACTAAGCCGAAAAGGTGTTAAAGTACTCGTAATAATGGATAACTTTTGTTCTACAACTTTCCCCATAAACTATTATTTTTAGAGATATAGCAGTTCAAAGATTTTAAAAAAAATACGCTAAATTCTATCTATCCTCAGCTATGATCGGCTGTGTTTACAGTTTAAGTCATGTTTGGGGTCACGGATTAGAAGCTCCATGTTCTGAATTCGTTACTAAAGTAGGGATGAAGAATTTTTGAAAAAACTAAAATAAAAATAATTTATCAAAGGAAACAAAAACATCGAATTTTGTAATTTTAACACTTTCTTTAAAACAATCATCAGTGATACATTAAGTGGCCCGCGGCTTAGTACCCCCTTTCTTACTAACCTTGTATAATTAATATGGTCTTTAGGAATTTCTATTATGAAGGATTATTATGCCCTGTTGTAGACCCAACGCTTCCCCTGAATCGAAGGAGGAATCTCTGTAAAAGGAGAAACTGACTGACTGATCTATCAACGCAATCTCTACGCTGCTGGGGTTAAAAACTCGAAATTACAGTAGGTACCTTTTATAACGTAGGCATCCACTTCTTCTTTTTGTGTGGTTAGTGACTAACCTGGTGTCAGAGTTTATGCCGCGCGTGGGCCTCTGACTTGCCTTAACATGCCGTCGAGAAATATCTCTCAGGCATGCCAGTTTCCTCACGATGTTTTCCTCCACCGTTTTTAAGTAAGTGATTCGGAAACACGAATGGTATTGGAATTCGGAAACACGAAGATTGCCGAGGCAAAGAACTTATAACGTAGTAAGTACTGTACCTGTAAATGTTTCCTATTTCACAATATTATTGTGTAATCTTATGCCACTGAAAGCGGGTATTACCCTTAAAGTGCTGACAGATAAAATCGCTTATCACTGAGATATTTAATACCGACGACGTAGACAGATCAGGTGTCACGCATTCAGTATAATATCTGACTCCTCGACGCATCTCATACTGATACTACAGAGAAATGTATGTCTTAATATCGTCGGTCGGCAGTGAAAACCACGTATGTGTAAAATACATTTTTTTAAAAGAGATAGAAATAAGGGAAAGTGCCCATACTACGTGACCCATTTTTTACAACTTTTTACCCCACCTCCCCCCCTCGGTGACCACCCGTAGTATATGCCAATACCCACCCCTCCCCCTCTAGTTTTCACGTAGTAATTCATAAATATGATTTTAAATTTTAAAAAATGCAACAAGAAAATTATTTGGCTCAATGTGTGTCAATGTGACTGTGAATGTGACCTGTAAGTTTAAAAAGCGCTAAACGCTGCGCGTGATATTTGAATATAGCTCGAAAAAGCACGAGATTTCCCTAAAGGATATTGCCCACGTGACGAAACTGCGACGGCAGAGGTGTAGTACATCCTCGTTTCACCAGTTATGTTTAAGTCCCATGTAACAGGGGGCGAGCCTATTGCCATTAACCGAGTACAAATCCAGACTCCGAGCTGCTACTGAGAAATTCCTAATGGGAAACCCAAGAACACTTTGCCCGACCTGGGGATCGAACCCAGGACCCCATGCTCAACAATCGCGCTTGCGACCACTAGACCAACAAGGCAGTCCTCTGCTGGTACCTCAGTCAAAATAGCGTGATCGTCACACATTTAATTCGTGGTCAAGCGAAACCCGGCTCACTTCAGCAATAAATAAGGCCGATAACAGTTGAAGGGTTTAAAGTTGATGATAAAAGTCGTTTAGCTCTGATAAAGAGAACGATGGACGTTATAAATTTGGGACCCTTTAGGAACCTTAAAGTGGACAGGGTATGGAATAAATATAAATGAGGATATGAATTTAATGTGAAAGGCCTGGAAAATTCCTAGCTGGATTTGCCCTTGAAATGTAAATTATTAATTTGTTATGCAATATAGCATTTTAGTAGTAGTATACCACCACAGTATAAAGAAGTATATTGTGCACCAGTAATAGCTATGATAACCTAGTAGTGTGACCATTGGACTGCCAAGTCATAGGTCTCGAGTTCGAACCCAAGGCACGCACCTCTGACTTTTCGGATTCATGTGCGTATTGTATAGTTATCATTTGTTAAAAACGGTGAAGGAAAACGTCGTGAGGAAACCGGCAAGCCTGAGAGGTATTTCTCAATGGCATATGAAGCCAAGTCAGAGGCCCATGGGCGGCGTACACTCTGACACCAGGTTAGCTACTAACCACACGAAAAGAAGAAGAAGCTCCTTGTGAAAGAGTACGTCCGGACAAGTACTCCCACCATACCTGTTTCTGCTGCCAAGCAGTAATGCTGTGTTCCGGTTTGAAGGGTATGGGACCCGGTGAAATTACAGGCACATGAGACTTCTGGCAACGCATCAGCAATCCTCTTGGTGTCGTAGGTGTATATAAGCGGCACTGTCCATCAGGTAGTCAATCTATTCCAAAAAAATAATAAACTGCTGGGTTTGGATACGAGCCTGGTCGTGGCAATAGGTTAGCCACAATTACCGTCAACGGCAAACCCTGGCGACAACTAGCCAATCAAGACAATTAGACGACTGTCCAAAGTGACGGTACGCGCATATGTGACACTACCAACAAGTACGAAGAATAGGCGAACGCGGTACCTGAGGCGGTATGCGGGCGGGGAGGTCGCATTCCACCTAGTCGTCTTATCTAGTACCCTTTCACGGAATATAGGTCAGTCACACCATTCATTACAATTTGACCAGTAAAGAAACTCCATGGTCACTCTTTCTTATTAAGTACGCCTGATCAGGTATGTTCTGCAACGGATCTGAATTTAGACATAGATAAGTATAATATAATGTAGTAAGCCTTTGCATTACCACATTATCATTTAAATTACTTTCTTCCTGCTATTTCTGTTTAATAACAAAAACATTTTTATCTAATCATAATAAAGTTGATACACAAGAATTATATAACGTCAATGTAGCAGTAATGGCGCGATAATGAAATGTAATTACAGGTGAAAAGAACATTGCATCGGTAGTTAATCAGTGGTGTTCAAAGTGCGGCCCTGTGGCCCATACGGTCCAGGCCCAAACATTTACTTTCCTAGCAGACTGCTAAAACAAACGACCTTGAAGTGAGAGCGTGGTGCAAAGAAGAATTTCTTGTTTAAGTATATGCGAAGCACGAGAGCAGTCAAAACATAATAACGTCTTCATAAGCAGTGTACCCGAACACCACTAAGTATAGTGAGTCTCTCATCTCTGCCACGTGCTTAGTAAATATCGTCCAAGTAAACTAAATATAATCGCAAAAGAAGTTTATTCACTTCACGCTCATCCCAGCAAGATTTGATGTGCAATGATTTGAAGGCCGGACACTGTCAGTTGCACTATATTCAAAGTAAAAAACAATCTAATCACTGAGGATGCACAACATCAACCTAGAAGACTAGGAAATCAAACACTACCAACAATGCTAGAAAAAAAGTAGGCCATTTATTCGCGACGCGCACATGAAACCAATTTCTTTCCGGCCTGCGAGTAAAGTTTGAGCATCAGTATTAGATCAACTAGAGATGTTCACTGTGCAGTGTATATTGTATTGACAAAACATGGTTGTGGTTTAAGAATAATAATATTAAAGTAGGCATATACAATAAAGTTTTCACACGGAGATGATCGCACTACATGCCGAGGAATGAAAGTAGTTTATATTGCTGTATCCGGCTGAGCAATGATGGCGGACGTCTTGATGATTAAGAGGCTATTAAGGAATCAGATGCTGGACCAGTAGGACACAGTCGGACCTTTAAGGGAAGAGAACTATTCAAATTACTTTGAGGAGTTCTAGAGGAATTAGATAGTAATAACGCACGTATTCGTACGCTTAGCTATCATTCGTGTAACGTAGAGACTTTATTAGAACTGCCTCATTGGTCTCGTGGTGGTAAGCGCGTCTACTGATCCTGGATTTGATCCCCAGGTCGGGCAGTGTTATTGGGATTTTCCGTGTGGAATTCCTCAGTAGCAGCATGGAGTTTGAATTTGTGCCCGGTTGATGGCAATATGCTCGCCCCCTATTAAATGGGACTTGAACATAACTGCGAAATGAGGGTGTTACTATACACCTCTGTCCATCTCTTCGAGGAATACCGGCGTGATGTTGTGTTTATTGAAAACCTCGTGTTTGTCAGTAGACATTGATTGATGAATGATAAAAGACGGCAAACAAAAGATTCAATAAATAAAATTGATTAGAACTTATTAGATTTAGAATCAAAACGCTGACCCATATTCGCCCACACTTTACCTTAATGATGATGATGGGCGAAATTCGTTATAGGTACCTTTCAATCGGCATCAACTCCGACCATTAACCACAGCAGGGCTATCGAAACATAACTAAATATAGTACGCAAGAAACACCAAGAAAGAATTTAGCGCTGTTCTCGCGGTATCGATTAAAGGATTATCGAGTGTTCGCTCAGAATTCTGAGAATCGTAACTTTAGCCCACGACTATAACCTTTAAAGTTAGGTAAATCTGATGAGAATGCTCACGGTATGAAACTCGGTTTTTAGTCGACTGACTTCGATAACTCGTTGAATATCAAAACATGCATAACGTGCTTTGATTTAGAGCTTAGGGACTGAGGAACAAGAGTTTAGGAGATGATTAAAGATGTACGACCATGATCTCTCTAAGTTAGGTGCAAACACCACCTCATTAAATTACTATCATTTGCAGAGTACAGTTGTTGCATTGAAACAAAGGAACAGTTTGGTCGCATAACGTGCTGCACTGCATTACTTCAACTTCCGAATTATAAATATAAGAAACCTTACACAATCTAACTGCCAGCTTGATCTAGTGGTAGTGGGAATACCTAGGTCCAGCTGTCCGGATTTAGATGGCCATTAGCTTGCTCCCTGTTTCACAGAATTGAATCACAGACCAAGTAATAATAGAAGACTGAATGCAGCAATTGGCGAAATAGAATTGTAAAACTGTCAAAAGCAATAGTTTGGATTTTTCGCTATTTTTCGATAACGTTGTAAGTATATTTGACCTCTTGGATACCTCTACCTATCTTTTCTGCAATAAAGGAGGATACACACAAATAATTGGATAATTATGAAACTCAGAACCACGAAGTCCGCAGCTTTTATCACAAAACCTTTGAGACGAAAGGAACAATCTTCCCACATACGTAACAAACCGGATGTAAATCAGCAACGAGTCAGCAACTAAGTTGAATCAAATAATTAACCTGATGTACGGATAGCAAGTTAATTCGATATGACGAAGATCTAGCCAGCACATTATCTTACATCCGGTGTTACACTATCATTATTTTAAGTAGGGTACCTTTTTTGTAAAGTGTACTTCGTTGTAGATGTAAGAAATTGAAATTCAATCTACCAATTATTTTAACATCCAATCTTAGGTATTGAATTTCTTCCCAATCGATACAATAGTAACATATTGAAATTGCAAAGAGCGGTTAAATTCGTTTTGAACGTTGTCATAATCACTATGAATTTCAAATGTATTGGTGATAATCCTAAAAGCACTAAAAATAATATCCCTATCCATCCTCGCCTATATCCTTTTTATGAGAAGAGAAAGAAGGTTAAATTGCTAGAAACTGCAAGGCTTCAACATCCACATTCAAATATAGGTAAACCGGAGTATTGTAATGAGCCAGTAACACAGAAACCTCTCTACAAAGAAGATTAGCTCAGTCACGTTTTAGTAACAGGATTATACATAATCTACAGCATGTCATGTGGAGATAAATTGTGTGGTCGCTAAAGTAATGGTAGGTCGTCATTGATTACACGTGTTTTTATTTCCATACACAAGTCTTTCATCAATTAGTTTTACGTATCCATTAGTTTGGACTGGCTAAAAATAATACTAATTTTGTAGTAACATTTTGTTGCTTCATTGATAAAAAGGATGGAAGTTGTGAAACAATAATTCTGGAAAGCAATGCAATTCTCAAATCCGGTTAAAATATATCTAACCAAAATTCCCGAAATCAAATCGTTTTCAAATTAGTTGACCTTTACCGGAAATAATGATACGATATTATGTAGATATGTTTAATTGTAATACCTCTGCTGATCCTTCCTAGCACCATTGATCCTATAATTTTCTTAGTTTTCTATTCTTAGTCTAATGTCATTTCATTTTTTACCTCGCTTCATCATGTTCTAAGTTTATTTTCTTGTCTTGTTTCATCATAGTTCTTTACTTAATCTGTTATTTTTTCATTATTCTATCACTATTTTCGTCCTGTAATCTTATTTTGCTCCGTGATATAAATTGCCTGTTTCTCATCTTGCGCCAGCTGTCAATAGGAATAAAGTAAGTAAACTAACGCTCTTTCTCCTTTGCAATATGTTTTTCTTTTTCAGCTTATTGCGTAGGTTCATATATTAACTCTGATTAATCTCGTGTGCTCTTAGTAGTCAATTTGTTGGTTTAAATATCATTTTTTACCACGCGTTAATAATACTCATTTAACCATAAGTCTTCCTCTTAGCCTTTTCCCAATTATCTTGGGGTCAGCTTCCAGTCTAACCAGATGCGGCTGAATACCAGTATTTTACACGGAGCGACTGCCATCAGACCTCCGCAACCCAGTAACTGGGCAATGCCGATATCCTAAGGTTAAACCGTTTGTCAGACTTTCGGGCTTCTGACTACCCGTAACGACTGTCATAGGTATTCGTAAGACACCCGGGACCGACGGCTTAACGTGTTCTCCGAGGCACGGAGGGGTCTCGATGTGTAACAAATGGTCACCCATCCATGGACTGACCGCGGCAAGCGCAGCTTAACCTCGCAAATCTTACGATCGGCGCGGTTGTTATTTAGCCACGAGCCCCTCATTTAACCATAAGTAACTTTGATAAATAATAAGCATTAAAAAATTTACTGTAAGCTCAAGACCAATCCATTTCCATAAAAATATCTTAATTAAGAGTTCAATAATATACAATTTCCATGCCATTTCCAATGTCATTAAGTGAGTTGCTATGTTGATAGCAACTCACTTAATGACATTATCCAAGGTTATTTTATTCCAATATAGTTTTATTAAGATTTTCATACATTACATTATCAGAGTTATATTAAATGTTTTGCACAGTATAATCGTTCGGTCGTTGTATATCGCTCGCTTTCGATCCATATTATAATCGATTCATTCGTTCCACACTAGCCTATCGTAATCATGAAAGTTTAATTGTGATCGACTACGGTTTAAAGTGGCAGAATTGGAAGCAACCCTGATAATGCCGAAGTTGAGGGTGATAGTCCAAAATTGATCTGCTAATGACGGTCAAAGTCTACAAAGTCATTTAGAAACTTCATACTTGAAAATTAATAACAAGACTAATGATAAAAATATTCCTTACGCTCGTATTCAAAAGGTAATTATTAAGAAAATCCACGATAAGCATACAGTACTTACTTTTCCTGCTATACACAATAAAAAATCAAAATATCTGTAAACCAACACCAAAGGTTGCTATGAAAAAGCAGCTGAAACAATTTACGAAGTCTCAGTCACCAAAAACGTTCCTGCTAGTCGGAAAAAAGCCTTAACAAGGAGTCCGCAGCAACATATTATATAGTTCTAGAAACCTACCGAAAGATCTATAGATATTTTTTTTATCATTTTATAATGTAATCTCTAGAACAAACGAAGATTGCTATCTGATAAATATCCAGTGATCAGTTTTTATACGTTTAAGACATACAATCAAAGTTCACGTTTAATGAGAAAATGAGAAAAAACAACGAATAATTTAAACCGTCAATTTTCATTTGTATGCATCATTTTTTATTAAGTTTGAGAAAACCGACTGCATATTTCCTACACAGTCCGATTTCTAATACATTATGTTTCTGTTGTAGCAACGTTTTTGTTTATAACTATAGTCTTATCTCCGACATTTGCAAATGAGTAAGAAACATTTCCATGATTGTTAAATCTTCCAGTCTTGGAAGGATCACATAAATTTGAATCTGAAACGTCTAAATCTTCTTTTACATCGTAATGTTCCTCTTTGGTGCTTAACACTGCTGGTAGGCTTTTCATAATTTTATCGTAAGTATTTTCCAGAACAGAGGATACATTTTGAATACCTTTTTATATTTTTATAGGGTAGATTCTTTGAAATGGACTTAGATCCTTCTCGGAATAATGTACTATGCCTGGATTTAATCAAGAATATCATATAAAATTTAATATTTTTGCCACAAAATCAATTAGATGTAAGATGAAGTGCGTAAAACATGAGATTAAATTGATCTCATTATATTACATATTGCAATAAGACTAATGTTTTGGATACGGTCTTCTGGCATCAAAGTAATTAAATGCGTAGTATTCGTTTTTGGTGCCAAAATTGAATGAGAAACAATTAGTTGGATGCCGAAACAAATATGAATCGGCGACGCCGCAGATCGCCACGAATCAACAAGTGCAAGACGCATCAACAACATCTCCCGGCGGTAAACAAAGAAAAGCAACCAAGCCATGGAATTCGTTCGAGACAGAGGCAACGATCGTGAAAACTGGGCCGGACATGTGTGCCTCGGCCGTGACCGCTTTACAATCACTTTTCAATTAATAAAGAACAAGCAAGCACCTGCAGAATGCAACAGATTCTATCACTCGCAACAAACAAGCAATACGCACGCGTTTGATGCCGCTCCAATATAAATCCGGACCGCACTTTCACAGGTAAGTTAGTGTGTTTTGTTTACGTACTTTTAGGGGTATAACACAGGGCACAGGTACACAGGGTAGCACGAGTCGAGTCGCGAACGTTTGCGCGCTGCACGGCGTGCGTGTGTATCGCGCGGCGGTCGGCGCGGCACTGGCCAGTGGCGGCGCGAGGCACTACGACACAGCGCTCGGCGAACGGCAATTCGCAACTCGAAATACCTACGTAACGTAACTTAACTCCATAATATTTTATAGTTTCGTAATCGTGTTACTCGATTACTGTGCGCCGTTCGCGTCTAATCGATGTCACGATTTCGGGAGCGGTCCTTGGGACCGAGAGAATCGAAACTCACATGCATTCCATGTTTGTTAAATGCAAGCCTGTAGAAAAGGTCAAAGTGTGCGGTTCGCGACGTATATGTCAAAATGTATACGTTCGTCCTCCCACGTAGTTTGCGAAGGAGAAGTGGGAAAAGTTTCAATGGCAATTTCAGAGCTCATTATTTTTGCATCAATTCCTTTCGGATTACACCACTTTGCTCGCACTGAAAGACGTCAACGCTTAGATTGTGGGTGATAAAATAACAAGTCAGTGGAATCAGACAAAAAATATGTTTCCCAGTGGGTATTTGTGAAAACTTCACGAACGATTTGCGTTACGCCGTCGTCGACGCGACGGTAACGGCGCATGAATATTCAGAGGCCTGGTAATGAGCAGTCGTTCCATATTTCACTCGTCTGGATGCCTCCTGTCCGATATATCCTTGCTCTAATTGCGTTTAATTCAATAATGATATAAAAAGTGGCATCCTTGGGAATTTGGGCCACTAACACCGTCTAGCCAGATCAGCGATAGAACAAAGGCACAAAGGGCATAGTTCACCGAAGATGGAATTAGGACCAAACACAATGTGGTGACCTTATCACTTTTATTGGACCCAATTCCGTTTGTATTAATAGAGTGTTTAGGTATGAGAAAACACGTATAACCTTTTGTTAGACGTCGGATCCGAAATCATTATTTGACGTCAAACCAGAAGTGGTGTGAATTTGTTGCGCTATTTCTTTTACCCAGATAATTATGTTCAACACTTGGAAGTGGTAACTTTGTTTAAATAATTGTAACTGGAAATAAATTTATTACGATAAAAAATCCAAAGAATTTGATATTGTATTTAGCTGAACTTCCGCTTCTTTCTTCTTTTTCGTGATGTTAGTGACTAACCTGGTGTCAGAGTTTATGCCGCCCATGGGGCTCTGACTTGGCTTCACATGCGGTCGAGAAATATCTCTCAGACATGCCGGTTTCGTCACGATGTTTTCCTTCACCGTTTTTAAGCAAGTGATAATTATACAATACGCACATTAATCCGAAAAGTCAGAGGTGCGTGCCTAGGGTTCGAACTCGAGACCTATGACTTGGCAGTCCGACGGTCACACCATTAGGCTATCACTGCTTCATTGCATTCACTAACTGAAAGGAATGGTAAACACCAATTATGACGATTATATCATAGTCGCCATAGCGATAATGATTATGGAGTTGAACGCGATAAGGAAATAATAAAAATAGAAAAAGAAAATACTAAAGAAGTAGGTATGCAACAAATATAGATTACTTTAGAGGAAGTCAGTATTGATATAACTACAACTTGATAGATTTTTATTGCAATTTATTTATAAGAAATGTTTCATTATTCAAAGTGCCTTCAATGATTATGTTAAAGATATATTTTATACTATCTAAATTGTTTGCTCCGTTTTTGTGACGCCCTTTCTCTGTAATTACTAAATGTTCGTCCCACGCAAAAAGCTGTTCATTGAAGCTTGATATAACCCTTGTTTGTTATAGAGGAACATTTTATTATTATCATTCAATATTTGTATTGGAATTTACCTCTCTTTCATATTTATAATACATCGAGCCACATTTCACCTAGTTGGTCAATGTATGGATTTTGATTTGATAAATCATATAATTATTCTTATCTGTAAATATATTAATTTTATTTTACACGCCTTTTTCTCTCAATTCACGTTTGGATTCATCATCTGTATATATAAAAGGAGAAACTTATTGAACGATCTATCAACCGCTGGGGTTAGAAACTTGAAATTTTGACTGCAGGCACCTTTTATAACGAAGGCATCCCCTAAGGAAAGATTTTTCAAAATTCCTTCCCAAAGTGGGTGAAAAAAATAAGCAAAGCTGCGAAAAAAGCTAGTTAGTTGTAATTATGAAACATTTACTTTTTAACTATCAAAACTATTTGTTCCTTTTTGTGACGCCCTTTCTCTCTATAATTACTGAACGTTCGTCCCACGCAAAAAACTGTTCATTGAGGCTTGATATCACGCTTGTTGGCTATGGGCAGACATTTTACTATTTATCATTCAATATTAAATACGCACATTTTAACTAGGTATATCAGTTGTTTTTCTTTGTTCATGTTTACACGCTGCAGCATTTCGCCCAGTTGTTCGACGTGTAGATTTATATTAAGAGTAACTTTTTGCAAAATATGTTTATTTTTAAAATCATTCAACATTGATACTTATATCAGAATATATCTCTCTCATCTTTTATATTTCACCCTGCATTTTACGAAGTCAGTCAGTGTTGATTTTGATCACGAAAATTTTATTTTAAATATGTTTCTCTGTATTCTACCGTAATTGTGTAGCTCCGTGTAAAATACTAAGCTGATGATGTGTATATGCATTAATTTGCAGTTCGAGTAAAAATGTTCATTTCTTTCCATCTAATTATCATATTCGACAATTCTTGATTTAGTCCATTTGCATTCCATGCTCTTGCTAAAAACTCATCTACAACATTGTGACCTAAATCCATGCGTGAAAATGGTAGTGCGTATTTTTTATTACATCTAAATGCAGTGGAGAGGCGTGTCAATGTAGTTTAGTAGATTCCTATGAAAGATCATTATGGACGATCCCAACATGTTTCCGAAGTAACACTTCTACTTTGTATTACAAATGTCAATACTTAAGCCCAACCCTCGCTTATCGGCACTCAGAGCTGGGTTTTAGGAAGAACATTAACCTAGCAGAGGAACATAAAAGTTTATTGTAGTATTAAGTGTCGCCGACATATGTACTGAGAGCTGTGACATTGAGGAGAAGGGAATATTCCGTTGAGTGCGTATGATTGAAGTTCTCGTTGTGTGGTTGGTTGAATTGTACGCGCTCCTTCTGTCTAAAATATACCTTGACACGTGACAGATGTCAAAGTGACATGCAATCTAAGGTATAACGTGTAATTTAAATGTGAATTATTTTACTTTTTATTTAATCTATAGGTATACTAATATTATAAAACTGAAGAGTTTGTTTGTTTGTTTGAACGCGCTAATCTCAGGAACTACTGGTTGGAATTGAAATATTCTTTTTGTGTCGGATAGTCCATTTATCGAGGAAGGTTATAGGTAAACATCACGCTACGACCAATAGGAGAGGAGCATAAATGAAAAATGTTGCAAAAACGGGGAAAATGTCCACCCGTGCGAAGCCGGGACGGGCCGCTAGTTTAATTATAAATAGTAAGACAAGATGTTCCTATTAATAAAAACATTTTTTCCAAAAATTTAATTTTATATGGTAATTATTTATTCTTTTTTGAAGTCAGTTTAACTTTTTGTTAAAAAATGTTTTTAATTTTTTCTATTTAGTGGCCTTAATTAAAACTTGGTTGGACCTACTAAAGACGCTGCTCGTAACATAATCACATCATCACAATATGCGTACTGTTCGTCATTGAGGAGTTCCATTGTCTATCTCCCCGAAGTTCTTCATCAGATCTTCACCAAATTTAAATGGGACCAACTTCGAAGTATACCCTATCCATTAAAAAAAAATCATCAAAATCGGTTAATAATTGGCGAAAATATCGATGAACAGACACAAAAAAAAAACATACAGACGAACATAGTAACCTCCTCCTTTTTGGAAGTCGGTTAAAAACGGATATTATTGTCGACACACTTGTTAAAAGTTACGTTGTTGGTTGAGATATGACAGCGTCACGTATTAAGCTATATTTTACCGAGTAGTCTGCTAACATGTTTTTTTTTAACTCTTAGCAGCTTCAGTGACTCTTTTTGTTTTTCTTTTTTTTTATTGCTTTTGTGTGTTGTGTTGCAGCCAATAAAAGTTTTTTCTCTCACTCTTCCTTTTAAGATGGACTTTTGCTCTTATTTCAGGTGTAAGGACCGAGTGTTGTAGCGCGGTTCGGAAGACTCTTCGGGATTGGAGAACTTTATACTCGCAGTGGAGTATGACAGGCGTAATACTTGCAAGTGCTTGGCTTGGCTGCCATTCCATTTTTTTATAACAATATAATCAGCCCATTACTGTCCTACTACAGGACACGGGTCTCTTCTCAGAATGAGAAAGATTTACGCCTTAGTCCACCACGCTGGCCTGGTGTGAATTGGCGGACTACACACACTACCGAGAACTTTATGGAGCCCTCTCAAGTGTGCAGGTTTCCTCACGATGTTTTCCTTCACCGTTAACGCAAGTGATAATCAAATTATAATCCGCACATGAATTCGAAGTCAGAGGTGCGGGCCGGGATCGAACTCAGACCCTCCTGCATGGAAGGTCAGCGTTCAACTGCTAGCCTATCACGGCTTAAACATCTTTACATAGTATAAAACAAAGTCGCTCCCGCTGTCTATACGCTTAGATCTTTTAAACTACGCAACGGATTTTAATGCAGTTTTCAGCAATAGATAGAGTGATTCAAGAGGAAGGTTTATCTGCCCTACATTAGTATCTACATTGCACCCGTGCGAAGCCGGGGTGTGTCGCTAGTTTTATTATAATTCAAACAATTTTTGGACAAGAACACTTTTTTTTTCCTAATCGACTGCTTGTAGATGGTCTTGCGGACCTTTTCTACGAAACCGGGCTGTTATTGGTGAGACTAGAAGGGTCTCCAACCAATTCCCTATGCTAATTGCTAATTAACACGTACTAACATCATGACTACTTAGCAGCAACGCCTCTAAGAGCGTCCCCGAGGGGGGACTCGAACCATGACATGACATGAGGACTGGGAGGGAGACAGCTTGATGAGGGCTGAATTATCGGTGTGGACAAGAACACTACATTTATTGCCTTCTTTACGACGCAATAAGACCTAATATAATCACTTTTGAACAAAAATAAAACCGACTTCAAATTGTCTATCTCCGAAGTTCTTCATCAGATCTTCACCAAATTTAAATGGAACCACTTCGAAAAAATACTCTTTCAAACAAAAAAAGAATCATTAAAATCGGTTCACAATTAGCAATGATATCGAGGAACAAACATACAAAAAAAAAAAATAACAACATACAATCGAATTGAGAACCTCCAAATTTTTTGAAAGTCGGTTAAAAGGTGTACTGTCATATTGGCAGCCTCGTATTTATGTTATACTACAAACAGTAAGCGTAGGTGTCTAGTATACCCATATATGCGATGACGTATGCGTACAAAATGATAGTGGGCGAGCCTCCCGCAAATTATTTCGCCAACAATACCAATTTACGAATTTTGTTTCGGCAATTTTTCGCTCTACTGTTTTCGCTTGACACTGAATATAATGCTTCGTATAATGGGTGGTGGAAACACAGAATAAACTACAGAAGATCAACTATAATGAATAATATACAAACTAACTATATGTCAAGACACATTTGGTGCAGTGGCTGAGCGATCGGCTTCTGCGCTACGGGTTGTAGGTTCGATTCCCGCACGGAACAAATATGTGTATGGCCTACTTATAGTTGTTCCGGGTCTGGATGTTTGTGCGTGAGAAGATTTGTGTCTGTAAACTCACCCACGATACAGGAGAAATCCTTATTTTTTATTTTCAATCTTTATTAAATTACCAGGGATTTTTGTACATAAAAATGACTATGACAATCCCATCGTACCTTATCCTAATTACCAACAACCAATAACAATAACTTTATGTAATAACTTTAATTTGCTAAATTTAAAAGAATATAGCATTCCAGCTGAACCAGAGCTTGGTTCAGCTAGAATGCTATGAAAAGCACCAATATCCCTATAATTTAATTTAAATTGCCTTAGCATTTGGTCTCTTTTATTAGCATTACGAACACATCCCATTAGTCGGTGTTGCACATCATCAATTTTTCCACAGATCAATACTGGTGTGGGGCGTTTTTAAAAAAAAAAAACACAAACTATATATTTTCTCATATTCTTTATTTCTATTTATTCTTGACTTGGCCGCGTTTGGCCCTAGTCTCTCCTGATGGTAAGCGCAGTGTCTAAGATGGAGCACACGAATACAAGGAACAGAGATATAGAGGGATTCCCCTATACCCCTCTGGCTCCTACATACACACGACGGAACACAGTAAACTGCTTGGCGGTTTTAATGTAAAGGTGGTAGCTATCCAGGCGGACCGTATAGATCTTACCACGTCGCGTGCTGAGTTTTGTTGAATCTTACAACACGCGTCTATGCCCAGCGTGCGGTGAGGAAGTTTTTTATTCTAACCCGTCCCCACGCGGGAGAAACTACACAACTACCTCGAAATCGATACAACTGTTACAACTGATATTGCTGTATCGACACAACTACCTCGTTGGTCTAGTGAGGTCCTGGGTTCGATCCCCAGGTCGAGCAAATTGGTATTGGGTTTTTCCATGTGGAATTCTTCAGTTGCAGCCCGGAGTTCGGAATTGTTCCCGGTTGATGGCAATAGTCTCGCCTCCTATTACATGGGACTTAAACATAACGGCAAAATGACGGTGTTACTATACCCCTCTGCACAACCCTTCGAGGAATACATGCGTGATGTTATGGTATGATAAATCATCCAGATTTTTGCGAATTGATGCTGAATGTAATTAGTTACTTAAGGGGAAGGAACAAGCTTCTCATAAACTTCGTCCATTGCACTGCTTACCCTGCCGATGTCCAACGGAGCTTTGACGCCATACACTATAACCGTCCAACTGGTCAGCTTAAATAGCCAGTGACGGGCAACGTCACAGGTGCGAGGAACAGGTTCTGCGGTCACCGACCCGGGCCAGTATAGTGACTAAAGACAGACCCCGAAACATACTATAAAGGATAATTTCCACCAAAAGGCTCGCATCGCATCGGATCGGAACGGATTTTACAATCTTTAAACGATATTAAATCATGTACACAGTATTTAAAGTCTATATTACCACAGCAGCTGGACCGCGGGCACAAAACAAATAGGTACAGAAGTCAATCACTTGTATGTACTTCACTTTTCATACCTACGCTCGGCGGTCGCTCTATCTATATATCTATCTCTCTCAAGCGTATGGCACTCGCGCTCGCACTCACTCGCACACTAGTCCCAAACAGTCTGAGATATCGTGTCCGTAAGCAGTGTCTATGTGTGCGTTGCTCGAGCGCACTTGTATGTAGATTGACTTATGTACCTATCTGTTTTGTGCCGCGGGCGTCTTCCGCGACACGCGATCGTAGTCGAAAGTATGCTGCGACGCGCGATCGGCTCCGTTCGCATGTCGTCGTATCCGATCGGATCCTTTCGGCTGTCAACACGGTAGAAACCATTTAACTAGGCGCAGAAACGAATACGTTCGCAAGCGACGGTACGGAGCCAATCGTATGCGTCAACATCCTGTCGGTCGCGATCGGCTGTCGCCGCATCCATTCGTATCCTTTCCGATCCGATGCGATGCGAGCCGCGACTTACGAATGCAACTGACAGTTGCGACCACAGATAATTACCGCAAATTTGTCAAATTGTATGAAAACAACATAACATACCATCACGCCTGCATTCCCGAAGGGTTCTGCAGAGGTTTACAGTAACACCCTCATTTCACCGTAATGTTTAAGTCACATGTAATAGGGGGCGAGCATTTTGCCATCAACCGAGCACAACTCCAAACTCCGGGCTGCTACTGAGGAATTCCATGCGGAAAAACCCAATAACACTTTGCCCGAACTGGGGATCGAACCCAGAACCTCACGATCAGTAGTCGCGCTTGCCACCACTAGACCAACGAGGCCGTCAGTAAAAAAAACGAGAGCAATTTAGTGATGGGAGGTAAACATTGCGCATGCCTCGCGCATCTTCGCAGTGAAAGGTCGCGCACATGCACCCTGCAACCATTCGCGCTTGCAAAAACAGATGCGGTTGAGAAGGAACTGACTTAGCAGCGTAACAGGTAGGAGGATTGCACCTACTCAATGGGACGCTTTCAACTTTAGTCTGTGGTCGCGACCGACGTGATATTTTTTTATTTTATTTTTAAATAACGTTGCCACACGCTAGGATTTCTCCTGTATCGTGGGTGCGTATACAGACACAAATCAATCACACGCACAAACATCCAGACCCAGAACAACTATCTGTAGGCCATACAAATATTTGTTCCGTGCGGGAATCGAACCCACGACCTGTAGCGCAGAAGCCGATCGCTCAGCCACTGCACCAAACGTGTCAACGTGTGTGTATTTAGTCGCTAGTATACGTAGTTATTACCTTCATCTACGAATGTAAACTAAAACTAATAGCAGTGATAACCTAGCGGTCGAACTCTTACCTTCCATGCAGGAGTGTCTGAGTTCGATCTAGGCCCGCACCTCTGACTTTTCGAATTCATGTGCGGATCATAATTTGATTATCACTTGCGTTAGCAGTGAAGGAAAACATTGTGAAGAAACCTGGGAGGGCTGCATAAAATTCTCGATGGTGTGTCTAGTTCGCCAAGTCACACCAGGCCAGCGTGGTGGACTAAGGTCTAAACCCTTCTCATTCTGAGAAGAGGACCAGCCATGCAGTGGGACAGTGATGGGATGATTATGATGTTATGATGTCTCATGTTTTATTTTTTTATTTGTAGTTTTATTTTATTTTATTTAAATTATAATTTGTTTTGTTTTACTTACATAAGTTATAAATGTGTTAATGTTTTTCTTGTAAGGCTGAACATCCACGAGAGCTGTGCGAGGAAAATGTGCGGTGCGAAAATGTGTAGCGAGGATGTGAAACGGTGTGACCCTTTCCACCAGAGCTGTGCGAGGAATGTGTAATGCGTAATGTGTTAAAGTGTACAAATGAGCGGTGCGAGGATAGGTAGCGGACTCTTTTTGAATATAAAGGTGGTGTGGCGGGAGCGGTACATATTCTTCGTAACACATTCCTCGCAACACATTACTCGCAACACATTCCTCGCAACACATTCCTCGCAACACATTCCTCGCAACACATCCCTCGCTCGCATTTCTCGCTTGTTTTGTACGAACAAAAACCTCGCCCCGCTAAGCCCATATCCACCAGAGCTGCGCAGAGCGAAGCTTGGTAAATGAAGTGAGTCTATTGGTGCTTACAAAACACATTCCTCGCTACGCAGCTTAGCACAGCTCTGGTGGATGCTCAGCCTAACTGGCTTAATATCCGCACGTCATTTACCTAGGTGATCACTGAAAATCAGCGCTGTTTGTGGTCCACGCCGTAGCACAGCATTATGCTGAGTGGTCACCTTTTTGTCGCTGTTGACTTTTTTATTTTAATAATATTATTATTTTTTACAATAATGATTTGCGTCTCTGTGACATTTTTATTTTTTTGTTTCTTTCTTTCTTTCATGTAAACTATCAGTCTTGTGACCCTGGGTCCTTGAACTTCTGACACAAGTTAGTCTTCTTCTTCGACCACCCATCCTCGCTTTAGCTCTGGTATTTGTTTCGTAAATGGATCTTCTGTTGTTGTTATTTTGTGATGTTGGCCAGTTATTGCAAAACCTTGTCTGAGGGAGGTACATGATAAAGCAATATGCAAATACCCGGGGAGCGAGACGAACGCACCGAATACTTTTAATGGCCGATTTTCGTGTCAGAGGCTAGATTTTAGGTTTAGATACACAACATAACATCACGCCTGTATTCCCCGAAGGGTTTAGCAGAGGTGTTTTTAGTACACCCACGTTTCGCCAGTTATGTTTAAGTCCCATGTCATAGGGGGCGAACCTATTGCCATCAACCGGGCACAAATCCAAACTTCGGGCTGCTACTGAGAAATTCCTAGTGGAAAAACTCGATAGCACTTTGCCGGACCTGGGGATCGAACCCAGGACCTCAGCATCAGCAGTAGCACTTTCCACCACTAGAGCAACAAGGCAGTCTAGGTTTAAATACGTAGGTACTAATATTATTGCCTAACAGTCCTAAAATGAAAAAAACCAGTGATAACCTAGCGGTCTGAAGCTTGCCTTCCATGTAAGAAAATCTAAGTTCGATCCCAGGTCGCATTTCTGACTTTTCGAATTCATCGGATCAGAATTTGATTACAACTTGCATTGACGGTGAAGGAAAACCCCCTCCTACATTTGCCCCCTATCATATGGGACGTAAACATAACGGCAAAATGAATGTGTTACTATACACCTCTGCCCAACCCTTTGAGGAATACAGGCGTGATGTTATATTAAGTTGGGGGGCCAGATCGCGGTCAAATAAACAAAACTTACAAATATTTGCCTTAAAATACACTCTTCCTCTTAGCCTTTTCCCAATTATCTTGGGGTCAGCTTCCAGTCTAACCAGATGCGGCTGAATACCAGTATTTTACACGGAGCGACTGCCATCAGACCTCCGCAACCCAGTTACTGGGCAATGCCGATATCCTAAGGTTAAACCGTTTGTCAGACTTTCGGGCTTCTGACTACCCGTAACGACTGTCATAGGTATTCGTATGACACACAATTACAATAACTTAGTTAACTCCATGCATAAAAATCACAAAACTTCCTAACATTAAGTTCCAAGGGCATATTATTCAGTTAATATGTGACACCAATCACCGCTGATCACCGGCAATGAAGATGGTGATTGACAGTTGCGTAACGGTTATCAAAGTTAATCACTCAGTGTAAACTAGGAGGTTTTTGTAACACAAGTTGTTTAGGTAAAGGTGCGTACTGATTTCATTTTGACACACAATTCTGTAAACAAATCTTTTATTTTTATGTTTTATCAGGCGATAAATGTGTATTAAGACGCTCAAATTGATTTCAATAACATAACATCACGCCTGTATTCCCCTAAGAGATGGGCAGAGGTGTATGGATAGTAATAGCCTCATTTCGCCGTTATGTATAAGTCCCATGTAAACGGGGGCGAGCCTATTGACATCAACCGGGCACAAATTCAAACTCCGGGCTGCTACTGAGAGATTCCACACGAAAAACCTCTAATAACACTTGCCCGACCTGGGGATCGAACCCAGGACCTCACGATCAACGGTCGCGCTTGCCACCACTAGACCAATGAGGCAGGTGAAAATAAATTGACTTAAAATGAATAAAACTACCTAAATTTCTACCAGAGAAGTTATTTATAAGGTTTTAATTTTATAATGTATGGCTGTGCAGACCTCATTTTTATTAACTATATTAAAAATAAAAAAACGTTTTGTTATTATTCAAACTCATTCTAATGAAACTTATAAAACACGCACAAAACGCTCATATGCACTTCTAACACCCATTTTAATGTCGCTCACTCCGAACATACGCTACACATAATCGTACTTACTAAATCAGTGCGCACCTTTAAAGACAAATCAGCTAAGTTTAGCAACGTAACTTAAAGGTCAAACTTAAGTAACAGGCTTCCATACACCATGTATTAAGTGATAAGGTCTAATTTGTTTTTTAGTAACACGTAAAATTATTGATTTGATGATAAACAAAATACTTGAATACACGATTGGCGCATTGGCTAAGCGATTTGATGCTGCGCAACGGGTCGCGGGTTGGATTCCCGCACCGAACAAGTAGTTGTATGGTTTACACATAATTGTTTCGGGTCTGAGTGTTGGTGCGTGTTGTGAAGATTTATGACTATACATAACTATAAACATAAATAGCCCATTACTGTCCCACCACTGGGCACGGGCCTCTTCTCATAATGAGAAGAGTTTAGGCCTTAGTCCACCACACTGGCCTGATGCGGGTTGGCAGACTACACACACCATCGAGAACTTTATGGAGCCCTCTCAGGTGTGCAGGTTTCCTCACGATGTTTTTCCTTCACGGTCATCGCAAGTGATAATCAAATTCTGATCCGTACATAAATTTGAAAAGTCAGAGTTACGGGCCGTAATCGAAGTCAGACCCTGCATTGAAGGCAAGCATCCATCAGATAGGCTATCACTGCTTTTTAAAATGTTACAACAGTGTTTAACAATGTTTTACGAGATATTATAGTTTATGTTGGTGACCCGGATTCATTGCCTAAAGCCAAAAGGGGGTTAAAAGGTCCCTTGTAAAGAGACTATTGGCAATATTTGAAAACCGTAGTATGACCAAAAAAAAAAGAATTTGAATAAAACATAAAATAATCACCATTGAAACGCAACCCTGAAAACATAAAACTAAAGGTAGACTACCCAGAGAGTTTATTTATATTCTTACCTAATTTCCTCTGAGAGGTAAATAACAACAACCATAAAAGACTACTTGATTATTTACATTTTTCATGGGGAATTATGTAACACGTTGTATAAAAATCATTAATACAAACAGATGAATGATAGATTGAGAAATGATGAGATTAGACAAAGTTGCGGTTTGAAGGATGGTGTAGTGATAGTGACCAAAATGAAAAGAGTATGCTTAGGTGGTTTGGTCATGTTGAGAGAATGAGTGAACGGCGATTAACAAAAGGAATTTATAAGGTGGATGTCAATGGAAACGCCTGTAGAGGACGTCCTAGAAGGACATACATCGATGTTATTGGTGATGTTCTTCACAAAGGTCAGGTGCGTAGTACTCTCAACCGGCGTGCGTGTATGACAAGATGTATGAATGTGAATGAAGCGAAAGGGGTATGTAAGGGTCGTAGCATGTGGCGTTCTATAGTTTCTGCCTACCCCCATGGGAAAAAGGCGTGAGTTTATGTATGTATGTACAAACAGATGATTTCTATTTAAGAGCCTAATTTTCTAAACCTATTTACGTAATTCTATACAAACATAAAAAAATGCAAACTACTTAATTTGCGGTTAGACGTTTGTACGTGACTTTTGCGGTTTAGTAGAATGTTAGTAACTGACAGATGATAATGCCATATGTCAGACTTCACCCTGCACGACAGGTGTTATGTCATAATGATGGTGCGATACTAATTTTGATAATTTTTGATTTTTACATTTTGACTGCCTCGTTGGTCTAGTGGTGGCAAGCGCGACTGCAGGTCGTGAGGTCCTGGGTGTGTTTTTCCATTAGGAATATCTCAGTAGCAGCCCGGAATTTGGATTTGTGTTCGCTTTATAGCAATAGGCTCGCCACCTATTACGTGGGACTTAAACATAGTTGGCGAAATGAGGGTGTTACTATACACCTCTGCCTAACCCTTCGGGGAATACATGCGTGATGTTATGTTATGTAATTTTGACCTTTGAAGATTGTGAATATTCTAAGTCGAAATGATATGTAACCTGCATGACTCCACTGATAAAAATCGCCAAAAAATCGGTGTTGTGACTGGCATTGCAAACACGCAATCTACCAAAGTTCATTGTTGGATATTAACCTTTTTAAATATTGCCCAAAATCCCCTGCTGCTCAAGTTACCATCAATAGGAAAGTATCAGCTCAAAACCTCTGACATAATAAAATGATTATACTCATTTATACAAGGTTAGTCGGAAAGGGGGTACTAAGTCGAAAGGGTGTTAAAGTACCCATAATAAGAAATAACTTTTGTTCTACAACTTGCTCCAAAACTCGATAGTTTAAGAAAAATAGCTCTTCAAAGATTTCGTAAAAAATATGCTAAAATCTATCTGTCCATAGCTATGATCAGCTGTTTTTACAATATAGGTCATATTTGGGTTCACGGATTAAAAAAAAATCTGAATTCAAAACCAAAGCAGGTATGATTTTTATTTTGAAATATCTAAAATAAAAATCTTTTTGCATGCAAATAAAAATGATCGAATTTTGAAAATTGAAATTTTAACACTTGTTTTAAGACAGTCATCAATGATAGTTACTTTAGGTGGCCCGCGGCTTAGTACCCACTTTCCGATTAACCTTGTATACGGACTCATTGAGTGAACTGTAAATCGTTATTATGAAAAATAATAGTTTAAATTATTGTTTTTTTTTTAGATAAAACCCTCATGTATACTCTCCACGGGGAAGGCCAAGGGTTTACCCTCCTTCTTACTGGCTAAAACCACTAGGATGTTCCTCCGGGACCCTATAATATTAGTGCATTCACCGTATCCCCTGCAGGTCCTGGTCCGCCAGCCCTTGGGGGACCCCTTTAGTGGAGCCTGACCCCTCGTCCTTCTGTGTGGTGCACGCGTAACACGGCGCGCATATTCCTCGGGCCTGTTACTGTT
Organism: Amphipyra berbera; assembly: GCA_910594945.2. Classification (NCBI taxonomy): domain Eukaryota; kingdom Metazoa; phylum Arthropoda; class Insecta; order Lepidoptera; family Noctuidae; genus Amphipyra; species Amphipyra berbera. The sequence goes on along the minus strand of OU343131.1, from coordinate 1,881,814 downwards.
CAGACGATGGACCGTCACTTGCAGTCCACTATCAAGGAGGACGGAGTCCATTTAGCGTCCTTCAGCGCCCGGTGCTGCGGGAGGAGAGAGAGGTAGTCGCCGCCCTCTCCCTCTACGCCGCCTCCATGGTGGTGAAAAGTTAGGGAACACTACTTGAAGTCGCTGCACTCCTAATCATCTAATTTAGTCTTCGTCATAATTGCATTAAGATTTTTATAACATTTTGTAATTGATATATATATTGTAATATCTATATATTTTATTATGTGTTTATATGTATTTTATGTAATTTATATTTATCTTTTGAATTCCTAGTATATTCAGTCCAAAATTGTCAACTCATTTTTTTCTGTACCTATTTCGATGCTTTTCATTTTAACCCTAAGGTTGACTGGTAGAGAATGCCTTATGGCATTAAGACCGCCTTATGTACCACCATAGTGCATAGAAGTATAAATAAATAATAAAAGTCCGTTTAACCTACCTAAGTTTACATTTCAAACATGGTCAGCACTACGCAGAAAAAAAAACCAATATTTAATCATATTAACATAAGGATGTATTTGTAGAAATACGTAAACGTGTAAGGTTCACCACTGAACACTAAATAAGCCTAGACAGGTTTATAATTCTATTTCCTGAACGCAATTATGCATTTCCTTTTGTTAATGAGTTCCTGAATAAATTAATTTCGAATAGAGAAATCTATATTTACATACATACAGGTTTAAACAAGATATATTTATTTATAAAAGAAACTCATTACGCGGCTCCAATTAAATCTTAATAAGTCATCAAGTTTGTAATCCAAAGTAATATAGTAATGAAACTTTGCACTTAATTATCTAAAGACTAATAGCCGATTATTATTATTTACGCATATAGCAGTGATAGCCTAGTGATGTGACCGTCTGACTGCCAACCCATAGATCTCGAGTTCGAACCCAAGGCACACACCTCTGACTTTTCGGATTCATGTGCGTATTGTTTAAAAACGGTGAAGGAAAACATCGTGAGGAAACCGGCATGCCTGAGAGATATTTTTCTACGGCATGTGAAGTCAAGTCAGAGGCCGATGGGCGGCATAAACTGTGACACGAGGTTGTTCACTAACCACAATAAAAAAAAACGAAGCGTCATTGGTTAAAATTGAGACTCTTGTATCTTTACCAATAATGAAGCAAAAACCTCATGGCTTTGTATAGTAGACCCTCCCATATGGAAGAAGCTATCACAGATAAAATTAGGTTACGAGTCTATTTATATGCTCAGTTTGGAAATAAAATAGGCCTACCATTGGTAAGCAAAACGATTAGTTTTTGTTTATAGAAACCAGGCATAAAACAATTTAATGACTAATTACATTAATCAGCTTCAACTCGGATAAGGCTGTATAGTGTTTAGACGCTCGTATCAGCATTAGGTACCTGCGAAAGATTGCTCGGTCGTGTACTTTTAGATGCAAAAGCCTTCTATAGCACGTGCTGAAGCATGCGAAAGCTGAAACGATGCCGAAAGGTGAAAGCATGCATACGCATGTTCATACAAAACGCCCATTTTCTATTAGGTATAGGTTAGGCATTCTTCACTTCACTCCATAGGATTCTGTGGAGGTAGGCATTACTGAAATCGTGAAACGCCACGTGCTTCGATCCTGATATACCGCCTGACATTCGAACCTGACATACTGCTTCTTTCATATTAATCCATCTCTTTATATGTGACCTCTTTGATGGAAATCACGAATAAAGTCGGTGTATTTAAAATCGTCCCCTTCTGATATCCCACTGAGATCTACGCGAAAAAACCCTTCAGTTAATTACCTCTCATTTGTACCTTCTATGATTAAACCAATTTTTATACTTTAACAATACTGAGATTTGTTTTGTAAAGCGTAGCGTTTCGTAGCAAAGAAAATTCGTAGACATAACGCGTTGAACTCTTTTATTCTTAGAGGTATTTATTACTGAATTGAATCAATTATTGAGATATTTTCGGATAATACATAGTTATTGAACTAAGTAGTTTCTTATTTCAAGTATATTTCAAAGATGATTTAATGAATATATTTATTAAATATTTAATTCGTTTTTAGACAAAGTTGCGGTTTAAAAGATGATGTAGTGACAAAAATTGAAAGGAGTATGCTTAGGTGGTTTGGTCATGTTGAGAGAATGAGTGAACGGCGATTAACAAAAGGAATTTATAAGGCGGATGTTAATGGGAACGCCGGTAGAGGACGTCCTAGAAGGACATACATCGATGTTATTGGTGAAGTTCTTCACAAAGGTCAGGTGCGTAGTACTCTCAACCGGCGTACGTGTATGACAAGATGTATGAATGTGGATGAAGCGAAAGGGGTATGTAAGAGTCGTAGCATGTGGCGTTCTATAGTTTCTGCCTACCCCCATGGGAAAAAGGCGTGAGTTTATGTATGTATGTATGTAATTCGTTTTTATATATTTGCGTATGATTTTAATAAAAGTTACGAGATATCTAATAAAAATGATGAATCTACTACCCTATTATAAATAAAATCACATTACAAGAACATTATAGACGAGCACAAAACCATATCCTATAAATTCTACCTTTACTGAACAATCTGTTCACAGTTTAGTAACAGCCACAAAGAATCTTGTGCGCAATATAATTAATAGCTAACAGCGGCAGTATTACCGTTCGATCCAGTGCAATAAAAACGTTTGGGATCAAAGGTTCACCCACGTAAAATGACAGGTGTTACCATGTTACCAGACATTATGTGTTGGTAATCGCTCTTAAGCAAGCGATTCACTTCACTTACACATAACAGCTAGTTCGGTTTTAAGAGGAAACGAGGGCTGCAAAATATTAATAACCAGCTGTGTCCTCACGGCTCCGCCCGTAGCCTATGTTACTCAGTGATAATGTAGCTTTCTAACGGTAAAAGAATTTTTGAAATCGGTTCAGTAGTTTTTAAGCTTATTCGTTACATACAAAAATACAAATATTTCCTCTTTATAATATTAGTATAGATTTGAATAGGTTTTTAAGGGATCTATTTCCGACCCAACTCACGAAAACCTTCCCAATTGTGCGCGAAAGAGACAACTGTATCTGGGACTGATTTTATATTCGTCAATATTAGCGAAATCATACTTTCGTATTTCCGTTTCCTTCTACAAATCTGGACCGATTTTAATTTTTTTTTCTGTAATAATTTAAGAAACACTTTGGTTATGTTTGTATGTTTTTCTTTTATGTTTTATATTCATCAAATTTGTTTGCCAAATGTTTTAAAATGGTGCTATTTGTAAAATTTTAACGTTTCTATTTCTTTTAATAATTAGTTTATTGACAAAAACAAAACATAGCGACATAGTGGTGGTAGATATATATAATATGGTAAAAAATATTTGCTCTAGTGACATTATCCAAGGAGGAAACTGGGGAATACGTTTGTATGGACTAAATGCCGACCGCATTTCCTCTTAACGGATCCGTCGGTACTGGATGTGTTGTTCACATCTGTACCGACAGATCAGTTAAATAAATGGAAGCTGTGTCGTATCTGGCAGGCAGGATACGATAAAAATAATGGATAAAGTATTTTTACTAGATTCGGAATACTATTGTGTATGTGAACTCGCTCATACAACTGCAGGCGCCATCACCAAAATAAAAACGGGTCCTGTAAACAGTTTCTGTGTGTACTAGCTGTAACTAACATAACATCACGCCTTACATTCCCCGAAGGGTACGGCACAGGTGTTTTTAGTACACCCACGTTTCGCCAGTTAAGTTTAAGGCGAACCTATTGCCATTAACCGGGCACAAATCCAGACTCCAGGCTGCTTCTAAGGAATTCCAGACGAAAAAACCCAATAACACTTTGCCCGACCTGGGGATCGAACCCAGGACCTCACGATCAGCAGTCGCGCTTGACACCACTAGACCAACGAGGCAGTTATACGACCATTAACATACATAACATAATTAGCCCATTACTGTCCCACTGCTGGGCACGGGCCTCTTCTCAGAATGAGAACGGTCTAGGCTTTAGACCACCACGCTGGCCTGGTGCGTGTTGTCAGACTACACACACCATCGAGAACTTCATGGAGGCCTCTCAGGTATGCAGGTTTCCTCACGGTGTTTTCCATTCACAGATAAAAAAAAAACAAAAAAAAAATTGTCCCCACCAGGGTATGCATGATGGTAACCGCAGAGCAAGAACACCTCCTCGCACCAATATACCAAAATGGAACTACTTGCTGTCCTATAAAAACATCTACAGGCGTGAGCGTTACCCAGCTGTGTATTATCACAAATACGTGTGTATCGGCTGCGCAGGAGTCATCGGCCGTGCGACTCTCGTGATCAAAAGTAAAAGTGACAGCGGTGTATACAGCTGTAGGTATGTACGGAGTGTTTTGTGCAGTGTAGCTGAGATCAGTAGCGACAATGAGATTGAACTTCATTTATTGTTTTTGTGAAGTGAACTAGCGTTTTACGTAGACGAAAATGCTTTGTAAGTACATTAATAAATAATAAATGATTTTTATTACTAAGTAGCGGCCCGTCCCGGCTTCGCACGGGTAGACATTTTTCCCGTTTTTGCAACATTTTTCATTTATGCTCCGCTCCTATTGGTTGTAGCGTGATGTTATATAGCCTATATGATGTTATATAGTTATATACCTTCCTCGATAAATGGACTATGCAACACAAAAATAATTTTTCAAATTTAACTGGTAGTTCCTGAGATTAGCGCGTTCAAACAAACAAACAAACTCTTCAGCTTTATAATATTAGTATGGATGAACGATAAGCCAAAATCTTTAACAACATGGATTTACGAATTAGATGTTGTACCGACCCCACCTAGTGTGGGATAAGGGGAGGGAGAAGAAGAAAACTTTTTTTTTATTCCTGTAAATAAATCTGTCACAGACACTTTTACAAGTCAATGTAATGTTATTTTTAAGACTAGATGGCGCCGACATTTCCTGTCTGACTAGCTAGTAGAATAGTCACAACCCCATTCTATGAATTGAAATTTCCTTGCGTTAACTATTTCAGTTAACTTTAATTAGGGAATATGTTGAATTATAAGTACATAACATAACATCACGCCTGTATTCCCCGAAGGGTTGGGCAGAGGTGTATACTAACACCCTCATTTCACCATTATGTGTAAGTCCCATGTAATAGGGGGCAAGCCTATTGCCATCAACCGGGCACAAATCCAGACCACGGACTGCTACTGGGGAATTCCACACGGAAAAACCCAATAACATTTTCCCGTCCTGGGTATCGAACCCCACGATGAGCAGTCGCGCTTGCCACATCTAGACCAATAAGGCAGTTATAATAAGTACCTATTACCTGTTAATTCTACATACATTTCTCCTTATCTCTTCATTGTAGAATGTTTTACGATTTGTCTTTGAACTGCACGACTACTACAAGAGACAATCGAGCACCTGCTAGACTACCTCCTCTATTAAGGAGATGGAGCGTTCTACTAGAGCGGTCTTCAAGGGATTGAGTGCTGTTTGATAGCCGTAATCCTTTAGAAAAACTAAGGCTATCCATATATAACATTGGTGTCTATTCTGTTGCGCACTTTGACAAGACTAAACTAAATGTGTTTGTCTCTTTCTGTTTCAATAGAAAAAGAAAGTGACAGTTGCGTTTAGTCTAGTTTAGTACAGTCAAAATGTGCTACAGAATCGACACCATTGTCAATGGTAAATGCTGCTTCTAAGTCGCATGCATAAAGCAAACCACAATTAACGATTTCCGAACTTTGTACAAAATTTTAAAGTACGTTATATTTTGGAAAGTAGGAGCCAATTGTCGCGTATTTCATATTATATCGAAAAGGAGACATATCGATAAAATATGGCGGAGAGAGTCTGTCAAACGAAAGTAGACACTCGAATTATTTGGAAACTTTTTATATGGCCATATAAAAACAAATAATTCTAAATTATCAAACTACGTTATTCCGGGTGTTTCATACCAATTTTGGGATTGTTATGCTGATATTTTATTAAATTTGCCGTGCTTTTTCAGTCTCTACTTTCGTCTGCCAGATTCTATCAAGTGATCTTCATTTCCAGTATTCTCGGGATATCTAATGTGATACTTAGATACTGTCAGCCTTTGATATGAAGCGAGCACAGCTGATACAGAGTATCATATGTTATATTGTGTCAAAAGTGTCATCGTACTTCTATAAGTGTGTTTGTCACCTAATCCTAAACGGCTGTACCGATTTGGATGAAATTTTGTGTGTATATTTCAATGGGTTCCTGGATGGTTTGAAAACATAATTGGACCCGGTAGGTGGCGCTGCTTTTCCGGGCAGGATGACGTCTGCCGGGTTCGCTAGTTTCGATATAATTATCTTCACTTCGATAAAATATTAAACAGACGAGAATTGGCCCCCCGGTTTGATGCAGAAAGTTCGATAAAAATAGAAAATGGTAGACCAATTAGATGTCATACATACAAAAAGTGAAACATACATTTCGGTAGTCAGGTTGCTTATTATAGATACGCTAACGAAGTCCCAGCGGATCCTTACACTTAATAAAAATACGATCCTATTCACATATTCCAGAAAAAAACTCGACACTTATTAAAAGTCCAGAACATCAAGATCTAAAAATAACTTAACTTGCCAAACTGGTATCGTTTACTCTGTGGCCAGTTGTGTCCATGTGTGCACCTTTATTCTGCGTATATGTGTGAATGGTATGTCGGTTATTCTTGAACTAGTTCTACCTTTGTTAGCTCTATTTATATATTTTATAAGCGGCCAGTTTGTTTATTTTTTTGTTATATAATAATAAATGTGTACTTAATTATTAACTTGCCACTGGATGGCCTTGATGTAAAATTATGTTGTTAATTGTAGATCAATGGACAGAAAAGGGTTATTGCTACTTAGGTATTTTGGTAATTAAACACGCTCAGCCATTGAACCAGATGTGACGTCAGAAACGAATACCTCATCTTAATTTCTCTGTAGCAGCCAGGAGTCTGGATTTGTGCCAGTTTAGTGGCAATAGGCTCGCCCCCTATTACATGGGACTTAAACATAGCTGGCGAAATGAGGAGGCACTAAAAATACCTCTGCCGAACCCTTTGGGGAATATAAGGCGTGATGTTATGTTATGTTATTTAAATCTCCGCGTAGAGCTCGCACTACAAGTTAGCTTAGGAGTTTATAGATCCCAAATGTGACCCTGGCTGAACATAGGGCTGCCCTAAAAAGGCAAGTAATGTTATCGGTAGCTGGTAACACTGGACAATGTTGACATAGGAGGGTAACCGTCAAGATGAATCAACATACCCGAAGTTATAAAAACAGTGGTCATTCGACGGAGCAGAGGATGCCATGTCGAACAGCCGAAGAAGTCTGACCTTGTATATCTGATTAGCCTGTCCTTATTTTCTGATCTTTTGTAAATTATTATGTTGTGTTATATTGTGAACTAGCTTCTGTAACTAATTACTAACCCAATTAAAAGTACTCTCAGTGGTGGAGAGTCTATGTTGGATTAATTTACTTTATTTACCATGCTCCCAATCCTGACATACCGATATTAGCTGTAACTGTAATGATAGATTCACCCCTACAAGATTCTGTTGTATGTATTTTATAGTAATGTCACATAAGGTACTCACCATCATGGGCATAGCCTGCTTTTTATCCAGGGTGCGGCAAACTCAGTCAGACAGTAAATACCTATTTGTCTTTTCAATAAATCTGGAAGTGCAGAATGCGATTATGGGGTAATTTTACCCCATAACCTTAGTTTTGAGGTCCTATAAATATAGACGGAGTCGGGCATTGGTCTGCCTATTTTGGGTAATTGTTCTGTGGACATGGGTGGCGAGTTGACCGAATCTAGACCATTTATCTATTCTTTCTTGTGCCAGAGTGGGGCAAGCAGCCCATCTGCCCCAAGCTGAATACGCCTGTCACCATAATATCGTCAGTGGAAAGGTAAAAAGACTAAAGCGCCAATATACCAATATACCTACTTTACAGTAGTTAATTATCTATTTAATATGTATACTCTAAGAAAAATAACTATGTTTATTTCTTAAAAAAATACTTTGAATCTCTCTACTGAAAAGTAGGTATATTGGCGCTTTAGTCTTTTTACCTTTCCACTGACGATATAATTCACAAGCTACCGATAGCAAAATTCCCCGACAGTAAAATTAAGTGTGTTGTCCTAGTAAAAAAATCGCTTAGTAGAAATGCGAAAAATGTTACGTGCAATGATAAGAATTGTTAAGGAAAACGCATTGTTGTACAAAAATGCAGGTATGCAGGTAATGAATAACAGGTTCAACTTGGTTGCCATAGCAATCATCGACCGTTTATCGATGAAAGATTTACAACTTGGATAAATCGATATTTACGTCAATAAATTGAACGGTTACAGATCCAAGCAAGATCATTATGAAGAAAGATAAGTGTAATCAGAAAACCTGCCGCGAATGTGGTAACTGTTCTCTTTTCAAATGAGGTGGTACCTTATTATTATACCTGTGATATCTGTCCAACCGCCCGACCAGCTTATGTATTAGGGGCCTTGATAGAAAATAGCCAGAGACAAGAGAACAGCTGATTACTTCGATTAAATACCTCTAGATGTAACCATGATTACAATAGGAAGTGTGGAACTTAGAAGAATATACAAGGATAGTCGGAAAGGGGATATTAAGCCGCGGGCCACTTCATGTATCACTGATGATTGTTTTAAAGAAAGTGTTAAAATTTCAAAATTTGATAAATAAAATGATGTAAAATGATTTTTATTTTAGATTTTTCAAAAAAAATCCCTTCTTTATTTACGAATTCAGAAAATGGAGCTTCTATTAATCCGTGACCGCAAATATGACCTAAAATTTAAACACAGCTGATCATAGCTGAGGATAGGAATTTAGCGTATTTTTTATGAAATTAAACTATTTCTATTAAACTAGTGACTTGTGGGGAAAGTTGGAGAACAAAAGTTATCCATTATTTTAGGTGATTTGACACCCTTTTGACTTAGTACCCCTTTTCCGACTAACCGTGTATACAAAATTATTAAGAAAACTGAGACAAAGCATCTTCTGTTTCGTGTTTTCGCATGGCGAACTCTTAATTGTTAGCCAACTCACTGTCACAGAATGTCGGATATCCCGTATTCTTGTATTTATGAGAAATAGACTACATTAGTTAAGTGTTTAGTGTATATTGTATGCTCTATGATGGGAGGATGCAGTATTTTAGTTTTATATTGCTATCTCATGAGCGTCCACGTGGTGGCTCATCTAAAGGTATAGGTATAATCAAAGGCTAATTAAGATACTTCCACAACGCATTTTTTTTCATTTGTCCTTGTTATTCTTTCTTACGGTCAATCATTCTGAAAAGCCACCAAGTAATAAAGTTTGATCTATTATGGATTATTAATTAATGTAAGACGAATGCTCGATGTTGTTAATCTGACTAAGATAATCTCAAAATCGCGTCATTGCGGGTTGTTCTACCTAGCTTTTTCCCAACTATGTTGGGGTCAGCTTCCAGTCTTACCAGATGCGGCTGAATACCAATATTATACATGGAGCAACTGCCATCACCGAGAAATGCCGATATCCTAAGGTTAGACCAGTTGACAGACTTTCGGGTTTCTGACCACCCGTAACGACTGCAACAGGTATTAGTACGACACCCGGGATAGACGGTTTAACGTGCTCTCCGTGGCACAGATATGAGATATCTATACTATCTATACTAATATTATAAAGAGGTAAGATTTGTATTTTTGTATGTAATGAATAAACTTAAAAACTACTGGACCGATTTCAAAAATTCTTTTGCCGTTAGAAAGCTACATTATCGCTGAGTAACATAGGCTACGGGCGGAGCCGTGAGGACACAGCTAGTATTATAGGTATACTATCCATATATTTCGTAAATCATCGTCAACCTTTTTTACCGTTGCTGGATGAGGAAAATGTCATCACTGTTGGCCCTTCTGATAATCTTTATTCGTATCTACCTACCACACACCTTCGTTACTGTCGATAAAATATTGTCGTATATCGTAATATCTTTAATCAATAACAAGTTCTTCGATCTGTTAATTTTGATTGCAGATAAAGGTGTCTCTTTCTCCACTACACCTAGGTTTATTGAGAAATAATTTCTACAGTAGGTACAATATATGTGTTTTAATTAGTAAAAAACTGATTATGATCTCAATGCTACCCGTGTAGGGTTACAGGTAACTAGGTTTAAAAAAAGTTAAAAAATTCGTTAGGGCTACTAGAATATGTTCAGTAAACTAAAATAAAAAAAAAACTATCTATGGAGCGTAAACGAAAAGGTTTTAAAAAAGAATTAAATTAACAAGCTGGGATTTTTAAAAACAAAATTGGTGTCTTATAAAATTGAATCGGCTCTCGCAATCAATGTATTGCGATAAGAAATTAAATAAAATGAGTTAAATATTTACGCAACATTTATAAGACAATTACGATTGAAATATTTTAATTTTATTGTTCATAATGCTTTATGAACGCATGGAAACTGGTTTTAATTAAATGTCATAATGCTGTAAATTATAGGTTACCGGGCAGCCTGCCTGCATAGTGCATCGCCAGCGTATAGGTACAAAGTATCGACCTAAAAACAAGTTGTAATACATAGTTGTACCTAACTAATCAAATTAAGTAGGTACCTAGGTAAAGGTATTTTTTAAAGTAGTCACGTAATGAACATGTAGGTGTGTACTTATAAATTATTTAAATCAAGTGTTTTAAAGCTCTACAATACTACATACCACATTTGCTACTTAAAGTAGGGTTGCTATCCGTCCGGGTTTCCCCGGATTTGTCCTAGTTTAGAGCCCGGCATCCGGGGAGCGTCCGGGCGGGGCTTCATTTATAGTCCGGGTTTGAATTAAAGTCTTGGGCCGGCCGCGACGCTTTTGTGTGTTGTGTTTTTTATTACACTGGCTATGTTTAAAAAAACCTGTTGACATGTCCGAGTTCTGGGCTCTAAAATCCGGGGCTTTCACGCGTCTTGTCCTGGTTGCCAAATTTTAGAGATGGCAACTCTAACTTAGAGTATGTATTCGCAATTCTTTTACTGTAAAAATTGCCGAATACATGTTAGAATACATGAATTTTACCTAATTATTGTTAACGAGGGGTAAGAAGACTGCTCAATCAATCAATCAAAAAAAAAATTTCACATAAACCAATATGAAAAGTCGAATTTAGATGCACGGTTCCAATTAGTCGTTTCCTATGGAGAAGAGCCGGCAAGAAACTCCATGGTTTGCTAATAACAGTAAACATTCCTTTTCTTTAGCTGTATTGTAACAGGTGAATGAGTTTGTTTATTTGGGAAGCATGTTTACAAGAGATGGTAAGATTGACGAAGATGTGGAAAGGAGAGCAAATGCGGGAAATAAAGTAAATGGTGCTTTGCATGCGGTTGTGGCTAGCCGATCGATGTCCAAAAAGGCACGACTGGCTGTCCATAATGGTGTGTTGGTACCTACGCTTATGTATGGAAGTGAATGTTGGTCGTGGCAGAAGAGGCATGAAAGTAGAATAAATGCCGTGGAAATGCGTTCCTTGCGAAGTATGTGCGGTGTAACTTTGAATGATAGATTGAGAAATGAAGAGATTAGAGAAAATTGCGGTTTAAAAGATGATGTAGTGACAAAAATTGAAAGGAGTATGCTTAGGTGGTTTGGCATGTTGAGAGAATGAGTGAACGGCGATTAACAAAAGAAATTTATAAGGCGGATGTTAATGGGAACGCCGGTAGAGGACGTCCTAGAAGGACATACATCGATGTTATTGGTGATGTTCTTCACAAAGGTCAGGTGCGTAGTACTCTCAACCGGCGTGCGTGTATGACAAGATGTATGAATGTGAATGAAGCGAAAGGGGTATGTAAGAGTCGTAGCATGTGGCGTTCTATAGTTTCTGCCTACCCCCATGGGAAAAAGGCGTGAGTTTATGTATGTATGTATGTAATTGATATAAAAAGTACATCATTGGTATACAAACGGCTATGTCAATAAACGCTGCCTCTCTGATAAAATAGTAACTTCATATTACTTGCTTTGAAGTGAACAATAACCACAGTGTTTTCGCCAAATGGATGACTAATCGTTTAAATCCTTTAATCATAATTAGATTTGTGATTCATCAGTTGATTTAACTACGGTGAAGTTATGAGCGATAACGAGTTTATCAAATTCCAAAAGAATCCATTATACAAAAATACGTTAACAGAATGTGTGGTAATACGAACGCAGCCATAAAATTTGACAGCCATATTGTGACAGTGACACCACCCAACTGTCAAAAAGTTTTTTCTAATAGGTTATGTTTTCATGTTTTGTATAACTTTAAACTTTAATTTTGCGTATTTTAACCCTTATTTGAAACGGACAAGGTTTAAAATGGAAATAAATACATTCAAAAACATTATCAGTAATCTCCAACGTCAAGCTATAATGAAAACAAGAATGATGCGGCGGCTTTCGTCATTTAACCCCTTATCAATGAATTTTAATCAAAGCAAAACTAATTACAATTGTAGATAAGATATATTACCTAATTTATTAATCGTTTCCACTGGGGGCACTGCGCACGTCGCCATAAACGTTAAAATGGCTAGTTTAGTAACGAAAAAGAGTGGTTTGTTTGCGAAATTAGTTAAAAATGTGAATGATTGCACTAAGAGACTGTCTTCTCATTTTATTTATTTTCCTGACAATGAGAAACCCGTGGAAGGTAAGGAAATATCTATAAAACTTTTTTGTCGCATGGAATTTAATAATAGGAAAGAATTGTCACTATAACATCATCAAATGTTTGTTTTTCCACCAAAGCTAAAATGCAGACTTTGCCCAGAGGTAAATTATCCTGTTTAGTAGGTATACCATATTTATCATATTATCCATCATCATCATCTCCCTACCCTTATCCCACACTAGGTGTGGTCGGCACAACATGTATTTCTCTTCCATTCTCCTTTATCAGTCATCATCTCAGTACTCACTCCTTTCTTACCCATATCATCCTTCACACAATCCATCCATCTTTTCTTTAGCCTACCTCTACTAGTATATCCATCCACATTCATATTCCACACTCTTCTAGCGACATGACTTTCTTCCTTGTCATGTTATCCATATTCTTTCTAAATTAATTTTAGGATTGAAGGTAGTACATACACATTATTTGTGTCTAAAGCTCCTTTGGATAATATTCTTGTGATCTGCTAAGCACTGTGTTAAACCTTTCACAAACACTAACTTAAACAAGGTTAGTGATTTTAATAAGCATTGTATAGCAACAAGATAAAGAAAATAAAGATAGCAGTGATTGAAATCAATACTGCAAACTTAATGGCATTATTTATTAACCAATAAAATAAAGATTGGCAATAAAATATTAAAACAGTTAATGCATTTTTATCTTTATATACTTACGTATTTATTTATTCCCAAGGAGGGTAGACGTCAGGTAGTCGGCCGTTCATAAAAAAATAAGCTAAAACCTCTAATAACATGGATTTATGAAATACGTGTTATGCCGACCCCACCTAGTGTGGGATAAGGGCAGGAAGATAAAGATACTTACCTATTTAACGCAATCTTTTTATCGGTTACTAGTTGTGTCCTCACGGCTCTGCTCGTAGCCTATGTTACTCAGTGATAATGTAGCTTTCTAACGGCAAAAGAATTTTTGAAATTTGTCCAGTAGTTTTTAAGTTTATTTGTTACGTACAAAAATACAAATATTTCCTCTTTATAATATTAGTATAAATATATTTTTATTAACATACCATGCGGTGTACTGGTGACTGGCCATGTGATTCTCTAAACAGCATCAGCCATCCCACACTTTGCGTGAAATTGAGTTATGTATGTAGATAGACTGTGTATGGTGTATAACATCTCCTCAGAAAAAATCCTGGCCGATATAGCAAGCCATAAAGCAAAAAAAAGGAGCCGTCTTAGGTACCAACCCTATTGTTTTCTACACAACTTTAAAACAAAAACCTAATTATCTCGTAACTGATATGTTGTGGGTTAGTTCTAGTTTGCATAACTGCGTCCAATTGACATCTAACCAAAATTTAATATGCAGCTCTCAATTGATCTGTGGAAGAACAAGGTATGGTATTCTTCCAACGAAAAGGGAAGATCCTCCAACTCAAGGTCCTACGCCTGGCGGGCTACTGCTCAATTGATATTGGGACGTTGTATATATACTATCTGCATGTCTAATCTTGATGACATTTAATTATGTCAATTGTTTTATATAGTTTAGCTTCCTTTTCACTTTTGTAAATGTGAGAACTTTGTGGACCTGCATCTATAAATTTGTAAATCACTACAATATTATTCATATTGCTTTTTTTTAAATTTTATTTTTGTTTGTTAATTTTTGTACTCAAGTCTTTTAGTACTACATTACTCATTGGTCTGTGGTCAGGACTTCATTGTTCTCTCACTATCCTAAATCATTGTACTGTATCCACTGAAATTGTTAAAGGTATTATTTTTAAAAGAGTAACCATGGAGTTTCTTGCCGGCTCTTCTCCATAGGAAACGACTAATTGGAACCGTGCACCTAAATTCGACGTTTCATAAGCACCTGTATTGGTATATGTGAAATATTTTTTTTTGATTTGATTTGATACCGCGATGCAGGATTTGTGACGTCATATTTGAGAGTTGTCATTGTTGTCGCTGTAGTCTGCTAGACATTCGTCGTGCTGCGTAGTTCGCATATGGCGTGATAGGTGCCGCCACAGATCTATTTATTAACGGGCCCTCGTGTTCTCTTCTATGAGGGGGTCTATTTTCAAAGGTGTCTAGGGCCCAATATGATGATATTCAACTTTCAGGAGAAACCACCAAGATGAACATGATGCAGGCGATCAACAATGCAATGGACCTCACTCTCAAGAATGACCCTACAGCGGTGCTGTTTGGTGAAGATGTGGCTTTTGGAGGAGTGTTCCGATGTGCACTCGGACTGCAGGTACTTGCTATGAAAATAATGCTGTGTAGCCTAATAAGGGGCCATCCAAGTATTACGTAAGCACGAAAGGGGGGTGAGGGGGTCTTTGCTTAGCGTATTTTTAATGACACGGGAGACGGGGGTGTCTAGATGATAATTACGTCAGAAATTTTCATTTATTTACTTATTTTTCTAGACTTAAAAACTGCTGCTCATGAATAACAATAAACAAACCGGATCAATTTAAAAAAATATTTACCAATGTTTACATAAGCAGGGGGTAAAAGCTTTGCTTACTTTTGCTGACAAGGGGGAGGGGTGGGTCAAAAATTACTAAAATCCTGCGTACGTAATACTTGAATGGCCCCTAATAGACTATCCCATCTCCCCGCATAGGTATTTGAAGTAAACTTTCTTAAGTATTTTATCAGATAAATAAGGTACTACTTACTACGGTAAAAATAGTGAACATTCAATGTCAACATCTACAGATGCAAACTGAAGTATCTTTAACCTCATGACTGTGATATTTACTACAGAGGAACAAGGGTTGTAGTGAAGCTTGGGAGAAGACTTTGTTAAAAAGTGGACTGTGATAGACTCTTTGGGAAGTACGATAATTATATAAAATCCTGCATTTTGTTCTCCTCTTGTAGCCGTTAGCCCCAGATTTTATTTATTTATAGCCTTTTTTAGAGATAGTTGTAGTACAAGTTTAATATTAATTCTGTGTCTATGTCTGCCCTTTGGCAAAGGCCTTCTCCAACCCCTTCCTGTTCTCCCTGTTCCTTGTCCGTCTAATCCATGTCTTACCAGCCATCCTCACCAAGTCATCCTGCCATCTTTTGAAGGGTTTTCCTTTCTTTCCCTTCCCCTCTTTAGCCCCAGATTACTAACAATTAAATAAAGAGAGCTTCCAGAAAAATTATATCTTTACAAAGTATAAAACAAAGTCGCTCCTGCTGTCTATACGCTTAGATATTTTAAACTACGCAACGGATTTTAATGCAGTTTTCACCAATAGATAGAGTGATTCAAGAGGAAGGTTTATATGTCCCACATTAGTTTCTACATTGCACCTGTACGAAGCAGGGGCGGGTCGCTAGTGTATAATAAATTGGAAGGGATTCCATAAATCGTAATGTTGATCCATGTTTAATGTTTCCAGGAGAAATACGGTAAAGACCGTGTGTTCAACACGCCGCTATGCGAGCAAGGCATTGCAGGGTTCGGCATAGGGCTGGCCACAGCTGGGGCCACGGCTATAGCTGAGATACAGTTTGCAGACTACATATTTCCAGCTTTTGATCAGGTTTGTTTCATACTCTATTAAATAAATATCTTTTTTGGATTTTTTAAGCTGAGTCAGTAAACATTATGAAAAGACCATCTCTAAAAAATAATATAACAACATCACGCCTGTATTCCTGGAAGTGTTGGGCAGAGGTATACAATAACACCCTCATTTCGCCGTTATGTTTAAGTCCCATGTAATAGGGGACGAGATTGCCATCAACCGGACACATCTAAACTCTGGGCTTCTACTGAGGAATTTCACACGAAAAACCCAATAATACTTTCGCTCTGTGTAAAATACTTGTATTCAGCCGCATCTAGTTAGACTGTGGTCAGGACTCCATTGTTCTCACACTATCCTAAATCATTGTACTGCATCCACTGAAATTGTTAAAGATATTATTTTTAAAAGAGTAACCATGGAGTTTCTTGCCGGTTCTTCTCCATAGGAAACGACTAATTGGAACCGTGCATCTAAATTCGACTTTTCTATAAGCACCTGTATTGGTTTATGTGATTTTTTTTTTTTTATTTGATTTGATTTGACTGGAAGTTGACTAAAACATAGTTGGGATAAGGCTAGACAGAACATGACTGTTCAGCATGGCACGTTAGCGGCGCAATATGAATCTTTTATGAAGTGTTTTTATGATGTTCCAGATAATAAACGAAGCAGCCAAGGCGCGTTACCGTTCGGGCGGGCAGTTCGACTGCGGCGCGCTCACCATCCGCACGCCGTGCAGCGCGGTGGGGCACGGCGGGCTGTACCACTCGCAGAGCCCCGAGGCGTTCTTCGCGCACGTGCCCGGACTTAGGGTGAGAAACTTACAACCATGATCTATACGACATACATACAATCACCCCTGTTTTCCATTAGGGTAGGCAGACATACATAAGTGTTGGCACCAACACTTTTTTTTTTTTTTTTCACTTGGGGAAATCCTCATGGACTATCCCCCGTCCGGGTAAGACGGGGGGGTGTGCCAGACTCTTACTGTCTAAAACCACCACGGTGTCCCTCCTTCTGACCTAAGGCCGGGGCCACGGGATTCGCTGTTGCATGCACCGCGACCCCGGCAGGTCTCGGTCCACCAGCTTCTTCTGGTGGACCCCTCCTGTGGTGGGGCAGTTGCTCCCCTGCCCCACATCCATCCGAGAGGCGCGCGCAGGACATGACGCGCCATCCTCCCTGGGCCCGTTACTGGTCGGGCGACGGGTTCCCCAACCCGCCGCCCGCAGGCCACTCACTAGGGTGGCCGGAGATCGTCACGCGCCCCCCGGCGCCCGGTGCGTCTAGCGCGAGAAGGGAGAGAAGAAGCGGCCTCCCTCTCCCTCTCCGCTACCTCCTTGGTCGCCATCACCCCCTCGCAAAAGGAGGCGATGGCTTCCCACGCAGTCTCGCTCCCGACCATGGACAGAACCACGGCCGGAACCGAGAGGTCACCGCCGATCGCCGCGACTAGTTTGCGGCGCTGCGACCCCCAAGCTGGACACGCCTGCAGCGTGTGCAGCGCCGTGTCCTCGGGGCAGTCGCAGTGGTGACAACCGGGCGTCTGCTCCCGGCCTATACGACACAGGTACTTCCCGAAACAGCCGTGTCCCGCGAGTACCTGCGTCAGCCGGAAGCTGAGGGCGCCGTGACGCCTCTCCAGCCACTCCTCCATCACGGGTCTTACCGCCGCTATCGCGGCGTGCCCCTTGGCTCCAACACTGCCTTATGTACAGCCAACGGTACCTTCTGAGATGCTTTGCGGTTGTTCTTAATGTGTAATGTCTATACGATATTACATAAAATACTCTTTGGACTCGCTCTGGAGTCTTAAAAGCCCCATGTTAGTTTTCAAGGGCTTCTTTTACCATCAGGAAAGATTTGTCAAATGCAGGTTTGCCAAATAAAACAGTCGGAAAAAAGTCCATCATTCCTTCTTCTAGAAGGTACCTCTTATTGATGTGTAACCAAGGTGAAATAAATCAGGCGTCGGCTTTGCTTTGAAGGCAAACCTTAAATTCTACTGGGTTTATATGTAACAGACGCTGTGATTGTTACTGTCATTCTTTGGAAGAGCCATGAGGAACATGTCATGAGGAAAGTTTTGAGTATGAATGTGGATGGTTATAAGAGTAGAGGAAGACCAAAGAAACGATGGATGTATAGTGTGAAAGATGATATGTTTAGGAAGGGGGTGAACTACTGAGATGACGACTAATACAGATGTATGGAAGAAGAATGCATACTGCGCCGACTACAAATAAGTTGAGATAAGGGCAGGAGGATGATGATTCATCGGAAGAGTCGACTGTTAGTAAAAAGATAATTTATCATCTTTTTCAGGTGGTAGTCCCCCGAGGTCCGATCACAGCCAAAGGGTTACTTCTCTCGTGCATCAGGGAGCAGGATCCATGCCTGTTCTTGGAGCCTAAGATATTGTACCGCTCTGCCAGTGAGGAGGTGCCAGTTGAAGACTATACTCTACCACTTGGGAAGGCACAGGTTTTGAGACAAGGTGGGTATCTGTGGATTTACTCTGGAGAGGATTGGTATAGTTTTAAATTACTCTGTGCTCGTGAAAGATTTTTTGTCAGTCTAGTTGTTGATAGATGGAGGGGGAGAGGGAAACCAAAGAAAAGATGGATGGATTGTGTGAGGGATATGAAAGATAAGGGAGTAAATGATAATGAGACGGCTGACAGGGAAGAGTGGAAGAGAAAAACATATTGCGCCGACCACAAGTAACTTGGGACCAAGGTAGGAAGATGATGACGATGATGAGTTGTAAGAATTGCCTCCTTGGTTTAAGTGCCTCGTTGGTCTAGTGGTGGCAAGCGCGACTGCGTATCGTGAGGTCCTGGGTTAGATCCCCAGGTCGGGCAAAGTGTTTCGGGTTTTTCCGTGTTTTTTCCTCAATAGCAGCCCGGAGTTTGGATTTGTGCCCGGTTGATGGCAATAAGCTCGCCCCCTATTAAATGGGACTTAAACGTAACGGCGAAATGAGGGTATTACTATATACACCTGATGTTGTTATGTTTCAGTCGGTTACATTTCGGTTTCTCCAATATCCCATATTGTGAGTGCGTTACATAAAAAAAATCACACATTGCACAAACATCGAACAGATATTTATTCCAAAGTCGATGCAGGCATTAATCCCGTCACCCTTAACACAGAAGGCCGCAGCGCTTTTCAGCCTTTGTTAGGTATAATTTATATCATCTTTGCTTTTTCGCTAACAGTCCAACAAATCGATCTCTTTCTCATCCGCAGGTGACGCCGCAACTCTAATAGGCTGGGGCACACAGGTCCACGTGCTGTTAGAAGTAGCACAGATGGCAGAAGAGAAGCTGGGCGTCAAGTGTGACGTCATAGATCTTCAGTCTATACTGCCCTGGGATGAGGACACTGTTTGTAACGTGAGTGATCACCATTATCATCATCCATATCCCTATTACATGAAACTTATACTGTGAATAGAGGGTGTTACTATACCTTTGCCCAATCCTTCGGGGAATACAGGCGTGATGTTATGTTGTGTAGCTCTCAAAGTAAAAGTAATAGATTTAATAAACCTTCACAATAGAATAGTTGACTGGTTTCTTTTTTTAAGAAATCTTTTACCTTTTTTAAAAAACATAGGCCACAGTAAAAGAATGTCAAAACATTCCTTAATTTTTGATTTTAAAAGCTCCCCAACTTCATTATTTCTATGAGGATGGATGTGCCCGTACGCACATATTGACAATTTTACAACTCGTGCGCAACCAACAGGGGGGGACCGGAGCGCGAGTTTCGTATTTCATCTTCTTCTTTTCATGTGGTTAGTGACTAACCTAGTGTCACAGTTAATGCCGCCCATGGGCCTCTGACTTGGCTTCACATGCCGTCGAGAACTATCTCTCAGGCATGCCGGTTTCCTCACGATGTTTTCCTTCACCGTTTTTAATCTCGTGATAATTATACAATACGCACATGTGTCCGAAAAGTCAGAGGTCTGCCTTGGGTTCGAACTCGAGAACTATGACGGCAGTCCGACGGTCACACCTAGGCTATCACTGCTTACAGGGTGTCCTGCGTAAGCGACAAACGCGACGCGGTGCGACGCGACGCGACACGACATGAACAAATACGCGTTACGCTAGTAGGGAATGCCGTTGTCTTGATCGCGTTTGTCGCGTCGCGTTAGTCGCTTACGCAGGACACCGCCTTACATATTTTACGATTTAATACGGGACTCGCATACTAAAGCTATTTCCAAAATACGTATCCTCGAAACCGATCATCTCAATTTTCTCATCAGCTAAACGACATCAGTTAAAAGTTATAACTGTAGTTTTAATAACTGTCTCAACAATTTTTTCAGTCTGTGAAGAAAACTGGTCGCTGTCTCATCGCCCATGAAGCGCCTCTGACGTCAGGGTTTGGTGCGGAACTGGCCGCAACTATTCAGGTAACTTGTACATACTGTGACTATTATAATCTACTCTGTCTGTCGCCCATATTAATTCGCTGGTTGAACATCCGTTTACTCGAAAAACGTACTATTATTCTATGTAAACTGTCATTTAACTGGAGAATTAATATTGGTGTACACCATCCTAAATGATGTTCGTAAAGGACGATTGCCCATATTTTTAACCCCCGACGCAAAAAGAGGGGTGTTATAAGTTTGACCGCTATGTGTGTCTGTCTGTCTGTCTATGTGTGTGTGTGTGTGTGTGTGTCTGTCTGGCACCGTAGCTCTTAAACGGGTGAACCGATTTGAGTGCGGTTTTTTTTTATACTTTGATTTTCCTAACGCAATTCGATTTTTCTGAGTAACTTACTTTGGGTCGGACTGACTACAAAATTTTACACTTGTTAAAACCGTGTCTGACTTTACACTCTATACATAAAAGAGGTGTTTAGGCCCTGTTTTGTCTAAACAACTTATCAGTGGTGTAGCGTGGGCGTCGGCTGCCCGGGGCGGAAGAAAATATTGCCGCCCTCTCATTTAAGATATCTTATTTGGTATAAAATGGTTCAAATATTTACAAAATATTTTTATTATTTATTGTTAAACTTTGCCGCCGCTGCCGCCCCCACTACACTACG
The DNA here is from genome assembly GCA_910594945.2 of Amphipyra berbera. Lineage (NCBI taxonomy): Eukaryota > Metazoa > Arthropoda > Insecta > Lepidoptera > Noctuidae > Amphipyra > Amphipyra berbera. The sequence goes on along the minus strand of OU343131.1, from coordinate 1,860,372 downwards.
CCACTGCAAGTTATACACGACTAGCGACCCGCCGCGGCTTCGCACGTGTGCAATGTAGATACTAATGTGGGGCATATAAACCTTCCTCTTGAATCACTATCTATTTAAAAAAACCGCATCAAAATCCATTGCGTAGTTTTAAAGATCTAAGCATACATAGGGACAGACAGACAGCGGGAGTGACTTTGTTTTGTACTATGAAAAGATTTTGCTTTAATGAGACAGGAATTGAACTTACTATTGACATAAACTTGAGGGTCTCGTGGCTAATTACCAACCGCACGGATCATACGATTTGCGAGGTTAATCTGCGCTTGCCGCGGTCAGTCCGTGGATGGGTGACCATTTATTACGCATCGAGACCCCGCACTGCCTCGGAGAGCACGTTAAACAGTCGGCCCTGGGTGTCATACGAACACCTATGACAGCCGTTACGGGAAGTCAGAAACCCGAAAAGTTCGACAACCGCTCTAACCAGTAACTGGGTTGCGGTGGTCTAATGGCATTCGCCCCGTGTAAAACACTGGTATTTTAACTGGAAGCTGACCCCAACATAGTTGGGAAAGGCTAGGCAGATTTAATATAAACTTTCATTTGAGTAGTTCGACCAACTTGCCACATGATACTTTGCATGTGCACGTGAACAAAATATTATACCTCCATTGTTTTTATTCACAGGAGGAGTGCTTCCTTCACCTTGAGGCTCCGATCTCCCGCGTGACTGGCTGGGACGCTCCGTTCCCTCATGTGTTTGAGCCCTTCTACCTGCCTGACAAATGGCGCTGCTATCAAGCACTCACACAGACCTTGGAATTTTAAATCAATCAGTTATTAGGACCAAAGCCTAATTTACACATCACCAGTCTTTAGTAGAGCGAGTTATTTTCTGACTAAAATTTGTGACTTGACACACATGTAAACGAACATTTTAGTTCTTTGCTTAAGGCTGCCTGTCCTCTGGAGCGGAGAGGTGCGGAACTAACCAATGGAAATGACAAAATTCACGGAGTGCCGCTCCGCTCCTCTCCGCTCCAGTGGACAGGCAGCCTAACGGTTGCTTTCACGGTTCGGGTCACAATTTTAAGAGGTAACCATAAAACCACTCGCCGTTCACAAGTGGTCGACTACAAACTGTTTCGATACATTTCATCACAAAATAATAGTTGCTAGGGTAGTGGTCATGGTTGCTTGCTAGGCGCCCTTCACACGTTCAACACCGACCATACAAAAACACTAATTTCTAATATCTTGAGGGCAGTCCTTGCAAATCCGTGCCCTCCACCCCCTAGAAAAAATCCTATCACCCTTGGTTGTTTGTACCCTATTTTGTCGTCTATTTCCTGTAAACATTTTATTTTTAAGCTTACCGTATTTTTTATTAAATACTTTTTTTGAATAAATGTCATGGATTGTTATTATTAAGTATACAGTGCTAGGTAATGTACAATAAATATTTATTTACATTTTCGGCATGTTTTTCTTTCAAATGTTACTATAATAGTAATTATTATAGAGCACGTAAATAGCTCTTATCGGGCAGTGGACTTTAAGAGTTAAAATTATGACACACATAAGTAAAATGTTGAAATAGGAGTTGTCAAAGAAAACAAATAATTACTTAATCAATTTATTAAAAAATGAAAATCAATCCATAAAAATAACTAGACATTAAGAACAGTGAAGTTAGTAGAAATACTTAAGAACAAAATGTCAATTTTATACGAAATTAAAACACACCTAGGTCTCTTTACGTTGTGCTGTCGCATCGTAAACTTAAAAATTATAAGAAAAATAAATCAAATGTGTGTATGCGTCGGATATATCCTATGAAACTTACCCTACTTAAGACTACCATTTTTTTAAACAATTTGTTCGAAAACATCAGTAAATTCAGTAACAAATACAAGCCCTTGCAACTTCTTAACTTAAATCAAATGGTAGAAATTACATTTGAATCTTGTGATGTCAAATATTTACAATTCACCAGAGCACATTTAATTTCACACACTAAAACTATTGAAAATCATTTTTCCTTGAAAATCTAAGGCTAAACGCCACCTTACATTATAAGGAAAATAATCAGATCAGTGACTACGAGGTCATAAAAAAATTTAATTGACAAGTACTAGGATTTTAAGCTTAGTACTTATGGGACGCAGCCCATATCATGGGATATATTTTTTTTTAATAGTAATATATAACACAGGTACCACAATATTATTACAATCATTGACGTATTCAGGCAAGACTTTGTACGAAACAAGTATTTCATGACTAAGCAAAACATTTTTTTGAGTTGTAATGTACCAAATTAAGATGAAATTAATGAAAACAAAATACAAATGAACAAATATTATTATGCAGTACATTTATTATGAAGAAAAATGTTAAAAAAAGCCGATTAATTTGAAGTAATGCATGCAATTATTCCAATTACATCCTACTTATGTATTTGTCAAATCGATCCAGCCGGTTTTAGACCAAAAAGAAATGCAACTATATCAACTTGAGCTGCAGACAGTTCCTTGAAAGTTACTCGCAATAAATAAATGAAGCTTACAGGTAAGTTCCTAAACTTCTGTAACACACAAGTATAAGATTCCCGCAGTGCTGCAGCACTTATAAATTTGCTGTTTAGTCGTCTCCCCACGCTCCACGCCGCGCGTGACGCGCCATTGTTAAGTACGGTCCCACCGTTGGGGAGTTGGGGAATCTTTGCATGTAGCGCTCCAATCGTAAGTACTTGACTGTTATGAGGCGGCCCTCGTACCACCAGCCGTGCAGACTTTTGTAAACAACACCAGCGTCCTGCGGCGACGCACACTTTACGTACACGCAGCACGACGTCCTGTCGATGTCGATGTGCAAGATGTTGCAATGTGTTTCACACTTTTCCAAAATAGCATCCTGTATCTTCACCCTCAGTAATGAGTTACCATCGTTTTTGTCGAACATGTGTCGTATTTTGAGGCAAGGAGTCGGAGAGACTACTAGATTGTTGACGGAGCCTTCCTGAGTTTCAAAAGCCTGGCCCTGCCATGAGGCACTACGCTTCGGGCTGCTGTGAGGAGATATCCACCTCCAGACGCGGCAGTCTTCTCCATCGACAGACTGTACCTCCATGCGAACTCTGCTCTCATTCCTCTGTATAAACTTCACAGCAGCATCCCAAACAGATGCCATTTTCTCCCTGTTTTGTGGAGAGATTAGTGTGTCTCTCACATGGTCCACAGATATGTATGGTTCTCCACTATCCTCAGTCTCTTGAGATATCACATCAATAATTTGTTCAACCATAGAATAGATCTCTTCGCTTTTCCTCTTTTGATAAGTCACATAATACTTATAAGCTCTTTGGAGGCCTAAGCCTAGTAAAGTAAGGAGTGCAATAATAATTAAACTGGACCCAGCAGAATATAAAGTGTTGATAAATAAACAAGAAAGTGGTGTTGATGGATCTGTCAGGGTGATAGCAACAGTGCCTTTAGTTCTTTGTTGAACAATCATGTCTGTGGTACCAATAGGGGAGTATTCTACATCTTTAGTGTAGAGGCTCTTCAGTTGGACCACCTTCAGTCCCCAGCGTGGATTGTTTATTAGAAGAACTTGTAAGTTATTTAGATCTGTGCGACATTGACCGATGTCAGCATTCTCTGTTTTAGCACTGGCTATGTCAATTATTTCTTGTTCAGTCAGGTAGGGCAAAATTCCTGGCTGGCCACATTTGTACGATGCTATTCTACTTGTTAATTCAGGATGTATGACTTTTAGAAGATCTTTAGCATAAATTACTCGTTCTTTAGGCACACAGTTGATCCCTGGTCTGTTTCCAGGTATGTTCAACTGACAGATTGGTATGACACTGTTCTGGTCATCCACCACTGACGTGATGTCGTTTTTCTTAACTATATACATGAAAAATAAGCAAAAAAAAAAAAGTGCAACTAACACAACTAGAGCGAGAGACACAAGATTGTTCTTTAAGAATTTCTTGTCAGTTGACTTATAGTCGACTATATCAGACCTGTTAACTCCAGTGATATAAGATCTGCGTGGTAGCGCAGTCGTTCCATTGTTTGTGTCTCGGTCAAGATAAGATGTCGTTTTTGGTGGATCTGATTTGAGCGTAGATAGACGCCTAGTAAAGTTACTTAAATATGGAGATTCTACCTCATCAATTGTGGAAGTAGAAGGCTGGTAAGTACTTGTTGTGTAGTTTGAGGTATAGTTAGATGTGGGTATAAGAGATGGACGGTCTGCCATAGAAGATGTCAAACCTAACCGTGAGCGTATTGAATTGAGATTATCAGAGGAAGACATATTAGGTGAATATGTAGATGAGTAGTTAGTTGGTATGATAGATGCTCGAGAGAAAACTGAGGTCTTTGGGGGGCTGATGCCAACATCGACAGTTGGTAAGGTGCTCGAGATATAGTCGCTCGACCTAGAATTGCTTCGAAAAGGACTGGATGTCTTTTTGTCGACATCTACATCACTATCAGATCCAGTTTCGTAATCGTCCTGATCGTTTGCGGCATACGTGCGTTTAACAGTTCGAGTGGTCACTGTTTCTACTTCCTCCCGTGTCCTCACAGGGGCCTTTTCTTCATCTGACTCTGAACCTTTGTCGGAGTCGCGTTTAGCGGGAGAACCTTTTTTAGGAGGCGGGCGACGTGGTTTGTTTGCTGCGGGCGGCAGCATCGCCCCGCCGGTCGTCGCCCGACGGCCACGTTTCTCTTTAGCATTCGTAGTTGTGTCCAAATCAGACTCCTCGCCGCTTGAATAGCGTGCGAGCGTGCGCCTAGTGTCCGCTTTGTTATCGACGCTAGTTCTAGGTTTACTTTTGTTATCTAATACTAATTTCAACTTTTTCACCAACAACTTTCTTGTGGACGCAGTTATAGGCATTATAGGGAACCCATGCTCGGCTAGTTTCGTCCGCAGCTCCGCATCTGACATTGAGTCAACTTGATCGGCCATTGTGAAGTCTGCAAGCACAATAATACAGGTTATTCACACATGCACTCACTAGAACACTGTTTATGTAACGCTATTAGTAATAGTTCACCTTATTTTCGAGATATGCACTGAAGAATTACGTCAAATTTATAATAAAATTCACCGGCGCGTCATGTCGCACACACCGCGAAAGAACGTCGTTATTTAGTGTTGCCCTAAAATATTTTAATTTACCACTACATTATTATTCTAACGATCAGTTTTCAAAATATTGTTTTTAAAATGATGTCATTGTTCTATTTAAGGAGATAACCTCACGCATAGGATAAATAAATAGTTATATATATGCTAATCGTTAAGTACCTAACGCTACAAAAGCCAAACAACTGAGTCATCTTTTATTTATAGTGTTTAAAAGTTAAAACATTATTACTCTTTCATTATGTAAATTATTTTTAACAATAAGCAAGTTTAAGATTTACAGAACCTCACAACTAATCAGACTGTCCAATACTATACATTTTATTTTGTCCTCTGGTATGAATAAATACCTACAGAATAGCACACGTACAAAAAAGAGTACGTAAAATGATGGCGCTACTAGTTATACATTATGAAATGTAAACATTAAAATAGGTAATTCTTCGATATAATTTTGGATAGTCCTATTCCCATTTGAAATCATCTTAAGCGTTTTTTAAGTGGTTTTATAATAAAACACTGACTGACACAGCACTGACAAAGATTTTTCATTTTATAGATTTTTTTTGGCAAATTGCGAGCACACAGACCTCTAGTGTACTGCGAATTTCAAAGGAATGGTGAATCAATGGGTGAACCTTGTCGAGAATAATCAATTTAAAAATATTTTTTTTAATGAATTGCAACCTTACATAGGTAATTATAATTTGCTTTTATTGTGTCATTTATTTTGTTTGTTATACTTTAGTTAACTATCTAGACTATCTAGCCAATTAAAAAAAAACTCTTTTGGTTCTATGACTTGGCAACACAGGGCGGCCAGCATAATATCAAATATATTATGTAGGTACCTACTTATATTTTTTTTCTTATGATATTTTGGAATCGGGCATAATGATTCCTTCGGACGGGCCGCGAAATTCATTTTTTTAAGTTATTTAGATTTTACGTAAGATATATCTATACCTCAGAGTCAAACAACATTAAGTGCCGAAATCGAAATTTTACAGCACTGGCAAAAACGTGCAAGAAAGCGGGAAGTAAGACTTGTCGTATATAGCAAGTTATATTAAGGTGTATTAAAATGAAATAAACTTTATTTTGTATTATTTCTGTCTTTTGAATTCATATTTTTTATTTTAGACTTATACGAGCAAGTTATTAGAAGGATGATATAATGAGACTCAGGCGCTCCACCCACTGCACCGCGCCCCGTCGCGTAGCGCGTGATGGCAGATTTTACCATTGTATGCAAGTATCTCAATTTATATAGAAATCACGCCTAGCACAACACACTGCCGACCCGGAAATGCGCGGGAGCCCGCCCCGCGCTCAGTTTGCCATCCCGCGCTACGCGACGGGGCGCGGTGCAGTGGGTGGAGCGCCTTAGGTATCGTACCTTTTAAAATGTTAATTAAGCATTCAGACAATTATCATACCTGCTATTATTAACCTCCCTCTATCGACGCTAGTTCTAGGTTTACTTTTGTTATCTAATAGTAATTTCAACTTTTTCACCAACAACTTTCTTGTGGACGCAGTTATAGGCATTATAGGGAATCCATGCTCGGCTAGTTTCGTCCGCAGCTCCGCATCTGACATTGAGTCAACTTGATCGGCCATTGTGAAGTCTGCAAGCACAATAATACAGGTTATTCACACATGCACTCACTAGAACACCGTTTATGTAACGCTATTAGTAATAGTCAGTGGCGTAGCGTGCCTTGGCGGAGCCCCGCATAAAAAAATGTTTGGGGGCCCTTAGGAAGGGTAAAGATTTCACACAAAAGAAAAAAAAATGTTTGCATAAAATTAAAAGAAATATTTATTCATCATAATTATCTATCTGTCACTTTTTCCAAAAGTTTTACAAACAATTCAAATTACATACAAGGTTAGTCGGAAAGGGGGTACTAAGCCGCAGCCCACTTAAAGTATCAGTGATGTCAATTTTAAAGCAAGTATTAAAATTTCAAAATTCTATAACTTTTATTTGCATGCAAAAAGATTTTTATTTTAGATTTTTCAAAAAAATATCATACCTGATTTAGTTAAGAATTCAGAATATTAAGTTTCTAATCCGTGGCCCCAAATATGACCTAAATTGCAAATTATCGAGATTTGGGAAAACTTGTAGAACAAAAGTTATACCTTATTATGGTTACTTTAACACCCTTTCGGCTTAGTACCCCCTTTCCGGCCCCCTTCCCCTTTCCCCTTTTTTTCGGCAAACTGATTTATTAAATCGCTGCTATAAAATAGCTGATGATGGCTTTAGTTTTTCTAAAGTTTCTGCCTCTAAGGACAATAGTGACAGGTCTGACAGTTTTTATTAATTTTTGCTTACGCACGTTGGGGGCCCCCGTGGCCCGGGGGCCCCGTATAATTGATACGGCAGATACGGCGGTAGCTACGCCCCTGATCACCTTATTCTCGAGATATACACTGAAGAATTACGTCAAATTTATAATAAAATTCACCGGCGCGTCATGTCGCACACACCGCGAAAGAACGTCGTTATTTAGTGTCGCCCTAAAATATTTTAATTTACCACTACATTATTATTCTAACGATCAGTTTTCAAAATATAGTGTTTTTAAAATGCTGTCATTTTTCTATTATGGAGATAACTTCACGCATAGGGTAAATAAACAGTTATATTATATATGCTAATCGTTAAGTACCTAACGCTACAAAAGCCAAACAACTCTGAGTCATCTTTTATTTATAGTGTTTAAAACTCAAAACATTTTTACACTTTTATTTGATTGTAAATTATTTTTAACAAAGAGAAAGTTTAACATTTATAGATAGTCACAAGTAATCAGAGATCCAATACTATACATTTTATTTTGTGCTCTGGTATAAATAAATACACACAGAATAACACACGTACAAAAAAGAGTACGTAAAATGATGGCGCTACTAATTATACATTATGAAATGTAAACATTAAAGGTGAACGCACACTTATTCGAGCCGAACGCGTCGAACGAATCGAGGTCAAGGAGACCTCGCACACATGTCCGCACCGAAAGAATCGACCGCACCGAACGAATGGAATCACTCATTTTTTTAAACAATGAACAAATAGTACTCGCGCGTTGCTGTGTCGTACTCGTACGCAACTGATAGAATGCGAGCGCATCGGTTGAATCGACCGCATCAGCCGCGCCGAATCTGATGACGTCATCCGAATTCGTCTAGGATTTCTGGGGTTTTTCCCGATTCGGACGATTCGACGCGGATAAGTGTGCGAGGTTTCATAGGATTTCATACAAGTAATTCTAAAATTTGATTCTTTCGGCTCCTTCGCTTCTTTCGGCTCTGATAAGTGTCCGTCCACCTTAAAAATAGGTAATTTCTTCGATAGAATTTTGGATAGTCCTATTCGTATTTTAAATCATTTGAAGCGTTTTATAAGCGGTTTTATAATAAAACACTGACTGACACAGCACTAACAAAGATTTTTAATTTTATAGATTTTTTAGTCAAATTGCGAGCACACAGACCTCTGGTGCAGTGTTCCGTAAACTTTTTGTGTTCAAGGTACACCTCTGAAATGGGGCAATTTCAGAGATACACCATAAATAAAAAATCAAATTTTAATCATATAATTATCGTTTATTCTTAAATTTTAATCAATTTAGAAACTTACACTTAATTTTAAAGCATAAGTTGTATTTAACGCGAAAGCACAGAATACATTATTTCCGTCCACCTTTATAATTTTGTAAGAATTAGATTTTTCCCGCGGCACACCAATTAATGACCACGGTACACCAGAATGCCGCGGCACACACTTTGCGGAACACTGCTCTAGTGTACTGCGAATTTCAAGAGAATGGTGTGAACCTTGCCGAAAATAATCAATTTTAAAATGCATTTTTTTAATGAAAATGCATACGTAAAGAATTATAATTTGCTTTTATTGTGTCATTTATTTTATTTAGCTAGTTACCTACTTTAGTTAACTATCTAGGCTATCTAGCCAAATAAAAAAAACTCTTTTGGTTCTATGATTTGGCAACACAGGACGGCCAGGTTAGCAGGCATAATGATTCTTTCGGTTTTTACACCATTTATACAAATATTATAGCGATTAGTAATAGTTCACCTTATTTTCGAGATATGCACTGAAGAATTACGTCGAATTTATAATAAAATTTACCGGCGCGTCATTTCGCACACACCGCGAAAGAACTTCGTTATCACAGAGTACTATACAGGTTGTAAACGAAATCATGTAATTCCTTCAAACCTCGTGATGTACTGTAAATATAGATTAACACTATACGGGATACTATTGGATTCAATAAAAAAATTATTACAAGTAGTAAACATGTGTTCTTAACGTGAGGCATTTTAGCGCCCCGAGCGAATTGCGCGGCTATCGCTCGCCGCGGGGTCATTCAACACAATTTCACATGCCATATCAGATACCTAGTTTTTAGTGGGTAGATAGGTTTATGATTACGAGGCAAACTATAATGTGGAAATAGATTAGTTTTAAATAAAGAAAAGAAACATTTTGTAGCTAGTCATTCTCCTTTATTAATTCATTCACATTAGTCATTTCCATCGCGATATGTGATGGTATCGAAGTCCGAAATAACAAGCCGTAGTCAATCAAAGTAACAGATGCAAAGTCCGTTTTAGTGCTGAGGTAGTTCGTGAAAGAAAGATTCGTCAGATTCCGTGAAGCAGCCAAAATCGTTGGATAAAGCGCAGGCCACACCGCCAGCTTTCGAGCGAGCGAGCGAGCAACGTTTCACAGAGCCTAGCTACTTCAGCGACTCAAACGATGTGAACCGAAGTGTGAAAAAGCCAGCTCACCCGCCCGCCAGCTGGCGGTGTGGTCTGCGCTTAAGATTGAGAAAACTATGTTGCAAAATAAGACCACAATATTATCTGTGGTCTGGTTTTTTCGGCCATTTTTGGTGCGCTTATCGGAAATCTAGTAGGTACTATTGTTGATCGAAGACTCTGTGCCCAGATTTTTCCGCTGTACGTCACTTTTAGGGGGACCCTGTTAGAGTCAATTCATACTAGAGCAGAGTCGAAGCGCATCGAAGCGTCAATTTGAAACTTAACATAGCATATTCACCCTTATCTCCACAATATAGGTCCACTCCACACATATTTCTTCTAAGATAAAAAAAGACGCGTGAATTCCGTGGAATGCGAAGTGGAATTAGAAGAAATATGTGTATTATGTTGTGGAGATAAGGGTGACTGTATATACTATGTTAAGTTTCAGATTGACGCTTCGATGCTCTTCGACTCTGCTCTAGTAGGAGTTGACCCTTAGGTATTTATCTCGGATAGTGGTTTTGTAATAAATTAAACAACACAACTTCGCACCACTTCATTTATTTCGTCTCGCTATAGCCAATAACAATTTAAAGGGAGTGCCTAGGTACATTAGATTGTCAACTTAAATCTACAAAAATGATGTACCTAATATTTAGTTCACAACTAAATATTACATTCACAGCACTTTTAAATTAGTTAAAAATATAACAGAATCAGAGTTTAAATATAATTCAAATTATGATTACAAAACAATTTAAAGCAGCCATCACAAATAATTGTTTACTAAAGATCCATTACCTCGTATATCCTTGGTATTTAAGTAGCCTTATAATAATATCTAAAATTTCATGCAGACGTACAAAACGTACAATGCCTTTAAAATAAATTATAATGTACATTACATTCCTAGACAATTAGAATTTGATATAATAATAATTCAAAATGTTTATGCGTATCTAATAAATAAAACATTAAAATAATGTAGTACGTATAAAATTCCAGACTAAAATTATTAAATTCTAGACTTGTTAGATAATTATCTCTTCTTCTTCGTCCTGCCCTTACCCCACACAAGGTGGGGTCGGCACAACATGTAACTCCAAATTGTAGTTCCACGTAAATCCATGTTGTTAGAGGTTTTGGTTTATTGTTGTTTTATGTTTACTTATCTAACAAATAAATTCATTAAAATAACAGATCTACGCGCAAGACAATATTAAAAATTTACTTTTTCAAATTAAATTACACATGTTTTTATTTCAGTTGTTTTTTTTTTTCACTTTTTTTTACTTACGTATGTATACAATTTCAAAAATAGTCATGTACCTCGATTATTTGACATACGACCAATTTTTATAGACCTTACTATCACAAACATTTACGTACAAAATAGAATAAAAGTAATATGAAATGTTCTATTACAATACTATATTTATTTCTTCTGGTAAAAAAGATAAACCACGCCATACATGTGGTTTGTTTAACTTATTAACATATTTGGTATGTTTTACTTAGGTTTAGTGTTACTGGGGTAGTTTCCAGCCCCCGAAGCCGATTTCCAGTTGTTTGGCCACTGCTAAGCACAGTCTGTCTTGATTTGGCGCCGCTATTACCTGAAACATAAATTTAATAGAAATTAAAGATTGTCAATGGAAACGCCGGTAGAGGACGCCCTAGAACAGAGGTTTTCAAACTTATTTCATCTACCGCCCACTTTGAAAACAAATATTTTTCAGCGCCCCCCAATTCTTTTTTGGTTTACCACATCGTAAAAACCACAGTGACATCATTATATAAATATATATTTCAGGGCCCCCCTTACCGCCCCCCTCTAGGCATCCAGCGCCCGCAAGGGGCGTTATCATCCACTTTGAGAAAGACTGCCCTAGGACATACATCGATGTTATTGGTGATGTTCTTCACAAAAGACAGGTGTGTAGTACTCTCGACCGGCGTGCGTGTATGACAAGATGTATGAATGTGCTTCAGGCGAAAGGAGTATATAAGGATCGTAGCATGTGGCGTTCTATAGTTTCTGCCCACCTCCATGGGGAAACTGCGTGAATTTATGTATGTATTAAAGATAATGCTTTTTAGAAAACAGTAAATAATATTGCAACCGATTTTGGAACAAAAAAATCTAAATTAAATTGGACTGATAATTCTAAATTATTGTGTTCAAGGGTTATCACCAAAACAGGTCGTGTATCTTTAAGATAAAAATGTAACCCTAAGTTTAGAGTTTGTAGTCAAACCAGTAATTCAAATTTTAAGTTTAATTCAGCAAGTACGAATACAAACACATTTTAAACAAACTATTCAATGTAGGTATTTTTTAACAAATAATTCGCCACTGAGAGTTTTGTAATTATATTAAATACTTGATGTTCTGCCTTGCTTTTTCCTAACTACATATATTGGGGTCAGTTTCCAGTCTAACCAGATACGGATGAATACCAGTATTTTACACGCAGCGACTGCCATCAGACCTCCGCAACTCAGTTACTGGGCAATGCCGATATCCCAAGGTTAGACCAGTTGTCAGACTTTTGGGCTTCTGACTTCCCATAACGACTGTATGTCAGGTATGACATCTGGGATCGACTGTTTAACGTGCTTTCCGAGGCACGGAGGGGTCTCGATGTATAACGAACGGTCACCCATCCACGGATTGACCGCGACAAGTGCAGCTTAACCTTTTAACTACTTATTGATTCAACCTATATTTTCATATTTTTCTGACTCCTATCGGAACATAGAAACCTTACCTGGACCCCAACAGGCAGTCCTTTATACATCCCCATGGGTACGGTGGTGGCTGGCATCCCGAGGATGTTGAAGGCCATCGTGTACATGACGCCCGACGCCTTCAGGAACACGCGGTTGTGGTGGTGCGCTTGCCCGATGAACACTGGGTAGATGAACACGCCGTTGTCGCCTAGAACTTTCTGGAAATAATAGTAAATGACTGCTATATTAGGCTGCGTTGCAAACGCAGGTGCACATCACAGTGTTATGTTTGACGGTTTGATTCTTACATCGAACAAAGTGTAATGTGCTACGTAAAGGTCAGGATTTGCAAACGGTGCCTGCCTACATATTTTTAAAGTTTTTGTTGATCGTCTAAATTACTGATAAATAATTATTACCTATTCATAGATAGTGAGAAGATAGTTTGGCAATCGTTAAAATACAGCAAATATGTAGGCACCATAAATTCTCATTCTAAGGGCCAACGCAGACTTGTCGAGGCGCAGCGCAGAGCATTTTCCACCGCCAAACCATTATCGACTTTACAAGCGTTTAAATAATATCGAAATTCACCTTGTGCCTCTAATCGCTTCGATACTCCTGGAGTCTCGGGGACTTGTAGTTGTTTTAATTGATTTTCGATCTTATTTCAATGCACACAAAATTGATAATTTTTTGGCAGTGAAAAATGCTCTGCGCTGCGCTTCGCCAAATCTGCGCCGGCCCCAACAGTCTAATTTGAAGATGGAGTTAAACATAACATCACGCCTGTTATTCCCCGATGGGTTGGACGGAGGTGTATATTAACACCCTCATTTCGCGTTATGTTTAAGTCCCAAGAAATAGGGGGCGAGCTTATTGCCATCAACCGGACACATATCCAAACTCCGGGCTGCTACTGTGGAATTCCACACGGAAAAACCCAATAACACTTTGCTCGACCTGGAGATCGAACCCAGGACCTCACGATCAGCAGTTGCGCTTACCACCATAACGAGGCAGTTGCAACGGATGGAGTTATGGTCGGTAAATGGCGCGTTACTACGGTATCTCAGTTGTACGCATTCTAAATCTTTCCATAGTATAAAACAAAGTCGCTCCCGCTGTCTGTACGCTTAGATCTTTTAAACTACGCAACGGATATTAATGCAGTTTTCAGCAATAAATAGAGTGATTCAAGAGGAAGGTTTATATGCCCCATATTAGTAGGTATCTACATTGCATCCGTGCGAAGCCGGGGCGGGTCGCTAGTAATAACTATGTTATTTACCTGCATATGTTCACGAAGTTGATTCGCTTTGCCATTGTAATAACCGCTCCGTGAATTAGGTATGAATAGGTGACTTCTATTTATAAGAGAGAAACTCAGTCCTTGTAGTGATCGCGAACCCCCACCAAACATATATTTTATAAGCTCCACGATTAAGCTTTTATCACGCTGTAAGAAAAAAATAAAAAAATCACAGAAATGTTCAAAGCATACGAAAAAAAAAACATAATTACTGTACCGATAATAAAAATTACTTTTTTGGTTTAATATAATTAAAAAAATAAACAGATACCTATGTATTAATTAAAAAAACTATAAGTACATAATTATTTCGATTGCAATAAAAAATACAGGGTGTAAACGAAATCATGTAATTCCTTCAAACCTCGTGATGTACTGCTGACATAGATTAACCAGGCACGAGATACTTTAGGATGTGTAAACGTGTTTTAACGTGAGGCATTTTAGCGCTCCGAGCGAATTGCGCGGCTATCGCTCGTCGCGCGGTCATTTAACTCGGGGCGCTAAAATGTTTCACGTTAAAAACACATGTTTACTGCTTGTATTTTTTTTTATTTAATCCTAAAGTATCTCGTGCCCGGTTAATCTATGTCAGCAGTACATCACGAGGTTTGAAGGAGTTACATGATTTCATTTACACTCTGTGTAGGTCTAGCATATCTGTATTCAAATTACCCCACATAATGGGAAAAATATTTATTTTTTGCTTGACAACATTATAAAAAAATTGATACATTCCGTTTCGCGCTACTTACTTTGAGATTAGCGGGATCTTGCAACAGATTTGGAATATCCTTCATGGAAAAAAATACGGACACCGATATTTCCACTGAGTCTTCTAAATCTTTGAATTTTTCCTGTAAAATAATTTGAAAATTGAATTAACTCGTGATTGGGATATCGTATTTAGTAGATACATAACTTCACGCCTATATTCCTCAAAGGGTTGGGCAGAGGTGTATAGTAACACCCTCATTTCGCCGTTATGTTTAAGTCCTATGTAATAGGGGGCGAGCCTATTGCCATCAACCGGGCACAAATCCAAACTCCGGGCTGTTACTGAGGAATTGAACACAGAAAAAACAATAACACTTTGCCCGACCCGAGGATCGAACCCAGGACCTCTCGATCCGCAGTCGCGCTTGCCACCACTTAATACCTATGACAGTCGTTACGGGTAGTCAGAACCCCAAAAGTCTGACTACTGGATATCGGCATTGCCCAGTAATTGGGTTGCGGAGGTCTGATGGCAGTCGCTCCGTGTAAAATACTGGTATTCAGCTGCATCTTGTTAGATTGGAAACTGACTGACCCCAACATAATTGGAAAAAAGATAGGCAGAACGATATTAAAGAAACTTTGTCTCACCTCACTGACTGTACTGCCACACTCCTTTTCCAAGTACCTGACCGCGTTAAGTATGGCGTCGGTTATACAACTGTCCACCTTCAACAGCGCTACCGAGTCTGTTGCTTCGAACATGTAGTGAATCTGTAATATAAAAATAGAGTTTAAAAATGTATGATAAACTGTTGTTTGTTATTGGAAATAATAAGAATGGAATAAACTCGAGTTTATTTCGTAAAAAAACCTTGCGTAAACACTAGGGGACAAATATCGCAGGACATTTGTCGCCTGCGACATCACCATGAGACGTCGACGTTGCTAGACATCTTCTTTACATAGTATAAAACAAAGTCGCTCCCGCTGTCTGTCCCTATGTATGATAAGATCTTTAAAACTACGCAACGGATTTTGATGGGGTTTTTTTAATAGATAGAATGATTCGAGAGGAAGGTTTATATGCTCCACATTAGTATCTACATTGCATGCGTGCGAAGCCGGGGCGGGTCGCTAGTTATTTATACAAGGTTAGTCGGAAAGGGGGTACTAACCTGCAAGCCACTTATAGTATCACTGATGACTGTTTTATTGCAGGTGTTAAAATATCTAAATACGCATATTTTTATTTCCATACAAAAGTAAATAAATACTATTTATTTCAAAAACTCCACAACCCTACTTTTGTTATGTATTCAAAAATGGCTGCGCACGTGATTGTCGGTGCCTAGCGGTTCGGCGGTAAAATACAAAGCACCCGAAGGTACCCACGAATGCCGCCGAAATCGTAGGTTACTATGGTACCTGCCGGGGTTGCGGTGCATGCTTTTGCGAATCCTGCGACCCCGGTCGAACGGACAGGAGGAGGAACACCGTTGGTTTTTAGCCGGTAAGAGCCCGGCAGAACCCCTCGCCTTCCCCGGGCTAGGGAAATCCAAGAGGATATTCCAAAAAAAAAAAGTTACTATGGTATCGTGTGTTTGTTGGAGGCGCACCATACAAAATTGCGTATGCAGCCTACCTTTACATCCTTCAGATCGACGGGCTCGTCCAAGTTAAGCTTGTTCCCGTCCCCCGCCATAATGTTCAGGAGAAGTGGTAGATCTTCCGCCTTGCGCGTCATGGGGCCAACTGTGAGGAACTTCGGGAAGTTGTCATCGCTCAGAGTCGGTATGTGACCGTCTATTGAGATTACACCTGAAAAAAATGTAATAGTTAACATAACATCACGCCTTGTAATTCCCGAAGGGTTGGGCAGAGGTGTTTTTGTACACCCTCGTTTCGCCAGTTATGTTTAAGTCTCATGTAATAGGGGGCGAGCCTGTGGCCATTAACCGGGCTAAATCCCGATTCTGAGCCGCTTTCGAGAAATTGCAAATGGAAAAACCCAATAACGCTTTGCCCGTCCTGGGGATCGAATCCAGGACCTCACGATCAGCAGTGGCATTTGCCACCACGAGACGGTTACTACCGGACTATATATACAACGTGTTACATAATTCCCCATGAAAAATGTAAATAATCAAGTAGTATTTTATGGTTGTTGTCATTTACCTCTCAGAGGAGATTAGGTAAGAATGTAAATAACTTTCTGGGTAGTCTACTCTTTAGTTTTATGTTTTCAGGGTTGCGTTTCAATGATGATTATGTTTTATCCAAATTCTTTTTTTTTTGGGTCATACTACGGTTTTCAAATATTGCCAATAGACTCTTTACAGGGGACCTTTTAACACCCTTTCGGCTTTAGGGGTATTTTTGTAACACGTTGTATAAGTTAACATATGTATCTTACATCTGTCAAGACATTCAGTGAGCGGTATGGTGCACCACGACAGGTGTGTTGGCAATAGGATGGCAATGAAACTCGGATTTTGAAATGATGGACAACTGATTTTTAGATTTTATACCCTCAAAGGCTCTAATACATAGGTTCTGTTTTGCCTCGTCTTTTCCCAACTATGTTGGGGCCAGCTTCCAATCTAACCATAATTGTAATGTCATGTTATGTGGGAGCACCATAAAGCAGTATAGAGCAGGATAGGCTGTTTATGAGGATCATGGGATCATGAGAACGCTTACCAGGCGTAGGTTTATGTCCGAACACTCCGCAGAAGGCGGCCGGTATTCGGATGGAGCCCGCGATGTCTGACGCCACGCTGAAGGGAGACGCGCCGCATGCTAAGAGAGCGGCCTGCAACAAAATATACACGCCTGTAATCTCCGAAGGTATAAGCAGAGATGTTCTCCTATTACAGGAGTCTGTATATCCACTTTTCGGGTCTTGTATTAACACCCAGATTCTAAGACGTTCCTCCAAAACTTACTCGACTCGACTCCACCTCGACTTGACATAAACGTCCTCGATTCGAGATTTTTCCTCAGTCGAGGTAAGGAATCATCTG
Source organism: Amphipyra berbera (assembly GCA_910594945.2). NCBI lineage: Eukaryota > Metazoa > Arthropoda > Insecta > Lepidoptera > Noctuidae > Amphipyra > Amphipyra berbera. Next base: position 1,842,612 of record OU343131.1, on the reverse strand, counting down.
TCAAACTCAAGGTACCTCGGAACCAACCTTAAGGAAGGAAGTGTCAAAGTTCGTATGTAATAAAAATTAATTTTGATGATTTTGTCGAATATGCTTATGATCATCCTTACAATTTTTTATCGCGGCGTTATTTGCGCAAAGCAGATAATTCAAATTATGACGTAATGACTCCGTCGAGGAACCTCAAAGTTCACTCGAAATTGCGACTAAGAATACTATTTTGAAGGTGGTTTCGAGGCCGTTCTGAGTCGAGTAAGTTTTGGAGGAACGTCTTAGAATATGGGTGTAAGTCTCATGTCATATGTGGCGAGGCTATTGCCATTTTCCGCGCACAAATGCGCCACTAAAACATAATATAACTCTGGAATAATAAAATGACCTAAGTATCTCCTGCCATCCGTCCCAGTTTCCCCGGATTCCTAGTTTGGGAGGGTGTCCGGGGACGTGTGTGTGTGGGGGGGGTTCTCAAAGTGTTCGGGTGAAACCCGCATGCCCGTCGCGTTGGCAGTTTCGTTCGTTTTCTATTCCAGCAATTAGTTCCACACAGCACAGACGCACACGAATATGACCTAAAATCTATATTTTGGCTATTTTACAAGGTGTAAAAAGACCCTTCACGAAGCCGTCAATCATGCATTCAGTACATCAAACTAAGTAACCCTACGCAAAAATTGTCGCTGGGAAACGACTTTTTTTGGGTGAAAAATTAAGTTTTTCTGTAAAGCTCAATGTAACGCACTCAAAACACTGTGCTGATAGATGCAATGAGTAGTAAACGGGTAATTGAGGTATTTCAAGTGCAATTGCAACCTTCAAAACTAGGATTAAAAAAAAATTGTGAAAAAGTTGGAACTTTGACCTACAATATCTCCGTAACTAGAAGGTTCCCAGGCATAGTCCATAACAAAAAAAATATCGCAATGACGTGGAGAAAAGTACCTTTCGGCTTCGTTAAGGGTCTATTTACACCGTTTATATAAAAAAAATAAAATTTAATATTTTCAAGCATGTCCGGGGAATAATTATGATTTTGATCAAATGTCCGGGGTTTTAGAAATCTTTATCCGGCGTCCGGCGTCGGCTGTTTAGGCGATGGCAGCTCCTACCTAAGTAGAATCATGCCAATTTAGGGCCGATTTTTCAATCGCCAGATAACTGTTAACTGAGGAATAAATCTGACATTTTACTATAGGTACAAAAGCTGTCAAAACGTCAAACTTATTCCTCATACAAAAGTTATCTGACTATTAAAAAATCGGCCCTTAGTTCATATCTTTCAAATCTCGCATACAAGCAACAAGTTAAGTATTCAAGAAAATATTTTGTACAGAATTTAGAGGTTGAATTTTTTGAGTTGTGACACTTTTCGATCGAAGATTTGAGTCATAACTCAAAAAGAAAAGAAATGTAACATATTTATTTAAGTCTCGTTACTACAAACACATAAAATAAAAAATCAACAAAGTAAAAAATCAACAAAGTAAAAAAGTTGAACATCTCAGCATAATGCTGCTACACCGAAGTATAGCAGCGCTGGTTTACGGATGGGTCCTGTAGTGAGGCCACGGTCAACCACGAGCAAATACTAAAATTAATAAATTAATTACATAAATAAATTAATAAATACTTAGATATTTGTATGTAAATGAATAAATAATATTTATAGTGTGCCTACGTGTGCATCCGCCTTGACGTTTGACAAGCCGAAGTAATAAAAAGATTTCAATTGTGTGTAACAGGGGACAATAACGAGCACCCTACATTGATGTTATGTCAACATTAGGTCACTGTTGACAATGATCAGTGCTTGCGCAACAACACACGAGTTACCACTTAGCGAGTACGCAAATATGTGTGACATTGAAAAGGGCTGCGATTGTGTAATCTGGAAGTTTTCTGACATTTTACGTGATTATTCCCTAATAAAATAACTACGATTGTTGTCTGAATTACATTTAGCTAAGGTTGCAGGTCACTGACTGCAAATTAAGGATTAAACCCACACAGGTTGTATTCAAAAGGTTTACCAACATATAGATCATTAATAGAGATCGGGTAATCGGATGTATATTTACCTAAAGTTAATTTTTCGCTACGAAAGTATGGAAACGCTTCCGAAAATTATTTATTAGAAAAATAAAGTCCCGATATCACGGGATTGCATAACTAATCGAATGCATATTATTATGATTACTTGATGTTAATTTTTAGCCCGTTTGCAAATATGTGTCTAATGTGGGGTGTAAGAAAGAGAGGGGTGCATGTCTGTGTTAGTTAAAAAAAATGGTACAACTTTAGGTATGCAAATAAATAAATATGCATCCATTTCTAGGTAAATATTTGATTTTATTCTACAGCACACTAAATTTGACGATCCCGGAATCGCGAGATTTTTTCGATACAAAAGTGCCATATTAGCCAACACCTGAACTTTAGGTAAATATGCATCCGATCTCTGATCATTAATCACAATTTTAATAATATACAAGGTGTAAATGCAAAAACTGAAAACCTCTTAAGGGCTCATTGTACATATCACTATGAACAACTTTTACTATGGGAACAATCAAGAAATCTCAAAAAAAAAAACAGCTGTTCCCTACATTTTGTCGAGTTATGCGAACATAAATGTATGGAGTAACAGATTTTTTTATCGCGATTCCGGTTTGGTCCCTAGTAGAACTTGTTCATAATGATGAGTACAATGAGAGGGCTCATCAAATGCAAAAACTGAAAACCCCTTAAGGGTAAGGGGTTTTCAGTTTTTGCATTTATACCATATATAATATAAGGAATAATGAAGATAGCTATAGATTTATCGATCAGTATCACCATGAACTCGCTATTAGCCAAATACTCAAACGATACCCAATTTTAAGTTGCCAGTAATTTCGTGCTGTCTCTGTCATTTCCCCTTTTGTGAAAGTAACAGCACGAGATTTAACAGCAATTTAAAATTTAGTAGCGTTTGAGTATTTAGCCATACATTACTCTATTCAGTATGATTGGTTAAACGAGTGGCATATCAAAGGATTATTCAGTAACTGAAACTGGTTCCAAACGTGTAAAAAATAAGACTAATATTTTAATTATTTTTCCAATAAAGTAATTGTGGACACTATTACGCGCAAAACACTATGCGAGGCGAGATACGTAATATCTACTAGTACGTGGAGGCGAGGTTGCACACGGCATTGCAAGTGCTGACTGGCCTTTATTCCGTCCTCCCCACCCTTTGTACTTGCCGATAGTGTTGCCTTACTATCGATTGCCTATCGATAGGTTGTCAATACTATTGTGACCTCGAAAAATAGTCAGCATATCGATAGCCCTATCGATACTATTGGAATTTTACAATACTATCGATACTATCGATAGTATCTATCCAAGAAATTGAGCAATACTATTGATAAAGTGCAATACTATCGATAGTATCGATACTATTGGGTATAGATACTATCGATAGTATCGATACTATCACTATTATGGCGTATTTTACTGCAATCACTGTCGATACTATCGATACTATCGGTACTATCGATAGTTTTACTACATCGATATTTACCCAAAGTTCAATAGTATTGCACCGGAATTTTGACATGGATTATGATTATTATTAAGTAAATATATCAACAATATAGTCGTCAATTATTACTTTATGAACTTACAACTTAAAACAGCGTTGTAATATGCAAAAAACGTAAAAAATGCCGCCCTTCATCTTAAGTGTAATAATTGTATTATAAGTAAAAATATACAATGTTGTAAGGATTATTACTTACCCATTTAAAAAAACAGTCACTGACAGGAATAATATTATTAATTAGTAAATTCGATGGTTAATTTCACTTTTTCTGCATAAGTCACTAATAAAGGTTTGAATCCAACACGATACTATTGAATTTTGGTAAAATATCGAAGTAGTAAAACTATCGATAGTATCGATACTATCGATAGTTTCGACAGTGATTGCAGTAAAATACGCCATAATAGTGATAGTATCGTTACTATCGATAGTATCATTTCCCAATAGTATCGATACTATCGATAGTATTGCACTTTATCAATAGTATTGCTCAATTTCTTGGATAGATACTATCGGTAGTATCGATAGTATTGTAAGATTTCAATAGTATCGATAGGGATATCGATATTGTGACTATTTTTCGAGGTCAACTATCGATACATCAACTATCAATAGTTAGGCAACCCTACTTGCCGACATGCCCGCCGGTCAATCTTATTCTGATATTTTCATAGAGGTGTTCTTTGTGATTTATCAGTGTTTTTTTGTTATATATATACGTTCTTGAATATATCACTAGTTCAACCAGTCACACTGTATAAAATGTGACTCTCTTACCCCTCGTTGACACCTAAAAACAAGTTGTGATACAAGTTGTAAACATTGTTTAAAAGTCTTTTTAAGAGTAGTTACTTGTTTTTAACTCGAAATAAACATGTAAAATATTTAAAACATAACTAGGCTTGCCCCTATGATATGTTTTATACCTAGGTGTAAACGACAGGTAACAAAAATCTAAATAAAGCTGATTCAACGAAACCCCGGCCTGTTAGAACGATAGCAGCCAAAACAAACATACAATGGTTAAAGTGTCAATTTTTCTTTACTGACTCCGGAGGTTGCGTCTCATTTTAAATGGAAGTAGTACGTCATTCGTTTTAAAATAGTAACCAATAGTAGCACCACCATAATAGGTATGACAAACATTAGTTAGGATAATTATTATGTTGTCTTTGCAGATGTATTGTCAATACTCAGTACCATGGTACTTAAATTTGAGCTATACAGGGTGTAAACAAAATTATATAATTCCTTCCAACCTCGTGATGTACTGTTGACATAGATTAAGATAGCACGGGACACATTTGGGTTCAATAAAAAAATTACAAGAAGTAAACATGTGTTCTTAACGCGAGGCATTTTAGCGCCCCGAGTTAAATGACCGTGCATCTCGCTCGGGGCGCTAAAATGCCTCACGTTAAGAACACATGTTTACTTCTTGTAATATTTTTTTTATTTTATCTTAGTGTCCTTTGCAGTGTTATCTATGTCAGCAGTACATCACGAGGTTTGAAGGAATTACATGATTCCGATTGTATTATATTGTTAAGGATGAGGAAGGTAGAATATTGTTAAACAATATCAACCTAGAAAATTATGATTAGTTTTCAATTTCGTAACTTCTTCGTCATGTAAAACTATTTTAAATGTGCCTATTAAAATCGTGCACTATAAAAACTAGTCGATCAAACACGATTATTGCTCTCCACCTTAGCAAGAACGTGACAATTCTCGTGTTAAAAAATATAAGATAAATAATGGAATCCGGCGTTACTTTGCGGAAATCCGTGACATACAAAACATAAAATAACAATATTTAGTGTTAATCCCGCTAAACAGTTGATCAAGCCTGAATGCAGTATGCAGCGCCGCCCTCCCGCTCGCAAATCCTTCAAACCTCGTGATGTACTGCTGACATAGATTTATCCTGCATGGGATACTTTTGGCTTCAATAAAAAAAAAATACAAAAAGTAAACATGTGTTCTTAACGTGAGGCATTTTAGCGCCCCGAGCGAATCGCGCGGCTACCGCTCGCCGCGCAGTCATTTAACTCGGGGCGCTAAAATTTCTCACGTTAAGAACACAAGTTTATTTTTTGTAATTTTGTTTTGCATCAAAAGTTTTCCTTTCCGGGTTGGTCAATGTCAGCAGTACATCACGAGGTTTGAAGGAATTACATGATTTAGTTTACACACTGTATACACATGTTATTAATCGCACCTTCTGCATTTACATATATTTGCGTATATTATGTACATTTGTATAAAAAATATAAGGGCAACTTCTATAACCACGTTATTAACGGCATAAGCTACTCTCATAACCCTCTTGCCGAAACAAGAAAAGAAGAAGAAGGGATACTTCTATATACAACGTGTTACATAATTCCCCATGAAAAATGTAAATAATCTAGTAGTCCTTTATGGTTGTTGTCATTTACCTCTCAGAGGAAATTAGGTAAGAATGTAAATTAACTTTCTGGGTGGTCTACTCTTTAGTTTTATGTTTTCAGGGTTGCGTTTCATTGCTGATTATTTTATGTTTTATCCAAAAAAATGTTTGGGTCATACTACAGTTTTCAAATATTGCCAATAGACTCTTAACAAGGGACTTTTTAACACCCTTTCGGCTTTAGGGGTATTTTTGTAACACGTTGTATAAGATATCCTAGTTTTAAATTTCACTCACCTCACCACCAGAAGATCCCCCAGGCGTCCTATTTAAGCAGTACGGGTTGTTCGTGGTTCCTCTCAGCAAGTTTGTTGTCTCCCATCCAAGACACAGCTCTGGCGTGTTGGAGACTAGGAGAGGAATGGCTCCAGCCTTCTTTACTAGGCTTACGACTCCCCCGTCTGTGGTGGCCCGACGACCTGCGTTTTCTAGGCATCCCACTGAGTTTGATAGACCTGGAAAGAAGAGTTTTGGGAGTGGACATCAAAGCATTTCATGTAGGGCTACCAACTTCTTATAAGGAGGTTCAGGCAGGGAGACAATTCTTTTTATGAAAATCACCAGTGGGTCGGTCGCAGCGGGTGTTGTTGAGCGCAATCTGTTCACCAGTGATACCATCATTGTGAATTTGTGATCAGCCGCTGCATTTACTGTGATTTGTCGCGTATTTCAAACTCCAGGCGATTTAGGCCCCCCGCATACATCCAACTAAACTAAAAACATTGTATGTTTTACTTTCAATTTCCAAGTCTTCTAAACAAAGCCAGTGACAGTGTGCATATGTCAGCTGAGCCAGTATGGCAGGCTTTGCTCATTTCATACATACATAAACTCACGCTTTTTTCCCATGGGGGTAGGCAGAAACTATAGAACGCTACATGCTACGACCCTTACATACCCCTTTCGCTTCATCCACATTGATACATATTGTCATACATGCACGCCGGTTGAGAGTACTACGCACCTGACCTTTGTGAAGAACATCACCAATAACATCGATGTATGTCCTTCTAGGACGTCCTCTACCGGCGTTTCCATTGACATTCGACTTATAAATTCCTTTTGTTAATCGCCGTTCACTCATTCTCGCAAAATGACCAAACCACCTAAGCATACTCCTTTAATTTTTTGTCACTACATCATTTCAGAAATGGAACTAATGGAACTAATTTCAGAAAATAACTTCAAGCCGTATAAACATTGTGCCAGATGTATTCTGAAATACTGGATCTCCGATGTAATTATAACGCAAACCCGTGAGAATAGATTTCAGACTATCGTATTAATGCGCCCATTAGCGAATCCGACAACTGCACCCCGCTGGCTGCCTAATGCATTACTGCTGTTTCGTTTGAAAATGGAATATTCGAATTTGGAATTCGGACATGAGGAAATAATCAGTCTTGAACCTATATTTAACATCTGTTTTGAACAGTTTTTTTTGTCGCAACTAACTGCAAGTCTGTCCCGGAAAGGAGGATGTGTGGCAAAGGCATTTCTTGAATAGGTGGGTTGCTTGTGGTCACCTCGCTGGACAAGCGGGTAGCTTGCTAAGAAACCAGCTCTCTTGCACGGATGACGCTGGTACATGTCACCAGCTTGAAATAACGTCAGATGCGAATTTGATTGATAAAAAAAAATTACTGGCAAATGTATGAAATTCAGATAAAGTTTATATTTGACAACTCCTCTTGCGAAGCTACTACCTATCTACCTTAGGCACTACTACTACCAACTACCTATCTACAGGCTCTAGACTAGTTAGTTCTGCCTAGTCTTTTCCCAACTATGTTGGTATCAGCTTCCAGTTTAACCAGATGTAGCTGAAACCAGTATTTTACACGGAGCGACTGCCATCAGACCTGCGCAACCCATTTACTGGGCAACGCCGATATCTTAATGTTAGACCAGTTATTAGACTTTCGGGCTTCTGAATACCCGTAACAACTGTCATAGGTATTCGTATGACACCCAAGACCAACGGTTTAACGTGATCACGTGGCACGGAGGGTACTCGATGTGTAACGAACGTTTACCCATCCTCGGACTGACCGCGGCAAGCGCAGTTTAACCTCGCTAATCATATGATCTGCGCGGTTGGTAATTAGCCACGAGCTCCTCTAGATTAGTATTCTGCAGAATTGGTGTTGCTCTACACCAGTACCAAAAATTATTCAACACTCACCGGCAAGCGAACAGCTCTCCTTGACAGTAAACGGGACGCCAAGCAGGGGCTTATCTTTGATCATCTCTTCAAACGATCCATTCTTCTTGGCCTCTTCGATCCGTCTGTCGATAGCCTTAGCATCTTCTATCGCAGCCCTGTACCGTTCTTCTACCACGGCGTTGAGATACGGGTTGACTTCTTTGACGCGGTCCACGTAGATCGTTACCAGTTCCTCGCTTGTTATCTGAGGATGATGAAATGGGTATGATCACTGTTCTTTAACGATACTATAATATAACTAGTTCATTACTGTCCCACTGCTGGGCATGGGCCTCTTCTCAGAATGAGAAGGGTTTAGGCCTTAGTCCACCACGCTGGCCTGGTGCGGGTTGGCAGATTACAGACACCATCGAGAACTTTATGGAGCCCTCTCAGTTGTGCAGGTTTCCTCACGATGTTTTTCCTTCACCATTAATGCAAGTGATAATCAAATTATGATCCGCACATGAATTCGAAAAGTCATCACAGACCATCCTGCATGGAAGGCAAGCGTTCAACGGATAGGCTATCACTGCGCTGTGCTGCGATAGCGATACTAGAGTCAGAAAATTAGAAATCTAATACCTTTAAACGAGCAATGCTTGTATATATATATATATATATATATATATATATATATATATATATATAATCTGAATCTCGGAAACGGCTTCAACGATTTTCATGAAATTTAGTATGCAGGGGGTTTCGGGGGCGATAAATTGATGTAGCTAGGTTTCATATTTAGAAAACATCGTTTTATCCGTGTTTTCAGGCAATGAAAAACAGCTACAATATCATTAGAATATGAAGGTAAATTTCACCGCTATCAACAAGTTTAAAATAGCTCAGGTGGGATATCGGGCGGTCCCGAAATTAGAAGACTCGGATCGAGTCCAGGTGGTTATTTTTTTCCCTTTTTTTTTCAAGTTCCTTCTTTTTCCCTTTTTTTTCTTTCCAAAAAATACGATTTACCAAAAAAAACCCGAGCTAAGCTCAGTCATCCAGGTACTAACCAATGAAAGATTGACGACCACGCAGAACGCACGATCCACGCGGTTGTTAATTAGCCCTTTGATAGTAGCATGACGTCATCAGAACATAATCGCAACATGTTTGATGCCTGTCAAGTTCTTACAAGCCCGGCGTGAAAACAAGAGGTGGCCTATTAACCTTTAAAAATATATTTTAAAATAATATTTGTTTAATATTATTCCTATATACGATTCAGTAGCTTCGATTATATTGGCAATTAAAACATCAACTGAAAATCTTTACCTGGAAAATATACACTCAATATAAAAGAGGTGAGCAGAGAATATATGACCTGGTATTTTTTTTAAATGTATCGTCCTTTCCCAATACTTCAAGACACATCATAGTGCATGAGTGCTAGATTTAGATATTACAGCCTCATTGTTACTTCTATTAGTAGTAGCTATTGTGACGAGGAATATTGAGGACTTGGGTTTGTTCACTAGCTGACCTAAATTGTATTTACTCTTGAATAGTCACAGAATAGAACATGGAGCGGTACTGGGACAGGTTTAATACTGCGATAGAGTTGAGAACACCACAGATATTGTATTATAATATAAACAACGTGCAAGTTTGTCAAATTGTATGAAAACAAGAGTGTCACATTTCTTGTTTGTACTACCAACGTAACGAGGACAATTCAGTGCTTGGAAGTAAACATTGTCACGCCTCGCGCGTATTGTCGCAGTAAAAGGTCGCGCACATGAATTTTACAAACTACAACCTGAAACGGAGTCGTTCAGGAGGAAACTGACTAAGCAGCGTAAGGGCCAAGCCACATCTGACGGAAGATACGGCGCCAATCTTCCACCGGTAGACATAATTCCATATGAACATCTCACACCGTATACATTTGACCGAAGATGCGTTACTAAAATACCTCGATAAATTACGCGACGGAAGATCGGCGACGTATCTACCTACAGATGTGGCTTGGCCCTAACATGTACGAGCATAGCTCCTATCGAATGACACGCAAGCACAAAACAGATAGGTACAGAAGTCAATCTACATACAAGTGCGCTCGAGCAACGCACACATAGACACTGCTCACGGACACGATATCTCGGACTGTTTGGGACTAGAGTGCGAGTGAGTACGAGCGCGAGTGCTATGCGCTTGAGAGATACATATATAGATAGAGCGACCGTCGAGCGTAGGTATGAAAAGTGAAGTACATACATGTGATTGACTTCTGTACCTATCGGTTTTGTGACGCAAGGTAGGTAATCTTGCGTTATCTATTACACCGAAGTTGGTAAAATTACACATCAATTTGAATTATGTCAGTTTTGCATTGATGTCCTCAATTAAAAGCAAGAGTGTCACAACTCGTAATAAGCGTATCCAGTGACATCACGCCTCGTTGACTGCCCACCGCATCTGTGTCAAATAACTGATAATTGATAACTGCAACTACAATTAAACAGAATTGCATCGTAACAGTTGCAGTGTCGTCACTTTATTAGCGTTTGACAGGATGGGCCATGTGTGTCAATTGGCGCGTAGCAATAAAAATTAGAAGGCTATACTGGACTGGCAGAAGCTGGCATCAACTTTTTTCCCACGGACAAAGCTTATGTTATGTTCTACCAGCTCTTGCCCGCGATTTGTTGTGGTTTTTGTTCTGGTGGCGAACCCCTTCAAGTACCCGGGTAAAAAGTATACATACATAACATCACGCCTGTATTCCCCGAAAGGTTAGGCAGAGGTGTATAGTAATACCCTCATTTCGTCGTATGTTTAAGTCCCATGTAATAGGGGGTGAGACTATTGCCATCAGCCGGGCACAAAACCCAGGATATGATCTATCTGTGTGCGATATTTCATCCAAATCCAATAAGCGGTTCATGCGTAATTGAGGGACAAACATCTTCACAAAGTTTCACATCTTTACGTATAAAACAAAGTCTTAAAACTACGCAACGGATTTTAATGCAGTTTTCAGCAATAGATAGAGTGATTCAAGTGGAAGGTTTATGTGCCCCACATTAGTATCTACATTGCACCTGAGCAAAGCTGTGGCGGGTCGCTAGTTAGGGTTCCGCACCCAAAGGCTAAAACGGGATCCTATTACTAAGACTCCGCAGTCCGCTCCGATCTGATAGGGTCAAACGGACCACAGTTTCGGACTCAGCGACCCCAAAAACATAAGATAGACATGGTGTAGTCCGCTGAACAATTGTTTTTTTTGTGATTTTAAGGAATAACTGGGTTTTTAGACCTATTTTTCGAGGTTATGAAAAAACCCTGACGTGGTACGGTTAAACGGACCACAGATTCGGACTCAGCTACCCCAAAAACATAAGATAGACATGGTCTAGAGTCTAGACCGCTGAACAATTTTTTTTGTTTTTTTTTGTGGTGCTGTGTTATTAGTAAATAATTATAAATAATTTAAATGAAGTCTTATTGCTTAAGCTGTACATCTAAAAACTGAATACCAAATTAAAAACCTTTAAATAATTATTAAAATCAAAAAAATCTGCGTTAAATCAAAACAGTCCGATTTAAATTTAAAAAATCCGATTCTTTCGTTTTTTTTTAAAGTCCTGATTTTTTTCAACCGTTGCTGACCTAGTAATCGAAACCAGGTTAGGCAAGGCTATTTTAATAGATGGCGCGTTAGGTAGGTCATTAATAAATTATACTACTGTTTCCGGCTCTAATTTGCCAATTCCAAGACTTTGCAAGCTTATTAATAATCACGATGAAAGGATAGATATATGTTGCACTTCACTTCAACAATTCAAGCGCCAGGTCCACCTAAGTACGTAGATGAACCTAATTATGTAATGCACCTTTAACTTTTATCTGTTTAAAAAATATTGTTTATATTCCTTGTTTTGTTTTTTTATTGATTGTGTTCCTGTACTATTTTAGTTTCTTTTGAGTTTAATATTATTTTTGCTCTTTGTGTTTACCGCATAATATTGTACACTAAGTCTAAATTTCTGTAACTTGTATTTTTTTTATGTATCAGTGTAACAGTTGTAGGTAAGCCAATAAATAAATAAATAAATACTATGAATATCGACCCGAGTTGTCTTAGGCCTTGAGCAGACGGCGGACTTTTTGTCCGGCGGAATGCCATGGACATGCTTGACAGTGGTTGGTAGTTGTTGCCCGTCGCGACAATGACAGTGGACGGTAGTCGTCGCCCGTCGCTACAGTGACAGTGGTTGGTGGATAGTTTTTTTCCACTGCAGTCTGCCTGACAAAAAGTTCGTCGTCTGTTTAAGGCGTTAGGTATATTTTTTGTAAGCTGCCGTTTCAGGTTGTAGAGTCGCAAAATGGACTTATCGCTGGTTTCTAATAGGTTAATTAACGCAAAAATTCACCAATGGTCTGTAAAAATTTTTGTTATGTGATGTGATTCTTTGTTAGTGTATTGGTCGATAAATCACATCCGTTGACATGGGATTTGACAAAAGACCTAATTGGTCAGCGTTTCGGGAAATGAGGGTCTAATGTTAAAAGATCCAAATGCGTACTATGACGTAGTAAAAATGCAATAACATGAAATAGAAAATTAAATGACGACTACGGCTGTAATTTTTTGATTTTAACAAATAGGAAATTTCTAGATTTAATTTGTAGTAAATTAATTTCTAGCAATTTTATACTCTGAATCTGTGTTTCATGATATATTGGGTTGAGAATAATTAATCATTTATGTATCTATCAGCGTCAGGCACTAGTTGTCTGGCATTTTTGCTGAACTGGGCCTTTTTGGCGCAGCCGTGAGGCAGACTTTCTTACTAATTTCTTTTATTTTTTTCTGATTTATGTTTTGTGTGCCTTTTAGTCTGTGCTAAATAAATGTATTTTCTTACTCTCTTTCTTTCTTACCAAACTAAAAACTCTTTAGAATGTTTTTATTAACCCAAACCTAGTCTTCTATGCTATGTAATTACTTGTCCCGACTGACTGATTCATCAACGCAAAGCCTAAACCACTGAAGCTGGAAACATGAAATTTGGACAGTAGGTTTCTTTTCTGACGTAGGCATCCACTAAGAAAGAATTTTTGGAATTTCTACCCCTAACGGGGTAAAATGGAAGATTGCATCAAAATTCACGCGGACGAAGTCGGGCTAAGTGCTAGTATAAAATAAAACCAGTTTACCACTTACTTCACAATTTCTAATAGCAGCTGCTAATTCAACGGCACTCTTCAGCAGCACAGGGTTGGATGCCGGCGGCAGGCGCCGGTTGTCTCGAGCGCGGAACCAGAATAGCGGCGCCAGCAAGAAATTCAGAAGACGGAGTATTATACCCACCAGCTGGACTCCTACCTCCATCCTACGGGAAAGAAACGTGTTTGGTTAAAACTTGTCTTGAGGTGTGATGGTTGAAGAAACAGATTTACACAACATAACATAACATCACGCCTGTATTCCACGAATGGTTAGGCAGAGGTGTATAGTAACACCCTCATTTCGCCGTTATGTTTAAGTCCCATGTAATAAATCCAAACTTCGGGCTGCTACTGAGGAATTCCACACGGAAAAACCCTATAACACGTTGCCCGACCTGGGTATCGAACTCAGGACCTCACGATCAGTAGTAACGCTTGCCACCACTACACCAACAAGCCAGTTAAAAAAGTAGAAAATTTATTCGTATATCATTGTTTATTTAAAATAGACTAATGTTCCGACTACAAACTCAATCTTACTTTAAGCATAAGCGATAAGACCGCCATTTGTACCTACTGTTCCTAATTATGTGTATTCCTTCTGTTTTATTTCTTTTAGTGTGCAATAAAGTATATCTATCTATCTATCTTATTTAAATAAATTCTACAGTACCTACCTACGCGTAAAATAATTTCGCCCTCTGAAGTGAGGAACAGAACGCCTAAAGGCCAAGCCACATCTGACGGAAGATACGTCGCCGATCTTCCGTTGCATAATTTACTCGAGGAATTTTAGTAACGCATTTCGGTCAAATGTGTACGGTGTGAGATGTTTGTATGGAATTATGTGTACCGGCGGAAGATCGGTGACGTACCTTCCAACAGATGTGATTTGGCCCTAAAGCCTAGTTTCATTACGCGTAGGTACCTACTGTAATTTGCACAAGTGGGTACCTACTAGTTGATTCGCATTTAGATAAAAAACTTTTTAACAAAAATAAAACTGACTTCAAAAAACCGAAAAAAATAATAAAATATTTACCATAATTATTATAAAATTAACAGTTTCAGAAGTCGGTGCCTTCAATTTGGTTCAGCGTGGATCAGCACCGACTTCCGAAACTGTTCATTTTATTTTATTTATTTATTTATTTAAACTTCATGTACAATTGGTGGTACATAAGGCGGACTTAATGCCAATGGCATTCTCTACCAGTCAACCTTTGGGTCAAAAATTAAGCACTTTATAATATGGTTTTCATTTTTTCTTCGGTTTTCTGAAGTCGGTTTTATTTTTGTTAGAAAGGTTTTGATTTTTTTTCATTTTAGTGGCCTTAATTAAAACATGCTTGGACCTACTAAAGACGCTGCTCGTAAAATAATCACATCATCACATTATACGTACTGTTCGTCATTGAGGAGTTCCATTGTCTATCTCCGAAGTTTTTCATCAGATCTTCACCAAATTTAAATGGGACCACTTCGAAAGAATACTCTTTCAAACAAAAAAAAGAATCATTAAAATCGGTTCACAATTAGCAAAGATATCGCGGAAGAAAAATACAAAAAAAATGTCGAATTGAGAACCTCCTTCTTTTTTTGGAAGTCGGTTAAAAATGGCCATTGCGCACCCATACGCATCGATTCACCATTCGCTTTAAATAGGCTTCCTAATATAGCAAGCTAAATTATACAAACATAGATAGCATTTGTTCCTGTTTACACCTATTGAGGATTTTCCTTCTATGCCACGTTTGAATGTCTGCTCCGAAGTACAGTAGAACGCCGATTATCCGAACGCCGATTAACCGAATCGCCAATTATCCGAATCGGTCCCAAGCGTAATATAAAAAATTAAAACCAAGGAAACGAGCTTCAACATCGAGGCAACTTACTCTGATCGAGATGTTCAAGTGAGCGTTATTGTAGAACTGTGTTTGTTAAACTTAATAAAGTTTTTTGTATGTGTGACACTTCGTTTTTCTTTATTACCAGTCTATGTCCCATTATCCGAATTTTTCGATTATCCGAATCGACCCCGGTCCCAATTAATTCGGATAATCGGCGTTCTACTGTACCTAATAACAGTAGTGATAGCCTAGTGGTGTGACTGTCGGACTGCCAAGTCATAGGTCTCAAGTTAGAAACCAAGGCAAGCACCTCTGACTTTTCGGATTCATGTGCGTATTGTATAATTATCACTTGCTTTAAAACGGTGAAGGAAAACATCGCGAGGAAACCGGCATGCCTAAGAGATATTTTTCGACAGCATGTGAAGCCAAGTCAGAGGCCCATGGGCGGCATAAACTCTAGACACCAGGTTAGTCACTAACCACACGAAAAGAAGAAGTACCTACCAACTCATCTCTTCCTCTTAGCCTTTTCCCAATTATGTTGGGGTCAGCTTCCAGTCTAACTAGATGCGGCTGAATACCAGTATTTTACATAGAGCGACTGCCATCAGACCTCCGCAACCCAATTACTGGGCAATGCCGATATCCTAACGTTAGACCAGTCGTCAGACTTTCCGGCTTCCTACCTGTAACGACTGTCATAGGTATTCGTATGATACCCGGGACCGACTATTTAACATGCTCTTTGAGGCACGGATGAGTCTCGATGCGTAACGAATGGTCACCCATCCACAGACTACCTACTGCAAGTGCAGTTTAGCCTCGCAAATCGTATGATCCGCGCGGTTGGTAATTAGTCACGCCGAAGTAACTACCTACCTATTCATATGTCCATCTATACTAATATTATAAAGCAGAAGAGTTTGTTTGTTTGAACGCGCTAATCTCAGGAACTACTGGTAGGAATTGAATAATTATTTTTGTGTTGGATAGTCCATTTATCGAGGAAGGTTATAGGCTATATAAAATCACGCTACTACCAATAGGAGCGGAGCATAAATGAAAAATGATGCAAAAACGGAAAAATGTCCACCCGTGCGAAGCCGGGACGGGCCGCTAGTACAAGATAAAGAATATCTCATTAGGTATGCAGTCTTGCAACGCGTTATATGTTCATGATTTTGCGAGTGTATGAATGTGCATAAAGGTTACGAAAATATAAATAGGTAAGTCTAGGTAATATGCGATTTGCAGACAAAATTATGATAATTAAATATTTGCAAATCCATAGTCTTTATACAAAATGTAAATTAAAAGTGTAAATGAAATCATGTAATTCCTTCAAACCTCGTGATGTACCGCTGACATAGATTAACCCTGCACGGAATACTTTTGGATTCAACAAAAAAAAAACTTGAAATTAAAACATGTGTTCTTAACGTGAGGCATTTTAGCGCACCGTGAGAATTGCGCGGCTATCGCTTGCAACGCGGTTATTTAACTTGGGGCTCTAAAATGCCTTACGTTTAAAACACAATATATGTTTATTTCTTGTACATTTTTTTTTTATAGAATCCGTAAGTATCCTTTTCAGGGTTAATCTATGTCAGCAGTACATCGCGAGATTTGATGGAATTACATGATTTTGTTTACACCCTGTATAAACTCGACAACACGTTTGGTGCAGTGGCTGAGCGATTAGCTTCTGCGCTACGGGTCGTGGGCACGGAACAAATATTTGTATGGCCTACAGATAGTTGTTCCGGGTCTGGGCGTTTGTGCATGTGAAGATTTGTGTCTGTAAACGCACCCACGATACAGCAGAAATAGAAGTGTGGGGCAAAGCTATTTAAAAAAAAAACCTTTTTGGTTTAGTGGTGGCAAGCGCGATTGCTGATCATGAGGTCCTCGGTTCGATCGCCAGGTCAGGCAGTGTTATTGGGTTTTACCGTTCGGAATTCCTCAGTAGCAGCCCGGAGTGTGGATTTGTGCTCGGTTGATGACAATAGGCTCGCCCCTTATTACATATTATGACTTAAACATAACGGCGAAATGAAGGTGTTACTATACACCTCTGACCACCTCTTCGGGGAATACAGGCGTGATGTTATGTAGTCTTTATATTTTAGCGATCCCGTCAGACTGGCTATACGCTGGTGCATACTCAAGTTTTGCGACGATTTCGAAATGATCGCGGAGGATTAGAAAGTGGGCACGTATGAGAGCTTTGAATCGCAAAAGAACATATTGTAAGGTTTATTAACGTTTGTTCTGCCTAGCCTTTTCCCAACTATGTTGAGGTCAGCTTCCACTCTAACCAGATGCGGCTGAATACCAATATTTTACACGGAGCGATTGCCATCAAACCTCCGCAATCCAGTTATTGGGAAAATGCCGATATTCTAAGATTAGACCGGTTGTCAGACTTTCGGGCTCCTGACTTCCCGTAACGACTGTCATAAGTATTCGTATGACACCTGGGACCGACCATTTAACGTGCTCTCCGAGGCACGGAGGGGTACCGAACGATACATACGTACGATATACGAACGATGTGTAACGAACGGTCACTAACCACACGAAAAGGAGAAGATTGATGTCTATAGTAATTAAATATCTTTATTTCTGTGAATATATTAGATTGCAAGCATTGATAGCCTTGTGGTTGAAAGCTTGCCTTCAATACAGGAGGGTCCTAGGTACTGCACCTCTGACTTGACTTCACATGGCGTCGAGAAATATCTCTCAGGCATGCCAGTTTCCTCACGATGTTTTCCTTCACCGTTTTTAAGCAAGTGATAATTATACAATACGCACATGAATCCGAAAAGTCAGAGGTGCGTGCCTTGGGTTCAACTCGAGACCTATGACTTGACAGTCTGACGGTCACACCACTAGGCTATCACTGCTGATGTAGGTATGCAAATACCAACACCAGTACAATTGTATCTATCTTTACTAATATTATAAAGAGGAAAGATTTGTATTTTTGTATGTAACGAATAAACTTAAAAACTACTGGACCGATTTCAAAAATCCTTTTGCCGTTAGAAAGCTAAATTATCGTTGAGTAACATAGGCTACCGGCGGAGCCGTGAGGACACAGCTAGTAATAGCTAAAGTTTAAGTAGTTACCTTGTACAATAGGCCTCAGACCATTTCTGTCAAATTCAATCGTAACCTATTCATTTTGCGTTGCAACATGTATGCTCATTGAAAATTTTAATTTATACGATGCTCCGAATAGATTGCAGTTTAATTCCCACGTGTGTCTGATACGAATTGTGATTCAGGTGCTGTTTGTTTCGATTCTCTTGTAAATTTTGTTGTTGCTATCGCTCTTCCATTGTTGACAGTTGTCACGATGACAAGTGATTATTGACCATTGAGAATGACTTTAATAGTCTATGGTCTTGCGTGGTAGCGACCTCTTTGCGGCAAAAAGTAGTTTTTTAGTAGCACAAGTAGAACATGAATAAAAATAATTTTAGGTTTGGATTCTCCGACCTAAGTCGTTAAGGGAAGTCAGAAGCCCGAAAGTGTGACACCTGGTCTAATCTTAGGATATTGGCATTTCCCAGTAATTGAGTTGCGGAATCGCTCCATGTAAAATACTGGTATTCAGCCACATCTGGTTAGACTGGAAGCTGACCCCAACATAGTTGGGAAAAGGCTAGGCAGGCAGATTATTAAAAAAAAATATTTTTAAATAAATGTTGCAATTAGTGTATTTTTAATCTCTACTTCATTATGAGTAACTAGACTATTACCCGCGGTTTCACCCGCATCCTAGGGGAACTACTTGATGTACCCGGATAAAAAGTATCCTATGTGTTAATCCAGGGCATAGTCTATCTGTGTGCCAAATCCGTTCAGCCGTTTTGGCGTGAAAGAGTAACAAACATTCATACATCCATCCATACATACAAACTTTCGCGTTTATAATATTAGTAAGGAAGTAAGGATAAGGATTTAGCTAGTTTTTAGCCGCTCCAGAATTTAGTTTAATATATTCTGAGAGACTAATTGATATAAAAATGATTGAATGAAAAATGAAAATGAATGTGGATGGTTATAAGAGTAGAGGAAGACCAAAGAAACGATGGATGGATAGTGTGAAAGATGATATGGCTAGAAAAGGGGTGACTACTGAAATTACGGCTAATAGAGATGTATGGAAGAAGAAGACATACTGCGCCGGCCCCAAATAAGTTGGGATAAGGGCAGGAGGATGATGATGATGATGACTAATTGGTATAAAAGTAGCAGTTTTTCATTAAGTACCTATATAAATTAGCATGTTTTGCGTATTACTGAGTAATTAATTATCTTAAGTACATACAGATTTTTTGGCCTACAGTCATTATTCAAAGGAGGCAGACAATGCATTTTTTTTTCAGTTCCTGTGTGGTACCTACCTCTGAAGAGTCATTTACTTAAACAATTAGGTAATTATCAACAATTAAATATTATGACCTTTTAAAATGTTGTGTTAAATTCCTCATTGTGTCTTGCGATATGAAAATAACAATTAAAAACATAACCCTTCCTTGGCAGTCGGGTAAAAACAGTTTCTTTTTTACCTTTAAAATTAACTAAGTACGGTCAGCAACGAAAGTGGCTTAACACAATTATTTTTACATAACATCTAAATTGACTCAAAATTATTCGTTACACTTCTTTTCAGCATTTCATGTAATAGTTAAGAGTTTGTGTTATTTTATTGTTACATGTGTTCCGATTAAATTTGAATACTATTTTGTTCAGTTATGATTTAAAAAACTGAAGTGTTAACGTACCTACTTTTGTTTCTGACTGTACCTTCGTCGCAAATATTCTTTATCTTTAACCACTGTGATGGAACAAAGGTTCATTCACTTGCCGTATAAGCTGATTTTAAACTTCCGTCGAATTCCTATCAAATTGTATTTAAGAAAAACAAATCTGCCTTGACTGCGTCGTTGGTCTAGTGGTCGCAAGCGCGACTGCTGAGCATGGGGTTCTGGGTTCGATCCCCAGGTCGGGCAGTGTTATTGGGTTTTTCCATTAGGAATTTCTCATTGAGTCTGGATTTGAGCTCGACTAATTACTGAGGAATTCCACACGGCAAAACCCAATAGCACTTTGCCCGACCTGGGGATCGAACCCAGGACCTCACGATCAGCAGTCGCGTTTGCCACCACTAGACCAACGAGGCATTTATAAATATATAGGCAATGAACTTATAGTCCAGACATTAAAATGTTGTATAAGTAGAAGGTATATGGTATAGGTACTAAACTTTTGATTGAGAAACATTATGTTTGTTAAGAGTCCATTAAACATATTATTATTAAAAAAAAGTTAACACTTATTCTTCTATTGTTTAAAATAATTATTTTTAAAAGATTCTTAAAGCTAAACGAATGTTTTACGATCAAAGGTTTGTTTATATACAATACTAGCAACCCGCCCCGGCTTTGCACGGGTTCAATGTACATACTAATGTGGGGCATATAAACCTTCCTCTTGAATCAATCAATCTATCTGTTGCTGAAAATGCATTGAAATCCGTTGCGTAGTTTAAAAGATCTAAGCGTACAGACAGCGGGAGCGACTTTGTTTTATACTATGTAAAGATATTATTTTATACTAGTTGTGCCCGCAACTTCGTATGCGTAGAAGTCGTAGAACAACATTACTTGCTTAACTGAAATTATTATTATGTAGGTATAGATTAGGTGGATTTTAAAAATCTTTGTTTGTTCTAACAACTATGAAAAAAAATACATAAAAAAACGGAAACCTCACATAGCTTCGGGTGCTTTATGTTTTTACCAACGCAACGGTTTAGGCTGAGTAGATGTTTAGTTATTAGATTAGAAAATTAGAATTTTTACTAAACAAAATATGTTGTATTTCTATCAGTAGTCAGGTCCATTATAATAAGGTTTCCCAGTGAAAAATGTTAGCAGTAGAAACACCAGGGATGTGTGCATGTGGCTGGAGAGGCATCATGGCGCCCTCAGCTTCCGGCTGACGCAGGTACTCTCGGGACATGGCTGTTTCGGGAAGTGCCTGTGTCGTATAGGCCGGGAGCAGACACCCGGGTGTCACCACTGTGTGGACTGTCAGGAGCATACGGCGCAGCACACGCTGCAAGTGTGCGCTGCGTGGACAGCGCAGCGCCGTGACCTGGTTGCGGAAGTGGGTGAGACCTCTCGCTTCCGGCTGTGGTTCTGTCCATGGTAGGGAGCGAAAGTGCGTGGGAGACCGTCGCTTCCTTTTGCGAGGAAGTGATGGTCATCAAGGAGGTAGCGGAGAGGGAGAGGGAGGCGTCTTCCTCCCTCCCTTCTCGCGCTAGATGCACCGGGCGCCGGAGGGCGTGTGACGATCTCCGGCGACCCTAGTGAGTGGGCTGCGGGCGGCGGGTTAGGGACCAGTCACCCGACCAGTAACAGGCCCGGGAGGATAGCGCGCCTTGTTCCGCACGCGCCTCTCAGAAGGAAGTGGGGCAGGGGACAAATTGCCCCACCACTGGAGAAGTCCACCAGAAGAAGCTGGTGGGCCAAGACATGCCGGGGTTGCGGTGCATGTAATAGCGAATCCCGTGACCCCGGCCTTAGGTTAGAAGAAGGAACACCGTTGGTTTTTAGCCGGTAAGAGTCCGGCAGACCCCCTCGCCTTCCCCGGGCGAGGGACATCCATGAGGATTTACCAAGGATATATAAAAAAAGAGATTTGTGCATAAAGATAGCTCAGCTTGCTTAGGTACACGGGAGAGAGCCACATAGAGCTAATCGTGCGAGAAGCAGCTTCATAGCATAACATAAGCTAACCGGAAACTGTACCTACACGTTTAAAACTGAACGTAATATAGATTACCTAATTTAGTACACACGCAACGCCATCTATTGAGCAATTATGCTACAACAAATGATGCTAATTTTTTTCTTAATGACTTTAAATTCTAATAACTTTAGATTGAGCGAACCGATTAGGATGAAACAGAAACTAAATGTTACTCCGAGATACGCACAATATTGTCTATAAAAGTCAATCACACTGAGTCAAAAAACCGACAAACAGACACAAAGTCCAAAAATGATCGAAATGTTTTTTTTCTTATCTTTTAACCATTCCCACTATTATTTTTAAAATATTTTCAATTTTCAAACACGGCAAGTCTACAGATTTATGGTAATATTAATAAAATATATTATGAGTATTTCAAATTAATCTATCGTATTGCCTTGCACAATTAACAATTTAGAATACACTCACTTATGAAATTGGGTGTATTTCTCTTCCACTGTCATTCAGATAGATAGGTACCTAATAAATTCTAAATAACAATATCTTCGATTTTTTTTGATCAAAGCTTAGTACCTTCTTCATGAGGATAGCATTTCAATAGACCTTCCGTAGACTGAGAATAGGTACCAATTCAACAATAAATATTAGGTAATTTGTGGATTTATTCGTTGTAATATATCTCCTCACAACGTGATTTGATACACATAACGCCATCTATTGAAATGAAATGGTATAAACGAATACATGCTAACTTCTTCTAGGGCACTTAAAATTCGCATATCTTTTAATTGCGTGAACCGATTGCGATGAAACAAAAACGATATGTTACATGGAGATAAGCACAATATTTGTTTATAAAAGTCAACAACATTGGATCAGTTGCTTTTACGTGATGCTTGAACAAACAAACAGATAAACAGACAAAAATTCCAAAAATGTTAAAAATGGGTTCTATTGGTTATCGTTTAACACCCCAACCAGGTTTATTCAAAATATTTGCTATGTACAGACACGCTAACTCTACAGATTTATTATACGTAGAGATAGCTGGGTCGTAGGTATGTGGCGTAACCCTAGGAAGTGCTAAACGAAACTTGTCGGTTGGTACCAATAGCCACTCTATATTCCTCGACCTTAGTCTTACAAGTGACTAAATGACTATCCGCACACATCAGTGCCGACACGTGAGGATTAGTACCGTACCGTTCAGTACCGTGTCGTGTTAATTCGCACTCGTCACTGCCTACGCTGACGCGTTCCGTGATCGCTAATTAATGTTGACACTTGTAGTATCGTCCGTGTCATCAATGAAAATATTCTCAGCTAGAATTTCGCGTTGGATCATGGAGGGCGTCGGAGCGTTGGAGCAATACTGACATCACTTCTTCTTTTCGTGTGGTTAGTGACTAACTTGGTGTCAGAGTTTATGCCGTTCATGGGCCTCTGACTTGGCTTCACATGCCGTCGAGAAATATCTCTCAGGCATGCCGGTTTCCTCACGATGTTTTCCTTCACCGTTTTTAAGCAAGTGATAATTATACATTACGCACGTGAATCAAAAAAGTCAGAGGTGCGTGCCTTGGGTTCTAACTGACGTCACTGAACGTCACTGACAAGTACGGATAGCGTCATACAAAAGGAGAATGGGCCTTTTGGTCTACCCCTCCTCTAGCAATGAGTGAAATATCAATAGAAAGGTTATTTTAAGCAGAACATTTTTTGGTATTAGAGCTACTGTCAATTATTAGTATTTATGGAGTTAACGCTAACCACTTAAAAACGATGTTAATACTGAAATATTGCTATTTATTATCTTTTTTACACGTTTTGCCATAGGAGCTTTGTCATAATAATTATTTAAGATACCTATTTAATTATTTAAGTAACACATAACATGACGCCTGAATTTCCCTAAGAGGTAGGCAGAGGTGTATAATTCATCCACGATTCGTCAGTTATGTTTAAATCCCATAACAATTATTTGCAAATAATATGATAAGAACGTAGCGATACTTTAGTATACCTAAGTAACAAAAAAAGAAGAAATTGTGATAGTATAAACGATTTTCCACTTTAAACGTGTTATAACTCCGAAAATACTAACAATTGACTGTAGTTGTGTTAGTACCAAATGTTTAGTTTAAAAAGACCTTTCTAATGACATATCACTCATTGCTAGAGGAGGAGCAGATCAACTCCTTAACATTTCGCCCATTCTCCTTTATGGAACAATATAATTTTTCACAGACACTGAACGGTACGGCACTGATGTGTGTGGATAGGCCTTAACACATAATGTAACTTTGAGCGATCTTACTCATCATGTAAACAAGGATAAGCAGGTACAATGAAACCCATAAATCAGTACTTAAATGTAAGGATTTTTCCCGCTTTGTCTTCGGAGTCAAACTGTATAATTAATTTTATGTTAAAGGTACTTAAGTGCAGTTAAAGACAATGTAACACTTTTATAACCTACTAAAGTTTATTGTCAAGCAATGATAGTCTAACGGTTGAACGTTTGCCTTCCATGCAGGAGGGTCCAAGTTTGAACACAGCGCTCATCTCTGATTTCGAATACACGCGGATCATAATTTTGATTATCACTTAAGTTGAGTTTCTTGCCGGCTCTTCTCCATAGGAAACAACTAATTGGAACCGTGCACCTAAATTCGACGTTTCATAAGCACCTGTATTGGTTTATGTGAAATAAAATTTTTTGATTTGATTTGATTTGTTAACGGTGAAGGAAAATATAGAAGGAAAACCTGTACACCTGAGAGGACTACATAAGTTAAGTAAAGTTCTCAATGTTGTGTGTAGTTCGCCAACCCGCACCAGGTCAATGTGGTGGGATCCTGCCGGGGTCGCGGTACATGCAATAGCGAAATCCGTGACCCCGGCCTTAGGTCAGAAGGAGGGACACCGTGGTGGTTTTAGCCGGTAAGAGTCCGGCACACTCCCCCGTCTTCCCCAGACGGGGGATAGTCCATGAGGATTTCCCCAGGATAATAAAAAAAAAAAAGGTCAGTGTGGTGGGATGCCGGGGTCACGGTGAAGAAAGAAAGAAAGAAAGAAAATTCATTTATTCAGCCAAGAACACTGACAGCATAAATAAAATAAACAAACAAAGAAAGAACAATATAACCGGAATTAAACACAAATTTTATGCTGTCGAGCATGTCCATGCCGAAAAGGTTACCAACTCAGCATATGCTAGGCGTCAAAACACCCAGCGCTGATTTTCAGCTGGCACCCCCGCAGTGACACACGGATGGCGGTAGTTAATTTTAAATATATATTCTATTATACTTGAATGGATAAAAGTGTTTTATAATGTGTCAATAAACTACAAAAATATAATAAAAAATAAAAACTACTTTTAATATAATTTGTGACAGCTAATCAAAAATATGGCAATTGAAATAGCAGGCGGCGCGGTACGCACTTCCTGTTAAGATGAGGCGTTGACATAATTATATCCATTTTATGTCACTCTTTGCTCGACCACAACCCCGGTAACATGGGTCTCATAAAATGTAAGTTTGCACATTTGGTTATTCAAAATTACTATTCCAATATCCAAAAATGCATAATCTTAAATAATAATGTGAAACAAAAATAAACTCAGCGTAAGGGTTAAGCATATCGAACATGATCTACAATGCTGGGGAATAAATTAATGATTATTCATTACAACATGTCCAATTTAACCGGTGAGTTATAGCAAATTCAATTTTAAAAATTAAGTATAAAAATTTTGAACAGTAATTAATTAAATTAAATTGATTAAATTAAATTAATTAAATAAAAGATTTGTCAACATTAATTGCATTGTATTCAATTTGAGAGGCAAGAATAAATAATTTTAGTTTAAGTCTAAACGTGCATAAATTTTTCAGGTCCCTAATCGGTGGGGGAATGTTGTTCCAACACTTGGACGCTGCATACCGGAAGCTTCCTCGAAAGGCTGCAGTTCTATGATGCGGTATGGCTAGTTGCTGAGCACAACGTCTACCCTCGCGCTGCCGGTGACTATTTACCCACGTTAATTTAGAGTGCAGGTATGACGGACACTTATTTTTAATAACGCCAAAAAGAAGACAAGCTAGGTGCATTTTCCGACGTGATTTCATTTTCAATATGTTGTGTTTGTTAAGGAAAGGTGTAATGTGGCTCCTTGGTGGTATATGAAAGCAAAAACGTGCACAGGCATTTTGAACTCTTTGAATCAGTCTCTTGGTGCGTGCTAATAGCCTGGGTCCTATTACAGTATCTGTATAGTTTAGTTTTGATAGAACCAAACTTTCAACAAGCTGAATGCGCAATTCCTCACTTAAATATGGACGCATTTTATACAAAACTTTGAGACGGTAGAAACAGTTTTTGACGCAGTTCAAAATGTGAGTCTCAAAATTAAGACTTTGGTCCATAATTAATCCTAGGTTTCGCGCTTCAGTTACACACTCAATCTGTTGTCCCATCACAGTCACATCTCCATGGTTCGGTTTTATTCTATCCAATTGGCCCTTAGTTCCGAAAAGCATAAACTTCGTTTTGGTTGGATTAAGGAGGAGCGAGTTTTTTTCAGACCAAGTTACGATCCTTTCTAGTTCTTCATTAATGGTTTTTCGAGCAACATGGTAATCCTCAGGTTTAAAAGAAAGATATATTTGTAGGTCGTCAGCATAGATATGATGTTTACATTTTTTTATAATTTTAATAATATCAGCACTATACAAAATGAACAGAGTTGGGCCCAATATCGATCCCTGTGGAACACCCTTTAGTACGGGGGTCATGTCGGATGAAACCGTTGAGCCATTTGCATCACGAATCTCAACAAGTTGGGCGCGGTTACTAAGATAGCTGTCGAACCATTTTATTGTGGATGCATCAAATCCATAGTACGCCATCTTTGAGAGTAAAAGGGATAAATTTATAGCATCAAATGCCCTTGAGAAGTCCAACAATACTAATAGAGTACATAGACCTTCATCTTGGGCTGACAATATGTTGTCCGTTACATCCAACAGAGCTGTTGCAGTACTTCGGCCCCTCCTAAAACCTGACTGCGCTTCTGGAAGAATGTCACTTTTCTCGAGGTATTTAGACAGTTGAGCATTCACTACTTTTTCCAGTACTTTAGATAAAAAGGGTAAAATGCTGATAGGTCGTAAATCTTTTATGTCTGTTGGATTGTTTTTTTTTGGAATCGGACGTACTATGGCTATTTTCCAGAGATCGGGAAAAGTTGATGTTAAAATTGAATGATTAATAATGGCAGTAAGCGTTTCCAAAGTTTGAGGGAGAGTAAGAAGAAACATATTTAGAGTAATGTGATCAATACCTTCAGCATTCGACTTTATTTTAGACAAAATATTAACAACACTAGTTTGGTCAACAGTTTTAATAGAAAATTCATTTTTGCCAGATTTATTGAACTCATAGTAGGTTAAATAGGATAATGGTAAGATTGTGTTGCCTGGAACATTTAGAAAATGTGCATTAATCGTATTTGGGTCATTAAAATGCGGGGGTAGTTCAGACTCATTTTTAGGTGGTAGCAGAGTGGTTTTTAAATTTTTCCATAGTATATTAGGGCTTTTTATTTTATTGTTAATATTGAGTCTAAAATAAGCCACTTTTTCGTAATAAAGAGACTTGTTCACTAGGCTTTTTAATTCCGTGTAATATACTCTTTTACCCTCAGACTTAGTTCGCTTGTATTGGCCATGGGCCTGATTACGCAGACACATCATCAGCTTGATGTTATCCGTGATCCATGGATATGATTTTTCTTTATAAATACGGATCTTACGAGGAGAGTATCTATCAAACAAAGAGGCAATGTTCCAATTGAGATGAGCTACCATAGCATTGATATCGAGAAAAGAGGTCGCCGCCAGCCAATCAACAGAATTCACGTCCTCTTTAAACTGCTCAATAGGTATATTCGTGAGATTTCTCCCGGTTATGACACTAGGCAACACTTTCTCCCTTTTAAAGTAAAAGACAGTTGAGATAAATGCATGTGCTCCAAGTGTTTCTATCGGGTCCACTATAATATTACTTACCTTCGCATCCGTACACACCAGGTCTATAAGAGTCTCAGTGTTGGTCGTAAAATGAGTGGCAGACGGCACCATTTGATTTAAGTTGATACTTTTCAGAAAGGCGTTTAATTTATTCATTTTAGAATCTGATTGATTGAGACAGTTAATGTTAAAATCCCCCAGTAGAATAGTGTATTTACACGATGACATTGAATTTATTGAGCTAGTTAATGCATCCAAAAATATGTCTACATCTAACCAGGGCGGCCTATATGCTGTGCCTATAAAAACTTTTACACCATTGACAGTCAGAACTAGCCACATTTGTTCGACAGATTTATGTAGAGGGTCGATGGGGTGCGAATGGGAACGCACGTTAATTCCGCGCTTAACATAAAACCCAACACCGCCGCCGCGGCCGCCGCGCACGCCCACCGGCCGCGGTACATGCCGCAGCCGGTACCCGGGCACGGCGGGCGCGCGGCCCTCCTCGCCCGTCCGTAGCCAGGTCTCGTTTATTGCCATTATATCAACATCATGATGCTCCATTGCGGCAACAAACTCATCATGATTAGTGCCTAGTGAACCAGCGTTAAGAAATCCAATTTTAAGATATTTAGTAGTCATCATAACGCTGTGTTTACTATAGTTAATGCCATAAAATAATAAATATAATGAATAAAGGCGTACTGGAGAGAATTCAAAAATGTAAATTGAAAGTAAATAGACAAATTTAAAGGATTAGACTGGTACAATAATACTATGGCATTATAAAAAATATTGTAATAAAAATTATACGTAGATATGATAGTAGTGTGTAATAAATAAATAGCCAGAAATAAGTATAAATAGAAAATAGGCTTGTTAAAGAAGTAGATAGGTATCATCAGACTTGCGTCACTGCAAAGATTACCCTCTGAAATAACGTACCCTTTAGGCTGGGCATACCACGACCAGACATTCATTACACAAATAATAACTTCCAAATTAAAATAGAAGAACAACAATTGAGAATAGGTTAAACAGGCAGCAATAAAAACAACACAGAAAGAATCGTGTAATTTACAATTCGACAAGAATGTAATCAAACTGAGCCGCTGCCAAAAATTCGTGCTAAATCTGCCTCAGAGCGAAATCGTTGTGACAGACAACCATCGTCCTTCTTTGCATACATACGGCCATCCTTTGTCCACACGTACTTGTACTTATGCCGCTGCCCAGCCTCACGAGCGTTATAAAATAACTTCCCGTTAACAGGCGTCAGCCGCTCATTCAAGTAAAACCGCTGTGGCGGCCCGTGTAGTTCGAGGTCCGCGGTAGTAAGACCGCGTCGCACGCGCGCCGCTCTCAGCAGTTGGTCGCGTGTAGTGCGGCGCGCTAGTCGCACGACGAGGGCGCGCGGCCGCGGTGGCTGCGCCGCATCAACGCCACCAGTACCGGTGAAGTTACGGCGAACCATACCGAAACGCTCTGCGTTAACAATATCCCGCTCGTCGATGGTAACCCCCAGCTTCAGGGACACTAGATTGAGGAGGTGAACCGGGTTTTCCTCTTTATTCTCCGGTATGCCAGTTATAATGACGTCATTTTGGAGCAGCTCCTGGTCACGATCATTAAGCTGCAGCTTCAGCTCGGCAATGGTATCCTCGACGTGATCGTACGATGTTGGTACCCTCTCCTCAAATCGTTTCTCGAGGTCGGACATCTTGCTCTCCACAGTATCCACACGGTCCTTGCACGAGGTGACGTCAGCCTTCAAATCCGCCATTACCTCTACCAACACTCGCAACTCCGCTCTCATGGCGCTCATCTCCTCTCGGAAACAGCGAATTTCGTGCGCAACGTCGAGAACCAAAGGTTTAACTGTAGGTTTGGTGGTAGGTACATCGTTCGTCTTGTCGTTTATTGTTGTAGTAGGCTGTCTGGTGAGAGTGGGAGTATCTGTGCTGCCATCAGATGGTCCCCTAACTGGTGTGGCTGAGTTATCCGCCCTGGGTATCTTGGCTTTACAGCCCGGGCACAGCCAATTTGGGGACACCTTTGCTGCCGTGGTAATGCCGACACAGATGTTATGATATGCCCCCAGGCACTTGGTGCAGCGAATGCATTCAGCTGTAATCGTCGACATAAATTTGCCGCAGCCACCACACTTGGCCATAATTAATCAATTTGGTAGCAACTGTTTACAACTTTGAGGTACCACCAAAGAATCACAGATGGCGCTGTTAGCAAGTAAGAAGATTACAGTTCTGCTATTTATATTATTTGTAAGTCTTGTATGTATGCGCTGTACCTGCTCGATACTGCCTATTAAATTGTCACTATATGCAGTTGCACTACTTCACAGTTCGGTGATGATAAATTAATTTTATGCCTCGATGATTTATTAAAGTATCGGGTAGATTATTTTTGTTTAGCACTTTGTATCAAACTGTTTTATTTAATGTATATCCTTCTATTTATAATACACTGCCACTGTTCCACAATATATGTTACTTATTGTATCGCGAACAACACTGCTGCCAATAAAGTTTTCTCATAAAACACTATTTTTTATTTTTTTAACAAATAATCGTTACAAGCTAGTCAGCTGTTACCGGCGTCCGTGACGTCACTCCGAGACCCGGTGCATGCAATAGCGAATCCCGTGACTCCGGCCTTGGATCAGAAGGAGGGACACCGTTGGTTTTTAGCCGGTAAGAGTCCGGCAGACCTTCTCGCCTTCCCCAGGCGAGGGACATCCATATAGATATTCCAACAAAAAAGAAAACAATTCCAAAAAAAAGGTCAGTGTGGTGGGATAAGGCCTGATGCTTTCTCATTCTGAGAAGAGGTCTGAACTAAAAAGACACAGTAATCGGCTGATAACGATAAACAAAAATGAAAAAAATATATTTGTTATATATTTTATCAAATCTCAAGAACATAGGTTCACATTGAACTCAACTGGGAAGACATGGCTACCGTGGTAGAATAACTATCATTTATTTTAATTCCAAAATCTGTTATTCATATTATTCGTTCTCCCTAGCTTTTTCCCAATTGTATTGGGGTCAGCTTCCAGTCTAACCAGTTGCAGCTGAATACCAGTATTTTATACGGAGCGACTGCCGACAAACCTCGGCAACCTAGATACTGACCAATGCCGATATCCTAAAGTTAGACCAGTTATCAACTTTCGGATTTCTGAATGGTTTATTCCACTTTGTTCTCCTGGGTGAAAAAAGTGGAATTTATAGTGTCCTCATTTCACCTCGGAATCATTTCACCTGGGTGGTAAAAATTGGTGTAATTTGTTCACCTTGGAATTAATTCACCTAGGAACGACTGTCACAGGTATTCGTATGACACCCGTGACCGACGGTTTAACGTGCTCTCCGAGACAGGGAGGGATCTCGATGTTTAACGAATGGTCACCCATCCACGAACTGACCGCGGTAAGCGAAGCTTAACCTCGCTAATGTATGATTCGCGCGGTTGTTAATTAGCCACCAGCCCCTCCTTATTCATATTGTTCATCAGCTACAAGTTAGAGTAGCAATTGATGTGTTAACTATACAACCATGTCCATAACAAATATTGTCTATGTCAAGTTCACAATCGTGTACAATGAGAATAAACGCTACGGTCGTGTAAACCTCAGAATAATGACTAAAAGCTAACAGTTACATCATCTTATACACCTAGGTAATAAAAGGAATGCACAGCCAAGACCGCTGGCTCTAGAAACTTTAATTTTTGCACAGAGATAGGTTCCTTACGCACTAACTGGTCTAACCTTACACCCATATTCTAAGACGTTGCTCCAAAACTTACTCGACGCGACTCAGTCTTTCTCACTACCATCGGTAGTTATAGTTGACATAAACGTCCTCGACTCAAGATTTTTCCTCAGTCGAGGTAAGGAATCATCTGTCAAACTCAAGGTACCTCGGAACCTACCTTAAGGAAGGGAGTGTCAAAGTTCGTATGTAACAAAAAATAATTTTGAAGATTTTATCGAATATGCTTACGATAATCCTTACAACTATTTATCGCGGCGTTATTTGCGCGATGCAGATAATTCAAATTATGACGTAATGACTCCGTCGAGGAACCTCAAAGTTCACTCGAAATTGCGACTAAGAATACAATTTTGAAGGTGTTTTCGAGGCTGTTCTGAGTCGAGTAAGTTTTGGAGGAACGTCTTAGAATATGTGTTAGGATATCGGCATTGCCCAGTAACTGGTTTGCGGAGGTCTGATGGCAGTCGATCCGTGTAAAATACTGGTATTCAGCCGCATCTGGTTAGACTGGGAGCTGACCCCAACATAGTTGGGAAAAAGCTAGGCAGAACAGCGTGGATAGTGATAAAAAAGTGTATGATCGTGCTATTCTTTACCTACCCATCAACCAGTTTCAAGGTTTGCTCTTTGTTGTGTTACGTACTGTATTCTGTGTCGTATACAGTGTCTTATTTACCTTTCAATTTGTACATAGCATCACGCTTGTGAGTGTCGAAGGATTTTGTGCCTGTGTGTATGGAAGTAGTGACGTCAAACGATGACGTAATTAGGTAGCATATAACAGGAGGCAGACTGGGAAGTTAAGGAAGGAAAGGTGGAAGGAAGGAAGGGTCTAAGATGGAGCACACGAATCCAAATAACAAAGGTTTAGAGGGACTCCCCTATTCCCCTCTGTCTCTCACATTCACACTACGGATAACAGTAAACTGCTTGGCGACGGACTTTAATGTGAGGGTGGCAGCTAGCCAGTTGGACCGTAAATATCCTGCCACCAAGCGTGCTGGGTTATGTTGAATCTTACAACACGCGTTTATTCCCAGCGTGCGGTGAGGAAATTCCGCATTGTAGTCCGTTTCCACACGGGATAAAATACGAAGGAGTTTAACCGTTGAAAAGGAAATTTTACATAGGTACCTAATTAAAACATAACATCACGCCTGTATTCCCCGAAGGGTTGGGCAGAGGTGTATAGTAACGCCCTCACATCGCCTTTATGTTTAAGTCCTATGTAATACGGGGCGAGCCTATTGCCATCAACCGGGCACAAATCTAAACTCCGGGCTGCTATTGAGAAATTCCGTACGGAAAAACCCAATAATACTGCTCGACCTGGGGACCGAACCCAGGACCTCATAATCAGCAGTCGCACTTGCCACCGCTAGACCAACGAGGCAGTTTACGAGAACCTAATTATAATGATATTTTTTAAAGACAGATACGTCATTAAAGTCTTCATAGCTGTCTTTACTAACAGGGGCTTGAAGCATATCAAAGACCTCACGAGTCATACGATTTGTGTGGTTAAGCAACCCTTGCCGCGGCCAGTCCGTGGACGGGTGAGCATTCGATACTCATCGAGACCCCTCCGTGCCTCAGAGATCATGTTAAACTGTCGGTCCCAGGTGTCATACGAATACCTATGACAGTCGTTACGGGTAGGCAGAAGCCCGAAAGTCTGACAACTAGACTAAGGATATCGGCATTGCCCAGTAATTGGTTTGCGGATGTCTAATGGCAGTCGCTCCGTGTAAAATACTGGTATTCAGCCGCATCTGGTTAGACTGGAAGCTGACCCCAACATAGTTGAGCAAAGGCAGAACGAACAGCTGTCTTAACTAAACTAACTAACAACTTGGATGCTTATCAAATTGAGGGTAATATAATTAGTGCATCAATATGCCTGAAGCAAACGATCGTTAACAATGCCGCACGTACTGCTAACCGTATGTGTAGAAACACTATATAAGACATGGCACCGCTCGATGGAGTTCAATACCCACCCGCCTATTGTGCGACTGACACAACGTAGGTACCCATCATAACATAACATCAGGCACAAAACAGACAGGTACAGAAGTCAATCACATGTATGTACTTCACTTTTCATACCTACGCTCGGCGGTCGCTCTATCTATATATCTATCTCTCTCAAGCGTATGGCACTCGCGCTCGCATTGTCTCGCACTCTAGTCCCAAACAGTCCGAGATATCGTGTCCGTGAGCAGTGTCTATGTGTGCGTTGCTCGAGCGCACTTGTATGTAGATTGACTTCTGTACCTATCTGTTTTGAGCATCAGGCCTGTATTCCCCATAGCTTGTGATAGACATAAGTTTTCAACCAAGGATACTAGTACACAACATAATCGGCCCATTACTGTACCACTGCTGGGCACGGGCCTCTTCTCATTATGAGAAGGTTTAGACCAGAGGTCCTCAAACTTTTTTGTCTCGTAGACCATTTTTGCCATGTTTTTCGGATTTAGGTTTTGGTTTTGCTTAGCTAATATTGCGTTTTTGCAAATTCATCGACTTCAAATGTGTTTTTGACTGATTTCTTACTGTAGTGACGTGTAGAATGAAAAAACAATTAAAAAACACACGTTAAGATTTATACATTTAGTAAAAATCTACGACAATACCTACAATAGTATCTACTATAGTCTTCGGTCTGTTTGTTACGTTTTCAGGTAAAAACTAAGCAATAAATCATCTGTGTATGTGGGTTATTCCATTAATGGAAATTTAAAATTTAAGTCACGACCTGCTTAAATGAGATCCACTATCGTGGACCCCCATTTACATCTCACGGACCCCCAATTATTTTTTCACCCGCGTGGATCCCTTTAGGGTCGCCATCGACCCCTTGGGGTCGACATAGACCACTTTGGGGTTCACTAGTTTAGATCTTAGTTCACCACGCTTGCCTGGTGCATACATCATACTAATTCTATAGCAGTAGGTACTCTTCGCCGTGTTATAGCATAACCCAGCAAACGCACATGTTGTTTAACTATTTCCCTCGATAACCATTAATTGCCTATTGTAAGATTAAACAAAATCGCTCTTTCATAAGTTCGATCGACATCTCTACATGGAATGATCGAACAACTGGACACTACGCTATCATAACGTTGCAAATAGGGTCACTACTCGCAGTCCCCTGCTAGTCATCGTAGGTCTCTCTCCAAGATACGTTGGTGTTTCGTCTCCCTCATTTCACTTCCCTCAACTGCAATTTTCTCCAACTACCTTCTTCAGGTCTACAGTTCATCTGGGCAGGGAAACGGGGATTGCTACATCGAAAATCAGAAACTGAAGCCATCATAATTATAGCTTTTTAATCAGAGAAGTTGCGCCGGCATGCCAGTCATTGAGCGACTATCTTCTAATCAATCAAACTAGTGGAATAAACCAATTTCCAGCCGTCAGTTTCTTTGTCAGGTGTCAGCTTCTATGAGTGACGATACTTTTGGCAAACCCTGGGCAGTCAGCCCCACTACCAACCTTGCTGACTGGCTAACCCTTTCACCACGGCATGAGCTAATAGCTTGTGTCAACACAAGAGAGACTTTCTTTGGACTGTGCTGAGCAATTTTGTCGCATGTTTTGCATCAAAAGTCAATGAGTCTTTTGGGGCATTTATTTACTAAACATTGTTTGTTGCATATATTCATGGAATTACAATATTCATTGGGTACCTAATTAACTTTTGTTGTGTTTGTAATTCAGCGTTTGTCAAATAGAAAAAAAATCACCATCAAATCAAGGCTGGCCCTAAAAAGATATAAAATTACATAACCGTGACGCTTATCCCTGAGTGAATGGGCCGTGGTGTACTTTGGTACATCAACAGTTTACAAATAGAGCAGACTGCCAAGTCATAAGTCTTGAATTCGAACCCAAGCCACGCACCTCTGACTTTTCGGATTCAGATTCATGTGTGTATATCACTTGCTTAAAAACGGTGAAGGAAAACATCGTGAGGAAACCGGCATGCCTGAGAGATATTTCTCGACGGCATTTGAAGCCAAGTCAGAGGCGCATGGGCTGCATAAACTCTGACACCAGGTTAGTCACTAACCACACGAAAAGAACAAAAAGTTGACAAATGACGTCGTTTTAGATCCCGACAGGATACGTGGTGATACGAGAACGAGTGTGACGAGTGTATCGACTTTTTTGTCATGCGGAGTTGACTGCAACTGAGAATCTATACTAATATTATAAAGCTGAAGAGTTTGTTTGTTTGTTTGAACGCGCTAATCTCAGGAACTTCTGGTTGCAATTGAAAAAATATTTTTGTGTTGGATAGTCCATTTACCGAGGAAGGTTATAGGCTATATAACATCACGCTACGACCAATAGGAGCGGATCATAAATGAAAAATGTTGCAAAAACGGGAAAAAAGTCCACCCGTGCGAAGCGGGGACGGGCCGCTAGTTTCAGATATAACCCAAACTTTGGTCGCGAATCAACCATGATTATCGGTGCTCCTGATACATAGACCAAGTAGCAAGATAGGTGATAGCAGGTAAAATGGTTCGACAACCCTGAATGCAAATCATCGAATTGTACCTCCAAGGTTGTCGCTGACCTCAGTTGTATAAGTATCGTACGTGATACTTACTCACAATAGCTTTATTACCCCAGATCGAATAGTTTGTTAGTAGTTCAGATGAGAAATTGAATTGCCTTGGAAAAAGGCGAGTGTTTATGTATGTATGTATGTATGCTTGGTGATCTAATCGTGAGGTTGAATACGGGCATATTATCGACTTATATAGGTAGGTCAACTGAAGTGGACAAACGATCCCTATTTAGAACCTTATCGATTGATATGATAACATAATATTATACTTCGTTGCTGCATCCTAGGAGATTTAATAAACCATGTAGTCCGTCTTCTGTTGTACTGCATCATCACACGAAATTTAGATCTTAAATAAAGTCAAAAGTTAAAGATTGGTAAGTGACTTCACTACTTAGTAACACCACTTGCCAACAGAGGCCGCTGTAATCATTCGTTTTCCGTGTGTTGCATCATCCGCGCGAGCTCCGTAAAAATATTTGGTTTTTTGGTGAAACTTGAGTTTTTCAGTGAAATAAGAAGTGAAAATGGGTAAAAGGACAAGAGAGAAAACTGATGAGGAGATTAGGAACAAAATTAGACATTTGGAAAAGGAATTAAAGTTCCGACGAAAATTACCGGCAAAATGTCAAACCGAAGGTACCTATACCATGTTTTTTGCCCATAAGTTTACGATTATTGTCGATATTGTGTTCCGAATAGTGTTATTGTGATTTATTCCTGTGGTCAGCGTAATAAATAAGTATCATGTGGTTTTATTTCCTCAGTGGTGGCACGCGATGTCATCCGGAAATAAGTTACATACTTTCTTAACGTGGTGATACGTGATATCACCCAGAAAGTTAGGATTATTATTGGAATTATTATCACATAATATAAATAATTATTTCCTCAGTGGTGACACGCGATGTCATCCGGAAATAAATACTTACCTTTCTTCCTTAATGTGGTGGCACGAGATGTCATCCTGGAAGTAAAATACGTGATATCACCCAGAAAGTTAGGACTATTATTGGAATTATTATCACATAATATAAATAATTATTTCCTCAGTGGTGACACGCGATGTCATCCGGAAATAAATACTTACCTTTCTTCCTTAATGTGGTGGCACGAGATGTCATCCTGGAAGTAAATATACTGATATAGTCTGGTTCTCCTATTAGATCCTGAGTACGACTCCGTCGATAAAAATGAGGATTTCGAGCTCGAAGCTTATGAAGAAAGCAGGGGCAGTGACTATGCCAGCGAAGATGAGTATTGTGGGCCCGAATCAGTGGTGACGGTGCCCGCATCCACAACTGGCTTACTTATTCCTGAGATCTCTCCCCCTGAAAAATCGTTAGAAGAACCTGAGGAAAATGCTATAACGGCCCAAGGTCAGGAAAATACTATTCCTTTAGAGGTTTTGGCAGTTCTAGGCGAAGCAAAACATTCAGATGAAATCCTTGGGGCAAAAATACCCGTGGAGGTCTCTGAACGTTGGGGTAAAATCTTACTCGAAGGCCTAACAAAGGATCAGAAGGAGAAGCTGTTGGCTAAAACACTGATACCAGAAAACTTTCTGCTGACTAAAGCGCCAAAGCTGAATGCGGAAGTCGCATCAGTTCTCAATGAACCAACCAAAAATAGAGATAAGCGCTTAGAAAAAATGCAAAACCAATTAGGTTCTGGTATTGCCGGCTTAGCCAATCTAACGTCAGAGCTAATAAGTAAATACCTCGGTAAAATTGATATTATTACACAAATAGCACAGATAAACCAGATCCTACTGGACCTTCATTATGAGGAGACAATGAACCGCAGGAGACTTATTATTCCAATGCTGGATAAAAGGTTTAATACAGTAATTCAAGGTGTGAAACGCCAGAAATTTCTCTTCGGCGATAATTTGGGCGAGAATATTAAAATGACAAAATCAATAGAAAAGTCTAGCTGGCAGATCAAAAAATCGATCCCGCCACAACAGCCTACACCTCGAAGACCGAATGCCACGGGTGCACAGGGAAATGCGCGGGCGCCTCTCCGTCAACCGAGCGGGCAAGGGGTGGCGCGAGCGCCTCATGCACAAGCTCGATATTATCCCCCACCCCCTCCGCCTGTCAACCGCAAGGCGCCACCATCGACGCGCCGCGCGCTGCCACAGACGAGCCGCGCGCAGGACCGTCGCAGCCGTCGCTAGAGGTACCACACGCTGGTCGTGTTCAGCATTTTATACGCAATTGGTTAAAAATAACTACGGATCCCCGAATAATGGAAATAGTTAATGGCTATAAATTGACATTTATTCGACCTCCTATACAACTGGTGGAACCTTGTAACCCGCCTTGTTCAAAGAGCGAAATGTTAAAGTCTATTGAACAACTTATAGATCTAGGATCTATTGTACCATGTACCGATTGTGATGGTCAATTTATTTCCCCTATTTTTCTAATTCCGAAAACTAACGGAACATACCGATTTATTCTTAACTTAAAAGCACTTAATAAATATATATTACAAAAACATTTTAAAATGGAAGATATTCGCACAGCATCAAAACTATTATCCAATGAGTCGTACATGGCAACAATAGATCTCAAAGATGCATATTTCTTTGTGCCTATACATGAATCTTGTAGAAAGTATTTACGATTCCGTTTTGATGAAGAGTTGTATGAATTTACCTGTCTCCCATTCGGATTATGTTCTGCTCCGTACATCTTTACGAAATTAATGAAACCGGTACTAACGTACTTACGTAGCGAGGGCCATAATTTAGTGGCGTATTTAGATGACCTGTGGTGCATGGCAGACCACTACGTTCCATGCATAAATACGATTACAGTAACTGTTAATACTCTGGAGCGATTAGGTTTCATAATAAATTACGAAAAGAGTGTTCTAATACCTAGCAAAATATGCATTTTTCTCGGAATCCAGTTGAATTCTCAGTCTATGACGTTAGAATTACCAACGGAAAAACGTTGTAAAATATATAAAATGGTTCGAAATATAGCTACTAAATCATCAATTAAGATAAGAGAATTTGCACAGTTTATAGGTACTTTAACAGCTGCTTGCCCAGCCGTAGCTTACGGCTGGTTGTATACTAAGCGCTTCGAGAGAGAAAAATATCTCTCCCTGTTGAAACATCAAGATTATGACGCAAATATGAAAATCAACCATTCGCTTAGAGATGATTTTCTATGGTGGGAATCAAAAATAAATGACGTAGTCAATCCCATTAGAACAGGTCATTTTCAAATGGAGATTTTTTCTGATTCCTCTCTTTCGGGGTGGGGTGCATTCTGTAACGGGGAAACAGTTAGCGGTTATTGGTCACAGGAAGAAAGGGATAAGCACATCAATTATTTGGAATTACTAGCCGCTTTTATGGGACTTAAATGCTTTTGTAAAACCATTACCAATTCGGATCTATTGTTAAGAATTGACAACACCACCGCCATTTCTTATATTAATAGAATGGGTGGGATACAGTTCCCACATTTAAATAATATAACTCGAGAGATATGGCAGTGGTGCGAACGAAGGAAGCTTTTTATATTTGCGTCTTATATAAGATCATGTGAAAACACTGAGGCTGATAAGGCCTCAAGGTTCTCTAACATTGATACGGAGTGGGTATTACACGAATCTTGCTTCCAAGATATGGTAAGCGAGTTTGGTCAGCCAGAAATAGATCTGTTTGCCTCTCGAATTAACAAAAAATGTTCAAAGTTTGTGTCTTGGAAACGAGATCCGGATGCCCACGATATAGATGCATTTACTCTAAGATGGGACAATTTACTTTTTTACGCCTTCCCTCCCTTCGCAATGATATTGAAATGCATAAGGAAAATAATTAATGACAAGGCAACCGGCATATTAGTAGCACCTTATTGGCCAAGTCAACCATGGTTCCCGCTGTATATGTCCTTGACCATTTCTAAAATATTATATTTTGGACCAAATGAAAACCTATTACTCTCTCCTTCCAGAACACCGCACCCTTTATGGCCAAGCCTTACCCTGGTGTGCGCAGTGTTATCCGGGAGGCGTTCATCAGACAGTCATTAGATTACGATACCGTAGATATATTAATTCAGTCATTATCAAATAGTACTTTACAACAGTATAATACAGTGTATAAATTATGGTTTGTTTTTTGTAAAGACAATAATTTAGATTTTTTTAAAGTAACAATACAAGAATTGCTAAGATTTCTCACTATACGTTTTAAAAATGGCGCCAAATATGGCACATTAAATTCATTTAGATCAGCATTGTCACTTATCTTAGGTAAAGAATCTTGTGTAAATGAATGCGTTTGTCGTTTTTTAAAGGGTGTTTTTAAGCTCAGGCCTAATTTGCCTAAATATCAAAACTCTTGGGATCCTAACGTGGTTTTGTCTTACTTATCTGATAAAACTCCTAATGAATCATTAACTCTAGACATGATTACGAAAAAACTCGCAACTCTGCTGGCGTTGTCAACTGGCCAACGTGTTCAGACGTTGGCACTTTTTAAGGTTAATAACATTTCTTTTCATGAAGCAGGTATTCATATAATCATAGACGAAATTATTAAGACATCGGCACCCAATAGAATGAATCCAAAATTGTTTATTCCTTTCTATCACGAACAACAAAATATTTGCCCGGCAAAAGTTCTGTCCGATTACCTAAATAGAACAAGGGAATTTCGAAATGAATCAGATACAGATAGACTATTCCTAACTGTTAAAAAACCTATCCGAAATGCCAGTCCCCAGTCCGTAAGCCGGTGGATCAAACAAGTCCTTAAGGATAGCGGAATCGATGTCGGTGTTTACTCGTCACACAGTACGCGACACGCATCGACCTCGGCAGCGAAGCGCGCTGGCGTCTCTATAGATGTCATCAAGCGTGCGGCTGGCTGGACTGGCACATCTCTATGTTTTGCTAAGTTTTATAACTTACCCTTGGAAAATTTACAGCACGACAGAGCCTTTGCTGATGCTGTACTGAATGTGGATAGCTGATTTGTGATTTTACTGTTAATGTAAAAATTAATAAGATAACTATAATGAAAGTGTAATAGTTTATTTTTATTTTATGTTGCGATCTGCGAGTATTGCTGATTTTTAAATAAATTTGATTTTCAATACAATGAGTTGGTATTTTAAAATCTATTTATATATCATTCTGCAACTAGGCGCTAAACATCTACATGGTTTATTAAATCTCCTAGGATGCAGCAACGAAGTATAATTTATGGTTAATTGAACTTACCCAAGTGAACTTCAACCAAAATTATACGAGTTGCTGCATCCGTAGAGATTTAAGAACCCGACCCTCCCTTAATAAAAACCCCGAATAATTAATTGCAAAATGATAAATGGTTTATTACTTTGAAACGAATGATTACAGCGGCCTCTGTTGGCAAGTGGTGTTACTAAGTAGTGAAGTCACTTACCAATCTTTGACTTTTGACTTTATTTAAGATCTAAATTTCGTGTGATGATGCAGTACAACAGAAGACGGACTACATGGTTTATTAAATCTCTACGGATGCAGCAACTCGTATAATTTTGGTTGAAGTTCACTTGGGTAAGTTCAATTAACCATAAAATATAGGTGATATTTTTTCTCAAGTGATATTTTGTAAATCCATTATAGCAATTTTTATTAGTTTTTTAAAATGAAATAAGTTTTCTTTAAGTAAAATTAGCTATCTTCATTATTTAAGGTATTTGATCTCCCTCCAGCTGGTATATTTTTTCCATTCTGTATAAACTGGAGCAGTGATTCCCAAGGAGGGTTGACGTCAGGCAAGCGGCCGGTCATAAAACAATAAGCCAAAACCTCTAACAACATGGATTTATGAAATACATGTTGTGCCGACCCTACCTAGTGTGGGATAAGGGCAGGAAGAAGAAGAAGAATAAACTGGAGCACTGGCAGCCTAGCGGTAGAACGCTTGCCTTCCATGCCTGAGGGTCCAAGTTCGATCCCGGCCCGTACCTACCTATGTCTTTTCGAATTCTTGTGCAGATCAGAATTTGATTATCACTTGCGTTAACGGTGAAGGAAAAACATCGTGAGGAAACCTGCACACCTGAGAGGGCTCCATAAAGTTCTCGATGGTGTGTGTAATCTGCCAACCCGCATTTGGCCAGCGTGGTGGACTAAGGCCTAAACCCTTCTCATTCTGAGAAGAGGCCCGTACCCAGCAGTAGGACAGTAATGGGCTTGTTATGTTTATGTATAAACTGGTGTACCTGCCCGAATACGCTCGACACGCTATCTAGACATATACAAGGTTAGTCGGAAAGGGGGTGCTAAGCCGTAAGGGTGTTAAAGTACCCATAATAAGGGATAACTTTTGTTCTACAACTTTCCCCAAAACTTGATAGTTTAAGAGAAATAGCTATTCAAAGATTTCGTAAAAAATATGCTAAAATCTATCTGTCCACAGCTATGATCAGCTGTGTTTATTATTTAGGTCATATTTAGGGTCACGGATTAGAAACTTAATTTTCTGAATTCATAACTAAAACAGGTATGCTTTTTTTTTGATATAACTAAAATAAAAATCATTTGGCATGCAAATAAAAATGATCGAATTTTGAAATTTTAACATTTGCTTTAAAATAGTCATCTGTGATACTTTAAGCGGCCCGCGGCTTAGTACCCCCTTTCCGACTAACCTTGTAAATGTGTTCTAATCACTTGACAAAAATAATATGAATAATTTACGGATAGTTTTACAATTGAATGTAGCTGTGATGACTGAAGTGGATTATACCTTTTGTTCGGAATAGCTCCTCTATTACGTTATAAAGTATCGTCGGGCTTAATAGAAAGATTGGCCGAGGCTAAGAATAGAATTGAATACTGTATCTCCAGTGCTGTGTAGAGAACAGGTTTTTTTTAAATGTAACATAACATCACGCCTGTATAACCAAGGGTTGGGCAGAGGTGTATAGTAACA
The DNA here is from genome assembly GCA_910594945.2 of Amphipyra berbera. NCBI lineage: Eukaryota > Metazoa > Arthropoda > Insecta > Lepidoptera > Noctuidae > Amphipyra > Amphipyra berbera. The sequence continues at coordinate 1,799,158 of OU343131.1, read as the reverse complement.
CCCTCATTTCGCCGTTATGTTTAAGTCCCATGAAAGGAGGTTAACCTATTGCCATCAACCGGGCACAAATCCAAACTACGGGCTGCTACTGTGGAATTCCGCACGGAATAACCAATAACACTGCCCTGAGGATCGAACCCAGGACCTCACGATCAGCAGTCGCGCTTGCTACCACTAGACCAACGAGGCAGTTTTTAAATGTAGTAAATTGGCAAACAAGTCGACGGCCATCTGATGGAAAGTAGTTGACGCTGTCAATATACACCTACAACACCAAGGGATTGCTGATGCATAATCAACCTTATAGATAAAGTTGAAAAATATCATGTGCCTGTAATTTCTTTAGCACCTATTATGATTACGCCAATATGAGTTGAAAAGATACACACACGCACACATACACACACACACTATTTTAAGATACATTTTATTTTATTTTTTCTTTTCTTTGTGAAGCAGTGATAGCATAGCGGTTGAACGCTTACCTTCCATACAGGAGCGTCTGAGTTCGATCCCGGCCTGTACCTCTGACTTTTCGAAATCATGTGCGGATCAGAATTTGATAATCACTTGCGTTAACGGTAAAGGAAAAACATCGTGAGGAAACCTGCACACCTGAGAGGGCTGCATAAAGTTCTCGATGGAGTGTGTAGTCTGCCAACCCGCACCAAGCCAGCGTGGTGGAATAAGGCCTAAATCCTTCTCATTCTGAGAAGAGGCCCGTGCCCAGCAGTGGGACAGTACATACATACATAAACTCACGCCTTTTTCTCATGGGGGTAGGCAGAAACTATAGAACGCCACATGCTACGACTCTTACATACCCCTTTCGCTTCATCCACATTCATACATCTTGTCATACACGCACGCCGGTTGAGAGTACTACGCACCTGACCTTTGTGAAGAACATCACCAATAACATCGATGTATGTCCTTCTAGGACGTCCTCTACCGGCGTTCCCATTAACATCCGCCTTATAAATTCCTTTTGTTAATCGCCGTTCACTCATTCTCTCAACATGGCCAAACCACCTAAGCATACTCCTTTCAATTTTTGGGACAGTAATGGACTAGTTATGTTATGTTTATTTTGTTATAAAGTCTTACTTTGTTTAATTTAGATTTTACTTATATTTTCTTCTTTTAAATTCTATTATCTTTTGATACACCACTTTTACCATTTTATAATTTGTCATCGAAGAGCGGGGCCTTCTAGCACAGGTATATCCTTTACTTAAAAGGAGGTCCCTCAGTAAGATTTACTGTAAAAGTTGTACAAGTTTCTGCAATAAACTTTTTGTATTTTGTATTTTTGTACCCATACCCTTAAATCCGGAACACGGCAATGCGTTTAGGGAGAGGCGTATTTCCACACCATTTTTTGAGTTGTATGTAATGACAGTAGGTTCGTGGCGGAAAACATGGCGGACAGAGCGGTTGATATCTCGCGCGCAAATTCGAAAAATATGTGTTAATTTATTTATTTAATGTTTACTTCAGATCGACAATCCATATTTTTGTTAGTAATACTTAGAAATATGTTAGTAAACAATAACAATAATAATACATCTAATTTATTATACCGAATTTTTGACACGAATCTGTACACACTGCCACAATAATGGACAGTCAGTTCGGCTAGCCACAACGCTAAGAATGCCGTTGCTACTGCCTCGGACCCGACTCAGCAATGATGCAGCTCTCTTTCTGAGGATGGCATGAAAGCCATCGGTACGAGCATCGGTAAACATGCCCGAAGCGCTAAAGAGCCTCGGTAGCCGCATCAGCATTCTAAAGGCATTGTTATACTGTACGCGTAGGGCGTTGAGTCTTCTGTGTATATTTGACCCATAGATTGCACGTATAAAGGTTGGCATAACGGCCTAAACAGTGTCACTTTTACTGCCTTGGTGCAGCGTGCAAATCTACGAGCCAACATATTGCATCTCACAGCAGTTAAAAGTTCCACCATTTTATTAATCGATATTGTTTTGTCTAGGCATTTCATTCCCTCGACTGCAGGTCTAGTGAAGCAACAAGTGTGATCGATATGGTGTCGTCAACCTTCAATGGAGCAGACGGTCATGTTTACCTTGCAGGACATTCGCCTTTCTAGTCGGTTGATGAAAAAGGGCGCTCGAGGTGTATTAAAAGTGTCAAAGGCTCGGCTGTGTTGGATTTTTCGGTAGTTTTTCTATTAAAATACATTCTTTAGGCTTTATTTAGAAACCTATACGGGAAAGGTCATATCTTCTCCCGTAAAAATGGTTTGCTAAATTGAACCTCTCATATTTTAGTCACATTGTGTCTCGGATTGGTGGTTCGGATACAACACCCAAAATTTTTTTTTAATCCAAAATAAAATAAGTACTAGGATGTTTCAAGATAGTTTTTGTAAAAGATAGGACTTGACATAAAATATTTCTAGCCATCGCGTAATTAAGATAGGATTTGATGTTTCTTAAAACTTTAGAAAAAAAAAAACAAAAAATATATTTATACAACGCATCCGGCTCGACTAGAATATAAGCACCAACATATTTTTATTAAAATTGGTAATAACAAACAATTGTCGTATCATTAAGCTGGAACAACGCCAACGAATTTATCTACGTTCATCAGCTAAAGGTCAGCCTAAATGTTTCAGGTCAGTGGCGGGCAAAATGCAAAGTCGTCAGCGAAGCGTGAGGACAACGGTCACCAACCTGCGAATGTATTGACTATGGCTAACAGTTTCCATTTTGGTAGAATCCTGTGTTCCATAGTTGCTGTAAAATTGCGTCTGTAGGATAATGTCAAGAGGGTAGGCAGAAGTCTTATTGCGCTATGTTTTGCCTAGCATTTCCCCAACTAAGTTGGGCTCTCCTACTAGTTTAACCAGATGCGGTTGAATACCAGTATTTTACAAGGAGCGACTGCCATCAGACCTCCGCAACCCAGTTACTGGGCAATGCCGACAAGGTTAGACCGGTTGTCAGACTTTCGGGCTTCTGATTTCCCGTAACGACTGTCATAGGTATTCGTATGACACCCGAGACCGACTGTTGAATGCGCTCGCCGAGGCACGGAGGGGTCTCGATGTACAACAAACGGTCACCCATTCACAGACCGACCGCGGCAAGCGCAGCACAATCTCGCAAATCGTATGATCCGTGCGATTGGCAATTAGTTACAAGCTCCTCAAGTTTTGTTGCGCTAATGACAACATATCACCCGTTTACCAAGTGTGATTTTTATGGTAACTTATTCCTTGAAGCAGTGATAGGTTTAAAGCTTGCCTTCCAGAGTCGGAGATTGATCCCGGAACGCACCTCTGATTTTTCGAATTCACGTGTGGATCAGAATTTAATTATCATTTGCGTTGACGGTGAAGCAAAACATCCTGAAGAAACCTGCACACCTGAGTGAGATTCAAAAGATTGTTATAATTTGTGTAATTAACCCGCACCAGGACAGCGTGGTGGACTAAACCCTAATCCTTTCTAAGAAGCCTGTATTCAGGAGTGGCATAGTAATGGGCTGATTATGATGATTTACTCAAAACCCTTCATTGTAGCAGTTCATTTGAAAGCCCACGTTCAACAGTAGATGCTTACAGGCTGATAATGATTATAAAACGTCCAGTGTTGCCATAAGCAGAAAGATGAATAAACTATTGAAAAAAACTGTCTTGAACGAACGATACATTTAATTCAAAAGAGTCTAGATAGACATACAAATGAACAAGATTGATTAAGGAAGACCAAAATCTATGTACGAATAATCACGTAGTGTTTTGCTATGTTTGAATTGTAATTTGACCTTGACAGTTAACTTTTAGAAGTCTCGCTTGATAGATGTCTAGTTGCATTGTTAGACAAGAGTTAAGATTATTACATGCTGATGTAGGCTGTAACTAAAATTAAACGTAGACTGTATAAATTGGTCGTTGTTGCTCGCAAATTCCAACACACTAAATACAAAAGGTAGCTTTTAGCGGTACATTTCTCTATGAGGTATCTCCACGTTCCTGCTAGGGCAGCTCCAGTTTGGTATGAAAGTTTGTTCGATCCAAGAGATTAATTAGAAATCTGCCACCATTAAATATATTCATAAGCAGTGATAGCCTAGAGGTTAGTTTAAACCCAGCCCACCACCTCTGACTTTATGTGCAGACCAGAATTTGATTATCGGTGAAAGAAAACATCATAAGGAAACTTGCATGCCTGAGAGGGCTCCAAAAAGTTCTCGGTAGTGTTGTAATCCACCAACTCGCACCAGATCAGCGTGGTGGACTAAGGCCTAAACCCTTTTCATTCTGTGAATATGCTTGGTGCTCAATAGTAGGACGGCAATGTGCTGATGATGCTAAATAGATTCATCTCTAACCCAATCACGTAAAAATGTGATCATGTTTGGAATTTTCTGAGAAAACCTTCAGTCTGGGTACACTCAATTATCATTGTTTCCTTGACCCATAAAAGATAAAATAGGTACACTTTCCCAACTAGTTTACAGCGAAAGCTAGGCTTGGCTGGTGGAATGGAAAATATACAGGTCATTACATTATAGTATGCTATCAGCGAAATAACTGCATCAAGAAACAGTAAATCGATTGTTAAATGTTTCCACATACGATAAACACACTTACATTATACTCATAAGGTTGAAAATTGCGTGATAAATTGACGAGGTGTAATAACATTAGCTATCTAGCATAATTACGGGTAGGATGGGCTGTGGAGCGTGTTATCTTAAAAACCATAACGAGGTGTATTTAGCAGGAAAATCTACCCTTTAGAAGGGTGCTCGACTAAGTAGGTGGGACAGTTTAGAGGAAATTAACTTTGATCTTAGATTAGCCTTGCTTTTCAGTTGGGTAGGTAAAAGAGAGCAATATTAGGAAAATGCAGAACGACGCTTCTAGTTGGTGAATTTTCTTCCGTTACCCCGTTAAAACATTTATACAGACCACTGCTAGGCATCAACCTCTTTCAAAAAAGTCAGTAGAGTCTGCGGATTTCGTATAATCCTAGTAGTTAGTTAGATCAGTCCCCGAGTTTGTTTCGTTTTTTTTCTCAGAGGTAGTCAGATAGGAAATTCCGGCGCCAATTAGTACATAAAGTGACACGTAAAACAGTTTTTAAAAGACTTATTTACAGAATTAACAATTTAATTTCAGTTGTTCGATTGATCGAACTAGAAATGTGACTTAAAAGCCGTCCTTTTTTTATCCTTGGAAAATCCTCATGGATGTCCCTCGCCCGGGGAAGGCGAGGGGGTCAGCCGGACTCTTACCGGCTAAAAACCAACGGTGTTCCTCCTCCTGACCGTTCGGCCGGGGTCGCGGGATTCGCAAAAGCATGCACTGCAACCCCGGCTTGAAAGCCTTCCTAGTAGTTTGATCGTCACATTTCACTTCTAGTAGTTCAATGGAGTGCATTAAAAGAGTCTTCACGAGTTACGATACATAAGTACGACTGGCGCACTCAGGCATTCAACCCTGCTACCAACTTTGCTGACTGTCTAATATTTTCACCACGGCACTAGCTACTCTGAAACAGCTTGTATTGACATGAGAGAAGAAGATGAAGTACCATATATTAATGTATGTATTCGCTCGTGGCTGCCCGTGGCCTCACTACCAGGACCCATCCGAAAACCAGCGCTGCTATACTTCGGTGTAGCAGCATTATGCTGAGATGGGCTCCTTTTTTAGTCTCATGGAGGCATGTAACTTTTTTATTTCGTTGTATTTTTTTTATTTGTCTCTTAATGTGTTTGTATGTCTGTGACGAGACTTAAATAAAAAAATATTTCTTTCTTTCATTCGAACTACTGATCTAACTACCAGGAATATACGGCCGTTTAAGTTCTCGGCTTGGGAGTGTCATTACCAGGGTTGGTCAACTTTTGACGAAGATGGAAGTTGCACATTTTTTGCGTTAGAAACTTTTATAGGAAGGCAAAAGAGTTCGGACGCAAAGAAAATGTTGTACCTAGCACTTCTAGTTTGGCAAAAACTTGAAAATTATGGTATGGTGTCTCGTTAGGTCCTGGGTTCGATCCCCAGGTCGGACAAAGTGTTATTGGATTTTTCCGTGTGTAATTCCTCAGTAGCAGACGGAGTTTCGATTTGTGCCAGGTTGATGGTAATAGAGTCGCCCCCATTTTTTTAATACTTTGCCTCAAACTACTATTTCTCCTGTATCGTGGGTGCGATTACAAACACAAATGTTCACACGCACAAACATCCAGACCCGGAACAATTATCTGTAGGCCATACAAATATTAATTAGAAACCACGACCCGTAGCGCAGAAGCCGATACGCTCAGCCACTGCACCAAACGTGTCGTCACATGGGACATAAACATAACGGCGAAGCTATGTCTGTTAAAGTCAATATAGAAGGAAGCTGAAACGCGAGAACGCGTAAATCCACAGTGACGCAACACGTGCGACAAATTACACCTCATAATTATATTAGTACATCAGTATTACATCGTACGATACTTATATGTTGGATGTTTTACTTTTAAACATACGGGCTAAATTAGGCGAACAAATATTAAACCAGTTTTTTTTTCTATCAAACGTACAAATGATTTTAGAAGTCATAGAGCTCTTTTTGAAAGATCTTGTCCGGGGAAGTGCGATTACCTATTTCTATCGCCAAGCGACATTACTGTGATTCGGTTTGTAGGTTATGGTACAGGTACATGAGATTTTCAAACTTTGTCTGTAAAGTTGGCAACGGATCAGCAATCCTCTTGGGGTTCTAGGTGTATACAGGGTGTAAACAAAATCATGTAATTCCTTCAAACCTCTTGATGTACTGCTGACATAGATTAACCCGGCATGGGATAATTTTGCATTCAATAAAAAAAAACAAGTAAACGTGTTCTTAACGTGAGACATTTTAGCGCCTCGAGCGAATTGCGCGGCTATAGCTCGCCGCGCGGTCATTTAACTCGGGGCGCTAAAATGCCTCACGTTAAGAACACCATGTTTACTTGTATTTTTTTTATTAAGTGCAAAAGTATCCCTTCCAGGGTTAATCTATGTCAGCAGTACATCACGAGGTTTGAAGGAATTATATGATTTTGTTTACACCCTGTATAGGCTGCAGTAACCACTTTCCATCAGGTCAGCTTGTTTGATAATTTATTACATTAAAAAACACTTCCATAGATTCCTGAGAAAATATAGTTGCATGAGAATTAAATAACGATTGTATTAGAAAATATACGAGTGCCTGGCAGTGCCAAGTACCAACCTATCAATCTATTAAACACTTCTCAGAATCATTCAGGATGTATAGAATCTTCTCGTCGGACTCTGAAACTTCGAAAGTTCCGTTTAAGATATTCACACCGGACTTCAAACTTTCAAATAACTACACAACCTTACCGACTTCAGTTTCTATAAAACCATTTCCGTTGAAATTCCACTCAGAACCGCGCAGTCGGTCCTTGGCATTTACATCAAGATTCACTTCATATTTTATGCAGATAACTTCAGACCGCTACCTTGGAAAGTATTAGAGAAAATCGGAAAACAGAACTCTAACTAGTTACTGCTCTCGACGTTCATTCACTTGCGAGACCCGCTTATCGTCGAACAAGTGTCATATGCTAGGGCATGAAGTAAAATGATAGGCGTATTTAGATCAGTGTATTGACTATGATTGTTTAAACCAGAAGTCCCCAAACTTTATTATCTCATAGACCAGTTGCTACGTTTTTCAGTTTTAGGTAGACCCCCCCTGCTTAGCTAATATTGCATTTTTGCAAATTCATCGTCTTCAAATATGTTTTTGACTGATTTCTAACTGTAGTGAGGTATAGACCGAAAAACAATAAAAAAAACACGTTAAGTTTTATACATTTACTAAACCTACGACACTATCTACAATAGTACTATCGTCATCAATCTGTTTGTTGCGTTTTCAGGTAAAAACGAAACAACAAATCATCTGTATACCTACGTCGGTTATTCCATTAATGGAAAATCAAAAGTCCTAACCTGCTTAAATGAGATCCACTATCGTGGACCCCCGTTTACATCTCATGGACCCCGAATTATTTTTCACCTACATGGACCCCTTGTATGTCGTCGTCGACCCCTGGGGGTCCATATAGACCACTTTGGGTATCACTGGTTTAAACTGTCAATAAATATTACGATCCAGGATCGCGATCCAAATATCGCGATAAATATTGCGCGTGTCGCATGCGCGGGGTTTCTTATTAGAAGGTAGGTAGTAACGTAAAAAGGTTGCCTTCTCAATTATGATGGTAGCTACCAAATAGTACGTTTATCTAGATCGGGCTAGTTTCTGAAAGCATTTTTTCACGGCATTTTACTCCCAGTACTTTAAAAAAATATTTGGTTTTAGATGTTACTCCTATCTGTATAAAAGGAGAAACTGACTGACAGACTGACTGATCTATCGATGCAGTCTAAACCGCTGGGGTTAAAAACGTGAAATTTTGACAGTAAGTACTTTTTATAACGTAGGCATCCACTAAGGAAAGATTTTTCATAATTCCTCCCCTAAGTAATGAATAAAAATCACGCAAGCGAAGCAGCGGGCTAAAGTTAGTAACTAATAATTTTCTTGGTCTATACTTAAATATGTTCTTTTGTTTTATCTTTAATATTTTTAGCAATCACTCGTAATAAGTGTATCTAAAAAATTTAAAACCTAGTCAAACTATCATTGGAATCGATACTGAAAAGACGGAATGCTTCACAAGAGCAAATGTAAAGCCGTAATCGTAAGTACAAACATATTCCGGGAATGTAAAGGAAACAGAAATAGATCAATGGACAGTAACGAGTTATTGTTTCAACTGATGGATGGACTGGCAATCAGTCACTGCATATCTATGTTTGTTATTCATAAACACCCACGCCTTTGCATTTTAGGTACCGGACGCATTTTGATTGAAACTACCGACTACTGGCACCCACGCGGGTATACATAACACACAGAGACAAAAGAACATTTGAACGTAGAGGCGATGTCCCTATTTTTGGCTGGAACCACACAGCAAGATAACATTCATAATCAGCCCACTTATCCCACTGTTGGGCACGAGCCTCTTCACACAGTGAGAAGGGTTTAAGTCTTAGTCCACCACGTTGACCTAGTGCGGGTTGGCAGACTACACACACTATCGAGAACTTTGTGGAGCCTTCTCAGGTGTGCAGATTTCCTCACGATGTTTTTTCTTCACTGTTAACGCTACAATCAAATTCTGATCCGCACATGAATTCAAAGTCTGAGGTACGGGAACCAGGATCATACACAGACTTGCCTGGATTGGAGGTAAGCTATAAGCGATCAACCGGCAGGCTATCATATAGTTTTAGTTTTTAATAACACAGCAGTGATAGCCTAGGGGTGTGACCGTCCGACTGCCAAGTCATAGGTCTCGAAATCGAACCCAAGGCAAGCACCCCTGACTTTTCGAATTCTTCTTCTTTTCTTTTCGTATCGACGGTACTTCATTTTGTATAAATTATAGTGCCCGCGCCCAGTAGGTGGCCACATTAATTGCTGCTTCGGTAGCGCTCTTCAGATCATCAAAGGTGCAGGTGGACAGACATTTGGGATACTCCAGCAAGTGGGACATAGTCTGGACAGGAGCACCACACTCGCACTGGGTGCTTGATTGACCAATGAACCCCCACCTCGCCAAATTGTGTTTGCAGCGGCCTACTTGGACACGCAATCGATTGAGTGCTTTCCATACAGGCCACTGCAGTTCACGTCCTGGAGGCAAATGGTCCTGAGGTTTCACGAAGTCAGGGGGTGGGGGATGCTTCTCTTCCCACAGCTTTCTTCTTTCATTAGGCGGTGTGTCTTGGATGGCCTGTGTAGAGCGTAAGAAGCTCTTACAACTTTTGAGTCTGCCCGTGGTTGTTGTGTAGTCGTAGAGGGGATGCCGGGAATCGGATTCTTGGTTATTTTTTTCTATAGCGCATGCGACATCCCTTCGTACATCAGGTGGAGCGATACCTACTAATGGATAGAGCTTACTGAGTGGAGTAGGCTTTAGGCAACCCGATATTATTCAACACGTGACATTTAGGGCAGTGTCTACTTGCTTTGCGTGAATGGATCGGTACCATACTGGACACGCAAAATCACCAGCAGAGAAGCAAAGAGACATGCCAGTTGTGCGAAGAACATCGGGTGTCCAGTTAGTGGAAATGAGGCGACGAAGCAGGCTATTTCGCGTCCCGACCTTCTGCTTTGTTTTGTAGCAGTGTGATTTGTACGTTAAGACCCTGTCTAACGTTACTCCCAGGTACTCAGGGTTCGAGCCATGCTCGACTTTAGTTCCTCGCCACGTGATGTTAAGTGTCCGATTTCCGACTTTTCGGATTTATGTGCGTATTGTATAATTATCACTTGCTTAAAAACGGTGAAGGAAAACATCGTAAGGAAACCGGCTTGCCTGAGAGATATTTCTCGACGGCATGTGAAGCCAAGTCAGAGGCCCATGGGCGGCATAAACTCTGACACCAGGTTAGTCACTATCCACACGAAAAAGAAGAAAGAAATGTAGCACTTTAATAAAATGGTTCGTTCAAACATTTAATTAATAATTCCTCGGAATAATTTTGCAATTATTTCATCAAAATTTTAACATTTTACAAGGTAAATTCTAAAATGGCATGCGTTACATTTGTGAAAGCTTTCAGCATACTAAAATACGTCACATGCATACCAGAATACTTAATTAGTTTAATTGGAGATCGTTACCATTCTAAGTGTTGGCGAAGTTATTCACACATTACGTGTACATAATAGGTAACTATATCTTCTATAAATATAAACATAACATCACGCCTGTATTCCCCGAAGGGTAGGGCAGAGTTGTAGGTATAGCAACACCCTCATTTCGCCGTTATGTTTAAGTCCCATGTAATAGATGGCGAGCCTATTGCCATCAACCGGGCACAAATCCAAACTCCGGGCTGCTACTGAGGAATTACACACGGTAAAACCGAATAACACTTTGCCCAAACTGGGTATGGAAACGCAAGACCTCACGATCAGCAGTCGCGGTTGTCACCACTATACCAACGAGGCTTCTATAAATTCTCTGTCTGACTGTTAATTACCTCATCACGAATAAACTACTAACCGATTTTGATGAAACTTGGTAGAGATAGTCTGGAACCCGTAGAAGGACACATCCATATTCTAAGACGTTCCTCCCAAACTTATTCGACTCGACTAAGCCTAAGCCTTTCTTACTACCATCGGTAGTTATAGTGGACATAAACGGACTCGAGATTTTTCCTCAGTCGAGGTATGGAATCATCTGTAAAACTCAAGGTACCTCGGAACCTACCTTAAAGAAGGAAGTGTCAAAGTTCGTATGTAACAATAATGAATTTTGAAGACTCGAATATGCTTACGATAATCCTTACAACTATTTATCGCGGCGTTATTTGCGCGATGCAGATAATTCAAATTATGACATAATGACTCCCCTCAACCTCGACTCATTAGAAGGATCCCTCGGTCGAAGAACCTCAATGTTCACTCGAAATAGCGACTAAGAATACAATTTTCAAGGAGTTTTCAAGGCCGTCCTCGATGCGTTCTGAGTCGAGTAAGTTTTGGAGCAACGTCGTCGAATATGGGAGATAGTCTACCGCGATAAACGATATCCACGCGGGCGGAGCCGTGAGGACAGCTAGTTAATTATATTTATTAATAAAACGAAACGGTAATTTCTCGACGGAATCAGATGGCTGGTTAAAACTTTGTCATGTAACTCACGTAACTGTCCAATTTAACGGGCGACACAGTTAAAATTAACAATGTTTGGGGCAGCAGGTACCTACCGAGTAATCAAAGCCTTTGGGGACATACCGAGGCAATGTATGTAGGTAGATTTATTTTGGGTTCGGTCAATTAACTTTTAGAGCATTTACATAATATTAAGCAATGGTATAAGTGTATTAGGGTATTAGGATATCTAATGGGTAACACAGTAATTAAGAGGAAATGCGGTCGGAATTTAGTCCATACAAACGTATTCCTCAGTTTCCTCCTTGGATAATGTGACTAGAGCAAATATTTTTTACCGTAGGATATATATCTACCACCACTATGTCCCTATGTTTTGTTTTTGTCAATAAATTAATATTTCAAAGAACTATAAACGATTACATTTTACAAAAATCGACCGGTTTTACCACCGTTTTCAAACATCTGGCAAACAAATTTCACGAATATCAAAAATAAAAGAAAAACATACAGACATAACCAAAGTCTTTCTTAAATTATAACAGAAAAAAATATTAAAATCGGTCCAGATTTGAAGAAGGAAACAGGGAAATACGAAAGTACGATTTCACTAATATTGCACAGGAGAAATCAGTCCGAGATGCAGGTGTCTCTTTCGCGCTCAATTGGGAAGGTTTGCGGGAGGGGTGGGACGGAAATAGATCGCAAAAACCTATTCAAATTTATTAATAAAATATAATTAGTGCCAAAGGATTGTATAAATGCCTGATTTTTAGGAAGAGGAAAATGGAGTTAGATACATGGTGTAAACGAAATCATGTAATTCCTAAAAACCTCGTGATGTACTTGCTGACATAGATTAACCCTGAACGGGATAATTTTGGATTCAATAAAAAAATACAATGCCCGCGCGACCAGCAATACCGCGCTATTCACTCGCGGCGCTAAAATGCCTCACGTTAAGAACACATGTTTACTTCTTGTATTTTTTTTATTGAATCCAAAATTATTCCGTTCAGGGTTAATCTATGTCAGCAGTACACCACGAGGTTTGAAGGAATTACATGATTTCGTTTACACCCTGTATATGAATTAGGTAAGTTGGATAACGTACATCGAGATGAATTATGCAAGTTTAAAAAATAGTAATGCTTATTCAATCAAATATCCACTTTAAAAATATATGAAATAAGTTGATTTCAGAACGAACGTTGATTTTTAAAAACAACAAGTAAAATAGGAACTTATTATTAAGGTTTGAATAAACATTTCACTATTGTTTTCAAATTAGCTATATTGAAGTGACGTAAGTTACATTAAGTATTTACCTACAATAATAATATTAAAAAAATAAACGTTAATTTCATTGTACACTGAATACCTGACAGGCGTTTATTATTATAAATAATATATTTTCTGTGTTTTGAGAGATTTTCAACAGTAAAATTATTCAAAGTTACTAATTTCCCAAGCATATGAAAATTAGAAAAAAATACCATAATATAAGTACCACGAATTTACTTAAAGAAGAGGATTAGAAATGGCGGATCAACTATTTGCCTGTCAATCACAGAGAGAGAGAGAGAATAAAACACAAAGATTTAATTCTAGAAGAGCTAAGTAGAAGTGTAAAGGCCCATTTACAAGGAGCAAGTTTCTTGAAGCAAGTCTCATGCTATCTCTGTTTTTGTCGGAGAGAAAGACGAAGATAGCATGAGACTTACTTCAAGAAACTTGCTCCGTGTAAATGACAACCACAGTTTGTTGATGACGGTAAAAAACTTTAAGGTGATTACACATCATCCCTTTGACGAACCGAACATTGAGCACGACGAATAAAAATACTAACTACGAGCGAATTTGTGTAACATTTCATCGAGCAAGGACAAGAGTGCGGGAGAAACTTGTGACGTCGACAGGAGAATGAGAATGCAATATAAAGGAAAGTAATAAGAAAATGCTCACACGTCATAAGCGTTTCGAGCATTCAGAAGAACGTTACATTGCTCATATGAAAATGATTTTTTCGAATTCCTACCATTCACAAAAATATTACATTACAAATAAATTCTCTAAAGGTGTTCACTCATCGGGAGCATACACGGGTAATGTAATAATGCAAGATTTAATTTTGAGCATTACGTTACAATACTGCGCCAGGTCAAACACACTGACTAAGGAGCATTCGCTATTGTAACCCGCTCGAATTGTGAGCATTCGTAACATCGACTTGGGTGTTTTGACAATGTTAGACGAAACGGTCGTGATGCTGTGCGCGGTAATATTAATTGGATATTGTTATTTACGTAAAAAAAAAGCAAAAAAGACGGTATCGGCGTCGCGCATTATATCAAAATCGTAATTGTAATTCTCTGATTTCTGCAATCACTGCTGCAATGTTACAAGTCGTAACATTACATATGTGCGAACTGTAAAGGTGGGTACTGACTGACTGGCGTTACGGGGCGTAATGTTACATTCGCAGCGAGCATTTCGTTACGCCGTGTGCTAAAATCCGTATAAACGTGCTCGTTTCGAACTCTTTGCTCGCCGGTGTTCCAGATTCGTTTCCACTCGCTATAAAACAGGTTCTTCTCTATATTTTTCTATGAAATACAATGTGTTTTCTTTGTCCCACTCCGTCTTTTTAACAAGGAATAAACACTCGTACGAGCCCTTGGAGCGCGCAACGAGCGGCTCGTTGCTCGCTTGTTTCCCCGCACTGACTGCCCGAATGTTCACTTAGTAACATGTTACTTTACGCCCCATAACGCCGATCAGTATCCAGACCCACCCTAATGCTCGCCTGGACGCATTCACTGATGTAATGCTCGAATCTGAACTGGCGAATGTTACCGGTGACCTTTATGGACTCACCTTTACAAGATAATATGGCAATGTAATCTTGTATATTGTTGATCAAAAGGTATTATACAAATAGGGACGGTAGCAAGTCATCGCTTTTCTGCAATACATATAGCTATTCTGACAATACCTATCTATTGCGTCCGATTGATGGACAAAGACCTTTCAGTTATCAGTGGAATGATAAGCAATCTGGTTCATTATTAATGAATGTCATTTGCACGTATGCAATTGTAAGGAAAAATATTGTTTGCATAATTAAACCGTACATTGAATAAATAATAATTACATATCTATACTAATATTATAAAGCTGAAGAGTTTGTTTGTTCGAACGCGCTTATCTCAGGAACTACTGGTTGGAATTGAAAACATATTTTTGTGTTGGATAGTCCATTTATCGAGGAAGGTTATAGGCTATATAACATCACGCTACGATCAATAGGAGCGGAGCATAAATGAAAAATGTTGCATGAACGGGAAAAATGTCCACCCGTGCGAAGCCGGGACGGGCCGCTAGTAATTACATATATCTAACAATGACACACATACATGGGGTATCTTATCTTATACCTTTAAACGAGCAATTCTTGTATACATATAATCTGAATCTCGGAAACGGCTCCAACGATTTTCATGAAATTTAGTATGCAGGGGGTTTCGGGGGCGATAAATCGATCTAGCTAGGATTCCTTTAAAAAAAACGTCGTTTTATCCGTGTTTTTAGGCAATGAAAAACTGCTACAATATCATTAGAATACGAAGGTAAAATTCGCCACCATTGACAAAGTTATAATAGCTCAGGTGGGATTTCGGGTGACCCCGAAACCTGAAAACCCGGATCAAGTCCTGATGATTATTTTTTTCCCTTTTTTTTCAAGTTCCTTCTTTTTCTTTTTACATGCATTTTTTTTTGATTAAAAAAAGTTTATTTACACAATTATCATTTACATTTTAACCTAATATATACAATATAAAACTAAACTACAAACATACAAATCTAAAGTCAAAACTAACTACCTATAGGTATGTATACAAAATTATGAAATACAAATTATTCAAAAATATCTCATAGGAGTCAAAATATTCCTCCTCATCACCGTCAGCTTTTATCTTATTAACTTGCAATGTTTGTATGTATGTATGTATGTTCGGTTGAAATCTTGCAACTGAATTTTGAACCACTTCCTCTTATCTTACGGAGTTGAATTTTAAAATGTTGGTTCATTTCCGATGACAATACATTTTTTTGGTAAGCATGACCTGAATCGACATCCAGGATTAGCTCCAGATAAGGGAACTCTTCAACGCTCAACAGCACAGACACGAAATGTAGTGTACGCATTTTATTATGATAGCCGGTTTTAAGTTTTACCGTGACATGGTTGCTGCACTCAGGGTTGGGTCCTGACTAGGGAACTCCTCAATGGTTAGCAGCACAGACATGAAATGTTGTATACGCGTTCAATTATGAAAGACCGTTCTAAATTTCAACATGATATAGCTACTAAAAAATAAAAAATAAATTTAAAATAAACATTTTTAAAAACATGCTTTTATTTAAATGGTCTAAAAAGAAGAAAATATACTTTAAATTAAATCTATCCCATCAATTTATTACATTATACAACGAATTTATTTAAATATTATAAAAGCTTGTCGCGAGATACTAAATAAACTAGAATACAATAAAAATAAACTAGAATGTAAAGTGTAGTACCTAATTCTAAGAAAAAATGTACCTATGTACTTCATAAAATTGTATGTCTCGCGACAAACTTTTATATTGTTTAAATAAATTAGTTGTATAATGTAATAAATTGATGGAATCGATTTAATTTAAAGTGTATTTTCTTCTTTTTAGACCATTTATTCCCTTTTTTTTTTCTTTCCAAAAAACAAGATTTACCAAAAAAAAACCGAGCTAAGCTCGGTCATCCAGGTACTGAGCCATTATGGAAACATTGGATACCTACATGGTATGAGAACTAGTAGCGTCATCAGCGAGTTGTGGATGTACTGGTAGGTACACCAACTCTATTCTATTAAATTCAAACCTCAGCCGCGGTTGAGCTGCGGTTCGGCTGCGATTTTAAACAATTTAGTTAGTAGAATTAGACCACTTCACAGCTATACGAGAATAGCTCATGTCGTTGTGAAATGATGTTACAGTCATAAGGATAGTAGCGGGGCCAAGCCTAGGGTGTGATGGACGTACTTAAGTATCGTCATGCGTGGCTCTTTTAATGCACCTAGGGAACAGGTATCATACCTTGAAAGTAGTAGGGTTTTTGTTAGTGATGGTATCAAGAGTCTACAAGAGACTGCAGCACCCTTCTTCTTTTCATGTGGTTAGTGACTATGCCGGTTATGCCTAAGAGATGATGGACGGCACGTGAAGCCTAGTCAGAGGCCCATGGGTGGCATAAATTCTGACACCAGGTTAGTCATTAACCACACGAAAAAAAAAGAAACATGATAATACCTCCCTTTCCGAGGGAGGGAATTATTTAGTATTTTTTAAACTTAATCTTCGCAGACAAAGCCACACGCAAAAGCTAACATAAAATAATGGTAATTATATATAATTTATAGCTAGTATATACCATCAGTCTGCGAGTCTGTTAGTCAAGATGGATGTGTTCTGTGTGGTGGTATTACCATATAGGGCTTGTACACAAAACTGCGATGCGACGTCGCATCGTAGAAATATACGAAGCATCGCAAGAACTTACGAATTGATTCGCGTAGGTAATTGATTTTTCCTATAACTTCTTATCAGTAACAGCAGTGCACATATCTTTTTACGCAAATTTATTCTACCTAGTATAAAGTACGTTCAATACGGTTGACGATCGTCGAGGAATTGGTCATCCGAACCTTGGAAGGAAGACGCCTTGCCGCACGAAATCGCAGCGCAGCAATTTGCGTCGCAGTTTTCTGCGTTGCGAATTCGCATCGCACCGATTCGCAGTTTTGTGTACAAGCCCATAGTTGGTGGTACTTTGCATGCGAAGCTGTTCTTAATTGGTACTTGATGGTATTTTGTTTGCAAGGCTATGGCTAGAAGTGTGATTTTTCGAAGTACCAAAAAAGCTTTTGCTCAGGCGCGAATACCATGAAAGATAATGTGTGATAATTTCAGAATAAAGTACAGGGTGCTACTTTTAAAGTATTGGATCGATTATTTAAAATATTAAATATACGCTGTTTAAATTATACTTCATAGTCACAGCGTAAAGAGTAAAGAAAGCAAAAGTGTAACACACCGGGAAATACTTTCACGCTTCAAGGAATTAATGCAATGAGAAATATTTTGCATTTTCAGCTGGCCAATTCTACAAATAAAATTGTTGGTAGGTAAATACCAAATGAACCACAACCGTCAGTCAGTTTTATCATCATCATTTTGACAGATATAAAGTCGGTCAAAATGTTTGGCTTTGTTGTTATTGTCAAACATTTTAATAGTTTTTCGGCACGGTTCGGTTGCGATTGATCAATGTTACTGTTAGTAGAATTGGTACCTTGGTATTCTGCTTAGCGAAATTTTAAGGGTGTCAACTAATGATGATAATATTATCTTTTACTAGCGGCCCGTCCCGGCTTCGCACGGGTGGATATTTTTCCCGTTTTTGTAACATTTTTCATTTATACTCCACTCCTATTGGTCGTAGCGTGATGTTATATAGCCTATAACCTTCCTCGATACATTTATCCTAAACTACTATTCAACATAAAAATATTTTTTTAATTCCAACCTTTAGTTCCTGAGATTAGCGCGTTCAAACAAACAAACAAACTCTTCAGTTTTATATTAGTAGGTATAGATTTTGTCGGTCGAGAAAATCGATCGATGATGTTGATGCATTTAATCTGGCAACAAAATTAAGTTAATTTGTATTGTCGACAAGTTACAATATCCATCCACAAAATTGAGCAATTTTGTAGTCTGTAACCACCTATTTATTGTATATTAATTATATCAAAATATTATTTAGAAGTTTATTAATATTCTAAACTACAGAGTTAATACTTAATAATTTCATTTTATAGGAACGCTAAACATAAAAATTTATACGTGACATTTAGAACATATTTTAATATTTATAACATTCTAAATGGCACAATTTTGTGCAATTTAAGAACTCAAATGTTTTAGACAATGTCATTGGTAAAAATATTTCACACACAAGTGTTTATGTCTTTTTAATTAATATTAACCTTTTCACCGCCACGGATTTCAACAGAAGTTCCAGATTTTCGTGCTTCCAGCGCCACAACTTCAATCAATCAATACCTATCTTTATTGTGGATCATAGGTATGTACATAATACAGGTCTTAAATAATTAAATTGAGCTCAGCTATGTCCTGCCTATAAGTACAATAGTCACTTACATGAAAGTTAAATGAAATACATTAAAAATACATTATTAAATTAAAGTTACAAATTATTTAAAATTTCACACAGAATTTATAGGGAAAAAATAAACACAAGTAGGTACACATTAGTGGCCCACTGAACGCATCATGACTGAGGGAGACTGTATTGGTGCAGTGATCTGCCTGATAGGAAGTCTTTTATAGAGTAGTAGCATTTGTTTACTAACAGGTTATGGAGATTCTTCTTAAATTTTGTTATTTCTGCAATTATACTAGTAGGCCCCGGGATATTATTGAAGATACGTGAAGCTGTACAAAATATACTCTCATACATTAAATGAGTCATTAGAAGCTCTTCATTTTAACTATGTTATAAAAATAAGTTTACTGTATTTAACAGGTCATCAGCTCACTGTTTACTATATATTTCGTTATACATCTGTAGCTTGGCGCTGGCGAGGCATCGCGGTCTGTGTACGTTGGCGGTGAAAAGGTTAACTACATAAAATAACATCACGCCTGTATTCCCCGAAGAGTTGAGCAGAAGTGTACAGTAACACCCTCATTTCGCCGTGATGTTTAGGTCCCATGTAATAGGGGACGAGCCTATTGCCATCAATTGGGCACAAAACCAGACTCCGGGCTGCTACTGAGGAATTTTACACGGAAAAACCTAATAACACTGCTCGACCCGGGGATCGAACCTAGGACCTCACGATCAGCAGTTGCGCTTGCCACCACTAGACTAACGAGGCAGTTGAATATTAATAAGTACAGATAACCAATTTGACCTCTTTCGTTTGTTGTACTTTGGTATAAATTTGGGTAAGTACGTATGGTTAATTTCATTTCACATAATTCATAGGTATAATATTTATAAGTGACTAGCGGCCCGTCCCGGCTTCGCATGGGCGGACATTTTTCCCGTTTTTGCAACATTTTTTCATTTATGCTCCGCTCCTAATGATCGTAGCGTGATGTTATATAGCCTAGGTATAACCTTCCTCGATAAATGGACTATCCATTATAAAAATATTTTTTCAATTCCAACCAGTAGTTCCTGAGATTAGCGCGTTCAAACAAACAAATTCTTCAGCTTTATAATATTAGTATAGATAACATAGTGTTTTGCTAACTTTGACGTTACATTTGTTATCAGTATTATTTTGTGATGTAGTTAATTATTTTGATTACATTACCGAAGTTTAGAATACAGGCATACCATCGTCAAAATTACAATTATTAGTAATCTTCAATTATATTACTTCTATTAAGGGCTGGAATGAAAATATATAATACTTGTGAAGATAGTAACTGCCTCGTTGGTCTAGTGGTGGCAAACGCGACTGCTGATCGTGAGGTCCTTTTTTTATCGTTGGAAAATCCTCATGGATGTCCATCGACCGGAGAAGGCGAGGGGGTCTGCCGGGCTCTTACCGGCTAAAACCAACGGTGTTCCTCCTCCTGACCGTTCGGCCGGTGTCGCGGGATTCGTAATACATGCACCGAAACTCCGGCAGGTCCCGGTCCGCCAACCCTCGGCGGACCTCTCCTCTGTGGGGATCGTGAGTTCCTGGTTTCAATCCCCAGATCGGGCAGTATTATCGGACTTTTCTATGTGGAATTCCTCAGTAGCTACCCGGAGTTTGGATTTGTGCCCGGATGATGGCAATAGGCTCGCCCCCTATTATATGGGACTTAAACATAACAGCGAAATTAGGGTGTTACTATACACCTCTGCCTAACCCTTCGGGGAATACAGTAGTGATGTTATGTAGGTGAAGATAGTTCTTCTGTCGTAATAAAATTCCCAAAAAACTATTTACTTATCGTTTTTAGCAAAAAGTTTTCTACAGGATACAAAAAAAACGCAGCGCATGTAATCATACCAAACCTACCGTGATATTATTTTCTAAAATTCGGAGGATACAGGGTGTAAACGAAATCATGTAATTCCTTCAAACCTCGTGATGTACTGCTGACATAGAATTAACCCGGAAGGGGAAACTATTGGATTCAATATAAAAAGAAAAAACATTGGTTGTCTGTAAAGTCGGTTTACGGACGATAGTTTAACGTGACAACGTCATAACAAAATGTCGTGCCTCTCTATCGCTTGTTTCGCGGTCTCGCTCGCACGTTCGCCTCAGACGGAACGTGACAATGAGTCACGCTTTTTCGTGCATGCTGCCGGCGTTCATCGTTTTATTAGACGTTGTTTCTTAACGTGAAGCATTTTAGCGCCTCGAGTCAAACGACCGCGCGGCGAGCGATAGCCGTGCAATTCGCTCGGGACGCTAAAATGCCTCCCGTTAAGAACACATGTTTACTTCTTATAATAATATTTTTTATTGAATCCAAATTTATCCCGTGCAGGGTTAATCTATGTCAACAGTACATCACGAGGTTTGAAGGAATTACATGATTTCGTTTACACCCTGTATAGGTGTTTGAATCAATTGTTAGTTTTGTTTACCTACATGGGCAGTTACATCAGAGTCTAAAACAATAGAATAATGAAGCAATAACCTATAAGCCGGTTTCATTCATTCTATAACAGACATCTCACCCGTACACAGCCGGATATCGGAAACACGAAATATCATTGATTTATATGAGCTCACCACAAACGTCCGGATTTTGGACGTCGGTGCGAAATTCCGGAAAGAATGGGACCAGTTACAAAACTGATTGACTTTGTTAGGTGTCAATGGTTAAAGCAAATTCGGTTCTTTGACAAGATTTTTGGTTGCAAATATGTTGGATAGTAGCTGTGTCCTCACGGCTCCGCACGCGTAAGAAGTTTTATTCCAGTAATAAAATATATAGCCTATGTTACTCAGTGATAATGTAGTTTTCTAACGGTAAAAGAATTTTTGAAAACGGTCCAGTAGTTTTTAAGTTTATTTGTTACATACAAAAATAAAAATCTTTCCTCTTTATAATAACATTAGTATAGATTGACACCAAATATTAAAATAATTTTCGCGAAACAATGAATGGTTATAAATACCTATTCGCTTCAGCTCTGTTTTATAACTTTTTTTATTCAGACATCAATACTTACATGTATAATTATTATTATCAGCCAATTACTGTCCCACAGTTGGGAACGGGCCTCTTCTTAAAAATAAGCGTTCAATCGCTAGGTTATCACTGCTTGTAAGTACTAAGTTCTAACACTTACGTGTAAGTAAACAAAATTAAGTAATCCAAACAAATACTTACTTGAATCAAAAACCTTGAACCACGACACTAAAATTCAAAATTAAACCAACACGCAGCAATAACGAAACGTAATCTATCAGCTTTCAATTACAGAAGAGAAAATCCATTAAATAATTTTACGCGGTTATTTACTACGGAAAGCGCGGGAATGCGCGCGCACGTGTCCGCGGGTTGCTTACACGGTCGCTTGGCGAAGACTAACGCATCGTCCATACTGCCTCTTGCAGAGTTTACAAATTGAAACTGATTGGAAAACTCGAGGGAAATGCTCGCTCGCTAACAACAAGATTGAAAGCTATTATATTTGTTATTACGCTTAAACTATTTTGATCGAGTTGTTTGGCCTGTAGTTTTGTTGTTACTATTGTTTTTTTCCCTCAAGCCATTTATCGACGCTCGGCAGTGAAAACCTCGTAAATTAAAATTTCTTCAAGAGTTTCATTTGTTCTTTCGATTAATATACTCGTCATAAACGTACTAGTTCAAAAAACTTTCAATTCAAATACTTCTAAGCTATCTATGACGTGCGATGACAAACTTGTATTAACATTTTTTTTACAGGAGACAGTTATTTCTATCTCTTTGAAAAAAATGTATTTTACACATACGTGGTTTTCACTGCCGACCGACGATATCGTCACTGGGCAGAGAAAACCTCGTAAATCACAAATTCATTTTTATTTTTGTTATTCATTTGTTGGGTAAAAAAACCTTGTAATGCATATTTAGAACGAACGTGCACAGTCTAAGATGAAATAGATTGATGAATAGATAATAAAACAGAAGAACCTTACATCTACACTTCATATTTTTTTTAACAGGCAGTCATTAGCTCCTCCTGTAAAATTACGTTCATTGCAATTACGAGGTTTTCACTGCACAGCGACGATATGGAAGAGTCTACTATGCAAAGCCATGAGGTTTTTACTACATTATTGGTAAAGATACAAGAGCCTGTCTGCTGCTGTCTACTGCCTTGTTGGTCTAGTGGTCGCAAGCGCGACTGCTGAGCATGGGGTCCTGGGTTCAATCCCCAGGTCGAGTAGTGTTATTGAGTTTTTCCATTAGAAATTTCTCAGTAGCAGCTCGAAGTCTGTATTTGTGTCCGGTTAATGGCAATAGGCTCGCCCCCTATTACATGGGACTTAAACATAACTAGCGAAATAAGGGTGTTACTATACACCTCTGCCCAACCCTTCGAGGAATATAGGCGTGATGTTATGTATACAAGAGTCTCAATTTCAACCGATAACGCTCTGTTAATTATTGGAAACAGGCATAAATCGATAAAAGCCAATAAAATAGATGTGACAGTACCCAGCACATCAGATCGATTTTTGACGACCGCACGTGTCAATCGAACAATAATCGAAGAAGTTTGTTGACATACAAACAAACAACAAAGAATCTCTCCTTCAGATAGTCTTACTAGAAAGTGGAAACATGTGTAACCTTGATCTTAGCCTTAGAAACATTTTCTGTGGAACTGAATTTTAAATTTTCAATAACTGTGTTATTTATAACATAATTAGCCCATTACAGTCCCACTGCTGGGCACGGGCCTCTTCTCAGAATGAGAAGGGTTTAGACCTTAGTCCACCACGCTGGCCTAGTGCGGGTTGGCAGACTACACACAACATCGATAACTTTATGGAGCCCTCTGAGGTGTGCAGGTTTCGTCACGATGTTTTTCCTTCACCGTTAACACAAATGATAATCACATTCTGATCCGCACATGAGTTCGAAAAGTCAGAGGTACTGGCCGGGATCGAACTCAGACCCTCATGCATGGAAGGCAAGCGTTCAACCGCTAGGCTATCACTGCTTACTGTGTTACTTATAATTAGGGTTGCCATCCGTCCGGGTTTCCCCGGATTTGTCCTAGTTTAGAGGGCATCCGGGGAGCGTCCGGGCGGAGCTTCATTTGTAGTCCGGGTTTAAAAATTTAGTCTTGGGCCGCCCGCGACACATTTGTGTGTCGTGTTTTTTATTACATTGACTATGTTTAAAAATACCTGTTGACATGTCCGGGTTCTGGGCTCTAAAATCCGGGGATTTCACGCGTCTCGTCCTGGTTGCTAAATTTTAGAGATGGCAACCCTACTTATAATGGAACAATATTTGCTTGAACTTGGACGAAGCTATGGCACAATAACTGACAGTTTGGCTACGATTTTACTATTTGCTCTTTTCATAAACAGTGCCGGTAATGTTCGTAATGTGAGACATAAAGTTTCCGCTAAATCCTTGTTTATTAGTCGTTAAATGGCAAAGTAGGTGCTTCAGTCAGGTACTTCGTGTGTAGTGACGTAATCGAAAAAATCCTGGTCGATTATGAAATGAACGTAAATACTTATTTTGTTAGATAAAAACATTTTAACAAAAATAAAACCGACTTTGAAAAAAAGATGAAAAGAATAAAATTATTACCATATTATAAAATTAACAGTTTCAGAAGTCGGTGCTAATGCACGCTGAACCAAATTGAAGGCACCGACTTCTGAAACTGTTAATTTTATAATATGGTAATTATTTTATTCTTTACATCTTTTTTTTAAGTCTGTTTTATTTTTGTTACAAATGATTTTTCGTTTTAGTGGCCTTAATTAAAACATGGTTGGACCTACTAAAGACGCTGCTCATAACATAATCACATCATCACAATATGCGTACCTACTGTTCGTCATTGAGAATTTCCATTGTCTATCTGTCTATCTCCGAAGTTCTTCATCAGATCTTCACCAAATTTAAATGTGACCAATCTGGAAGAGTACCCTTTCAAATAAAAAAAATCAATACCTAAATCGGTTTATAAATGACGGAGTTATGAGGTAACAAACATTTTAAAAAAACGTAAAAAAAAATACAACCGAATTGAGAACCTCTTTTTTTGGAAGTCGGTTAAAAATATCAGAAGAAGCAAGCAAATACAAATGTAGAATCAGAATTTAAGTTCTGCGTACGAGTACCATTACCTACGTTACTTGCTATAGCCTAATGGCGTGACTGTCGAACTGCCACGTCATAGGTCTCGAGTTCAAACCCAAGGCACACACCTCTGACTTTTCGGATTCATGCACGTATTGTATAATTATCACTAGCTTAAAAACGGTGAAGGAAAACATCGTGAGGTAACCAGCATGTCTGAGAGATATTTTTCGACGGCATGTGAAGCCAAGTCAGAGGCCCATGGGCGGCATAAACTCTGACTCCAGGTTAGTCACTAACCATACGAAAAGATGAAGACGTTACTTGTTTGAGGTTTTATTCATTCATTTCATGAAACATTTGACTTTTTCTACTTACATGATAAAAATCTGATAGCTCAGCTAATATAAACCAATACGTTTATACAGGGTTAGTTGGAAAGGGGGTACTAAGCCGAAAGGGTGTTAAAGTACCCATAATAATGGATAACTTTTGTTCTACAACTTTCTCCAAAAGCTATTAGTTTAAGAGAAATAGCTGTTCAAAGATTTCATAAAAAATACGCTAAATTCTATCTCAGCTATGATCAGCCGTTTACTTTTCAGGTCATATTTGCGGTCAAGGATTAGAAGCTCCATTTTTGAATTCGTAACTAAGGCAGGGATGAAGAATTAAAAAAAAAACTAGAATAAAAAAAAACAATTTGCATGGATTTGCTTTTTATCGAATTTTTAAATTTTAAACTTTCTTCAAAACAATCAGTGATACATTAAGTGGCCAGCGGCTTAGTATCCCCTTTCCGACTAACCTTGTATATTATACACGTAAACCTTCCCCGAGAAACAAGCTATCTAAACTTGAACACCGGAACAATATCCGTTCAGTAGTTACGGAGAAAATCGCGCAAAGACTGACAGACAGATATGGCGAAGGACCTCATTTTTATAATATTTTAATAGGGATTATAATAACAACAGGGAAGGGGGGCTCGTGGCTAAATAACAACCGCGCCGATCGTACGATTTGCGAGGTTAAGCTGCGCTTGCCGCGGTCAGTCCGTGGATGCGTGACCATTTGTTACACATCGAGACCCCTCCGTGCCTCGGAGAGCACGTTAAGCCGTCGGTCCCGGGTGTCATACGAATACCTATAACAGTCGTTACGGGTAGTCAGAAGCCCGAAAGTCTAACAAACGGTTTAACCTTAGGATATCGGCATTGCCCAGTTACTGGGTTGCGGAGGTCTGATGGCAGTCGCTCCGTGTAAAATACTGGTATTCAGCCGCAGCTAGTTAGACTGGAAGCTGACCCCAAGATAATTGGGAAAAGGCTAAGAGGAAGAATAGCAACAGGGAGGTGTGAATTAAAATAAACTTAGGTTTACTTTCAGAATCGGTTATTTAGCATAACATTACGACGTACAGACATCCAACTTATTGTTTAGAGAATTCTTCTTCTTATACGAGAATAGAGCAAACAATTATTCTTTTAAAAATTAGTTAAAGATCATTTCTTCTCTCAACACGTTTCTAATTCCTCATAAAGTAGTACCTCATCATCAATCTACCTTGTTTTCCCTATCACATAATTATATATCATATATATATATATTATTACAATATTTATAAATGTATATATATACCTATATGTAAGTATTATGTCTATGTATGGTGTGTAGTATATATTTTGCAGCAGTACACCATGGACTACCCCCTCTATCTTATTCATTGACTTCCTGTTCATCCAAAGGTTGTTTGGTAGATATCGCTATCAGCGATAAGACCGCCATTGTACCCTTTAATGTTTGTTATTGTATAAGAGCTGCTCGTCTGTGGAATGCTTTGCCACTTAATGCGAGACGTGCACAATCACTGCCAGTTTTTAAAAAGTCAGTGAAGGAGCATTACATGTCGCTTTAATCTGCTATTTATTTTATTCCTCTCCTCCGTTCTTATACATATATTTATTAGTTTATTATTATATTATTTATGTTTTCTTTTCATATTTATGTAATTATTTCGCCATGTATTTTATATTATTAAATTTAAGTAATATTATGTAGGTACGTAGTGTACTTGTACACCTAGATTGCTCGATTTTCTCTTTCCATTCTCCCAGTCCATCCAAAGGTTGTCTGGAAGAGATCGCCTTGCGCGATAAGACCGCCCATTGTGCATTTTTGTATTTAAATAGTTTTTTGTGTTATATTAACCTGGTGTACAATAAAGAGTATATAAATAAATAATAAATAAGAGCTGTGTTACAATTTTGGTGTACAATAAAGTATATTCTATTCTAGAGCAGTAAAAGATACGAGCAGTGATACCCTTTTTTATATCGTTGGAAAATCCTCATGGATGTCCTTCACCCGGGGAAGGCGAGGGGGTCTGCCGGACTCTTACCGGCTAAAAACCAACGGTGTTCCTCCTCCTGACCGTTCAGCCGGGGTCACGGGATTCGCAAAAGCATGCACCGCAACCCCGGAAGCAGTGATAGCCTAGCGGTTGACCGCTTGCCTTCCATGCAGGAGCGTCTGAGTTCGATCCCGGCCCGTACCTCTGACTTTTCGAATTTATGTGTGGATCAGAATTTGTTTATCACTTGCGTTAACGGTGAAGGAAAAACATCGTGAGGAAACCGGCACACCTGAGGGTTCCATAATGTTCTCGATGGTGTATGTAGCCTGCCAACCCGCACCAGGCCAGCGTGGTGGACTAAGGCCTAAACCCTTCTCATTGTGAGTAGAGGCCCGTGCCCAAGAGTGGGACAGTAATGGGCTAATGATGACTAGCCAGTCAGCGAGGTTGATAGCAGGGCTGGCTGCCCAGGGTGCGCCGGTCGCCTACTTAAGCATCGTAACTCATGGAGGCTCTTTAGACAATAAATAATATAGGCACTTTTGTAGGTAATGGTTACAAATTTGTATAGGTTTTAAACCAGGCAATTTGCCGTGACATGGAAATTGAATGGTCCATTTAGTAATAAAGAAACAACAGGCAGTTGATGTTTGCATCAATTGCGCTCAGGTTTAGGTCAATTTTAAAGCGTAATGGGTGCAATTCTATAAAGTATTGCCGACTCTACAATTCCACAACAACAGAAAAATTTACCGCCTAAGGCACAGACGTACAGTCGGCAACAAAAGCATGTTAACACTTCAGTTTTTTAAATCATAACTGAACACAATAATATTCAAATTTAATCGGAACACATGTAACAATAAAATAACACAAACTCTTGACTATTATATGGAATTCTGAAAAAAAGTATATCGAATAATTTTGTGTTGTTTAGATGTTATGTTAAAAGTAACAGTGTTAACCAACTTTCGTTGTTGACCGTACCACCACAACGGCAAACATGTGAGCGAACACGAATAATTATGATTGTATGAAAACGCGTTCAGTTCTAAAAGAAAACATTTTGTAGTCGACGCGATCGACTGTTTTTCATACATATTTGTGCTAGCTAACATTTTAGTGGTAGATCTAAAATAGAGCCTTACGCAAATTTTCATTTATTTCGATTCCATCAATGAACGTGTTGACAGCAGTGCTAGTCTAGTGGTGTCAGACTGTCAAGTCATAGGTCTCGAGTTCGAACCCAAGGCACGCACCTCTGACTTTCGGATTCAAGTGCGTATTGTATAATTAAACGGTGAAGGGAAACATCGTGAGGAAACCGGCATGCCTGAGAGATATTTCTCGACGGCATGTGAAGCCAAGTCAGAGACCCATGGACGACATAAACTCTGACACCAGGTTAGTCAGTAACCACACGAAAAGAAGAAGAATCAAATGTGTTGCGTGTGATCTTTGGTGATTTTTGTAAGAAATGAGGACCCGGCTTAAAAGTTGATCCGCACATAAATTCGAAAATTCAGAGTTGCGGGCTGGGATGGAACTCAGACCGTCCTACACGGAAGACAAGCATTTAACCGCTAAGCTTTCACTGCTTCCAAAGAGTTAAGCATATTATGTACAAAATGAACAAAAACTTGTTTGAGCAGAGTTTTAGAAGTGTATATGATTTCTAGATAACTTGCTAGCGTTTGCAAAATCGTGCAACAACTGAGTCAAGCGGAGGAAGTGAAGCAACTTTGGAACACTTTGCGAAGAAAATAACGGCTATTTGAGAAGAAAATAACAGATATTCTGTTAAGAACGAGAAAACTAGAAATATATTTAGTAATGATAATTACATACATACATAAACTCACGCGTTTTTCTCATGGGGGTAGGCAGAAACGCCACATGGTACGACCCTTACATACCCCTTTCGCTTCATCCACATTCTTACATCTTGTTATACACGCACGCCGGTTGAGAGTACTACGCACCTGACTTTTGTGAACATCACCAATAACATCGATGTATGTCCTTCTAGGACGTCCTCTACCGGCGTTTCCATTGACAATTAATGTAATGATAATTATACAAGAAAATAATGAAGTTAATGATAAATAAGTGCTATTGCATACTAATTATTGTAACTGCCTCGTTGATCTAGTGGTGGCAAGCGCAATTGGTGATCGTGAGGTCCTGGTTTCGATCCTCAGGTCGGGCAAAGTGTTATTGGGTTTTTCGTGTGGAATTCCTCCGTAGCAGCCCGGAGTTTGCATTTGTGCCCGGTTGATGGCACATAGATGTTAAACATAACGGCGAAATGAGGGTGTCACTATACACCTCTGCTCAACCCTTCGAGGAATACAGGCGTGATGTTATTGTTGTTATAGTAATGTATAATTAGGAAGGTCAGTATTGCGTTTTGTTACGATGAAGCGTAACTATTGGACGTGCGTAAAACACTTTTCAATCCGGAAGAATATTAATTTAGTTTATGGTAATCGAGATTTTAAACTGTTTTAATTCGCTTCACTTCGTATATTTATTTGTTTAATTCAAACCTTGCGACATATTTTCAACTACCTGCATAAATTATGCAGACATGAGCAGTTTTACTGCCATGTATATGATTTTCGGATAGTAGGTATTAATTTCTAATAGAGGCCCGTGGCTAATTATCAACGGCGAGGATAAGCTGCTCTTGGCGCGGTCAGTCTGTTGATGGGTGACCGTTCGTTACACATCGAGACCCTTGCGTGTCGGAGTACACGTTAAACAATCGGTCCCGGGTGTGATACGAATACCTATGATAGTCGACACGGGAAGTCAGAACCCCGAAAGTCTGACAACCAGTCTAATCTGAGGATATCGGCATTGCCCAGTAACTGGGTTGCGGAGGTCTGATAGCAGTCGCTCCGTGTAGAATACTGTTATTCGGCCGCATCTGGTTAGACTGGAAGCTGACCCCAACTGTTGGGAAAAGGCTAGGCAGAACATTAACTTCTAATACCATTGATTGAATAATATCATATCGTCAGTGGAAAGGTAAAAAGACTAAAGCGCCAATATACCTACTTTACAGGAGATATACCTACTTTAGAATATACATATTAAATATATAATTAAACTATCTATTTAATATGTATACTCTAAGAAAAATAACAATGTTTATTTTCTTAAAATAATACTTTGAATCTCTCTCCTGTAAAGTAGGTATATTGGCGCTTTAGTATTTTTACCTTTTCACTGACGATATCCAATTCTGACAAACCATATTCCCACCCATTATTTTATAAACACAATCACAAAAGTTCACAGACCCTATTGTCCCCTTTCTCCCCTTCGCTATAAACTGTGCAATGATAAGATTTAGCACGTCTCAGTCTAGGCGTGGGGTCAGTAAATTCACGAGTGCAACGGACCAAGGCGGGCTGGGGTAACGTCCTATTTGCACCTGGAGCCCAGACCGTGTGGCGTGGATGGTGGAATGGCCAAACAGAAAAATAAACAATCTAATAAAATCCCTGACATTTGCTTGACATTCAAGACTTTTGGACGAAGTGAATACTATTTTTTATTCTGTGCTTTTGGGAATTTAGATATTATAACGGGTAGGTACCTACTTCAGTTTGCAATAATGAATACAAGATGTTTACGAGTTAATGTGAGAATGAAACGAGTATTTTTTTATAGTCCGCGCGGAACTAGTTGGCCGCGCCTTAGGTATGTGAGCGGCAGGAGGGGGGTGGGAAACAATAGACGCTCTCTGTCAGTTTGCTTTGTCTTGTCTACCGCGCACACCCCCCTCCTGCCGCTCACATACCTAAGGCGCGGCCAACGAGTTCCGCGCTGACTATAATAGATTTTCTTCAATACTCTTATTTTCTTAATTGCCTTCTATTAACGTCCGCCACATCATTTTAACCGCCATTTTGGTCGTCGAAAGCCTATTTTTTGGGTCACCTCCTGATACTTCTGGAAGAATAATTTGTGTAACTCACAAACAAAGGTACCTAGTTAAATAGTAAAAAAATCTATGTAGAACCTTAAGTATTATTATTTTACTAGCGACCCGCCCTGGCTTCGCACGGGTGCGATGTAAATACTAATGTGGGGCATATAAACCTTCCTCTTGAATCACTCTATCTATTGCTGAAAGCTGCATTAAAATCCATTGCGTAGTTTAAAAGATCTAAGCACACAGACAGCGGGAGCGACTTTGTTTTATACTATGTAAAGAATCGAAAATGCAATAAGCCGAACTGACCGATCAGTAAAAATAACTAAATAGAAGAATTAGTGTGTTATTGAGTCTATAACCGTCTTGTAATATAGACAAAGCCCTCAGGTAACTTTCGATTCGAACTTCACAGCCTGCGAGAAATTCTATACATAGGTAGATACTATAGATACAGCATTTTGCCCTCAATTCAGTTTGCCGTACTGTTCTGAACTAAAATGTAAATGTCGGAGTTCATAGAGATTATGTCGGAACTGATATCAGGAGTAAAGCCCGTAGGAATGTGATAGATTTTATTTGTATAGGTGCTCTTAGGGTGAGCGCACACCGACGGAGTCGCGGCGGAGAGCAGTTCACTGGGCGCGTGTAGACTCCCAGTATGATTTTATTTTGTTTGTTTCGCTATTTCAATTACAGTCGTATGTAGAAGCAGATAAAGTTGCATTCCAATTGTTACTTAATTAGTCGCTTCGCCGCCACTGTCGATGTGAGCTAACCCATACACTTAAGTTGTAATAAAATGTAATACAGGGTTGGGGCATTCTTCGAAAAATATTAACAAAAATTGAGAACGTCATTAGCATCATGCCAAAGTTAAGAATGCAGATGTTTAGAAACTATACCGCTGCCGTCAAGCAATAAGACAAGAATTAAAACAATCTGACAATACCATAACGTTAACAACCTGGGAGAAGAATGATTTGTTAAAATAATGTTAAAAAAATTCGAATATTCACCCGGTTACTGCAATTAACTGGCGAAATAATACTCGATGAATACATACTTTTTGCTTAACTGTCTTATCACTTTTCTATAATAAATTAGATCTTCAACTTGCCAAAATTCGTTGCAACAATTGACTAAGGGATGATTTCCACCAAACGGCTCGCATCGCATCGGATCGGAAAGGATACGAACGGATGCGGCGACAGCCGAACGCGTCCGTCAGGATGTCAACGCATATGATCGGCTCCGTACAGTCGCTTGCGAACGTATCCGTTTCTGCGCCTAGTCAAATAGTTTCATTCCTACCGTGTTGACAGCCGAAAGGATCCGATTGGATACGACGGCAAGCGAACGAAGGCGATCGCGCGTCGCAGAATACTTTCAGCTACGATCGCGTGTCGCGAAAGACGCCCGCGGTCAAGCTGCTGTGCGCGACTTTAAATACTGTGTACACGATTTAATATTGTTTAAAGATTGTAAAATCCATTCCGATCCGATGCGATGCGAGCCATTTGGTGGAAATCATCCTTAAATCTAAATACAGATTACGTCACATGGATATTTTAGAGATTATAGACAATAAGGGGTCAGCAGCCCGGCTAACGAACAGTTTGCGGGTCGGCGCTGAAATTGGTAATTAACATCGTATTACAGTGCCTAGTGCACTCTACATTACATAAGTGAGCTGAAGTTATACCTATGCCTATGTGGGTAGGTGTATGTGAAATTTTACTAAATTAGAAGCAAAGCTATACGTAAAGGCTCTTGGCCCGAAAGTGATCGACGCGTCTTGAGGGTCCTTTATCTATATGATCGGGGGGCCCCTATGTTGGGGGCCTCAGGTCGTACCCCGGTGGTAGCTGCGGCCCTAATTAGAATTCTAGACTAGATACCTAATATAATAAACGATGGATGTAAACATACTTAGGCCCGATTTTATCAACGTCGGATAGTGTTTTTCCAAGTACCTAATAAGTTTTAACAGCTTTTGTATAGAAATTCTGTCAAAACGTCTAACTTATTCCTTGGATAAACTCTATCCGACATTGGTTAAATCGGGCCTTAGTAGTATTTAATTTGGGGTGCGTGAAAAGAGCCTCCAAGAGTGACGATACTTAAATACGTCCGGTGCACTCTGGGCAGCTAGCCCCGCTACCAACCACCACGGCACCACCACCAACACGGCATGAGTTATTCTTATACTCCTCGTGCCGACATGAGAGAAATTGTAGGTACCTAACTGGGATTTTAAATGCCACCTCCAGACCAGCTACTCACCACTAAAAATCCACGCTATTAAACATGTCCTGAACAAGTAGCAAGTACTGCCCAAATATCCTTTTATGCAACCTTAGTTCTAAGTTGCGTAAACAAAATTACCAAAATGTACAATGTTTCGCTAGCTAAGTAATTTATGCATGTACTAAATTAGTTCGGTAATTGCCGTTTACACAAGCAGCGAGTTAAGTTGGTGTGACGCGAGGAGGGAGTACTTCCTACTTAACTCGCCGAAAAGTAGGATAGCAGTCTACTTATTACTAAACTTTGGCAAAATGAACTTTATAGATAACTAGCGACCCGCCCCGGCTTTGCACAGGTGCAATGTAGATACTAATGTGTGGCATATAAACCTTCTTCTTGAATCACTCTATCTATTGCTTAAAACTGATTAAAATGCGTTGCGTAGTTTAAAAGATCTGAGCGTACAGACAGCGGGAGCGACTTTGTGTTATATGTTTTATCTTTAGCTATGAATGTATGAAAGCATAGATATAAAGTTTGAAGCTAAAACTGTACAACTTCAACTTCATAGTTTTAATGGGCAACTTTTAGAGCTCTGTATGTTGGTACAAACCTTCTAGGCAACACTAGAAACTTTGGCTTGGATTAGATTGTAAAGGGGAGAGAAAATAGGTGAAATGTTACTCTTTTTTTACTGGAGGCCCAAATATTTATGATTGTTCAAAGGCATAGCATTAATACACATTGAAATAAATAAGATAACAATACAACTAAAGAGGTTCTTGTTAGGCAGATGTATCAAGCGCTTGATTCAGAAGGCAGTACTCCTGGACACTGTATATTGTTAGGTTACTCTCTCTGGAGTCCTGACCACCAGTAGCTTAGCTAGAAGAGGGCTAGCATTATTAAAAAAAAATGAAAAAGGCTATCTATTTAAAAATGTAAAATTATTTGATAAGGAAATGAATATGCATTCTATATTTCATCAAACTCAAACTATTTATTTACACACTAAGGTAAAATCATCAATCATCCTTGGTGTATATAATTTTACTATTATAATTAATATGCAGGCACTGCTACTTAGTAATAATGCACTGCTTCTTTACCAAGTCTGTTCCTAGCCTCACCCATCCTTTTTATTTTTGTTCTATTCTTTTTTTATTTCACTTGACAGATAGAGCTATTGCTGGGGAGTTGGTAGTGCTGTTTTTCTCACCAACTTTAACACTAGGAAGCGGTGAAGGCAGACATTTTTGGGGGCTGGCTATGAAAATAAAATTATTAAAACAAAGCAACTTTTGCAGTAATTTAAGTCTGTCAAGTAAGGCAGGACCTACCTATAATACAAATAATAGGTATGTATAAATAAATAATAAAAACAAAAAGAACTTACTATAATTAAGCATTTCTCCTCAGCCATTTTTGTACTTCCTGATTATGTCCTGTGTGTATAAAAAAAAGAAAAATAAAGTAGGTAAACATAAACAACAAAAAAAAAGGAAAAATTAAAAAAGAAATGTATCTGTTTACCTTCGAATTTAATATTATTAAGTGTCTAATTATCGTTTCTACTAACCTTACAGATTTTCCAGGATATTATTGCACTTCCAGTTCCTGTAAATCATCAAATGATTTTGAAAAACATTGAAAACATAACAATATCACTTTACGTAGGTGCGACGTTGTACATTATTGCGTGTTTCTTACTTTGTCCGTCACCAACATTGCTAGTTAGCTACCGGAATACTCGCACTATATCTCGGCACATTTTTAACACATATTTTGAACTAAAAACCATTTTCTTCAGCTACACAATATTCCCGCAGATTTTATTGAGCCCATCAATCAATCTTATAATAACGCTCCGTTCTAGAATGTTTTCATTTTGCATTTTGTTGTAACATTTTATTGACTTTCGTGATTCGTATTAAATGTCAACCATCATTTTGCGTGAAACGTATCGCGACTGACAGTTTCCGTACGTTCGGAAATTGTTCAAATTATGATAGGATCGTGCGATTTTCTTGAAATAGATTACATACTAACTTGAAAAAATAAAAATTGGTATATAAATATGTTTCTATGGTGTTTGTACGATGCAAAAATTTTATACCTTCATAAGCATCTACAATAAGTGTTCATTCCCTTACACCATAGTGCAAAAGCGTGGAGTTTTACCCGGTATAGCAATCATAGAATACTACTACCCTAGCAAAAAGCTCAGCTCCATTATAATATAACGTCATTTGCAGAAATGTAGAGATATCTCTGTGATTTCCGAGCCAGTAAATAATAGGCCAACTTTGTGTTTGGTTTCCTAGGAACATTTTGAATGAAACAAAGGAGAATGGGCGAAATGTTTAGAAGTTGGTCTACTCTTACTCTAGCAATGAGTGATATGTCATAAGAAAGGTCTTTTTAAGCGAAACATTTGGTACTAACATAACTACAGTCAATTGTTAGTATTTTCGGAGTTATAACACCTTTAAAGTGAAAAATAAACATTTGGTACTAACATAACTACAGTCAATTGTTAGTATTTTCGGAGTTATAACACCTTTAAAGTGAAAAATCGTTTATATCCATACTATTACAATTTCTTCTTTATTTTTACTTATAGGTACCAAAGTATCGCTACGTTCTTATCATATTATTTGCAAATAATGTGTGAAGAAAAAGAACTTAAAAATAACTGGCGAAACGTGGGTACATTATACACCTCTGCCTACCCCTTCGGGAAATTCAGGCGTCTATGTTACATGTGTTACTTAGGTAGGTATCTTAAATAATTATTATGACAAAGATCCTATGGCAAAACGTGTAAAAAAGATAATAAATAGCAATATTTGAGCGTTAACATAGTTTTTAAATGGTTATATTTAATGAGCTTTAACTCTGAACTCGATAAATACTAATAATAGTAGCTGTAATACAAAAAAATGTTCTATTTAAAATAACCTTTCTATTAATATATCACTCATTGCTAGAGGGGGGGTAGACCAAAAGGCCCATTCTCCTTTCTTTTCTGTACTCCGTCGGAACTAACAATTTAATAACTAGGTACACACGAACAACGAAATAAACATGTAGGCAAGCTACTAATCTAGGTACTTATATTACTTTTTGCTATGGAAACAAAAAAGAATAATGGTCTGTTTGATTGCATGTTCATTTGATTTTATTCAGTTGCACCTTCACATCCACGGTTGTGACGAGGACATTATGTATGTTTCTGTTGTGCTAATCTAAGAGAAATAGGGTTATTTCAAGATCAAGTAGATCTCGCTGCTTTAGAATCAATCAAAATAAAAGTCTAACATTTTCGAAATATTTTATTTTCCACTTGTAAAAACTGTACAAGTCCTAACAAACTTATAAATTAACATTACATATGGACATTGCATGGCACTGACGATAAAGCCACAACTTTCAACATGTCGGATTGTACTCCTACACAATATCGCAACATTTCAACACTTGCCTACAAAAAACTTCAGTCGTTCGTTAAAATTGATATTAAAATTTGATAATGTCAATAGGTCTTTCAAAAATTTGTATAAAAGTTGATTGCTCTAATGATTGATAAAAGGCGGAGCTACATTCTTTGAGCAGCTATAAATTGCTGGCAATGTTTAAAAGTGGCCCGTCATTATAAGAACATTGTTAAATAAAACTAGTTTACAATATATTTTTCATAATTCCACACGCAAGGAGCACGACTTATCGAGTTTCCTTTCTCACAAAAGTTAAAACGATAAAATGTTTTAATCGTCAGCGTTGCCTAACTATTTTAATAATGTTGGCAACAGGAAACATTTTGGGAAGATGATTTTCAAAATGGAACACAATTCAAACCGTCTTATTCTAGAAATATGGGATTAAAATGTAAAATATATAAATTATGTACACTTTCAAAGCACCTCATTTGACACTGGCGTTAATATCAATATTTGTTCTGGGCACAAAGAGTCTGGTATCATTTTAAATATTATTTTTATCCTGAAGATATTTATAAATATAAATTAATTAATAATAGCATCATTATATAATTTTCGAGACAATTTAATCATTATTTTTCAACAAATTTGAGCGATTAGCAATACATTTGTTCGTTTTATAAACATCTTCAGTTCAAAAACAATTTTCTGTACCGATGTTATTCATAAGCACTATTTATAGTTAGTATCTGTTCTAATACAGTTAAATTTAACAAAATATATAAACCTACTTAAAAAGAAAAAGTTGTTTATTCAAAAGCTATAATATTCGATTGATTTAGTCTCTATGTTATATTAACAATATGATAATATGGGTACAACAAAAAAAAACTAAAATCGATTTTATATACATTAAAACTTAACCTTTTTAAAATGATTATGTGTTAAGACCTCGCTTTGAAAATGCAATCAAGAAATTGAAATGAAATGCGTTGTCGGAAATGTAATAATATAAGAGATAGTTGGAAGGTGAAGTGATGGTATAAAAGCAGCTTAAAAATGCTGTAACAGCTTAATAGTATAATCTCATATAATTTGATAGCAATTGTGAAGCAATGCTTTATTTTCGCTTCAGCGTATTTCGAGAAAGCGTTAATTTTTAAACTCGTCAACAAAATACAAGAAGACATTGTTATATCAAGGAACACCAAAGAAAAATTGGACAAGGATAATAATAAAAAAAAAACGTAATACTGAATACATAATTCTGATTATTGAAATACTAATTCGAATTTTTCGTCAATAATTTTCATTTATTCAATAAATTTTAAGGTCACTTTAAATGTAAAATATTTTTCTATTACACATGAGCAATTTTGATTTTTAATTATTTATTATACAATTTAATAATCGTTGAAGATTATTGTCATAAATATTGGTAAAGAATAGAGTAGGAAACACGCTTACTCATGCCTGACAAAACCATGCCATAGTTGCTTCACTTACACGCGCACGTCTTGTGACTTACGACACTGATATAAGGTTCAAATTGAAACGAATCACGCGCGCTCCTTTCTTTTATGATATGTTGATATAAATATATCAAAGTAACAGTTTTTTTTTTATATTGTCAGCAATGTTTCCTACTGCAAATGTGACATGGAATAATCAATAAGTTAAATAATATTTTAACCCTACACCGAGCAGTGACTAAATGATGATACGAAGTTACTCATACATTGTATATACAAACGCTGTTAAACGGTTACGATTTATCATAATTCGTTGTAATACAACACAAAAAATAATAATAAATAATATATAATCTATTAACATTCAACAACTAGACTAAGTTATAAACATAGTTTTTTGAATCGTTAACTAAATGAAACGAAAAGTTGATTAATGATTATAATAAAATCAAAATCAAACTGCAGAAGAAAGTTCGTAATAAAAATCGGTTGTTACCTATACTATTATGAGTTTCATCACGTACACTCATAGGGTTCCGTGGCTACTTCGTGTGATTCGTAGCGTGGCTGTGTGAAGATCCGTCGCTTCATATTGGTCGCGTGAAGTTCGCGGGGAACATTCCTTTTTCATTGGTTGATTCTTTTATGCCCATCAGCCATCCTTCCTCCTGGAAATTTAGAGATAGGTTATGTTATAGATGGGGTTTTTTCGCTTGTTATTTTTCTTTGAAGTTGCTGAACTAAGTGCGGCTGTGATCAGTTTAAAGTAACGGATGGCAATCAAAAATATGTAGGCAACTAACGACCTCTTTTTTATCAAAATGGTGCGAGTACTAAGTGGTCTAGTCTTATATGTATCATAGCCGGCTGCAGCGTGTCTTACGCTTAAAATATATAACGCACACTATAAAGAATTACTGCGTATTGAATAGATGTTCGATAGTTGCCTGAATACTTAACTACTTTGTCATGTGTACTTCGGACCGATTTCTGCAAATTGTGTTGCCTTTCAATTGGCTTGTATGACGATAAGCAATTGATTTCCATGTTTGAAGTTTTATTTAATTTAAAAAAAAACGTTGCCCCACACTAGGATTTCTCCTGTATCGTGGGTGCGTTTACAGACACAAATCTTCACATGCACAAACCACCCAGATCCGGAACAACTATCTGTAGGCCATACAAATATTTGTTCCGTGCGGGAATCGAACCCACGACCCGTAGCGCAGAAGCCAATCGCTCAGCCACTGCACTAAACGTGTCGTCATTTGGAAGACTAGAAGTTTTTTTTTACCATGACATTGTTATTTTTTTTCAATATTTCTTTCTTTATACTTCCAGATCTCACCAAGATGATCTTTTCATGCTTCTCCTACTTTCATACATTACGTCCTTTAGAAACTCGGGAGAGCTCTTCCGAAAATGTCATAAAATCATCAAAGAGGTACTAACTACCTGT
The DNA here is from genome assembly GCA_910594945.2 of Amphipyra berbera. Classification (NCBI taxonomy): domain Eukaryota; kingdom Metazoa; phylum Arthropoda; class Insecta; order Lepidoptera; family Noctuidae; genus Amphipyra; species Amphipyra berbera. The sequence continues at coordinate 1,759,075 of OU343131.1, read as the reverse complement.
TCATCAGGATCATCGTACTCGACGACGCGGATGACCTCGCCGACGTCGAAGGACAGCTCGTCGGAGTCCTCGCGCGTGTAGCGGTACGTGGCGCGCACGCGGTACAGCGTGCCCGCCGGCAGGCCCGCTAGTGTCGCCCCTGTGCCCAACGCCCAACCGATACTTAGTGCTGCGGGGGTACTGGGGGGACTGGGGATACTGGGGGCTGGGGTGCTTTTGTGGGATGCTTATTTGGGTGTTAGGTAGTGTTGTATTGTGAGTTTACCATGGGAGAAATATTCGAAGATACTATAGATATATTAATTAAAATAATGATTTCAATCGAACCTGACGATTGACTAGAAACTATTCAAGGAAGATTCATAGATTCGATATCGCGTAAAATTAAGACACGATATATTTTTTTCCTAATATCTAAAGCCCCGGCTACACGTTGCGCCTTGCCTGCGTTCACACCTGTGCAAACCAGTTTGCGCAGGTGTGTGGACGGAAGACGGTAGCATGTGCAAGCCCAAAAGCGTGGCTCGTACAATCGTTGACTTGGTAAAGATTCGACTGCGTGGTTTTATCTGCGCAGGTAAGACGGAGCGTGTAGCTGGTGCTTAAGAAAGGGTAGAATTATGTTAGAATCTTAGAAAATTTTAATTTACTTTACCAAAAAAATTGTAGTCCCAATATGACGCCTGTGTGAGATCCCATGATAAACTTCACTGATACATACATATTTATAAAATAAAAGCGGGATTAATCGTTAACAATAACAAATAAACGCGTAAAACAACTAAAAGCGAAAAAAAATGCTCACAATAACAAAAATAAAAGCATACATAAACATTTACATACGTAACTATAATGAATCTGCTGGTAAACCTACAGAGAGTTGAGATAAATACAAAACAAAATAGTTATACAAAATATAATTGCATATAAAAAATACAGCATAATTATACAAAAATATTGTGTAGTTAAAACTTCTTAAGTCGATAAATAAATTAACAGTTTATTGCTTCTATCTTTTTGACTAAATTCTACTAAAACAGCTAAAACTAACCAAGTATAGTAGGTATGGACCGAACTGATTTGGAAAAAAAAGGTGATCAATCTTAAAAACCATATACAAGGTTAGTCTGAAAGGGGGGTACTAAGCCGAAAGGGTGTTAAAGTACCCATAATAATGGATAATTTTTGTTCTACAACTTTCCCCAAAACTCGATAGTTTAAGAGTAACAGCTGTTCAAAGATTTCATAAGAAATACGCTAAATTCTATCTATCCTCAGCTATGATCAGCTGTGTTTACATTTTAGGTCATATTTGGGGTCACGGATTAGAAACCCCATTTACTGAATTCATAACTAAAGCAGGGATGAAGAATTTTCGAAAAAACTAAAATAAAAATTATTTTTCGTGGAAAAAAATTTATCGAATTTTGAAATTTTAACACTTGCTTTAAAATAGTCATCAGTGATACTTTAAGTGGCCCGCGGCTTAGTACCCCCTTTCCGACTAACCTTGTTAACTGTGTCAGGATCGAAGCAGCTGGAAATCTTTAGTCTCTGCCTACCCCAATGGGTAACAGGCGTGATAGTATGTATATATGTATGATATAAAAATATAAGATTAAATATATTCTACGTTTGTAGTTTTTTTGTTAAAGCTTGTGACATTTTGTTTAATTTTTTTTTAGTTAATCGCCTAATCTTTGTTCATCTTTTTATCAAATTTGTTTAGGCTGTACTACTAAAACAGTATTTTATTCTAATACAGTGAAGTTTATTAAATTACAATTAATAAATGTACCACAAATCTATTTATGTTATTTATCCATCGACTTGCTACTGATTTATACCTTTTAAAATGTTACATTATGCTATAACTTACGATATAAGCGTTGAGCTGTTAGCACCCCCACCGATGAGTATTATTTACTTAGTTTTAAGAAGACCTATTCACACTAGTCGTTTAAAGTAAATTATACTTTACTGTTGTGTTTATAAAGTGGATTTCAAAAAAACTATTGTATGAAAGAACAGAATAAATAAAACCAATGACCATGCGTATGTACCATGAAAAAAAAACATATTTACAATGTTGTTCAGACTTAATCAATATGTTTGAGATGATTATTCCTAGAAAGTTGTAATTTTTTTAAATAATTTCGTACCTACTTCTGTTTTGCATCTTTTTAGGGATCAAAATGTGCCTGTTTATGCTATAGTGTGAACAGGCCTTAATGTAAGGTCTGCTAGATTAAGTTTTTCTTGGAACTATAAACAAAAGACGAACTATTTTTTCAAACAAAAAAAGTATAATATTTCAAGTCTAAAAAAAAAACAACTCAATTGTTTATAGTTCCACCAGACCGTCACTTACCGACAGGTATGTCATAAACATCCTCGTTCTTGTTCTCATTGTCATTCTCCTTCCCTTTCTCGTCCCTTGATTCTACATCTACTTGTCTCTTTTCCTCCGAGTTATTATTTGACTTCTCCGGTGGTACGGGCGACCCTGAGAGAATTGTGGACTATTTTTCTACTGGTACACAGTGTAACAGTGTTTGTACAAAATTTTGCAGTACACTAAGCAAATGAGTGAATGGTAGTGTTGAGCTACTGAATAAAATTAAGCTATGGCATAGTGATTTGACTGCTGTCTATAATACAGTGGGGGTTTTATTTTGCTACATTATTTTAACTTTGGAAAACAAATTAAATAGATTGTATAAAAAAAAAAAACTTAAAATATAGACTACATAATTTAGAATTGAGTATGTAGCTATTTAAAAATAGCTTTAGCCATGCGTCTAACTACCACGACATTAAAATTAGTACCACCTAACTGATACCTTCTATTCTGCAATCATTTTCTCCTACTCACCACATGATGTCGCCTACAAACTTAAGTACTAGGACTGCATAACTGTTCATAGGTGTGCCTTTGGCTGTGGCTGTAGAGGTCTAAACATGGGGCTGATTCCATATTCAAATAATCGTGTATATCGGCGCTCGAAGATCTACAGCTAAAAGTACCAGGGTAGCATACTTACCAACAGGTATATCGTATAGTTCCTCAACTTTCTTATCGCTTCCATCTTTCTCGACGTTGTTGTTTGTGACAGGTGGTGCGATAGGCTTGTCTTCTCTTTTAGCGGGCGGCGTCGGCGACGGTAGGTTATACGTGTGTTTAGTATCTTTATCTTTATCGTTGTCAGTGAGCGTGGTCGCGGTGTCATCAGCGGGGGGCGAGGGCGGCGGGGAGTCCCCGTTGAGTGCGGGGGAGGGGGGCGCTACGCACACACGGACACACACACTCAGATCATGCTAGATTTGTTAATGTTGGGTTGGGAGATGACAAAATACAATTGCAAAACAGGGTTCTATACCCAACCGAACAGAATTTTTCAATTTAATTCTGTGATAAGCTTTTTGGAACTAGATTTTTAAAATCATTTCTCATTTTACACTTTTATTGCTTTGTCATTTCACAACAGATTAGAATAAATAGTAATGGCGAATTATTTCATAGTACAATATTTTAGAAAGCAATCACTCAAAACAATTCAATCAAATTATTTACTTGAACACAACACAGAAGCGAAAATTTTCCTTTGAGCCTCTTTGTAATGGAATTAAAGTTAACCGATAAAATATTTTCAGAATAAACGTCAAGTGGTAATGCTCATATTTATGATAAAATATACATAATTAAATCAATTTCAATTGTAGTGTCTATCAAAATCGCAAAATATTCTCTATTTCCCGCGTAAACATACAAAACCGCGTCAAAGCGAATCTGTCATATCGATTAATTTCAGGCCGTTTACAAAATATATTATTTATCTGATGATGCTCTTTTATTATGCTATAGCGTTAGAAAAAACATAAAATACGAACCTTTATGACTGGAGTAAACTGACAGGTGCTAATGTCAAATAACAATGCACTACTGTCAAACAACAATGCACTGTCAAACAACAATGCACTGTCATACAACAATGCACTGTCAAACAACAATGGTAGGACCTGTCAATTTAGTCCACTGAATTAATAATACTATAGTTGGACCATTAATTCGATGCAGTAACTTGACAGTTCAAAGCAAAATAATGATACCATACTAAAACTAATAGTGTTGGGTAGTGAACGGTTTTACGAAAACAATGAATACCAAAAATAGTTCCATTTAAACAAATCTCTACAAATTCTTTGTACCTCTTCACGACGCTGTTCTCTTAGACCCAAATTGACTGATAGAGAATGCCTTATGACATTAAGTCCGTATTATGTACCGCAATCGTGCATTGAAGTAATAAATAAATAATTAACCCTATGTTTAGTTATTTGACGCTTGAAAAACGTCATATCAGTAGTTACTGGTTACGGATATTTTTAACAGTGATATATCGTATTCTGATCCTTAAGTTATTAAATTCAATAAAAAGTATGCATAGAAGTACATTATTAAGTTCATTCGGTTTCATTGATTCTTTTTTTCACCTCACTACCTTTTTTTGTCGTAAACTGGTATCCCTCTAACTGTCAAGTTACTGCATCGAATTAATGGTCCGAGTATAGTTTAGATTCGCGATTCGACTATCCAAAATTGTTGTTGTTGTCGAGCAGGGACAATATGGCGAATAAAGTACTCTTAACTGTATTGTCTTGCTACATAATGTTTTTCTGGCAATCATTATATGTACATATCCAAAAATATTGTAAATTGATTTTAAAAAGAGAAACCATGTTGTTTCTTCAACCCGTTTTTCATCAAAAGTACCTGAATAGTGATCTAATTGATATAAACCGAGTTGATTTTGAGTATTTGACAGACAGTACAACAAAATTGACATTTCTATAACCCTATTTCCCCAATCTCCTTTAACCATTAACATCCCCATGTCCCCTACTCACTCTGCACAGTATCCGTGGGTGACGCGGGCTTGCCGTTGTGCGTGTTGAGGGTCGCGTTGGGCGAGGAGGCCGGAGAGATGTTGTTCATGTTGATATTCATGTTGATGGCCTTCTTGCTGTATGATCCGCGCTGGCAGTCCGTGGCTAGCTTGTCCGTTATCACTTCCAGTTCGCCGTATACCTGGAACGGGGGGAGAGGACGTTTATACTGCACACAAGTTACGCATGTGATCCTGAAGGTCGAAGGATGTCTTACGTCATCAATTGGTAATGAAGCTGAAATGATTGACTTGGAAATCTTACATTACCTATTTCCAATGGGAGAAGGTCAACGTGGAACGATAATCTATTACAAATCTTCCCGGTTTATATTCCAACCAAATTCCCATCACCACAGTCTCGTGCTGTCACTTTCACTTTAAGGCGAAGTGACAGTGACAGCACAAAATTAAGTGCAACTTTAAATTGAGTAGAGTTTGAGTACTTGGCCATGAGACACCCTAAAAATTCTAAAATTGAACCATTATGTTTCGTGTCCCCCAGGGTCCTATTTTAGGTCCTACAAAGAACTTCAAAACAAAGGAGAAAGAAAAAACTACCTTATAATTAGTGTACCACTTAAAGTTTTTCGAATCAAACAGTCCGTCAATCAAAATTAGTGTTTCCAGATTGCTGACGCACAGATAATACACCGCTAATAATTCAAAATAAACCTAAGTTATCTAGCTCGCTAGTACAAATTACGCTTTAGAAGTCCTATAGGACTCACGAAGGCCTAAGTTCAATTATATTTGGCGTCCTCCAAGGGTCGGTTTTGGGTCCCAGAATTAGTTTAATCATTCGACAAATCCCTGTAAAAGTATGTCTCCTGTATTTCCTCTCACCTTGTGACTTTCAGAATGGAACAGTTGTTCAGCCGAGAAGAGTGTTTGCAAATTGTTGACGTAGAAGAGAACCCGGGAGTCGTAGAGTGCTGGCAGTTCGTCGTGCAGCTCAGAGTTTAGCACCTCGTATGTGCGCTTGGCTTCTTCTAGCTGTTCCCTGCCTTTGGTCACCTGTAATAAAGACGCAACGAATTAATTATGCTGATCAGGTACAGTGAATACAATCAACCGAATGTTTCCAAGTATAAACATAACATAACATCACGCCTGCATTCCCCGAAGGGTAGGGCAGAGGTGTATATTAACACCCTCGTTTCGCCGTCGTATTTAAGTCCCATGTAATAGGGGGCGAGCCTATTGCCATCAACCGGGCTCAAATCTAAACTCCGGGCTGCTACAGAGGAATTCAACACGGAAAAACCCAATAACACATTGCCCGACCTGGGGATCGAACCCAGAAACTCATGATCAGCAGTCGCGCTTGTTATCTCACTAGATCAACGAGGCGAGTATAAAGTATTACTAATAATCATTAAATGAATACACTGTTATTAAAATGATGGGATCATTGCTTTGTCCAAGTATTGTATCGGCTTAATATAAACATGATGGCAATATGTATGTATTCATTTCAATAAATTATTCATTTTGTCTAGAGCGATAAATGAGCTAAGGTGCACGAAATAAGTGATCTTTGGAGATCGGAGATTACTTAAAAGTTATTGTTTGTTCAGAATATAGTTATAGTAGTAGAGCTTATGAAAGATCTCGTACGGGGAAGTATTGCCACCATACCCATTTCTGCCGCCAAGCGGCAATGCTGTGTTCCGTTCGACGGGTATGGGTGCCGGTGAAATTTCAGGTACATTTGTCCTTTTAAATTTGTCTCTAAGGTTGACAACGCATCAACAAACCTCTGGGTTGTAGGTATAAGCAGCGGTAAAAACTTTCCATCAGATGGGCCGTCGGCGTGAGTACCACATAAACTACATTTAAAAAAATCGGTGGTCGATACCTTAACATCGTCCCTTCTCTTCGCCGCGTTCGATTGCAGATTCTGGAAGCTGTGCCTTTGACTGTCGTAGTCTACCAACTTGCGACCACGTTTCTCGATCTTTTTCTGTAAATGACAATTTTATTCGTTGCAAAAAATCATAAATAAAGTTCTGCCAAAAATTAGAGTTGTTCAAAATAGAAAAATAATGATAGTCCTTCCAATTCATGTTTATAAAAAATACCATGCTAAATCAAGCTAGTTAAGAATCAACTAAATTCATTAAAAGGTTTATTAGCTTAATTAATTTGATTCTACCAAACAATTTGGCACTTCCTACTGTAAATAATTTATCTAATTATCTTCCCCGGAATCTTTTAACTGGATTTTAATTCAAATTATGCTTTTAGTCGAAACATATTAAGTACTTTTGTATATTAGGAACTAGTGCTGTTATTCCCCTCAACTTACCCTGACTTCAGGGAACTGATTGGTGTACGTATTGAGCGGTATCAGCACTTGGTCGCCGAGCTTGTGCGAGAAGTCCTGCCATAGCATCTCCAAGTTCTGCGCCTGTACGTAGAGCAGGTCGTGGCCTGACCACCCGCTCTCGTACACTTCCGTGATCGCCTCCATTAGGGTCTTTGACGCTGTTTGCACCGCTGTGGAAGATAGCAAAGTAAAATCAGTTTGGATTGAATTGCAGATTTGGTTTTACGTGGACCTAGAAGTTTTCGTGTAAGGATCCGTGATAGCATGTAATGGCAGCATGGGAGAGTTAAAATAAGAAATTGAGCAGGACTCCAAACACAGACTTCGCTCAGCATAATCTTTATTTATTATGTTTTCTGAAGATCTACTGCCGCTGCAAAGCTCATTTTATTATTTGCTGTATTACATTAGACCTCATTACAAACTGTGAAACTATTTATTGTAGCACTGTGTGCACTCTTGGCACACACCCAGGAAGAGTTCAAAAATCTCTGCAATACCGAATGCTAGTTATTCGTCATTCCTTTGATGAAATCAACGCTTAGATACCGAAAGTAAAGAGAATCAGGAAGAGTACTTTAAAATCCAAATGCTGCCTCTTTGTGTCCATACAATGGTACAAAGGATGTCAAAATGAAATGATCAGCTACGTCCTGCCTCAGGTCACTGTTAGGTCAAACTAGCTTTTTAGTATTATGAGAAAACTGACAACTCGGTTTCGCACGCTTAGACCATTATACAGATTTCAAAGATTCACTTGGCGATCGGCTCAGACATGAGAAGCGTCTATCCGGAAGGTTGTTTTCTGTTTATGTAGTGGAGAACTCAATCCATCATGTAAGATGATAAATGCACTGATGGACGACGACGGTGACCGACAGTGGATGAGGCAGCAATTGAAAAGGCTTTAAAGCCAGAAGGTTATTATAAGCTGCAGAGAAAATGTTTTGCAGTTACATTTACAGTCTCAAGCAGGAGCCGAAGCCGAGGTCTTGGCTAATTACTAACCGCGCGGATCATACGATTTGCGAGGTTAAGTTGCGCTTGCCGTGGTCAGTCTGTGGATGGGTAACTGTTCATTACACATCGAGACCCCTTCGTGCCTTGGAGAGCACGTTAAACTGTTGGTCCCGGGTGTCATACGAATACCTATGACAGTCGTTACGGAAACTCAGAAACCTGAAAGTCTGACAACCGGTCTAACCTTAGAGTATCGGTATTGCCCAGTAACTGCGTTGCGGAGGTCTGATGCCAGTCGCTCAGTGTAAACTACTGGTATTCTGCCGCATCTGGTTAGACTGGAAGCTGACCCCGACATAGGAAAAGGCTAGGCAGAACATGCAGGTCAAATATATCTTGGCCCTGACGTTGGAATTCGTGTAAGTAATGTTTGCCCAAGTAATGAAGGTACTGACCTCGTATACATCTTATGTAATTGTTGAACTCCTTCTGAAGCCTGGTAGCTTGCTGGTGTTGCCTGTTGAAGTTCTGCAGGTGCTCTTCGAATATATCGTCGAGGGTCCGGTCTACCTTGCCCAGGTTTTGAAGAAGCTGAGGACAAAGAGAGGAGACTTGTTAGTACAAGTTTACATACGTTTTAAGTATTTTCGTCTCGTTCGATAGAAAAAATAACAGTCAAATGAAATCTGGTCAACAAAAATGAAGTGAGTGATCGGAAACTAAATCGATAAATTTTCGAGCAAAACAATACTGGCATTCAAGGTGCTCATTGCAATTTATTAAGACAATTCATTTCGTGTTGTCACTGTTATTTCGCCTTCTTCTTTTCGTGTGATTAATGACTAACCTGGTGTCAGAGTTTACGCCGCCCATGGGCCTCTGTCGAGAAATATCTCTCAGGCATGCCGATATCCTTACGATGTTTTCTTTCACCGTTTTTAAGTAAGTGATAATTATAAAATACGCAAATGAATCCGAATCCGAAAGGTCAGAGGTGCGTGACTTGGGTTCGAACTCGAGACCTATGACTTGACGGGAAGACGGTCACACCACTATCATTGCTATTTACTTCGCCTTAAAGTGCGAGATTTAACGATTTAATTTAAAATTGAGAAACGTTTGTATTTAGACATCAGCTTTCCAGTTATCAGGAATTGGACAGAAGTTGAGGAGAAAATATTAATGCTAAGCCAATTAAAGTGGTAATAAACGTCATAGTTTTACAACCGAACTGCGCGAACTTAATTGAGAAGCAAATCGATTAGCTATCCCATTAGTCACCCTCAGTTTAGATGGGTCGACAATGGGTTCCCATGAGTTAATTTAAACTCTTTGTTAGAAGAAGTAAATGTTATAAGTGGCCTGAAGTTGTTAAATATTCTAGGGACAAGCCCCCTTCTTCTTTTCGTGTGGTTAGTGACTAACCTGGTGTCAGAGTTTATGCCGTTTATGTGCCTCTGACTTGGCTTTACATACCGTCGAGAAATAGTTTTTACAAAACGCATATGAATCCGAAAAAACAGAAGTGCGTGCCTTGGATTCGAAGCCCCCTGATTTAGGACGTTTCCATTCAGTTTGTCAACGATTCTCGTAACGAGTTTGTCAAACTGAATTGTTTGACAACTCACTTATCAAAGAGTTCTGAATCGGGAGGCTAATCGATCTAGCAAATTGGGACGCTTGTATGGAGTATTCGTAGTGCCAACCTTATCATACTGTTCTGCTTTAAATTCCAGTTCAACACGAAAACATTTCATCATATCACGTAACCCTACACTTGCTGCTAGTACAAAGATATCTAGGTTCAGTTCGCCGCAGGAATGAGTGCAACAATTATTATTTAATCTATAACCATTCCAACTTTATTGCTTTGTTCCTGTTGGCTATAATGGCTATGCACAACGTTTTGTAGTAGTTTGTTATTGTTACTATTCATACGCATTTGTGCAGTTTGATTGAGTCAGCCTCGACGTGGATAGAGGATAGAGTTGGATGAGATGGGAACAATATGGGGCAGGATTGGAGACAACTGCTGATCGTTAGGGGTTCGATCCCCAGATCGGGCAAAGTGTTATTGGGTTTTTTGTGTGGAATTCCTCAGTAACAACCCGGAGTTTGGATTTGTACCCGGTTGATGGCAATAGGCTCGCCCCCTATTACATGGGACTTAGACATAACGGAGAAATGAAGGTGTTACTTCTGCCCAACCCTTCGAGAAATACAGGGGTGGTGTTATGTTATATTATGGATTGGAGAAAGATATTTAATCTACGGGCTGATAGAGTTAGGTCGTCATCTATTTTGCTAAGTTCGACTCGAAACACACTATCTATGGTATCCGAGGCAATCAACTAAATATTCATTCCGAATAGTAATTATAAAGCTGTTCTTGACCCTACCAAGTTTGGCACATTGCTGGCTCCTTCGTCGAATCCTTAGATGGATACATAGATATAGATTGCGCAGAACAGTGGTATCTTGTCGTGGTTACCAATTCAGTGAAGTGTCGCAAGTATGAAGCATTAAAATTATCTAAGGACATAAAAACTACAACGGGAGCAGCGTGAAGGAAAATTGCATGAATACAATCGCAAAGTAAAATTAACCGTTGCAAAATTATTTAGTTACAAAAATCCTTTAAAATTATCAACCAATTATACCAACTTACTAACGTGGCGTAAATTATAATACAAATGAAAATGTGACATACAGACAGCATTGAGCGATAGTTGTCACACCCACATCAAGACTACGCAACATAGGTACTTATCATTAACTATTTAAATATTTGTTCTTATAATTATTACTGTGACGTCATGTTTGAGGATCGTGAAAAAAGCTGCAAATAATTGTTAGTCTGTTTCATATTATATTTGCATACGATGACGTCATTCGTATGTCAATTGCGGGGAAATTAGGTAATGAGGCTAGTAGTAGAATGTCTGTATCAAGATATGATTTATTTAATTATATTTTTAACAGTCCAGTTGATAGAAATAATGGAATCGGGCGTTACTTTGCGGAAATCCATGACATACAAATATACAAGAACAATATTTAGTGTCAATTCCGCCAAATAGTTGATCAGGTTTGGATGTAGTATGCAACACCGAGCTTCCCCTCGCAATTATAAATGCAAATGTAGAAGGTGCGAATAATAAAATGTAAAAAACAAACCGATACAACACGTGTGTCACCCCTCCACAATCACATTATCGCATATTCTATAATCGCAACTTCAACATTTGCGGTGTTGCATACTGGATCCAAGCTTGATCAACTGTTTGGCGGAATGAACACTAAATATTGTTATTGTATTTATAGTACAGTTGATAATAAACATGTTATATTCAAAAGGTTTTGCTATAAAAATATTGCATGTAGGCTTGATGATAAAAGTCAATCAATCAACCTTAGACATTTATCGGGAAATCTGTCAGTAATTTTGTAATAGTCTAGACAAAATATTTGTATAACACGAGAATACACTTGTCATCGATAAACCACCTGGCTTTTCAAGGACAACAGACATAAACATTAAGTTTATGATGATTATAGCCTCTGTCATCTCGGAATATTCCAGAATATTCGAAGTACATATTCAAGAAAACTTCGTACATTTGTTTTAAAAGAGCACACATCCTATCAGTCATCGTGGCCTTGTAGCCATCAGCACTCATTGCTGCATTGTTTGCAAAACATGCATACATCACACCTGTGAACACTGCTATTTGTTCAGATATAAAGAGTATTGATGCAACGCTGTTGAAAACATGATCAGATATAACAAGGATTGCAATTTGAATTATAATTATTACTTTTTTCGTAATTACCAAGTCTGATGTTCGCAGTCTAAGTTGAAGTTTGATGGTCGTAGTTACCAACGTCAATGATGGATGCTATTTTCTTAGTTTCATCGGTGGCGTTAAGGATACGTGTCGATTTGGACAATATACAAAAGTATAGCACCGCTAACTGTATAAATCGTGGTAAGTGTTTTATCGTTCACTTTCAATGGTCAACTATTTAATAGTTTTCAGTTCAGTATAAACCAGACGATTAACGCTCGACGCTGATTTCATATTATTATGTTTTTCAATTTTAACATGTCTTGCTTCCATCTTGTAGAAGACGGTTTTGATCTCGGTATACATAAAGTCACCAGGGATCCAAAAACGACTGCTCCAGACAAAATCTAGTTAGAAGTCAACCATGACCCACCCAACATTCCAAATTCCCAAAACAAAGCTAAAATCAAACCGGTCCTTCCAAACGTCATAATTTTAAAGCCCGCGACACATAACTGATAATCCATTGGACATACTAAACGCCTTTGTAATGTCATCGACCGGCCACTACTCCCATTGTTCCAGCGTAATGCCACGCAATACCATGAAATGGGTGAAGCAAATTTTATTAATAATGTTTTGGTTCTAAATAGAAGCTTCTTAGTGATTAAATTTTGCAAAATTAATGATATGATGAGTTTCTGGTTTTATGAGATTCGCCTGACTTTTGTCATCGTTAGGAAATCCAAGTTCAATAGTATAATATTAGAAATAGAAATATTTTCGGCAAATGGTGCTGAGACTTCAGATATTATTTCATTACCTACTGGGTTCAGTTAGCCTAATTTGAGAGTATATGGATGTATCCGAAGTAACTCACGGTCTCCCGAAGGACCTTTGTTACGCTTCGGGAAATCTAATTTTCGCAGCAATAATATAATAGGTAAGTACGTATTAATCGTTTTTGTTATCGATTCTTTTACGACATCCATGGAAGTCGATGGAAAAATCGAATCGAAACTGCAATTGAATAAAATAACACTTTCTAGCTATCCAACAAACCACTTAAGCACTCAAGTAACATTTTCGGAAGTGACAATCAGGTGTATGCAGTTACCTCGGCTACGACCGTCGTTCATCGTGACTCGTGTGACGTCACATCCGCGGCCGCTTCCTTTCGTTTTCGATTGTCTTTGACCGAGGCCTCTAATTACGATTATTGTGCGTATGCGACGAACATTGCGATTTTTTTGCCGTTATTTTGAACCTAATTGGTAATGAGATAAGGATTATCATTACTTATGTTGGTTACAACTGTGTATTCCTACTGATTGATTTATCGTCACGAATGCCTCGTTAATCAGTTAATTGCTATTGTCTTTCGATAAAGATTATCACCTTTCATCATTGTTAGGTTTTATTGAATTTCAATAAGGATTGTTTTACCGCAATTATAATTATACATTTCATAAAGTAAATAAAACTGATTTCCTTTTAAAAAAATGTGTCACTGGACACTTTGATGTAGTGGCTCTTCTGCAACCAAAGTAATTCGTTATTGGATTGAGTGGAGATAAATAAAACACAATACATTCCAATGAAATTATTTCAATTCATATTGTATTCATGGCAACGAAGTGTGTATTTTTAATTGTCATGCTGATTTCAAAGCAAAAACGTAGGTAGAATGATACAGCATCTGCTTTCTGCTGTGTAACTCTATTGAGGAGAATAGGTTACCATCACGCTTGTAAACGGTAGGTCATCAACCAATCGAATCGTTTGTAGTTTTAAAACCGTTATCGACGTTTATAATAGTTATTCACTTTTTGCTGCGTTAGAAAATGTATTAATCGTGTGACGACACATTGAACTTCTTTACAAATTGTCGCAGAGTATGTAGCGCGTAACGGGATGATCAGTAAGTAGTATAGAAGAAATGTGATTTACAATCAAACAATGAGCTCAAAAATCTTAATCTGTGTTGAATTTGATGACGTCAGTTGGATGAGATAGTCCGAGGATCGAGCTCAATAGCATGTAATTGAAGAGGCCTATGTCCAGCAGAGAAAGAAGATAGTCATAGATAAATCATAATCAGCCCATGACAGTCCTACGGATGGGCACGAATAAGAAGCCCTCTTCTCAAAATGAGAAAGATTTAGGTTTTAGTCCACTACGCTGACCTGGTGCGGGTTGTCAAACTACACAATCGAGAACTTGTTTTTTGTAGCTCTCTTTTGTTTCGGTTTCCACACGATGTTCTTCTTTATCGTTAACGCTAGTGAAAGTCAAATACTGATCCAAACATGAATTCGAAGTCAGAGGTGCGGGTTCTATCTCGAACCCTCCTACATGGAAGGCAAGCATCCAACCGGTAGCCTATCGCTGCTTTTCTTTCTTTGACAGTGCCACAACGCGGATTTCCTTACGATGTCAATTTGTCAGACGTCATCTAATCAATTAAGTTAAAATTAGTTATTGTTCTATTGTGAATAATAGTAATTTATAAGCACCGCACGACACTGCTACATGTGGAGAGCTGAAGCGTTTTTAGTACTGATATCTAAATGCATTTACTAAATTCGTTTAAATTTAAATTTGTTTTGCACGTAATGTAATTGGCTTTAATGAGCATTAAAATAAATACATATAATAAAAAAGAACTTTAACCAATTGGGTTATAAATCATAAAATTACAATTGCAACATTGCATAATCAAGATTGGTAGCTTCCAGGAAACTGATGCGATTTCCGAAACGTTATGCATCGATGAGCTTGAGATTTTTTAGCATCCTAACCGAGGACTGACTTTGTGAAAATATTACATTTTGCACTGTTTGTACTGTGTTGTCCATCTTCAAGCGCTCTCGACTCGATTTAGATTTGAAAAATAATCAAAATGACCGCGACGTACTGTGATACGTTTATAGTTGCCAAAGTTAATGAAGAGGCTTCTAAAATAAACCTTCCTGTAAAGACAAACACCATAAAACAGTTCATGAATATCAAAATATTAATGTTACTACCTCGTCTCTCGGGTCTATTAAACGCTGTCTAGGAAACGATAATAATAAGACTACAGAATAACCCTTTGAAATAAATTCTATTAAGATTCTCATCTTACGTTCGGCATATTGGTTTCTCCAAGCGCATACGCAAACAAGCTGTAAATAACGGCCCGCCGCAACGTCAAACTCGCGTATTTGATTGTAAATCAAATATTCAGCTCGGCCTTACATTTTTTTACAAGTCCCATTGGCCTTAATATCGCGTTTTCGATTTTGTTGTTATATTTTTTGTGTGTTGACGCTTATTTTCGTAAGCGATGTAGCGTTATGCGTTTCATTTAATATTCATGCGTTTAATATAGTCTTATCAGCAGGTTTTACATTTAGTACTATTTCTCTGACGTTGTTTGACATATTTATCAGTACCGTTACTAATTTTAATATTTTACACATTTCTGATAAGTAGGAATCGAAATTGAAATCTGATGGCCACACGTATTAAGTCATTGCCACCCAATCTCTTATTTTATTTATATCGTCTTATTCGTTACGTTCAATATTAATTTGATCCGTCTCCTTCACGTCCGTTGCACTAATTTCGTCGCCGATTTTTACTAACACATCATGGTCTTATACTTTTTAGAACGGGAGTATGAATTTTAAATTTAGAATTTTCAGTGCTTATAAATAATTTAAATACGTAGTTATTTTGGAAATATTAATAAGCGAATCAAAAATACATTAGGCATCCCAGCAGAAGTAGAAGACGATAGTGCAAATAGCAGGATGGATGGAGAGATAATAGAAATTACAAATATTCTAAAGCAAAATAAGCAAAGAGGTTTCCACAAGCCATTCCTAATATAAATTTTTATCCCAGTTTTAAGAACAACGACTCTAATAAACTGCTGACTAATAAGCTAAAAGAAATTTTGCTAGACGAATGGACGACAGTATGAATATGTATGGAGCTCTCGGCTCGCCCCGTCCAACATGTGCTGTCTAAAAATAAGCCTCGATAAGTTCGCTTTGTTTGCTTGCATAACTTATTTGTTTAAACGTTTTCACTGGAAACTATTTTGTTGGTGTAGTAAACACCATTTTTAGTTTCGTAATGTTTTCACGATACTACTTACTATAGCTATGTACGTAACGGTTACTATGTAGTTTTAGTTTTACTAAGGGAAATCCGGTGTTATTCTTGTGTGTAGTGTTATTTGGATTTACCAGTTTTTATATGATTCCTATTTATATTTGGATTACGCTATCGTCAACATTTTATTTCTCAGATATTTTTTTTTTAAAATAGGCGCATATTCTGCTTAAATAGGTGATTTAAGGTAGAAGATTACCATGTATTTATTTAATTACCTTAAACATGTTATGTGTGATTATTTTATTCATTCGCATAATTATCAGGTTCATTCATCTTTTGAGGATATTATCGTATTAAAACTTGCAATGGTATTTGGAATGTTTTGTACTTCACTATACAATTCTTATCGTTCGTGGTTTCTGCTTTCTCTCCTTCGTTTTGTGGGACTTTAGACAAGCCTGTACTAGTTTCCATTTTAGCATCAAGTATCTAATCTCCATTTTAACCGTAGCTCATGATTTAACAACAGGTGTGCGGAGAAATTTTAAAATTTCTTTTTGCAAACTTGATCAAATTTCTGGTTGCATGCATATTGATTTTATGCAAATTATTCTGATTTACACTAAAAGCCGGTATGTTGTTTCTATTCGATTATAAATAAAGTTTATAACCAATAAACACGAGTTGCTCCATGAATTACTCTTGCAACGACTATAAATCACGTACACCTAAAGATAGTGAGTGATCTAATGCTGTTTCAGGTGGATTTGGAGAAACCTAGACAAAAGCATTAGACAGACTGGCTGCTTATAGTTTAATCTAATAGATTGCATATCATTCGATAATTCGTTCTGAAGAGGGATTTCTGGCTCGTCTTCAAACGGTACCACGTAGGATAAGTAAACATATTAGACATAAAATGATATTAAATAATAAATAAAGGCTGAAAACACATAAAGCAATACGTCCTAAATACGGACGTGCGTAGTATCTAAAATTAAACTTAAAATAAACTAGGTCTTTCAATATTAAGCAAAATATATGTGTAATATCAAAGCAGCTAATCAATTATGAACATTAAAAATTTATTGCCAATTTACATACGAATACAGAATTGTTTGAGGAAGAAAAAACTGGGGCTTCCTCCGACCAATTTAACGGCATTACGTGTGAAATCGTATGATAACGCATGTAATCATACATAATCGACGTTTCCTATTCTAGGCGAAACTTCACACTTTTCTGTCTCTAGGTTTTGGGGCCACATCATTGATTTCACATGGTTTTCAACATATTTAGATCCCACACCCAGATGTTATTAAAAGACGCCTAAAAATAACTCAAATCTTCACGGTTTTTATCAAACTTTTTGGAATACCATGACAGTAAAGTCAACGAATTCTCAAAGAAATCAATGGAATACTTTGCATTCTTGTCGAGGTTTTCCGTGCAAATATTTGCAATAACAAGGCAGTTCCTCGAGCAAAGGTTAACTGAATACGCCACGGTCGAAGCAACAGTGTAATTGGTGTTCCCAAGATGACAGTCGACGACAATCATGCAATAAAAACTTGAGATGAACGTAGCGGCCTATGAAGTACTCGTTATTACGTTCAACGTGAAAGAGACTATTTACCTTAGGAAACCGAATGACCGAGGGAGGTGTTTTAGACGAATCATTAAAATAACTTTTAATGTTTTTCTACGACACTTTCGCACTACGTAAATTTCTTCTGCTAATGATCATAGATCTTATTCCGTACATGACAGCGTCCTGCAACTGCAGAAGCAGCAGCTGGTAATGAGGTGATAACTAGTATTCTTAGACTAGTACTTTTTACAAGTCCCTATCACCATAATATATGACACCAACCGACCAATACAATTGGATTGAATCGTTATAACCAAGTCCGAATGTTTTGAAGACGTCTCATGTTCGTTCTCTTGTGGAGTGAACTATAATATATTCACGCACGTTAATAGTATCAAATTCCCAGAAAATGTAAATTACAATTAGGCAGTGAGTCATACGTTAAGTTTAATCGAGTTAAACCTGTCGTACCGTAGTACCGCTATTAAAATACATTCTTTGCATTTCCGTATTACTGCTATCTAGTAGAGCTCTGATAAATATTCATCTAATGAATATTTAATGAAATATATTTTTATTATAGTTAACGGCGGTTCTAGCATTGACCCCAAAACATTAAGCAGTCAATGTCATTGCCAGTAACGAAGAGCCGCATACGCACTACGTTTGGTAAGAAATATGGAGAGTTCGTTGATGAAATGCAGTGACACGTCGCTAATTTAATGACTATGAATTACAATTGAAACACTTTCCTATTCTTATCTTAAGTTCGTCCTGCCTAGCCTTTTTCCCAACTATGTTGTGGTCAGCTTCCAGTCTAACCAGATGCGGCTGAATACCAGTATTGTACACGGAGCGACTGCCATCAGACCTGCGCAACCCAGTTACAGGATAATGCCGATATCCTAAGGTTAGACAGGTTGCCAGACTTTCGGGCTTCGAACTTCCCGTAACGACTAGACGTGTCATAGGTATTCGTATGACAACCGGTACCGACTGTTTTACGTGCTCTCCGAGGCACGGAGGTGTCTCGATGTGTAACAAACGGTCACCTATCCACAGTCTTACCGTGGCAAGCAAAGCTTAACCTTGCAAATCGTATGATCTATATTTAGTCACGGGCTCCTCAACTTAAGTGATGTAACAAAAGATAATGGGCTAATTCATCCAGCCTTTCTTGTTTCTTCTGAGGAAGTCATATTATCTACAGATGATTTCGTTACAATACGAACACCGGTCAAACTATCTCAAAGATCCTTCAAGTCTTGACTGATGGCTGTATTGTCAGGCTAACAATGGACAGATCGTTCGTTCCACTGCGGAATATACGAAACATCATTGCTTTGTTTGATTCACATGCTTGTTTTTCAAGTAGTACCTATTGCGAAACATGAAGAACCTTTTAGATAAGTCTCATTTCGTTGTAAACTTTCACTAGGCTTTACATGGGTATGCTTTTAAGAATTTTCAGCGAGGCTTTCTCTGTTAAAGAGATTAGTATTATGAATTTAAAATTATTTAAGACAACAAAGTTTAACTGTGAAACATCTTTCATTTGCTTCTGTTCCTATTTCAAATATGTCTGATAAGTATAGCAGCTGTTCAGGGAATTGTGTAAACCCTTGAATTAATTTTAGGTAAACATTTCTTTACATTTTTTGCCTCGTTGGTTTAGTGGTGGCAAGCGCAACTGCTGATCTTGAGGTCTTGGGTTCGATTCCTAGGTGAAGCAGTGTTATTGGGTTTTTCCGTGTGGAATGCCTCAGCAGTCCGGAGTTTGCATTTGTACCCGGTTGATATTAATAGGTCCGTCCCCTATTACATGGGACTTAAACATAACGGCGAAATGAGGGTGTTACTAAACACCTCTGCCAAAAGGCGTGATGTTATGTTATTTCTTTACAAAAGTTTAACATGGGCTCCAAGATGGAGTTTGTACAATAATTTTCAAATGTTCTATTATCAACTACATCATTCAATAATTTCCTTTGATTAGTAATATCATCATTAAAACCTAATAGATTATATGCTACTTTCAAACTACTATTATTAAACAAGTCCCAACACAAGTTTAGTATCTTCAATTCATTTGCTTTCAACATCAAGGTTTCCTTCACAACTGTTTGCGGTTTACCGTTTGTACACTTGTATCCTATGCTCTAGAAATATCTAGCCCTTGTTATGAAACCTAGCCGGCCGTTGGTCACGTTTGCTGGTAGCTATTTATTTTAGACCGTTGCTTGTTTTTGTAACGGGTATACATATTAGTTAGCGCAGTCATTATATCGGAAATCTTTTGAAACTGTTACACGTGGATAACTAACAATTTTGCTGTCATATATAAGTAACATTTTTCCGTCTGAATAATTTTTATTGTTACTCTGGTTATCCTGTTACAATTATTATAACTATGATTTTCCTGCCTTGATCTGACTTCAGACTGCCTTGTTGGTGTAGTGGTCGCAAGCGCGACTGTTGAGCATGGGGTCCTGGGTTCAATCTCCAGGTCCCTCAGTGTTATTGGGTTTTTCCATTAGGAATGTCTCAGTAGCAGCCCGGAGTTTAGATTTGTGACCGGTTAATACCAATAGGCTCGCCCCCTATTACATGTGACTTAAACATAACTGGCGAAACGAGGGTGTACTAAATCACCTCTGCCGAACCCTTCGGGGAAAATAAGGCGTGATGTTATGTAAATTTTCCTGATGGACAACTTGAATAAACATTAGAAAATAAAGAAATAAATAATAACCCCGTCATTGAATAGTGAGTTTTGTGGTTTGTATGGACTGCGATAACGCCGGGTTGAACTGAATTCCTACAGACAGACACTGATATTTAATAAGCCGCTGAAGCATTCTTGAATATGTCTGCAAGCTGAAGAAGTTGTTTGGATGATGACCTGTACTAATAAGGTCGAATTTGGTAAATCATATTTCGTTCCTTGATACCGCATCGTAGCTGCAAGTGGACTGTAAATCCAGTCGGCAGTTGTCACGCAGTTGCACTGACTTCATCCTAACTGCCTACAAAATGCGATTGGCAGTTATAGTTACGGTCGGGATGCAGTCTGTCTGTCTGGGCCATTACAAATTCATTTCTGATATGAACAAAATATGATTCCCCAAATGTGATGTTATTAGCACCCCTGGTATTAGGAATTCAAAGCACCATTATAATGTTGTGAAGTATAAGATCCAGTTGACTTTCTTTTGGGATGTTGGAGACTTGGCCTAGTTCAGAAAGAAAAGAATTGGCTGTGTCGGCTCTATCTTTTCAATTGGCAGCTGTAGAAAAAGAAGACAATTTTTGTGCCGTACGGTATTGGCGCCATTACAATTTATTTGAAAAAAACAACGATTTTATAACCTACTAACCGTGCACAACGATCCTCAAATCCAACGAATTCTTACGCATGGTAGAAAAAACGTAACATTGGCAATGTTCCGAGTTGATGCTACTCGTAACGCACTAGATTGGCTGTCAAGTGTTCCCGTTTGATATTTGGAACATGGATCAAACATTCTGTAGACGCACTTTGGAGAGACCGTGATTTCTGAAGTAGAGGGAGATTGCAAGACCTCAACACAAAAAACCATTTCGAATGGTGATGTATCTTATAATCGAAGCTTAAGCTACGGATTGACCATCCGTTTACTTAGTGAGAGGGACGTTAGAGGTCAAGGTATTGTATTGGAACGAAGTAATTAGAAGTCTAGCAATCAGCATTAACTTGTACGCTAAGGAATGTTAGGAATTCTGCGAACATCTGATTTCCAAAATTGGAACTGTTACAACAAGGCATTTTAATTGAGGAAACTCATGTTCAGTTGAGGATATTTACAAATACGATTATGAGATGAAATGTGACTTTATGGAAGTTCATTGAACTGTCGGTGTGGTGTGATGAAATAATCTAATATAGAATACTGAGAATAATTAAGGAACTGTATGATGTGCAATATTTTTCTATGCTATTTTTCTTAGCTTTTTAGTCTCTGGCAAAAAGGCGTGAATCAACTACGCAGAAAAAGGAGTAGAAGTAGATGCTGCTACTGCTGTCGATTATCCATTAGTAATACTTACGAAAAGTGATGTGTCGGTCTATTCGTGGCTAAGACCACACGACAATCATGACCCACTTTTCTCAGTCTCTCCTGTTTGTCAGATTCGCGCAATAACAAAACCAATATTCCCGAAATATTCGTAACTGGTAGCGCCACATTTATGCACATTACACACAAACACATAAACGTTAACGATGTCATTGGCGCACACACATAGGGAGATATAAAATGAAGCTGCGTAGCAACAAACAATTGGGTCGCTGGAACACGCACACTGATGTAAGAATTGTTATGTATGCGCTAATGCAGTAAGTGCATCTGATTTGCTTGTTCGCTGTCATCGTGATGAGTCTATTTGTGAGATATTAAGCTAAGATAAAACACAAACAAATGAGTCTGCAATGAGATGTATTATTTTGCGCCTAAACCACAAACGAAAAGAGTAATGTTTTTGAATATTGCACAAATTCTGTTTTAAGCATTAGCTATAAGATGAAAAATAACATTTCCAAGGACAGCCAAAGCACTAATATACATGCCATGCAAATTATATTAACCAGATACATTCAACCCTCATCATCATTACCAGTATTTTTTGCAACTACTCTGAATATACACAGACAGACTCCATCATGAACTTAGTTTGACAACATGCAATGATTCATTAAGATTTGCCCCAGTCAGTTGCATCCATATCTAAACGTGTGATGTATGAACCGGTCGACCTTGCAGGCTATGGGTGTGTTAATTGTATGTAATTTAGTACACTATGTACACACGTACACATACACAGTAAGTATAGGTACTTGTGTGATGGGCCAACCGACCTTTTAATTCTGCCATATCACTTTCCAGTTGCGTTGATTGTATTGTTTATTGTTGTGATGTTAGATCGCATCAACAGTGAATGAAGCTGATGAGAGTTAAAGAACAGCTCTTCTGGATTATTTAAAAATAATATCAACCAGCACGACGACTATAATACAACGAACTGATAAAGATGAACATTTTTGTAGACTCCTGCCAAAAGAAGGCTACAGGACATCTCTTATCCCAGGTGTTGCAATAAGCGAAAAAGGTTTTATTGTTAAAAACACTGCTGCATTCTTCTGTACACTGATGACATGTATCTGCAAAGCGTTATCCCAAGGATTGCAGAGCTAAGTGGAAGATAATGTAAAGAGACCTGACAGTGGTTCATTAAAGAACACTGTGAAGCGGGGCCAGAAAGACGCAGGCGTAAGAAGTGTTTTTCAAAAAGTTGTATTATGCAAATCCGCAGCGCAGTGGATAGTCCATTAAATACCGTTCAACAAGTCTTATCGTCACAAGAATACTCACAAACGTCCGTCTCCTTGAAGTTTTATGGCTAATAACGCTGCAAACAACAGGATGCATTATATCTTTGTATTCTGTTACTGTTTTGGTACCGTAGTACAATTCATTTATATGGATAATATCATGGATAGCCCCAATGGGTAAAACAGTTACGAATTTACGATGAGTGACACTGTTTGAAACTACGATTTGCGTTTACTTTACTAAAATTGCTTAATGATGAGTGAATAATTGTATACTATGAAGTGACAAAATACCAGTATCTATTAATTATTGCATTAGTAACCTTTTCATCTGGGAAAGCCTGGCTCTGTGGTCACCAAACTGATTGTACAGCATGTTGACCATTCTCATTAGATTTCTTTTGAAAAAGCTTTGAATTTAGCAGTTTAGTGCTAGTAGGCACAAAATAAAGAGATATTTCTTTATATTTCCAATGCCATCAAGACTACCTAATTGCAAAATCGTATACCTTTAAACGAGCAATTCTTGTATATATATAATCTGAATCTCGGAAACGGCTCCAACGATTTTCATGAAATTTAGTATGCAGGGGGTTTCGGGGGCGATACATCGATCTAGCTAGGTTTCATTTTTAGAAAACGTCGTTTTATCGTATTTTCAGGCAATGAAAAACTCTAAAATATCATTAGCATATGTATGTAAATGTCGCCACCATCTTCAAGGTTGTAATAGCTCAGGTGGGAAATAGGGCGGTCCCGAAACCAGAAAATCTCGGTTCGCATCGAGACGATTATTTTTTTCCCTTTTTGTTTTCAAGTTCCTTCTTTTTCTATTTCCCCTTATTTTTCTTTCCAAAAAACACGATTTACAAAAAAAGGCCGAGCAAGGCTCGGTCATCCAGGTACTTATAGTAATGCGAGTAGAGCTATGATAACTTTTGTCCCTTTTCATTTTAATTTGTCAAAAACAGGACACGCAACTGAGAGCGCACAAAATGCGCTATTAACGAAAAATTGCGATCATCAATCTGTTAGCAGAGCATTTTGATTTTGACACCAACTACTCATTGTAGCGGTAATATAGATGAATGTGTTCAGTAGTAGACATTTACGCTAATATAAAGCTATACAAGGGATGCAACAGAGGAGCTCGTGGCTAAATAACAACCGCACGGATTATACGATTTGCGAGGTTAAGCTGCGCTTGTCGCGGTCAGTCTGTTAATGGCTGACCGTTCGTTATACATCGAGACCCCTTCGTGTCTCGGTGAACACGTTAAACAGTCGGTCCCGGGTGTCATGTGAATACCTGTGACAGGCTTTACGGGAAGACAGAAGCCCGAATGTCTGACAACCAGTCTAACCTTAGGATATCGGCATTACCCAGTAGCTAGGTTGCAGCGGTCTGATGGCAGTCGCTTCATGTAAAATACTGGTATTCAGCCGCATTTGGTTAGACTGGAAGCTGACCCCAACATAGTTGGGAACAGGTTAGGCAGAACAAGGGATGCAAATTAGCTGTCAAATTTAAAAAAAATCTTTTACAGCAAAAGTTTTACAGAAGTCGAGTATGTATAATCCAGCTAAGTACATCAAAGTAGTCCTATCTAACCAAATCAAACAAACAGCAACATTCATTCCTGGATATAGATATTGTAGCGACTCCTGCGCAGAGCCGGCCATTCACCTGCAGTAGGATGCCGTAAGCAGACGGATGACCTTCATTCCGATGCAATTTCATTCAAATTCGTATTGAATCTGGTACTTTAGTCGCATACTGATCCAAGAATGCGAAAGAACATGATTAATAATTTGTGTAAAATGGGAAGTGATCGCTTACTATACTGACGTCGTTACATTGCCTCTCAATCATACCAACTTCAAACAATATTGTTCATGGTTTACTCACGTGCATTTTTTCGGGGTTGCCGGCCTAGTTTCTGACCCAAACGGAGCCTTTGATCAGGAGCTCGCGACGAGTTTAAATCGCGATGTCGAGTATACCGTAAACAATCATAAATATGAATGTGTTCCACGAAAGTAATCATAAAAAATATACTAAAGATGTATTTGATGATTGTCAAAGTAGGTCCTGGCAATAAATTATTATCTGCAGTTGTAAATAAAGTTAAGAAGAAGGCGTATACGCCTAGACATTGATCATAAATTTCAATCACCGTAACTCATTGATTTACAAACGAAAATCAATTTGACGTACCAGGCAAACATACATTAGCAGTTTTATTTATAGCTCCTTAGTAGTGTAATCGCTATTAATGTACAAGATATATAACTGTGATTGTAAAAAGGAGCAGCATAATAAAATCAAATCAAATGCAGTCACAAGGACGACGGCGACGAGGCCGCTCTCTATACCGATGCAGTAAATGTAAATAAATCAGATAAATGAGACATTATAAGCAAAAGCTACAATCGCTATTCAGAAATAATATGCAGTTACAGTTTTTGATTCTATATGCCTCATAATATAAGTTTGATTTAATAAGATACCATAATAAATGCTGATACGTAGCGTTGGAGAGGTCCAACTAGATCTGATAGAAAACTTGGAGAAGGCAGCTGGGGTAGACTAGATTCGGAAGAAGTCGGAGAGCTGGGTGTTATGGTGGAAAGTGAAAGTGGTGTAAATCTAGCAATTGACTAAGTTGTTGGAGACTTTGTTAGTGATGTGCACTCCAGTTATACTATTCCTTAATTTGAAATGAAAATGGCAGTATTGCTTATAAAATATAATACAGAGTTTAATTAAAGGAACTAACTAAAAAAGATTAATACCGACATTCCACAATGAATGCACCAGCTTTAGATGGCAAAATGATATTAAATTCAACTGCCTATTAGTGAACAGAATACAAAACCAGCATAGCCTCCGCAATGCCGTGTAAATGAGGCAACACTGACTAATTTTACAATTAACAAATAGCCAATGGATGTGATTACTTAACAATATGAAACTATTTCAATAACTAATAGTTACAAATTGGCCAACGGAACATTGTCCGTAAAACTGATATTCGAATGTTTCAGTTTCAATTTAAATAATTCATAAAATCGAGCATTTCAGCAAATTTAAAACCTTGTATTGAAATAACAATAGTTTCACTACATATCATTCTCACAGAAACGCCGTAACAACTTAGTTGTTTTTAAACAAATTGACAAGTCTCTCGACTTTTATATAGTTTCGTTTCTAAATAGCTGAATTCATCACCGGCGCATTACAGTTTTAACACGTGATTCAATAGTGAACTACCTCGTGGTGTCGTGGATCTCTACGCTACGAAGGTATTACCTTAATCGCCGTGTTTCGCAATCACAATCGAATTAGTGACTGTAGCGGTAGTGCTTATACTTACTACTTCATGTCGTAGTGTAATGTTATTACTGCATAGGCGGATATTGCCACCTCAGCTCCAGAAATAATCCTATACTAAGTCGCTTCTTACGAAATCCATAGGAAATGTTTCGTAGCCATTATATTTTGGTTCTTTATTGAACGAGAAATTCTTCCAATAGTTATTGTTTAATGCTTCAAATGCTAAAGGTTGTTCTGTTTTTGGTATATCGAAGTTAACTCGCTCAAATTAAAACGAATGGTAGTAATGTGAAACAAACGTTGCTATAATACTTTGGAAAAATAGAAACGTTAGTGCCTAATCGACTAGAATATCACTTATAAGTCCACCTGTCAATAGCTTTGCGGATTAAGCACCAGCAATTAAAGAATGAAATGTAAAAGTAAGAACGAATACGTATCGTGAATTCATTGCAATAGAGGCAAGGTGCAATAAGATACTGGACGGCTCATGTTAACGCATCCTTACAAATGCAATATCCAACTATACAACAAATAACGAAGACTAGCTTGGTAACAATTTTATTAAAATTACAGTAAAATAACTTTAGGATAAACGAGGAGCTAACAGAAGCCAAGTCTGCATCAAATTTTGGCAAGCTCAAGTTCAAATGCATTATTTTGTGATAAATATGAATGGTTATGCTGGATAAATGGTGTATTATTTTGAAGCCAGTCCTATTCCAACTATAAAACATTTTATTTTTGCACCTTTTGCAATTTTTTTCAGTCTTGGCTTTTGAAAAGGTCGTTTGAATCATGATTATTTTTAACGAAGTTTCACATGTTTCTGTTGATTCTGAAATGACACTAAATTGTCTTCTTCCTAGCGGTTTGCCGGCCTGTAACAACAGTCCACTTTACCTACAGGAGTCAATCACACTACGGGGAGTTTCTGGTTCTGCAGGGAAGAACTTACGCCTGACCTCATGATCTTTAGACAAATCAGGTATCCTTAGTTTGTTATCCATATAATAAATGGAGGTATCGGCCACTATTTTCTATACAACACGTTAGCTTGTTGCAAAGTTGCTGCGACCTAAACCCAGAGCCTAAGAAAGGATAAGTGGCACTTACATTTACATGTTACTTTGTAGAATACATGGAGGCCTCGATACAAAATGTGGTAGACACAGCTAAAGGTGATGCAAAAACGTGACCCTGATTCAGATGTTGATCAGCCAACGTGCTTATTACGATCTTAACTTTCACAGTCAAGTTCAATCCGTACATTAAAAAATCGTTGATCAGTGCAAAAACCCGTCTATGGGTTATGCAATATTTGCGATTGGAGTTTTTTGATTCAGCGATTTCTCTTCCATATAAGTATGTAGTTTTGCAGGATTATTTTTATGGTAAAAATTGTTCCTGGAATTGGCCACGTTGAAAGTTTAAGTTGGTTTTCAATTTAATCATATACACAGATCATTCGGCATTACCAAGTTAAGTTGAGTTATTGAATTAGAAACTTTTAAAATTACTTTTTAAATTAATATTCTAATGAGTCCTTCATGATTTTTATGAGATAGATTCTTCTTTTAACACGACCTAACTGCATAGAGTTGCACGGTAAAAAAATAACATGCCACAATATGAATCAAGGTCTCTAAATACTATTGGTCAGTTTCTAAGCGCAATGCAGAGAAATATAAAGACGAATAGACATCAAATTACAACAATTTTTTTGCAAATATATTTTTACACTATCTCGTTCATAATTCAAACTAAATGAACGTACAACTCATCTAAACGATATTCACCCGTCATGTTACGAATACACGAGTCGTTTCAGTGAACTAGATCGACATGTCCAGTGACACTCGGCTATTTTGAGCTTATTGTTGAAGCTGAATACTATTGAGGACTGACGGATCACGAGGCATGAATTCACAAACGTTTGGAATATATTGTCACCTTTGTATCCCGAATATTATTTGTACTGAAGTGCACATGGTTTCATGAGATAGGCTCGACTACGCCTCGACCTAGTTTTGGACCCAAAAGCAAAACATTTTCTTTTTGTTACTAAATTATCAATTTAGATTTCATTTGAGCCTAGTTCTTCTTCGAAAATACTATTATTTAAAAGAGTATAATACGAGTTTCCTGATTGTTTTTTTGTGTACAATAAAGAGTACTTGAATTGTATTGCATGAATGAGAAGAAAGTTGAACGCTTCCCTGTTAAGCCTGAGGTGAGTTAAGGTTAAGACTCCAGAATGCGAAAAATTTATGTAATATCATAGAACCGTTGAGTACAAGCGTCCCAGAACCGGTCATTATGGTAATCAATGGGAAAAGCTTATATTCAGCAGAGAGGCTTTCAGACTAATCAGTAGTGGACGGTGAATATATGTCCATCATGGACCAGTATAAGCAGGATGTAGATTTACAAAATATGTAGGTCAGTAACACGATAGTTAGCTTCGCTAGAATTGTAAAACACATTTAATTTGAAACAGAATTTAATGTTTCAAGTAAACGAACAGACGAAACCGTTTCCTGATTAAAGAAATATATTTTTAATGCGTGTAGCTTTTAAAGAACAGATTTTTTACAAATTTAATTTACGTTAGTCTTGACAAATTTGGAGTTAAAATTACGAGAGCAATCGGGCTCCAGAATAAAAAAACATTTTATGCAGAAACTTTTCACAGACTTTAATGAACATTTTATTCTATTCATCAGAAATAGAGCTGCGCCGGGTTTAATTACACTCTGAAGGGCATCTGGGGAATAGAGGAGCGCACAATTTATTTGAATGGAGCGCTGCCTAGACGATTAAGCAGATTATATTTATATTTAGACTATTGTCTTGAGGACAAATTAATAATTTAAATATAGATAACTTTTTTTAGATTGAAATATGTACCAATCGTATTATTCTATAAATCTATGCCATTACATGTCTTAATAACGTGAAGACTACAACTACAAAAGCAGTGGACAGTTTGGTAGCCCAAAATTGTTAACAAATGTTAATACGAGTATGTATCTAACCAATTCTTTAAGAGCACTTGAACGACTAGCACGAGATATTTTACTCTTGGAGTAAATAGCC
Organism: Amphipyra berbera; assembly: GCA_910594945.2. Lineage (NCBI taxonomy): Eukaryota > Metazoa > Arthropoda > Insecta > Lepidoptera > Noctuidae > Amphipyra > Amphipyra berbera. Next base: position 1,729,547 of record OU343131.1, on the reverse strand, counting down.
TACAAAGTACAATAACCTATAGACACAAATACTGCAATTTCGAAGAAATATAAATATTAATGTAACACCGTAACGTGTTACAGGAAATTGGGAATGCAACATATTTCCAAATTCAATGCAACACAGTTGTACGAAACAAACGATAAAATATATGTAATAGGTACATTCAATCACGTACAATATTGTTGCGTGAATTTGAATAAATAACTTTGGGAAACGAATTCGATTCAAAAGTGTTAATAAAGTTTTGGAGAGCAGATAAAATTGTAGTAGTGAGAATGTTGTAAGCGGTAATGTAATACCAGTAGTTCATAACTCCCGAGGTCCCGTACAGAAGAGCGACATCATGAATGCTTATTAATAACCAATAAAGGTACTGTATAACCCAATAGACGAAGCATCAACGATTATTCTAGAAACCAAAATCTGAGAAATTCTGCTAAACTTCATCAAACTCAATTCCGGACTATAACTGAACCGCTGTTTTCTGAATCTCTAGATGAAATCTAAGTACAGTCTCACTGCATTCGCGGCTTACGATACACCTGTTATTGGGCTTGCTGTATTTGGAGCTCTACACAGTCCAAAAAGCAAGAAACCCACGAACCTACGTACACCAAATAAAAGTTCGTTGCCGAACTGTTCACATGAAACGCGCTCCAATAAACATGTAATAAACCCTTCGTTAGAACGACCTGTATAACTATTCACCTGTGAAGTACATGCAAAGTTTGTCAATACGCGTCCAGTACAATGACGTTCTCAAATTAATTCAGTGCAAAGCTGTTTCTCATTGCTGTAGGTTGGGAATGAATAGCGGATCAACTGCTTATTGTTGGCATGGACAAGCTGTATAATAAGTGGGACACAGGGGATATTGTGGCGGTATTTCCGAGGAAGTTCACCTGAGAATGGGTCATCCCAATGACCTAAAAGTGAGAGAACACGAGCAGAAATATTCACCTAATCATTACTGGGGAAACCTAATTTCTCTAAGGGCTAGTGGGACATGGAAGCCATACCGCGTAAGACTAAGAAATTTTCATATGATAAATAAAGAAACTGGTCATCCGCTTAGTAATTAGCGGACGACAAAGTACATCCTGATAAGAGGCTGGGAAAACGCTGCGAGAGGAAATGGAGCATTGTGGGGTTCTTATACGACTAGCTATCTGCCTGCCTCCCTGCACTATTATCATCTTCAATTTAGCAATTACTGATAACTGTGGCTCTCAAGGATGCTATTATAAATAGTCATTCGGTACATTCTAAGGAACTACCTCTATCCGAAGGAACGAGCGTGAATGCAGAACGAGTCATCCATGAGTAACGGGATACTGATTAGATCTCATAGAGCAAAAAATATTTTTGCGATAGTCAATCTTCGATAAGCATCGAAAACATTTCTGATAACACGATAGAGTACGATAAGCTTCTGCAAGATTAAGAGCGATAACATTATTAAAATTTCAAAGACAATCGCACACCACTCTTCAATTAAGCTAGTACACATGAGGTATCATCATGCAAAATATGTGATAAATGACAATGGGCCTACAAAACTCAAACAAAAAATAATAAAAAAAGCACGATAACGAAGCTCTAGCAATTAAAAATAATTTCATAGGTATAAGATTCACATATACTAAAAACAAATCGAGTGCGACAGGCGAAAATAGAAAGCAATGGACGGAAGATGTGTGTCGCGACTCCGGCGCAGGTGGACGCGAGGGTGGGGGCATGCTAGACAGAGACGACGATATACACGGAACTAATTTTACGCAAAAAGAAAAGGGACAGGGCGGACCGGCCAGTTTAACAACATCCACACATAGCAACATCTGGCTTTCGAAGCAACTAGAGAAATGTAATATTGATGGTTCGAGCAATTAGGAACACGATAACTTTGGACTTGAAACAACATTCTTAGAAATACTGTGAAAATAGAGACAGACTTGGCAAGTTAAAAATCCACGGAACATACGGGCTGTATGCGATAGCACCTAAACACACAAGACAAGGACGCCAGTGATTATAAAATGAAGCTAATGGCTTACAAGCTGCAAATATTATCTCAGCTGTCGCTGGTATAAATTAAACAATCGGAATCGAACTACGCATGTTGTGTGAAAACTGAATTAACAACGCAGTGTCGTCATCACCGTAGGCGGGTAATCACGCTTTTGCCTCCATGACATTTGGCGCATAGCTGAGCGAGGTAAAGGCAACGCTCCGGGGATGCCTCGGGCTCGACTCTTTGGACGTTCACTCGCCGCATTCCAACCAAACAGACACGCCGTTGCGAAAATTTGAAACAATCTTGAGTAAACAATGTTGTTTTCACGATATGAGAATGAAAGTAGAAATAGTAATGTATTGTTTATTTTAATCAAAGTCAATTTAGAAAAAAAGTGGTAGTGGGCGATAAAATGTTCAAACTGAATACATTGTTGAATCACTGCCGCTTAAGTCTGAAGTGAAAGATAAAAGCATCCGACTCGTCCACATAAACAATTTTCACATTGAAGAGTTTGATGACAATAAAGTTATAACTGATAATGTTCCACAATAACCGATTGTGTCGCTTCAATAAGTCAACGACACAGCTGATAAAGTTCCAACAAAACTACAATGACAATCATTCATAAATTATACGAACAATTGGAATAACCCTGTAGAAGAACTAGAGGCTGTTATGTAAAAAATATCTATGGCAGAGGCTAATCTTGACCTCATTTCTCTTTTAAAACTACGAGCGAATACGTCAGCCGAAATATGCAGTATTTATACGACTATTAAAATTATGTGTTACGGTCCCGATTTAAGTTTTACGATGATGAATACCAAGTATTACAGCGAATAGGCTGTAAGACATTAAAGCGAAGCTTATCAATTATTTTAAAGGCTGAAATTAAAACAAGGAAGGTCAGGATGAAAGCGCTTGTACGTGATGAACAAACAATTAATATTAGTTTATTAATTTGATGATGGGGGTCTGATATATGAATATTCCAACTGTCGGATTCGTAGCGGGTTTCTATGTACCCTTCCTCTTTCTCTAGATACGATAGGATGTGGTGTTCTATTCGTAGCAAAGACCACACAGTAAGAACACTTTTCTAATCCATAAGGGAAACGACCGTCAAGACACACACATACAAACAAAGCTTTAAATAATTTTATGTGTCTAGCCCATAGTCGACAGACAACACAAATTAATTTCCCCAGTCGACTCTCACAACTTGCTCATGAAAATTCAAATTAGCTGATACATTATAATCTCATATTACTGAGGAAATGTGCTGGAAATATAATTTCAGAGCAAGTGAATCAGATTAGTACAATTATAGCAAAGATAGCCCAAATATTCAGTGTCTGTGACGGCCTTGTTTTCATTTTCGTTCACCATCGCTCTGAGCCGTCATGCTTATTGAAAGATACTAAAAAAACATAATGACATAAAAGTATGCAAAGTACCAAAATATTGGTGACTCATCTTTTCGAATAATTGATTCAAATAAGTCTTTGATTCGAAATGTTGAGTCGGATACTATTCAATATTTTAAGACTTGCAAACTGTATGAATTAACAAATATTACAAAACTCATAAATTTATGTTAACTGCATGACGCATGTATTAATAAAACATTCTGAATGTTAATCCAAATAATTTCAAAGAGATTTACATCTGTACGTTTTTCATAATTCCCAACTTTACGGTTAGCGAAATGAAATAACATGATGAAAGTAGAACGCGGTTTTAAGAGTTATCTTGCAATGCTAACGTTTCATTTTAACATAAAATAGGCGAGGGACGTCGTTAAGACTACAAGATTGGAAGTTTAGTATCATCTTTGATAAAATACATTGAGGTTAAAGACATAAAAGATGCCAATTCGCAATAAAGTATCAAATATTATAAACTTTCGCAGCTAGAACAACGAAGACACCATACAAATTTAATTGAACATGTAATTCATAAGGCGTGTGGTTATCGAGACCGGATTCCACCGATCGGATCGTATAGAATGCATTGGAAAACGCATTATGTATGTAAGTGTACACAAATGGTACAAAACTTGTTCGGTTAGAGCAAGCGCCGTGTTGACTTTAACATAGACAGGTTCCACGGCGCGCTTTTTGTTCAACAAACTATAGCAATATCAATAAACTCGTTTATCTTGTGAAAGATAGCTCTCCTTTAATAGCTCAAGACAAAGTATATTGAGTCGATTTTAGTGTACTAACTATTAAGGGTAAAGGCCTCTTCACATACAGAAAAGGAACGAGCATTGATCACTACGCTTGCTTACTGCGAGTTGGTGATTTCAAACCTTAATAGGTCCAGATTTCATCACGATGTTTTACTTATCATGGACTTAAAATAATCTACTAACTTTGTGTTGGCAAAAAAATTATTGACATGATGTCATCAGTCATCGCTATTGATTATACATAACACATTAATCATTATTTATAATTATTGTCAACAAAAACTGTTGCCAAAAAAGTGCATACACATACCGTGACATGCCCATATAAATCTCGACTAAATATTAATGGACCGCGCTTTAGCGCCAAAACACAATTCAATTAATGACGCATAACGATCGTGTTACACTTGTTGCGCCGTCTAAAGATTACAATGAGTAACTAATTACAGTGCTGCATGACAATCAAGGCACGTGCAATACACATCGATACGGTGAGCTAACCTGCTCAAATATTACAATACAAAAAGGTTCACGACGACTTTTAAAGGTCCAACCACGTAGACAATAAAACGGCGCCGGAATTGAATGACACGTGCCAAAAAGAAGTTCGCATGCCATCGGACACAGAATCCAGCTTACTAGACGGGAATAGTCACACCACGGCCTGGCCTGGCGGCCGTCCATACGCGAAACCGGTCTAAAATGTCCTAACTCAATCGTCGCCTAATCGCAATTTTCAATCTTACACGTTAGTATTTAGGTGCCTTTTACTCTGAACTGTTTGTGGATATAGGTCGTGACGCTGATCATGGGACGGATATAAGTTGCGTCTGCGCCGGTCCTTACGTAATTTTTGGTTGACGATGAACTCAATACGTCACAACGGTGCTTCCGGAAGACGGATGGCCGATTTTGTATGTCCCTATTGTAAATTAAATGCACAAAAGGTACGGCCGAAGTCGAAACGACCTTGCGGGCACGAATCGCGGTGTTTATATTTATACAAAGCCATTAGATGGACTCCATTAGGTTGATGCATTGGTTGTTTTGACGGTACTTGAACTTTATGTGGAGTGTTTGATTAAAGAAAGCGAAGGTGTGGTTTGAATACGTTCAGAAAGTGTTATAGATAAACATTGAGCGGAAATCAACGTATAAAAACGTATAAAAGACCATCTTCTGGTTGGACGTGCAAACGAAATATTTTCTTTGGAAACAGCTCGATTTAATACTGCCCGCCAACGACGCCGTGACATATATCTTGGGAAATCATATTTTAACTCGACTGAGTTTGGGTGATATAAATAAAAAACTGACTCAATATTAAAATGTTACGTATCGTTGATACTAATAAGTTTAGACATCTGATGAATCTGTGACGTACTACATGATTCTTTTTTGGTAATTGTCTCTATGCTGTAGGCACTAATTAGAGACTAGTTATAGCGGAAGCTTCGTGGTTTTAAATGAGTTAAACTCACGTATAATGAACTTATCTAAAAAGAAATGTAACTCATAAGTTCTCAAAAATATTTCGTCAATTGAGAATCTAAGGTGGGAGATATTAGTTGATAAGTCTCTATCATTGGTTTTATTTAAATATTCAGAAGCAAGGTTTCGTAACGAATTAGCACATGGTAGCTAAGAGTTACCTGATACTATGGCCTTTTTAGTTAGTGGAACTATCGTGATCACTCTATTAGGAAGTGAGGACATGCGTGAACAAGACACGAGCATTTGGCAAGTTACGATAAAAATGACGAAACTTTACATTTTTACTTAGTTGACAAATTGTCATTGAAATATTAAAGGTAGTACCTACTGCCTGGTGTTACTAGAGTAAAGATGAAACCTTTAAAATGATTTGAGTAAGTCAAACGTCTTTGAATTTGCTGTAACGTAGTTATTCCTAGCTTTAGAGTAAATTTCTAATCCTAAACTATAGATGATTATTCGAGAAGATGGAACGATGGCTGACAAGTTATTATTTTCATAACCACATTTTCATAGGAACTCTGGCAAAACTAAAAAGAATAACGTCATGATCTTGATTTAAAAGATATGACGGAATTCCTAACTCAATATAAACAGCGACAAAAAAGGACGCAACTCAATAAAGCGCTGAACAAAAAGGGACAGAACATGCTAGAATATGCTACACATGTAGCGATTAAATTATTTACGTCAAAGCATTTACACCATCGATGGGGGCACGATGTAAAAAGTAGAAAATGTTTATGTGGAGGATTCAGAATCGAGTCACGTAGGTACATCGACACGTAGGGACCTTGATCCTGAGCAAGTCTTAGTAATAATGCCCATAAGTGAAAAGGCCCGGGGAAGGGATTCTACAGACGCCATTTAAGTTAGTGTTTAGTGTCATTTTGGCAGTGCGTGGGAATTGAGGCCGTTCACCTGTGGACCCTGACTAACACGATCGTTTTTGGACCTTCTCCAAAAACAGTAAGTTGTATTCACGGTATGGGGACATAGGTACCTATCGATCAACAGTGTTACGGAAATATTAAATATTTGTGGATTTTTGTTTTCTTGGATTTTTCCACCAGACTTCGATAAAACAAGAATGATCAACACGAACATTGAAATAAAAAGTAATAAATGCCAGACAAATAAACTTAGCAAAGAAATGAATATTAATAACTACCCGTGTTTCCTGTGTCATTGAACAGAAATATAACAAATTAGGTATAATGGTTTAGACCTACATACCAGACCAATACATAACACAAAAAACAATATAACAAATAGTAAATACGAACAAAGCGAAACGCCTGAACATATAAAAAAGAAAAACAGACACAGATCAACAAATGGTATGATAAGAACAGATAGTGATATTGGTGCCGAACAGCAATGTGCAAATACATGATAATATAAGTAAATATTGAGCTGATCGCACACGCAATGCTCTGCAGACAATTTTTTGTGAGTTTCTTGTCATGGCAATATAAACTCCTAGTGAAAAATTGTAAAGGAAAGTAGTATTAATTGAAAACATTGAAGAGAGCCAAGATTAATTGCTTAAGTTTTGCAATCGATTTACCATCAATCTCTACTGGCTTAGATAAAGTGTCTATTCGGAATATCACATGGATTTTAGCAGTGAAAGTACGGTAAACACCTGTTCTATTCATTTTGGTCAAGGCCATACGAAGAAAGAAGTTTAGAAAGAAACAAAAATTGTTTTCACTTTTACTGTGACTTTAAATTTTTTAGGTCAGAGAGGAAGGATGACGATGTCTGGGTAAACGGAGAAGAATTTAACAAGTATACTGAGAACTATGTATTTGAAAGAAAGATCATAAATAGCTTCAATAAACTAAGACTGTTATGCGCCAATAGTACTATGATATCAAGTCGAGCAATTTGTCTGTGACTCGCTCAGGACGCGGGAATGGCCGCTTACCGCTAATCTTTCGTCTGAGGCCAGAGGTCACAGCATTAAGAGCTATCATTTGTTAAGTGATCTAACTTGTAGATTCGCGGTGTCTAGAAGATGTATAAGCGTGTTTTAATCGTATATTTTCATCTGAAGATCAAAGAAAGTGTTACAGATTGTATCGTATGAAGCTACAAGATTTTTTACTCTAATATTTTTCTAGGTTTAAAAATAACAGTACTTAATGGCAATATGTGGCGGAATTTCTTCGTCTCAAAAATAACGTAGTTGAAGTTCATCCTATCTCAGATTCGTGTAAATAAATCATCTGACTATATTCATATTTTTATCTTTGCTTGTGCTATGGATTGATAATGCATACTGATAAAAACTGATTAGAGATTTAGATATCTTTTTGTCAACAAGATCTCGCAAGAAGTTTTAAAGTTTATTGAAAATAAAGGTTATGAAATAAGTTAGTTAACACAATGATTATAAGGAAAAACCAAATGAGATTGACATAAAAAACGCGCCTTAGTCGTAGCTACATATATAACGTAAACTAATAATTTATTAACAATATTAGTCGTAGGTGTGAGACCGCAGTATTGCAAAACGCGTAGGATCCAATAAAAACACCGCGCTCTTTATTTTTACATACGGTAATTTTATTCATAATTATTATTGTAGTTGATTTAAATTGTCTTGTTTTATCCGCAAGGAAATCTGGTCACGAGTGAGCGAAAATATCATTAAAACAAGATTGCAATAGTTTCTTTAATTAGTTACTTACGTACAACCTTGCGATGGAAAAGAACGTCTCATTGAGATGTCACCGTTATCTGATAAAATTACAAGGAAAATGTATGTGCGCTAAGATAGTACGATACATCATACAAGTAAACACATAGAAAGAGGCAATCTTAAAACTATGTTTTGTTCCACAGACCTACTTGTTCTAGAATAGTAGGAAAAGTGGGTTTATTGTCATACATAACGTAATCGTCACGTTCATGATCAACGAAGCAAAGTCCACTGACGATCGGACAGTGTATATAATGAGCAACAGTATTAGTTTTCAAGAGACAGCAGGAAAGCGCCATTTGTCGAATATCTTCAATACTTCAATGTTAAGTTTAGCATTGTACTTACGCCTTATCAAGATGAAGATTATTTTGAAGTCATACCTGAGAACAATAAGATTAACTTTAAGAAGGTATAAAATAAATAAAAGAATTCGACCATGTTAACTCAAAAACATATCATTTACAACATAATTCTAGCATTGAATAACCTTACTTCGCACAGTCAAGCCGTTTAGTTAATGATTTATCTTATGTACAATACAGACAGCATTGAAATATAGAGACAACTTATTAACAAAAGGTCAGCCATGCTAAATCACGTACAAATATCACTATATTCTAGTCAAATGCATCAACATCCAATACTAACTTCATTTTTGTAATAAAACACTTATCAACTTCGGTAAAAAATTAAGAATTGTCTACGATATTTATGTCGATAATATTTACCAGCCTGATAGCTCAAGTTACGTTTCTGTAAAATAACACGATTTTCCTTGTAAGCCCTATTATTTTCAGCTCTTGTTTAATATTTAGGGATTCTCGCCAAAACGTTATAAAGACTTACGAGAGACTTATTTTCCAATCATGACCAAATGTTGCCAAGGATACAAATCGAACAATCATTGACACCAACATCAAAAACTAATAAACTGTCAACATCTGAAGAATCCAACTGAGGAACACAAAACACAGAACGATCTAACATCAGTAGGTCGTCTCGTTGAAAATGTCCGCACAAATACCGCGTCGCGAATTCAGTGTTACCACAAACACGCACCTGAGGCTACGTGCCGACTCGAGAAAGTACAAGTAAGAGAAGAAAGTGCGTGGACGCAAAAACAAGCGTCCGACTGTTGGATCGGAATTCAGCACAGCCCACCGTGTGAACAAAATATTGGGATTGTTGAGAATGATATGGGGGAAGATGACAGATTATATGTGGGATGTGTATTCCTTTCTCCTTAACGAAGTCAATTCATAATCATAAATTAATAAATTAAGTTTTGTTTTATTCGTTTTAAGAGGAGACGATGAAAAACATCCTTATGATCCATTACAAATGGTTTATTTTGAACCCTCCAACATTATTTTTAACTCAGGCAATCCAGGCATCGAACTTTGAAGACTATCATCCTATTGCGTTGGTCGAGTCCGTACCATTTACTTACAAACGAGTTAGTCGTACTCTATCTATATATATATCTATATGTAGGTAGCTAATACAATTAGTATCTTAGGTTCTGGTCGACTAAACAACACTAAAAACTTTATAACATAACCTTGTCTTCAAGAAAATCAATTTCATGATTTTACTCGCTCGTACGTTTAAGAATCTTCAAGCGATCACCAAGTCATAAACAATGATGTCTTGTTGTTTATTTTCCTAGAGAATCGCGATGATCATAAAATATTAGAAAACGTTGAGCTTATTATTTGTATTACATAACGTTCTGTGTTCGCTTATAACTCAACACCGATATGCTATTACTGCTGGAAAATTGTTAAGAAAAACTTTACTTAGAATACCAGCAAATCTTCAAAATGCTCATAAAATGTTTTGACTGAATGGTTAGTAATACTAATATATTAAACTGCGGGCTAAGCCTTTGGAAGAAATAATATGGAAGGAATGCAGTTTGCTTAACAGTAAGGTGTTACAATCAAATCTAAGGAATGTACTCTCTGAAGGTAAGCCAGATGACTATGGGCTTGCATATTACGGAAGTGTAAATGTTCTTGTTTACAAAGGCCCAGGTTAGCCAACCATCAACTTCCTCTTTGTATCCAAGATGTCCATCATCGTTACTATTCTTTTTATCTCAACAATGTACAATAATAGGTCAGTGCTGAAAAGAAGCCCTAACAATTGTAGCGTCATAAATAGGATAGATTTTGATTTGTTTAACTGTTCCTCAAAATGAACCCTACCTCAAGGATGTATAAACCTACATACAGATAAAACTAATTTCCTAAAGCAATAAAACACTGTGACTTTATTTCCAGGTCGCATTTGAATCTCCAACTTTTATGTGTTACATCTAAAATTGTTTAATGTGATGAGTCATAAAGTATTCTTTGACATTGACTGTTATCTCTGTAGTAACAGATATTTTAAGCTGTCTTTAGCCTTCCAATCTTTTAGTTCATACTTAAACCAAAATCAATGAACTTGAATTTGAAATTAGTTTTTGGCGTTGCAAGGTAAGTTTGGTAGTTCATTTAATATTATTAATGAGTTATTCCCAGGACTTGAATTTCTTTAAGTTTTGTTGAATATATTAAAATGTTACATTACATAACATATCACGCCTTATATTCTCCAAAGAGTTCGGCAGGGTTGTTTTTAGTACACCCTCGTTTCGCCAGTTATGTTAAGTCCGTACTATCTCCTTCGAGGCGGCGAGTCTTTTGGCCGGATCAGCGCCCTGGGATCTGGAGGCGAGAGCCCTCGCGCTGAGATATCGTCAGCGCGAGGAGGCGCCTGAGCGGAGCGAGCTCCGCCAGATCCTGGTGGCCGAGTGGAAAGAACGACTTGCGCAACCCAGCGCGGGGCACGCCGCGATAGCGGCGGTAAGACCCGTGATGGAGGAGTGGCTGGAGAGGCGTCACGGCGCCCTCAGCTTCCGGCTGACGCAGGTACTCTCGGGACACGGCTGTTTCGGGAAGTACCTGTGTCGTATAGGCCGGGAGCAGACGCCCGGTTGTCACCACTGCGACTGCCCCGAGGACACCGCGCTGCACACTTTGCAGGCGTGTCCAGCATGGGGGTCGCAGCGCCGCGAGCTAGTCGCGGCGATCGGCGGTGACCTCTCGCTTCCGGCCGTGGTTCTGTCCATGGTCGGGAGCGAGACTGCGTGGGAAGCCATCGCCTCCTTTTGCGAGGGGGTGATGGCGACCAAGGAGGTAGCGGAGAGGGAGAGGGAGGCCGCTTCTTCTCTCCCTTCTCGCGCTAGACGCACCGGGCGCCGGAGGGCGCGTTATGATCTCCGGCCACCCTAGTGAGTGGCCTGCGGGCGGCGGGTTGGGGAACCCGTCGCCCGACCAGTAACGGGCCCAGGGAGGATGGCGCGTCTTGTCCTGCGCGCGCCTCTCGGATGGATGTGGGGCAGGGGAGCAACTGCCCCACCACAGGAGGGGTCCACCAGAAGAAGCTGGTGGACCGAGACCTGTCGGGGTCGCGGTGCATGCAACAGCGAATCCCGTGACCCCGGCCTTAGGTCAGAAGGAGGGACACCGCGGGGTTTTAGCCAGTAAGAGTCTGGCACACCCCCCCGTCTTCCCCAGACGGGGGATAGTCCATGAGGATTTCCCCACGTGAGAAAAAAAAAAAAGTTATGTTTAAGTCCCATGTAATAAGGGGCGAGCCCATTACCATTAACCAGGCACAAATCCAGACACCGGGCTGCTACTGAGAAATTTGTAATGGAAAAACTCAATAACACTGCCCGACCTGGGGATCGAACCCAAGACCCTATGATCAGCAGTCGCGCTTGCGACCACTGGACCAACACGGCAATCCAATGTTACCTTCATTATTTATTTTGTAAACATGAAAGGAATTAGATTTTTAAAAAATGTATATGCTGTGTCTTTATCCTTATACTCTGCTTCTCTTGACCCGAATAAGTTCCTTCCAAATAAATCCAACTTGAACAGTTTCCACTACGTTTCTAGTGCGACAAACCTTTTAGAGCGCCATAGCCTTGAGCCGCTAAGCATTAATTTGATTATGCCAACTGATCTTCTAGTGCCCTAGTTTCAGTATGAGCTATAGCTTCAGCTGTTAGAAGTAACACTTTTGAGCTTAACGATAATTATTATACAAGAATTGTTTGATTAAACGCAGCATTGTTTTGGTTGTGTCATTGTTTTATAATGGCATTTGGTATGTTGAGTCACTATTTATGTTTAACTAGCGACCCGCCCCGGCTTCGCGCGGGTGCAATGTAGATACGAATGTGAAGCATATAAACCTTCCTCTTGAATTACTTTATCTATTGCTGAAAACTGCATTAAAATCAGTGGCGTAGTTTAAAAGATCTAAGCGTACAGACAGCGGAAGTGGCTTTATACTATGTAAAGAAGATTACCGCAGTCTTTTGATAGGAGAAATTTTCTCCAAAGAACCAGAATTCTGCAACTTTCTGAGAAGAATCCTAAGAATTCCGTCTGACGGTCGTCGAAAAATATTTTAGATAATATAGTCTTCGAAATTAAACCGTGTAGCTGGGTTCTCAGGTAAATAAATGAAACCTCTTTATATTGGGCCAAGAATTCGGTCGCTAACTTTATATCATTTAATAATAGCTTGAAACGCGTTCATTTCTATATCGATACTAGTGTAACAATTGGCAACAGCCATAGGAAGTGGGCGACCGTGGTGAAATATGTGCCATAGTTTTTTAACACAGTATTTTATGTTGTGGTCGATGAAACCGATTGCGGTATGTCGATGTTTTGTAATAACGTATTCGATGTGATTGAAATGAAATGAAATGTTACCAATAGTTGTAATTGGGGGTATATCGATCGATTTTTTAAAGTAATGTGTATTGATGTTTACGTCAATGATAAATTCATTAGGTTTTAAATTTTTGCTGCGAGCCATCACATGTGGCAAATTAGTCATCTGGCTGAGATTTTCTTGGCAGATTTTTAATCCACAAATGTGCCATCCCGTATATCTTCATAACAATTAACAATCTAAATCTCTCGGTTCGTAAAAACTGTAAAGAGCGATGGCTTATTAGCTTACTCAATGAGTCAGAACCTTAGAACATAATAGACATTATTTGTTATCAACCAAGTCCAAGTCACAAGTTAAGGACGCATGTCACGTTTTTCTATTACTTTAAAAACAACACAATTGTCGAATAAAATTGAAGATTTAAAAATGGCTGATTATAGAGAACAAGATTTAACTGAAGGGTTAAGATAACCTTGCAGGTTTCAAGATAAAATTGACTGAGAGCGATATACTGAGATAACTTGTGAAGATGTAGAACTACAATACCATTTCCTGAATTGTGCTTTTCCCAGAGGTAAGTAACACAAAAACTGAAATGATGGATTAATGTATGGCAACACGTTTTCTCCATATAAATCTGGGTATTAAGCAATATGATTAAACGAAAGTGGTTGCTGATGGTAGGCGGAGCGTGGGATAGACGCAGTTTCTATGTGGGTGCAGTGTTATCAAGGAGAACACCTACAGTTTGGTGACGAACTAATATGCTAATGTAAAAACTGAGCGAAATCAAATTTATAGTGATGTCACCGTAGACCCTTGGAATGCCGTCTTCCAAGTTACTGTTTTAGGTAAATATAAGCGTTCTTTAATCACATAGACCCGTAAACATATTGAATATGTTTAGCCGAAACGTGATTTGATTTACAAGTAAATGAATACTAGCAAGCACTTCTGGATGCAGTGTTAATTTGATTTCAATGATTGTCCTTCATGCACGCTTTACGATTTTCTTGTCACATATCCTAAGTTGTGACCATGATGATTGATAGAAGAATAAATTTCAATGTGATTCACAATTAAATTGAAAATTGGGCTATAAACCTCATCTTTTTTTTGGAATTTATGATGGTAAACCCAATAACGAAAATAATTTGGAAATGCAAACGAAAAATGAGAGTAAAACTATTTTATCTAACGTAATACCATTGGGATCTGTGTAAACTAGGTCATCTAAATATAGGCCATATTCATATTGTTTCCTAAACACCTGTTCATAACATAACAGCATCGTAATATAACATTGTTTGGCCTTGATTTACAGCTCACAAGCCGAACATAATGACTCTGGACAAGTTTGTTGACCAAACAAAAAATGACCCGACCAATCACACCGGATAACCGGTGCAAGACAAAAGACGCAGCACAGATTAGAAAATCTTATTGTACATATGAATTGCAACCTGAAGTGGTCAAATTACCATATGTGAAGTATTTGTTCGACGATTGACAGTCGCGTCTCGTCTGCATCGGGGGCATAGAAAGTTCTTCATCTTGACAAAGCTGAAATTGACCATACCCACGCTGTTTAGGTGTGGATTTGCATTACAAATATTAGAATACAACCATTGGAATGGTCACTTTCGACATGACATTATTTGGTAACCGTCCAAACGTATCAGAAGCTATTTGGCTGTGGTTGAAAACGAAATCGAATATTTGAAATATCTGTGACAAGATACCTGAGGTTTCGAGGATAATTTTAACTGTGATACTAAAATAATCACAGCAGGAAAAATATTTGCTGATTGACGTACTATACATATTGATGCTAATAGAGCCGATAATATTAAATACAATAGTCTGACGCATATACTTACTTCAAACAAGGAAGCTATGCTGCAAAAATAAAAAATCTTGCCGCCACTATCATAACTTGGCCCCCTTATTGATGTTATCTCTTAAAACTCTCACTCATTCAAATTCCAACAAACATACAGAATTTTCTCTAGCAAACAATCAAAACTATAAGTTGTGGGCGTCGGCTGGCGTTCCCATGACGACTGCACAGTTCACAGTTAACCCAACTGTTAGCATTAAGCATTGTCACGTATCGACCTTTGCAAAACATGGTTACTTGGTAGCATTCACGAATATAGGCCCTATGTCGATGCAATAAAGGATACGGAGGAAGTAAAGATCATTTTGCATGATACGTTTCTTCAAGTTATTGGAATAGTAAAGGGCTTGCGACTTCCTCATGATGCTTGCAACCGGAATGTATGAATAGATGATGATAGGAACTTTCTCATGACTTGATCGGCTTTGTGTTAAGATAACGATGATGGAGACTTAGTGCTGATTTCCGTAATAAAACTTTTTAACATACAGAAAGAATATTGTTAGAAGTTATATTGAAATTAAGACATAGTAAACAAATCTAACGCTTGAAGAATGTTATAAAACTTTTAGTTTCTTCTTTGTATATTTTATGTATGAGAAATAAATCTGAATATTTTGAATCCACTAAAGCTTTCTGAATAGCTTTAGCCAGATTTACAACTGTTTCTGTGCTGGAAATCATATCTACAATCCTCTTAAATTTATAATCAGATTCCAAAATATGAAAATTTTGTAGAATAACTTTGGAGGAGTTTAAAAATCTTTCCGGTTTGCTGGCCTGATTATTCAAAACAACACAATCATTGCAATATCAACATTGAAGGAAAATCTGACAACATAAGTAAACCTCTTCCAAGTCCAGATGTAGGTATGAGAAAAATCTTACATTCTCAAACGTGTTCTCAACCCGCTGACAGACTATTAATTAGATGTAATCATAAGCCTGCTTAGTTCACACCCGGGGTCAAACACGTAAAGTTCATGTTATCGATCACTTTAAAATAAATTGAAAATCCACGAGCTGGGACATCTGTTGCCTATTTCTCTTATGTCCAAGAATTTGGTATAACGGTCTGGTATATCATGAAGATTGGCAATTTCGCGGCCATTGTATGTCCCTGACAGAATGCCTAGTTGCCTTTTTGCTCCTCTCGTTCAGATAGCAAAAACTTTTGAGACTGGCGTGTATGGGTGTATAATAGTCTGCGTGGCTAGCTCAATGTTGCCCGATTTTAGACAGATTAAACGATGATGACGCAGTTTATAAATTCTTTACCAGTCCATACAACATCTTTATATATTTAAAAATGTATAATTTCTGCAAAGAACTAAAATCAGTCGAAGGTAGATTTTGTAAAGCCAATTGAAAAAATACTTCGATATAAACAAATTTATTTTGCACTATCACCTGATTGCGCACACGGCTTACTATCCGTAATGGGAACCGATTTAATTTGACATTCAAAACTTCCTCATTGTTGATCTAATGAAATCGACTTAAACTGCTATTGTAATTACATAATTGCAGCCTGCAAGCCCGCACAATGTCTCTATTTAGCTGACATTTAGGGCTACAGTCGACCCTGCCTTTAACACAAATACATTTAACATCATCAACCATCCAACCTATTTTTATAAACCAGTGACCCTTAAAACAGACGACAGAGTTGGAAAATCCCTCTATATTATATAAATCTGACATACCTAATAGAGTTGTTATCTCAGTGGCGACGTGATGGATAGGTTTTCATTATTTCTAGCAATTATCAAAGCGGGAAGTGAGAAGACAAATCGCATTTAATCATGGCAGGTGCCTTACTCAACATCATACTGTTTTTGAGATCTTGCTTGGTAAGATGTTTGTTTTCGAAAAAGAGAAAGCTGAGGAAAATAAAGGTGAGGCCTGTCATTTACAGGTTTAGCGAATTACGGGATTTCGACGCAGTGGAATTGTGGTCAGTGGATAGGTAATTAAATAAATTATCCTTGGTTTACCAATATTATTGTAACAGAAGCTTTAAATCAGGTTGTGACTGACATAATAGAATTTTATGTAAAACTTGTTTTCATGAGCAGTTTATCCCCAAAGATAAACCTAATTTAGTTTAAAACCACAATCATAAATGTCATCGAAAAAATAAAAACATGATTAAAAAAGGTTACGGAACAAAAAGGTTTGAACACACATTAACTGCACATTGATATTTCTGATGCCAAGAATGAACTAAAGGGCACAACAAAACCGGTTCATAGTAAAATGTCCAGATTGCCGAATACCTTTGGGTCACGTTTTACGCGTTTTATATGGCTACGTGGTTGGTGTTCCACCGTTAATTTGTAAATTACCGTTTATATAAACAGGAATATTATGCTGTGATGGCTAATAAAGCGGTTAAGAGGTTTAGGCAGGCATGGCAGCGTTAGAGTATTTTCTAGAAATACTATTAGATGAAATAAAGGACAACATTTTCACCGGTTTTCGTATATTTCTGGCCATCTTCGGATCTTTCTTCGAAGTGCAGAGACGTATTAGAAGGCGGAAATGAAGGAGGCTTTACTCGATAATTAGATTTACATATATTGTTGAACGGTAATCAAGGTCTGTAAGTTCAACGTGCATGACATTTGAGATGAGAAGATGGCAAAAGAATTCATAAAGTTCTGAATTTATTCAAAGATAGAGAATGAGACAAGCTCTTTTGACACTCTTTTTCTGCCTCAGCTTTTATTATGCAACCTGTTCAAGCCTTGTACAAGTACGCTTGCCTTAAGATCTTTCGGGTGGCTACTTGATACCACTCATATGGCCACCAGTGATTCAAGTGCACTTGAACGCCGTCGTTAGACGCACGTGCACTCGGACTATGTTCTACTTCAAGCCAAAAAACTGAATGAAAATCAAAATTTGCTAGTGTTTCGAGAGATCTTTCATCTTGAGAATATCGTGCATCGGAGATGCATCGGACTTTTGATGTATTTCAACTGAATCGACGAAGAGCCCTCTATGTTTTCGGTGACAGTACTATTAGGTTCTATTTGATAGGGCCTGGACTCGGCTCCGAAGGCTTCCTTATTTTTATAAAGCCATACATTTGATGAAGATAAAGAGAGTCTCATCTGGCAGTCTTTGCGAATGTCTTCGATTGAGAATATGTGCGAAGACTTCCGCTCCTGTTTTATGATAGCAGATAAGTAGACGAAGTTCGTATGCAGCTTTCTAAGTCAACTAAGTATTGCATGAATGTTTGGCACTCTCCTAGCATTTGCGGTGACAAATACCATGCATTTTCAAGTTTTAACGATCCGGGGGTGTATTATGACTATTCAAATGACATCGTTAGGGGTTTACATAAATTATTAGTCAGACACATTACCATTAAGTCGTGTCAAATATTTGATGTTTATAGACTGACGACCTAGAGGCTCGAAACTACGAGTGCAATTAACTTTTTATTTACGACTCATGACTAATTACCGTGATTAGCTAACGATTGATAAGCGCAGAGGTTGTGTTGTTTATTGCCATTCAATTAGAATTGTAATTAATATTACATTAACAGTTATCAGGTTGTATGTGTCTGCTGTGCTTTTAGTCCATGACCCACATGTATTTAGTGTATTTATATCCAATATCCAGTTATACATACTCCACGCAGAGTTTATGCTCTCTTGTAAAAGTTGAGGGACTGTTGCTTTAGCGGATACCTTGAAGGATTTTCATACACTTCATCATGTATTTGTTACTAAGATGGATTCTTTATAATTATTGTCAGTGTGCCTTATTTAATAATGAGAACTAAATGATTGATCAGCGAAATTAATATTTGATCAGTAAAATCAACATTTGGTCAGCGACAAAACTCAGGGGCCGACTCAGTTACGTTACGTTAAAAGTACATAACATAACATCACACCTGTATTTCCCGAAGGGTTGGGCAGAGGTGTATAGTAACACCTTCATTTCGCCGTTACGTTTAATTCCCATGTAATAGGGGGCGAGCCTATTGCCATCAACCGGGCACAAATCCAAACTCCGGGCTGCTACTGAGGAATCCCACACGGAAATAACCCAATAACACGTTGCCCGACCTGGGGATCGAACCCAGAACCTCACGATCAGCAGTTGAGTTGAGTTGACGTTAGAAGAACTTTGTTGTTATTTTTTTACACTCAGATGAACTTATTCGTGCCGATTCTCTTGTTTATCAACTAAACAATTTAGAAAACTGCTATCTTTTACTAACAGACAGCGCGAGAAAAGGACGGTGATAGATAAGAACTAAGTTAGAAATGTCAAACTAGTTTACGCCTTGAACTTCACCGTGTTTTTATTCGACACGTTCTGACGTGCCGTCTAAATTTGTATGGAAATTTTAGTTCAACTAAAACAGCTCTTATTTACATCTGTTTCTTACTTATTTTATCAGAGTGAATAAGACGACAATAGCCTAAATTAAATTTAGTTCGTGCACAATAGAATTGGAACTTCTCGAAAATTTCTCTACTGATCATGCATTAATGATCAATTAGTGTTTTTTGCTGATCAAGTTATTTTTAACGTCAATCAAAATTATTTTTAATTGTTGATCAGTTAAATGATATCCTTTAATAATTAATATAAAAAATTATGGGCTCCCAATCTGTCACCACACAGTGTGATTTAATCAACATTCAATCCAGCATCTGTGCTAATTGTTTAAACTGGAGCTTCGGTTCTAATTGTCGCTTTGCTGATTTAATTAGAGTTAATAGCCATAATGTAATGAAAGGACATAATTACAGTTATGATAATTTGAGGAGTGAAAAAAAATTGTTGTATGAATAATGATTTGGCATGCAGCACTTCATAATTTTATTTTACAATCTCATGATGTATGGGCATTTTTTTAATGTTTATTGTTTAGTAATGATGTATACTTATATAAGTAAGTACGGAATATAATTTGTAAATTGTCAACATTTAAAAACCAATGTATTAACATTGATATTGAGTTAACTTGTTCATAATTTAAATTAAAATATTATGCAGCATTAGGTATTACAATATTAAACCGTACTGATTTCTCTCAAGTCATGCATATATTAACATACTCATCTTCATAAATAGCTACTTAAGCAGCATTAAAAGAAAGTGCTCAATTGACTAGAAATAATCAATGAGGTTTGAAACTTTGTCTATGGTCTTGTAAATATGTTGTATATAATTTGTTGGCAATAATTTCATAGTAGTTGATGATGTTGGTGGGCCATTTGCCAGACTGGGTCAATAACCGACTCTCTTAGTCTATGGTAGGTGAATCAAGCTTTTTTCTAGGCAACTGGGTAAACATTAAAGATATAAATGAAAGTGGATTATAATTAAAAAAAGCTTGTGAACTAGAATTCTTGAAAAAATATTTTTGTTTTTAAAAGTCTTCAATAAAGACTAAAATATAAAATAAGTCTTGATGCCAGTACTTAATAATTTAGTTAGGATTTTATAAAGTAATATTGAGATTTTAATTTCATTCAATATTTTCTAATTAAAATTGATGTCAAATTATTTTCTATCCCACACTATTATTTAAATACAAGTAATTTAACTTTCAAGCCACTAGTCACAATATAATTATAATCCACAGAACTAGAGCCACAGCGAGACAGTCCACATAAAAATAGATGAGTCGAAATATCCACATTATTTTTGCGAAACCAGCACGACAGTTCGGCTGTGTCCGACCGTTCCTAACCCACTGTGTTATTTTTAAAACAATCCCAATTCCCTAGAACTGTCTTGTGTAATAAATGGCTTTATTAAATTAATGTGCACCAATCGACTGCTACGTTTGTTCGCAAACTGAACTTGTCGTATTCCATTCTCCTAAGTGTTCAATCCAAAATTATCACATCTGCTCACAACTATAAATAGAAAATTAAATACCCTGGAAATAGTAAACTGCAGCCTTGCGACGATACTGTCTTTTATAATACGATACGTGTGCAGTTAAGACGTACGTAAACAAATATATGAGGAAAAACACAGGTGTTTCTTATATCGCGTATCAGACAAGCAACAGGTGAAATTTGATGCACAAGGAAATCGGTTTACAGCCTAGTCGTAAGAAACCTGCCCCGGCGTGCCGCCGATCATCTCAAAAACATACTTTCACAACACATTAGCACCTAAATACATAAAAAAGATCACCATCACCTAGTCTACAGCACTCTTTCCACGTAAGGTGAATAAAACAATAAATACCTTTTCCTTCGCCCGTCCGGCATGTTTTTGCACTGTTTTCGCGATCAACGCACCTTTACTTTCTGCCATTTCAATCACTGTTTCATTACAAAACGTCTTTATTTCGATACACTATCAATCTGCAACCGAATCTGGCTGCAGCTGTTTGCTGTCACACGTCAAAATCCAAATGCGTGCTGTCGCCGTATTGTACTGCCGCGAATGAGAGAAAATTGTCACCCTAGCGCCTCATCGCAAAATGATTTGCATTGTAACTTACTGTTATTAGTTCTTAGATTGAACAGTAGATGGCGCAGTTAGAAGTCTGAAGTCGAACAAAATAAGTTTATTTTTTTATTGTTTTCTATTTTAGTAGTGATATCAAACATTAGTTCATAGTCACAAAGAAATGATCCTAATATATACAGTATAAATCTAAACAAGTATAATACAAATCAAAGGTAAAAATCAAACATCTTAATTATTAAGTAACAATTTATGCACGTAACGTAACGTAACTCATTGTTGGTTTGTTTCAATGACCAAAAATAATAGTAGATAGGTACAATTTACTCTGTGTTAATAGGTTTGTTTTGTTATGTTTGGTAACGAGAATAGCTAATGCTGTGTGTGGTGAAAAGATTAGCCTATCAGCAAGGTTGGTAGCGGAGCTAACTGCACCCCGTGTACCAGACATACCTACATACATGTATTACTATTCTTTAGGAGACGTACTGTACAGTATACTATTGTAATCTTTGAGACGTACTATCGTAGTAAGTATCGTTAAGAATCGTCGTAATATTATCGTAATTATCATTTTTGTTTTACGACATTAAAATTGCACAGGAATTTCATAAGAAGGTATAGCGTAAAATACTTTTTTTATGTTAATTGATGCTTAGAGTATGTTACCATGTAACATGCAACCTCCTTGTGCTTAGATTTCATATTTATTAACTTTATAAACGTAAAATAAGGCATTACCGCTGTGAATACTCAGAATAGAATGAAACCGAAACATCACAGACAATTTACACGACCACCGACACTTGTAGACATAATATTAGCAATCTGTGCACGGCAATTTGACAACAATCTTTGTTGATTTGTGACATTTTGACGTGCGCTTCGAATTTTGAAATTTAATTTGATATTGATAAATAAACGTTCGCTTTTTTTTCAACTAAGAGCAGACTTGATTGACAATATTTACAATTTTATATATCTGAATAGGAAGTTATAATATTTATTTATTACTTTTGATTTGACTGTTTATTTTGAACGAAATTATGACGGTAAAGAGCAATTAAATTTTTCCTTATCCTTTACTTTTAATACTTTGGTTTAAGTTTCAAAGATTATTTACGTTTTCCAGGAGCCGAAAACAGAGCTCCAGAGGAATGCAGTCGTCGAAGCTCGTCGTCAAGAATTAGGTGTGTACCAGCGTGCTTTGGACATCAAATGGCTGAACAGTCGAATGGAGGACGGCAGAATGGGCCGCTGTTTGGCGCTCATCCAGCGGGAAGCTGAGATGGAAAAGGATTTTCAGGAGGTATACTATGCCCGTCCCGATTTTGACGATGTTTATTATTTAACAGCTGTACAGCTTTGCCTACGGAAACAAGATTACCTACTACTCATCACCCACACTCAATAGCGTAATAATTTGTACTCTATAGGCCTCTAACTCTATAGCCCTTTAACGGATGAGGCTCCGATATTTCAACTGGATTTGTTCAGTGGCATGAAGCTCAAATATACAAACTGTAAACAGACAAAAAAGAAATACATTTTTGGCATCAGTTTCGTCTCTATGATGTGTTACACATTTATTTTTGGCAAAATATTTAATGTACAGTTTTAGCATTATTACAATTTAATTATAATGTATCTAGAGATTGGTACCTAACTTAAAACCTTTTTTTTCTAATTTTATTTAGTCAAAAGGTAGCAGCCTTGTATGTTATACTAGGCTTAAAATTCATCATTGAATTCTAGTGGGCATAAAGGTCCCATCAACATACAACAACCAGAATAACATTTTTTATGAAGCTCATTATTTTGGATAAACATACACTCTTACACACTTCTCTTGGTAATATCTTTCTCATGATGCACGTAATTTTGTTTCTTTCAACTTTAAAACTCAGATATTCACACAATCTGTCCTTTACTAGAGAACTGACCATGCAGCTATTGTAAATGCCAGAGCCGAAAAAGAAACAAAGCTTGGCATAGAAATAGCAAATAATCGACGTGAGGAGGTCTGCCAATTGCTCCGCAGACATTACTTGAGGGAACGAGACCCCAGTCTTAGAGAACTGGCTAAGAAACTGCAAGCTGGTTACATTTGCCGAGATTTACAGCAGCAAATTCTGCATAATGAATATAAAAGGTTACAGGAGAAGGTACGACTGAACAGATACTTTAATAGTATTAGTGTCTTTTGCCTGTTTATTAACCTTTTCACTGCCAACGTACACAGAATGCGATGCCTCGCTAGCACCAGGCTATAAATGTATAACGAAATATATAGTAAACAGTAGTGATGAGCTGAAGACCTGTTAAATACAGTAAACTTATTTTTATAACATAGGTAGTTAAAATGAAGAGCTTCTAATGAAGTTGTGGCGCTGGAAGCACGAAAATCTGGAACTTCTATTGAAGTCCGTAGTACTTCTATTGAAGGCAGTGAAAAGGTTAACAAGCTTTACTTGCTTTGTTCTGTTGTAAGAAATATGTTATTAAATTATATAACAAACAAGTTATGAGTGATTTTACTCTGTGTGGGGATGTGATAGAATATAAAAGTACCTCACTGCACACTGCGAATAGACATATGTTGTAAGATTCAACAAAACCCAGCTCATTTGTTGGTAGGATCTATACGTTCACCCTGGCTAGCTGCCACCCTCACATTAAAGTCCGGCGCCAAGCAGTTTACTGTGTTCCGTCATGTGTATGTGGACTATGTGGGAACCAGAGGGGTATAGGTGAATATCTCTGTTCCTTGGATTTGTGTGCTCCATCTTAGATCCTGCCTGCATTTACCATCAGGTGAGACAAGGGCCAAATGCAACCAAGACAAAAATAAAAAAAAAAGTATAATGTTCCTACTCAATAAGTAGTTTATGAAGTGCTTGTGCTTGCACAAGTAATTGTGCAACAACTTATTGTGATGCATGAATCTCAGTGCTTGTTTATGGTTAGCACTGGAACGGCGATATGTGGGGTTGAAAACTATCAACCTTAAGGTGGAGACTGATCTGCACATTCAATAAGCTAAGCTGAAATGATAAGATAAGCTCGTTCCGAACTCTGTGCTTGCTGTACTGATTGTTGTAATGCTCAATTTGTAACATGTTATATGAATATGATGTCAGTCGCCGCCTTAACTGCCTGGTCAGACAGAGAGCGTGGCTGGGTGTGATATTCGTCGCGTGTTGATCACGTGCTCTTGGCGTGCGAATTACTTACTACTTATTACTATGACAATGTATGGAAGACGCCACACAGAGACTGCCTTGCGACGCTTGGTGTGGTGTGGCAGTCTCTGTAACGGGGTGTCCTGCATAAGCTACAAACGCAACGCGATGCGATGCGACGCGACACGGAACAAATACACGTTACGTCGCGTCTCGCTACATAGGCCGCCAGTAGGGAATGCCGTTGTTTTGATCGCGTTCGTCGCATCCGCCGCATCGCATCGCTTCGCGTTTGTCGCTTACGCCGTTATACATTATCATAGTAATTCGCACGCCAAGAGTAGGCGACCAACACGCGAAGTGAATCACACCCAGCTACGCTCTGTCTGACCAGGGCTTTAGAGATTACATGAGCTTTCATCAATAATGACTTTGTTAACTTTAAGGCTGAAGACATGCGCGCCAATAACATGCTCTTTGAATGTCTATCTGATGACCAAGATGCAAAATATAAAGAAGAGAAAGCTAAAATGGAAAGAACCACTCAATACTGCAAGGATTTGCAGCAGCAGTTAGTTAATAGGCAGTTACAGAAGCAGTGCGAGTATGAGAACTCGTTGATTGAAAAGAAGATGCTTGAAGATATCATGAGGACTATATCTGATGAGGACATGAGGTAACTGTAATGCTTGCATGGAAAATGATTTTGAAATATACATGGTGATTTTGAATTCACTGTTCACCTTTCAGGGCGTGAAAGTACTCATGATTATGAGCAACTTTCACTATGAGACCAACTCTGAAATATCAGCTGTTTCATATAAAAATGCAATATTTACCCCATGAAAATGTATGAAACAGATGTATTTATTTTGCTATTTCGTAGTTGGTCCCATAGTGAAAGTAGTTTATAATTGTGAGTACTTTCACCTCCCGAAAGGTTGAAAGTGAATTAAAAATCACTGTGTATTTATACTCACTTATTTGGAAACAATTTACTTTGATGGTGCACAAGTCTGTCCTGCACATGAGATCGCAGTCAGAGGTGTGGGTCCGGATCAAACTGAGGCCCTCCTGCATGGCATGCAAGCATTCAACCATTCTAGGGTAACACTGTTCAATCATTAAGAAGATATATGAAAATTGTTTTCTGCCTCGTTGGTCTAGTGGTGGCAAGCGAGACTGCTGATTGTGAGGTCGTGGGTTCAATCCTCAGGTCGGATAATGTGTTATTGGGTTTTACCGTGTGGAATTCCTCAGTAGCAGCCTGCAGTTTGGATTTGTGCCCGGTTTATGGCAATAGGCTCGCCCCTTATTACATAGGACTTAAAAATAACGGCGAGATGAGGGTGTTACTATACACCTCTCCCCAACCCTTAGGGGAATACAGGCGTGATTTTATGTTATGTAAAAATTGATTTTATTGTCTCTGGATTTTTCTGAGCTCCTTTCCATTTTCCATGTCAATCTAGCACTTATTATGTAACAATGTCCTTGACGATATTCTAGAGAACTGGCACAGAAGCGCCATCTGACGGAGAAGTCGCGTATGGAGATGAAGACGTTCCAACAAGCGCGCGAGGCTTGGAGAATGAAGCAGAAAGAGTTGATAATTATAGAGGAACGCAAGATTGAGGAGCAGAACAAGGTAGCCGACGTGAGGAACAATGCCATGTAAGACAAATAAATGTTAATTGTATTGGTAAAGTCTGGCCAGAAACAACTTGAAAAAAGTTTTTCGTCTTTTTATCTGAACTGTCTAAGAGTGGACCGTACTGGTTTTAATTATTATGCGTATGTGCACTTTTGATACGTCACAAGCTTAGATTATATTCTTCTAGATCGGAGGTCCCCAAGCTTTCTTGTTGCATAGACCACTCGCTATGTTTTTCAGTTTTGGATAGACCCCCCCCCTGCTAAGCTAATATTGCATTTTGCAAATTTAAGTTTTATGCATTAATTAAACCTACGACAGTACCTACAATAGTACTATCGTCCTCGGTCTGTTTGTTACGTTTTCATGTAAAAACTAAGCAACCAATCATCTGTGTATGTGGGTTATTCCATTAATGGAAAGTCAAAATAAAAGTCACGACCTGCTTAAATGAGATTCACTATCGTGGACCCCCGTTTACATCTCACAACCCCCCAATATTTTTTTTTCGTCCACGTGGACCCATTTTAAGTCGCCGTCGACCCCTGGGAGTCGATATAGACCACTTTGGGTAACACTGCACTAGACAGAGCCACCGCGTGCCACTCAAGAGACATCAATATAAAATTAAAAATAGGTACAGCATCTTCCTATCGTAGAGCATACAACACACACTAAACACTTAACTAATGGAGTCTATTTCTCATAAATACAAGAATACGGGGAAACTGACGATTTGTGACAGTGAATTGGCTAATTGGCTTACATTAAAAAGTTCGCCATCACGCGAAAAACGGCACGTCATATGGGACAGAAGATATGATGCTTTGTTTCAGTTCTCTTATTTTGTATATTTGCTTCTCACTTCCACACTTCCCACTGTAGTCATGGCTACATCTAGAGATAAATATAATCTAGGGTCACAAGAGAGAGAATACAAATGTTGCCAGAACAAGGTATTATAGAATTTACTATAAATTAATGTGGGGTTGCCAACAACTGTTAATAATAATTAAGATAAATTGTTTAAATCAAGTCTAATTTATTCTAATTATAGTCTGTAGATTTTTTTTTGAACATGGTACTATTTAAAAATACTTTTTAAGTAAGTCGCCGAACATTTGTTGACCTTTTTTCAAATTGAATTGTGTCAGACCCTATACAAGATTATGTAGAAATATGCAATTATATTGTTATTCAACAAAACTCACTAAGGAGATTTTATTGTTTTCAGAATAAAAGAGCGCGAGCGCCGAATGAAGGAAAGAGAGGAGTGCAATGAACGAATCGCTGTAAAAATATTAGAAGACGAGGTAATTAATAACACTTGAAACTGTGTAGTTATAATACTTAGAATAATAGAAAAACTTTTGTTTTTTACGTAAGCAGCATTGCTATGTTCCAGTTTGAAGTGTAGTATTTTCCAACTTTGTCACTAAGGTTAGCAACGCATCAGCAATACTCTTACACTCGTATCTACAGTTGAGTAAAATTCTCTTTTTGAGTAAAAGTCTCTTTTTGAGTAAGTCTCTTTTTGAGTAAAAGTCTCTTTTTGAGTAAGTCTCTTTTTGAGT
Organism: Amphipyra berbera; assembly: GCA_910594945.2. Lineage (NCBI taxonomy): Eukaryota > Metazoa > Arthropoda > Insecta > Lepidoptera > Noctuidae > Amphipyra > Amphipyra berbera. The sequence goes on along the minus strand of OU343131.1, from coordinate 1,701,602 downwards.
AAATGTCTCTTTTTGAGTAAGTTTCTTTTTGAGTAAGTCCCTTTTTGAGTAAGACTCTTTTTGAGTAAAAGTAATTATTTAAGCAGTTTTTACATTTATCAGTCTACAATTGGCTACTGCTGACTTTTGACCGTTCATTTTAGAGGTCATTTGGAGGTTCAACACAAGTTCAGCAGTCGATTTTGTGGGTTGATAAATGTAAAAAAGAACCTTAAGTAATTACTTTGTACTCGGCTATAGGTACGAGTGTACCATTCTGATGTGTTGCTAATCTTACAAAATTGGAAAATATCACCCATACTTTTCAAACTGAAACACAGCAATGCTGCTTGGCGGTCAGTGTCAAAGTCAAAGTTTTTTTATTTCAAATAGACCAGATTTCAGGCACTTTTAAAACGTCAAAACTAGGTGCACGGTTCCAAAAGGTAGGTTCTATGGAGAAGAGCCGGCAAGAAACTCCATGAATACTCTTTTCAAAATAGTAGTTCATGACAATTCCATTACAATAGTGTGAGAAATAGAACGAGAATAATGCAGGTCAATGTAACAAATAAACTCACATAAGAGTAACAAATAGAAAAATATGCCTTCTAGGATTGCCATAGCAGTTAAGGGCTGACCAGTCCCGACAGACGGCACCCGTTCACGAGCATGACGTGCACATCCGCATCGGTCAGCTCAACCATATTATAGGGAACCCAACGACCGGATAAACAACGCCACCATCAGCAACACATTTAAGTGAGCATGACAGACTCATACTACCAGGTAGTAGGGATAAGTATGGTGGTATTACTTCCTCGTACAAACTCTTGCACAAACAGCGCTACTTATATGATTTCTCTACAGTTTCATAACCATAAATCCCATTTTCGCAGGCCGCCCGCCAAGAAAACGTCAACTTAATAAAACTCCTGCAAGAACAGGAGTACCTCGAGAAGTACGTACAGGACGACATGGCGGAGGCCGCCAAGAAGGAGCGGGTGCGGAGAGAAACCATCCACGCGCTCACCGCGCAGATGGACGAACACAAGAGGGCCGCACACCAGCTGAAGGAGATGGAGGCAGACTTTAGAAAGGAGGTCGGCCAGTTATCTAAGTTAGTTGGCTAAGTTTATGGCAGTGAAAGCCTAGTGGTGTGACCGCGGACTGCTAAGTCATAGGTTTCGAGTTCGAACTCAGGACACGCACCTCTGACTTTCGGATTCATGTGCGTATTGTATAATTATCACTTGCTTAAAAACGGTGAAGGAAAACATCGTGAGGAAACCGGCATGCTTGAGAGATATTTCTCGACGGCATGTAAAGTCAAGTCAGAGGCCCATGGGCGGCATAAACTGTGACACCAGTTTAGTCACTAACCACACGAAAAGAAGATGGGTCAGTTTCCACTAAACCGGAAAATCCTCGCACACTTTTGATGTCACCGAATACAGAGCTCTATCAGTATTGCCTTTAAGTATAAAATCCGACGCAGATATCAAGCGTTTCTTCGCGCATGCCCGAGCATACCTGAGCGTCGGATTTTATACTGAAAGGCAATACTGATAGAGCTCTTTATTCGGTGACATCAAAAGTGTGCGAGGATTTTCCCGTTTAGTGGAAACTGACCCATCTTCTTTTCGTGTGGTTAGTGACTAACCTGGTGTCAGAGTTCATGCCGCCCGCTTGGTGAAAACTGATCCTAAGTTTTTATCAGACCTGTGTAACTTCACGGCTTATGTATGAAAACATGCCTACACATCGCTGCAACTCCGAAGTAAAACACAAAAGAAAACCGAACCGAATGTTAGTTATTGACTAAGTCGAGATGTAATAAGACTGCAATCGCACAGCGGAATTTGAACTTTCTCGCCTAAGGCCCCTTGCATACATCCAACTAAATAGTTATTCAACAATTAGTTGCATTGCTAAAGTCTATGGCGATGTACGGGAGTGCGCATACTAGCTCGACCCAATTCTTATACAAAAACTAAATTAAAAATTTAAAAATCCCCCGACTCAAAAAAGAACCTCTAAAAAGTAAAAAAAAAAAAAATGTGTTTATTTACCATTTAACTTTATTAAAAGTACCTAGTAATATTTTGATTCAAGCGTCGTCACGTCGAGGGACCGCTAAGCTTATGAAAAGTCGAATTTAGGTGCATGGTTCCAATTAGTCGTTTCCTATGGAAAAGAGCCGGCAAGAAACTCCATGGTTACACTTTTAAAAATAATACCTTTAACAATTTCAGTGGATACAGTACCTACAATGATTTAGGATAGTAAGAGAACAATGAAGTCCTGAGCACAGACCAATGAGTATAAATGTGAATGTAGTACTAAAAGACTTGAGTACAAAAATTAACAAACAAAAATAAAATTTAATAAAAAGCAATATGAATAATATTATAGTAATTTACAAATTTATAGATGCAGGTCCACAAAGTTCTCACATTTACAAAAGTGAAAAGGAAGCTAAACTATATAGAACAATTGATATAATTAAATGTCATCAAAACTTAAAGCAGAGTAACTATATATATCTCAATTGCCAAAAAGGAAAAAAAAAAAAAAAAAAAAACTATATATATTACTGGAATAAAACTTCTTACGCGGGCGGAGCCGTGAGGACACAGCTAGTATATTATATTATTAATAAGATTGATAAAGATACGACTTTTAATTTTAACGAATAACTTTCAGTGAGTCATCGACCATTTGTTACTGGATACAGGCCTTTGACAGGAAGAAATGTGTTCTAGTTGATCCACTGGTAGGGCTTAATAATTTCTTTGTTTTACCTTCTAGACCGAAGCTGCAATGGCTGCATTAGACGCCAAAGAACACGATAAGTTACAAAAGAAGAAAGATAAAGGGAAACTGTACTCACAAGAGCTGTTGAAGCAGATACAGGCTAATGCTCGCAGGAGGGAGGCCGAGCATAAATCTGAAGAGGACCGCGCTGTTTACGTGTGGGACTGCGATAGGAAATGGTAAGTACAAAAGGCAAAAACTGATTTATTGAAATAAACTACTTACAGTAAGCGCGCGAACTGAATGCACAGCTGAGGAATGCGTGTGGGAATGCGCTAGTGCTGTTAGGTGACAAGAACAGCACTATTTGCCGGCGTGAGGGGAGGGGTGCAGGGGCAGGGGGCAGAGAACCTCAGGCCCCGAATGCATTCAGTTCCCGCGCGTACTGTAAAATTACTTACTCTATTCAAGTAATGCTTGTATTATTTGTAGTTATAGCCTAGTGGTGTGACCGTTGCACTGCCAAGTCATAGGTCTCGAGTTCGAACCCAAGGCGCGTACCTCCAGAGGTGCGTACCTCTGACTTTTCGGATTCATGTGCGTATTGTATAATTATCACTTGCTTAAAAACGTCGAAGGAAAATGTCGTGAGGAAACCGGCATGCCTGAGAGATATTTCTCGACGGCATGTAAAGCCAAGTCAGAGGCCCATGGGCGGCATTAACTGTGACACCAGGTTAGTCATTAACCACACGAAATGAAGAATACTTATAGATACATTCAGAACATCATCTCCCTGCCCTTACCCCACACTAGGTAGGGTCGCACAACATGTATTTCTCTTCCATTCTTTATCAGCCGTCATCTCAATACTCACTCCTTTACCTCCATATCATCCTTCACACAATCTATCCATCTTTCCTTTAGCCTACCTCTACTTATACCTAGTCTTGCCATAAATATTGTCACGAAGAAAAAAAAAATTTTTATTGCTAGTAATATTTATTACTTTTACAGTGTGTTAGTTTAATACGTAAATATAAAACAATTTAAAATATAAAAAGCTTATTCGAAGTGGTCTCCATTGGCTGCAATACAGTCCTTTAAACGTTGAGGCCAGTTATCAATAGAAGCACGCACTCTTTCCATGGGAAAATTCTTCACTGCCAATCGTATGGATTGTTTTAGGGACTCCAAATTATCATGGCGTTTAGAGCAAGCCGTACTCTCTAAAGCTGACCATAAATCATAATCCAGCGGATTAAGATCGGGACCAGACAACGGCCAGTCTTCAGCTCAGATGAAGTCCGAAACGTTCACTTCCAACCAAGACTGCGTGGACCGAGCTTTATGACCCGGCGCCGAGTCTTGTTGGAAGGACCATACTTGGTTATTGAACATGGTGTTGTTAAGGGGCTTAACTACCTTCTCAAGAATGGTTTCTTGATACACTTGTGCCAATGTTTTGATACCTTTTTCACAAAAATATGGCTCAGTCACTCCTTCATAGCTAACACCCCACCACCAAACCATCACTGAAGTCGGATAATGCCCACGTTGCACTCTGTCGACTAATTGGGAAGCTTCCTTAGAGCTTTGAGCTTAAATACGGTCATTTTGTTTGTTAAAATGTTGCTCAGTTGTTAACATTTTCTCATCCGTAAACAAAATTTTTCTGTGACCTCCCTTTGCGTACCGCTTCAGTAGTTGTTTCGATTTTACCACCCTATTCTTTTTTAAATTATCAGTTAAATAATGACCAGTGCGTCTCGTATAGGCTGCAAGTCCTAGGTCATTTTTTAAAATACGCGACATGGTTCTGGGTGCTATCTTTATCTCCCGAGATAAAATCTTTTGCTTTCGGACAGGATTTATTCGAATTCTTTCCCTTACTGCTTTGACCACCTTTTTCGTACGTACACTACGTGGACGGCCAGATCTTTTTCTGTCACAAACAGAGGTCTCATTGTACCTATTAATAGCCCGGTACACAAACATTTGACTAATACCAAGCGTATGGAGAGTTTTAAAAATTGCATTTGGCTCCATACCAACTTTGTGTAATGCAATCACAGCGATTCGGTTCTCTTTATCACCCCACTCCATTTTAATATCGCAAAATATTGTACAATGTATTGGCGCCAAAATTAGAAAACTCAATGAACAATCGTATAAAAATGACAGATTCCAAATTCAAATGTAATATCTTTCTTATTTTTAATTGTAACAGTATTTATGGCCAGACTAGGTATATCCATCTACATTCATATTTAACACTCTTCTAACGACATGTCTTTCTTCCCTCCGCATAACATACCACGCTAACCTATTACTCCTCATATTTTCAGTCACTGGCGCTACTTTGACATACTCAATCCTTATCCATTATTGTCACTCCACACATCCATCTCAACATTCGCATCTCCGCTGCATGCACTCTCCTTTCATCCGTCCCCTTGGTGGTCCAACACTCATACAATACGACCGGTCTTATGATAGACTTGTTAATTTTCCCTTTAAGTTTAAGGGGCATTCGTTGATCGCACGCTGTTCCTGAGACACGTCGCTACTTTCAGAACGCATGATAAAAATAGCGCGATTTCTCAGTGCAGGTTTGATTGATGCTGTGAACTTTGCACTTCTTATGCCAAAGTCGACTGATTCCGTTCGTATAACCTGAAGCTTTGTCTGCAAAAAGATTTCTAACTTCATTCTTTCCCTTCCAGGCGCGCAGAAGTAGCAGGAGAACGCAAGAAGATGATCGAAGAGCATGTACCACAACTACTTGGGTTTCTACAGGCCGGCGTCATTAACAAGGAGGACTTGCCGGCCGTCCGCGCCGGCGCCGACAAGCGAGAAGACTTGTCCACGCTGAATATAGAAGCTATGGCCGAGTCTAAGAGACCACATCGCTTCTCTAAGTGTAATGCGCAGTGTAGGATCCTCAGGGAGTATTAAGTTTTTATTCTATTTATCATTCTTTATCTAAATTAATGTATTAACTTTGATGACCTAGAATTTTCGCTCAGAAGAGAGAAGAATACTGTGAAATTAATAATTGGAGTTAACAAGTGTTTATTTACTAAAATTTTGTGACTCGAATCATGTAAACATAATTTTAGTATCTTTTAGTGTTACTTGATTTTAATAGCTATAGATATACACTATACTAAATGCTTTGCAGTGAATGTAAATGAGCCAATGGTGTCGATTCTGTAGCACATTTTGACAGTACTAAACTCTACTAAACGCAACTGTCACTTTCTTTTGCTATTGAAACAGAAGGAGATAAACACCCGACCAATTTAGATTCGAGGTTTGGACTTGACGCGGTGCTTGCTTAACTTCAAATTATTATTATTAACTTCTGTTTTGGTAGTCAATATCATTTGTTTGGTGGTGGAATTTTGTTAAATCTATTATATAAGCATGCTCATCTGATTTCAAAGCTACAAACACCGGTCAATAGTTTTTGTTTAGTGTAATACTTTACGTACTTATCGCAGTGTCTTTTTCAACCTTGATGTTGGCAGAATTATCGAATAACGGTGGAGCCATAAAAATAAATTTGAATTTGAGACTAACACCCTTAGTTTAGTCCTGTCAAAGTGCGCAACAGAATCGACACCATTATGTTCTAAACAAACAAAATGTATTAAATTCAAATTGCATATTATGTAATCCGTTTGAATGTTTACAGAAGATGTATTCACTAATTTTACATACAGTGGTGGCCATATAATTAGAAACGATTAGTACTGCACGTCATACATCGAGAAAATATTAGTCTCTAAAAAAATTGTGAGACATTCTAGATGGATTTCAATAAAAGAAAACATTGGATGAAGTAAAGCTCCTTTATACTAAATACACGTGTTTCAGTAGTTTGAATATTGTAATGTAAGAATGGCCCTGAAAAGGGTTTGCTTTTGTTAATTCGCCGTTCCCGGAGAATATAACGGTATTCGCAAAAACACAACTTATCATTTTTGACGACTGCTTGCCAGTTACTAAACATAAATAGAAACGAAAAAGGTCAAATGATTCATTTCAAGGCAAGCAGTCGTCAAAAATCGGTTTTTATTTTGTTCTGAAAAGTTGTGTTTTTGCGAATGCCATTATATTCTTCGGGGACGGCGAATTGAACAATCTTGAAATCCTTACATGCTGTCTTTTTCTGAGATTCAAGCTTTCATGCAACATCGTTGGCACTGCAGAGTAATTTACAGTGATAGACCGCTTCGCAAATTTTGTTATTATAAATCGTCGTTTATTTCTATTGTAAACGATGTCCAATACGGATCATTACAACATTAAAGATTCTAGTTATCGGTGAAAGCGGCGTGGGTAAATCCTATAATCCTAGCGTTCACAACGGAAAACTACAATTCATCATTCCCAGCTACAATCGGAGTTGACTACAAATGTAAAGTCATGGACGTGAACGGTGTTAAAGTCATGATTGGTATTTGGGATATAGCGGGACAGGAGCGATACAGAACATTGACATCAAGTTTTTACATAGGCGCTCACGGTGCTATATTAGTTTATGATGTGTCAGAACCAAAGTCCCTAGTAAAATTGAATGAGTGGGTCGATGAACTTCAAGTATACTCCACCAAGAAGAACATAGTCTGCTTAGATTGACGAGAATATAATTTTGGGACCCAGTGCATAATATCAGCAAGCACATTGGGTCACCCGCGCGACGGCGCAACGAGTATTCCCAAGGAGGGTTGATGTCAGGCAGGCGGCTGGTCGTAAAACAATAAACCAAAACCTCTAACAACAACATGCATTTACGAAATACATGTTGTGCCGACCCCACCTAGTGTGAGATAAGGGAGGTGAGATGATGATGAGACCGCAAACTTTAGTATTGGAGCATTTTAAACGATCAGCAACGTTGTTTGAAAAGATATTTACGTTTTACAGAACCATACGTTTTTAAGGGGATGAACGAATCACAAGTTTCTTTTATTAAATTTTTTTGAGTAAATTAATTCATTAAAATAACTTTTGAAAACATGAAGGTGATTAATAATGACGCAGAAATAAGCATTCGCCAATATTCAAGAACATAATTATTTTCAATTTTGAATTTCTAACAATATAGTTGTCGTTTCTAATTATTTGTCCAGCTCTCAGTTCGTTTCAAATGCCACCCTGTTTACAAAGTGATTGTAAGTTTTATTAGGAGTTTGTTGTTTCCCTCAATTTGTTCTCATGTATTAAACACTATTGATAGGCCTACATAATGACGTAGTTAAAAGTCATCAATGATAGACTGATAAAAATCTATAGCGACTTTTTACCATAACAATGTGTGCAGTAATGATCGTTTCTAATTATATGGCCACCACTGTATATGTTTACCTACATGTTTGTAAACTATTGACAAACACATTGGTATGCACGTTTTTAAAAGATTCGAAATAACAATAAATGGACACTATAGAAGCTTCTAGAATAATATAAATTTCTTGAAACACAAGGGTCAAACTTACTATGTAAAACACTACAAACAAAATTTAAATTATAGCAAATACTTTATTAGTATAGAAATATACTAAATTAAATATTTTGTGTCATACTTAAAAAATTGTCTGTTTGTTTTAAGAAATTTGAAAAATGCAGGGAAGCTTTTATGTGTCAAGTCTCTTCTTAAATCTGGGTTGCGTGGATAAAAATGGGCGTGGCCTCGCTAAGCAAACAGCTTGCGTCTAACTATAATATTGTAATCTTTATTTTCTTATGCGAGAATCTCCGATTCCCATAATAATTCCGTAGAAAATATCATATTTTAGTGGACTAAAAAGATAATTATTTCGATACTGTCTGCTGCTTACTCAATATTGGTCCGCGCAGTCGATATGTAGGTTAGAACAAGTCAGTGTTTGCCGGCAAACAGTCAGCCGCAAACTATTTGCCAAGTGAGGTCTTCTGGTCTTCTCTCATGTCGGCACGAGCTATATGAGAATAGCTCATGCTGTGGTGAAAAGATTACCCAGTTAGCAAGGTTGGTAGCGGGGCTGACTGCCCAGGGTACACAGGACGTACTTAAGTATCGTCACTCGTGGAGGCTCCTTTTATGCTTGGTTGGAGACCCCTCTAGGTCTCGCCAATAACTGCCCGGTTACGTAGAAACGGTCCGCAATACCATCTACAAGCAGTCGAATAGAAAAAAAGGTTTCTTTTTATGCACTTCAAGTGTTGTCTAGTGCAGGGATGGCGAACCTTTACGTATCAACGTGCCATTTTTTTAAAGAAATGTTTAATGAGGTCATAAACGTGTCATAAAATAATTTTAAATTAGGGATCACTCTCATTCGGTCGTCATATAATACCTACTTCACACTTTTTTCGTAGTGCATAATGAATTTTGTGATTAATGACGTGCCCAAAATATTGTGTCGCGTGCCATTGGTTCGCCATCCCTGGTCTTGTGAGTTAAAGTGCCTAAGAGAGGCAAAGTCTGTTCTATTTACAATCTCATGTACAGTACGCGCACAGACTGAATGCATTCATTGCCTGAGGATCGTTCCCCCCACCCCCCACCCTCCTCTCCTCATACGCCCGAAATAGTGCTGTCCATATCATCTAACAGCACTAGCGGATTTCCACACGCATTCCTCAGCTCTGCATTCAGTTCGCGCGCGTACTTATACAGGGTGTAAACGAAATCATGTAATGCCTTCAAACCTCGTGATGTACTGCTGACATAGATTAAACCTGCATGGGGGATACATTCGGATAAAATAAAAAAATAAAAATTACAAAAACTATACATGTGTTTTTAACGTGAGGCATTTTAGTGGCCCGAGCGAATGGCGCGGTTATTGCTCGCCGCGCGGTCATTTAACTCGGGACGCTAAAATGCCTCACGTTAAGAACACATGTTCACTTCTTTTTTTTTATTGATTCCAAATGTATCCCGTGTATGATTCATCTATGTCAGCAGTACATCACGAGGTTTGAAGGAATTACATGATTTCGTTTACAGGGCTATATACCAATGTGTTTTCAAACTATGTATGTAAACAATTTAACATAAGCCAGCTGTATTTTACGAGATCATCTTAACTCTGGTTTTGATAATATTATATTCCAAAAATAATTTAATCCAAATGCCGCATCTTCACTTACCATTAGGTGAGATAGTGGTCAAGCGTGATCCCACCATTAATAAAAAGAAAGACTAACTATTTTTAATTACCTGTTATATAATTTTTAATATTTAATAGGAATCTAAAAGACTGACAATTGTGATTAACTGTTCTCATAAATTTTTGTATTACTATACCTAACAAAATAAATGGTTTAAAAATATAACACATTTTTCATTTATTTATCTAGCACTTATGGGAAAGTACCCATACTACGTGACCCATTTTTTACAACTTTTTACCCTCCCCCTCTCGGTGACCACCCGTAGTATATGCCAATACCCCCCCTCCCCCTCTAGTTTTCACGTAGTAATTCATAAATATGGTTTTTTTCTTTTTTTTTGCGAAATAAAATTATTTGGCCAATGTGCATCAATGTTGCCACCTGTGAGTTTAAAAAGCGCTAAACGCTGCACGCCATATTTGAATATAGCTCGAAAAAGCGTGAGATTTTTCCCTAGAGGACCACGTGACGAAAACCCAAGCCCCCCCCCCGGGACCAAGCGTGGTATTTTGAAGAACCCCCTCCCCCCTGAACGGGTCACGTAGTATGGGTACGTTCCCTATGTCACGGAACTTTCGCAAGCTTGAAGCCTGTACCTACAGTTAAAAAAAAAGCGTTACATTTGTGTGAGTGCACGTTCTCATCTACATGGGCTGTTTAGCGGTATTTAGACCAACTGAATTGAAGCGCGGCTGCGCGTGCGCATGCTCTCTGCGGTTTTAGTGCTCATTAATGACTTATACACAGTTCCCCTTTAGTCCGCGCGGAACTAGTTGGCCGCGCCTTAGGTATGTAAGCGGCAGGAGGGGGGTGTGCGCGGTAGACAAGACAAAGCAAACTGACAGCGCGTCTATTGTTTCGCACCCCCCTCCTGCCGCTCACATACCTAAAGCGCGGCCAACTAGTTCCGGACTATAGTATGAGTTTGCAAATTACGAAAACTGCAATGGTTTTCGTGAGCTCACAAAACTCTTATCTCTCTTACACAATTGCAAGAAAAGAGACATATATTATTCAATTTTTCGAACCTATGAAAACTATTGCCGCATAATTCGCAAACTCTTACTTGGGCTATAGATGTAGAATTAAGTACGTAATGGAAGTTTACCTACTTTGTATGTCCGCGGCAGGAGCAACAAAGGATTGTTAAGGAGCCATACTCCGCTATATTTTACACTTCTAAGGCTGGTGTTCATCAACATTAGGTATCTGGTAAAACATCCGTATACTCGAAAAATATACTGGAATTTAAATAATAATAATATGTTTATTTCAGACCAAGATCCATTAGTGACAATTTGCTTAATCTACGTTTTTACATAAAATGAAATGAAAAGAAAGGCTATACTTAAATAATAAAAATAGGTCTATTTCACCAGCACTTTCAACCAGCTCCTCATAACATCGGAGTCCTAAATAAAACTGTTGTTTAACCAGTTAAATAATATTGGTGAACACGAGGAATTCACACGAAAAACCCAATAACACCGCCCGACCTGGGGATCGAAACCAGGACCTCACGGTCAGCAGTCGCGCTTGCCACCACTAGACCAACGAGGCAGTTTTTGCTTTTTGCCTTTTGATATTTGAATCAAATAACAAATACACGAAGTGAAGCTAATTAAAAATGTTTAAAATAGACTCGAATAACAAAGTATTTTTTGGACATGGACATTATTTAAAGGAGTTATGCACCACCATGCATGATGAACTTCAATGCACGGTGCACATCGTAAAACGACCGTGCTTACGCCTGCATTGTGCACATCTTGGTGATAGGATCTATACGATCCGCCTGGCTAGTTATAGGTCAACCAGAATCTCATGGCATTAAAAATTAATAGCAAACAGTGGTTTTCATATGGCAATGTCAACATGTCACTTGTCAAAACGAGTATGACTGTAGTTGATACATTTTCCAGTTCTAATTAATGTTTTCTTGTTCAAACATTTTTAATAAACATACTTATTTTAACAAGGTTTCCTTTTCCATTACAATAAAATTGCAAAAAACCATATATCAGCATATCATTTTGGGACCCAGTGCATAATATCAGCAAACACATTGGGTCACATAAAACAATAAGCCAAAACCTCTAACAACATGGATTTATGAAATACATGTTGTGCCGACCCCATCTAGTGTGGGATAAGGGCAGGAAGAAGATCAAGAAGAAATTAAAGAAAAAAATTACAAGTATCAAGACTTTTTATTCAAATTACCCTTGTGTTACCCACAAAAACATTTAATTTCCCTATTTACCATCTGATTTTGGTAGACCTATACCACCTGAACATTAAATTCCGGCGCCAAGCAGTTTATTGTGTTCCGTCGGGTGTATGTGAGAGCCAGAGGGGTATAGGGAAATCCTTCGATATATCTGTTCCTTGTATTAGTGTGCTCCATCTTAGACCCTGTCTGCGCTTACCATCATGTGAAACTAGGGTCAAACGCGACGAAGTCAAGAATCTTCTATACAAATAAATAAAATTGAAGTATTTGTTTGTAACGTTAGCTATGCCCGCGGGTACACGCTATTGTAAATTTATTTATGTAAACTGATTTCGACAGTCCTGATACGGCCCGGATAGCTCAGTCGGTAGAGCATTGGACTTTTAATCTAAGGATCCAAGGTTCAAGTCCCTGTCCAAGCGGATCTTTTTAGACATGTATGTTTGTGCTTTCTATTCAATTCCTCAAGCCAGTTCTCGTTCGATCGTTTCCGTTTCTGCAAAGCATGAATGGTTGAAAGATGCGTGTGCGCGATTTTTCACTGCAGGCGCGCGCGAGTATTGCGCAATGAAACTACACAGCACATTTTTTTTTTAAACTTTGCCCCACACTAGGATTGCTCCTGTATCGTGGGTGCGTTTACAAACACAAATCTTCACACGCACAAACACCCAGACCCGGAACAACTATCTGTAGGCCATACAAATATTTGTTCCGTGCGGGAATCGAACCCACGACCTGCAGCGCAGAAGCCAATCGCTTAGCCACTGCACCAAACGTGTCGTCTAAATTTGTCCGTTATCTTTTTGCTATGACTATAAAATATTCACAAAGGCTTGGGAAAACATGTATTTTTAGATGATCATAACCCTATTGACCCTTAAAATGAAAGATAACGCAAAAGTTAACCTTTTTAGCGCGTGGCTAAATATCAATTGCCGTGCCCCTAGCGCGCGACTACGAATCGATAAAATAATACTTACAATAAATATATTAAGCTTTTTCAATACTAAGAGCTATGAAACAATTTTAAGTAATTGTTGTAAATCATATCTCTATTGAATAATCGTTTTAGTTGTACCACGCAGTTCATAGGACGGAAATAGAACAAAAAAACCATGCATGTTCTCTGTCGCAGAAATACGGCACGCGCGCTAGAGGCACGGAAATATTTGTCGCATAAATGCGACTCGCGCGCTTGAAAGGTTATTCTCGGTTTGGGTTGATTGTTTTTGGGGGGTTTTTTATTCTAAACCAATCGCATCCCACTGCTGAACAAAGTTCTCCCCCTTTGTCGTCCAAATGCGCGTATTTTTGCGCTAATGGGATAGACCCCAAAAGCAATAATTGAATAATTACGATACTTTCACTATCCCTATTAATTATAATAAAAATCGCAATACAGCCAAACTAAAAAGTACTCAACCTACTATAAAAAAGTTGGCAAAAATCTCAATGTAAACATCTGCTAACTAGAAGTGATACTCAAACAATAATTACTGGGCACTGCGGTCGCCCCAGAAAATATTTAAACGACTGAAATTAATTCCAAATACACCGCTTGAATATTAAAAGGGTGGATTGTAGGGTGTCTACAGATTGGTCCTTTTTTTAACATTTGACATGGGTTTGCTCTTGACTCTAGTCTAGGTCAGAGGAGACACAGACAAAGTCTACGATGGAGTGAGCTTACCCAGAAGAAGCCTGTTAACTCTAACTTTGAAGAGATTCAGGTTGAATGCGTTCGGGAACACAGACGCAGGTAGTGAGTTCCACTCTTTTGCAGTGCGCATTATGAAGGATGTTTGGACGCGCTATTACTATTACTTTTAGTATGATTGAAGTTTTGTTCGGCAAAGAGTTTTTCTTCTGCCTAGCCTTTTGCCAACTATGTTGGGGTCACCTTCCAATCTAACCAGATGCGGCTGAATACCAGTATTTTACACGGTATGTCTGCCACCACACCTCCGCAACCCAGTTACTGGGCAATGCCGATATCCTAAGATTAGACCGGTTGTCAGACTTTCGGGCTTCTTACCCGTAACGAATGTTATACGTATTCGTATGACACCCGGGACCGACTGTTTAACATGTTCTCCGAGGCGCGGACGGGTCTCGATGTGTAACGAACGGTCACCTATCCAGACTGGCCGCGGAAAGCGCAGCTTAACCTCGCAAAATGCGCACGGTTGATAAGTAGTTGGTAGTCGGAAGACCGAAAGTCTGACAACCAGTCTAACCTTAGGATATCGGCATTGCCCAGTTACTGGGTTGCGGAGTTTGACGGCAGTCCTCCGTGTAAAATACTGGTACTCAGCCGCATCTGGTTAGACTGGATGCTGATATCAAGATAATTGGGAAAGGGTTAGGGGAAGAAGACCTATGTATCATAACATAACATCACGCCTTACATTCCCCGAAGGGGTCGGCAGAGGTGTTTTTAGTACACCCTCATTTCGCCAGTTATGTTTAAGTCCCATGTAATAGGGATATTGCCATTAACCGGGCACAAATCCAGACTCCAGGCTGCTACTGAGAAATTCCTAATAGAAAAACCCAATAACACTTTACCCGACCTGAGGATCGAATCCAGGACCCCATGCTTAGCAGTCGCGCTTGCAATCACTAGACCAACAAGGCAGTCAAAAACAGTGCATATAAGTAATTTCTTCACAAAATCCTCTCCTATACCATAGTCACCCTACCCTCACAGTGAAAGTTAGCATTTTTGTGCAATAAAGAAATAAAATCCGCCGCGTCAGCGTTCGTCCGGACACGTTATGTTAAGATAAACATCACCCCCTCTATATCGACACCAGGCCCTTTATTTGCTCCGTTAGCCCTTATCTCTGCAACGCAGAATAAAAATCGTGTTTATTTTACACCAAATTGCTGGCTTAGTGATGTTTTTAATTAAGCGTTATGTTATGAATGTTGTGTGTTTTGGGGTGTATAGTCATGGTTTTTTATGATGATTTGAATGGGTATTTATGTGTATTGGCATAGCTATCTACGATTAGGTACGATCAGTGATGGGCCGAATAAGGGTTTCACCGAATATGAATATTCGGCCGAATGTTCGGTTAAAAGTTTACCGAACCGAACATTCGGCCGAATATTCGGCAGGATATGGCGCGCTTTATCGTGCATTGCAAAAATTCAAATTAGGTATACATGTCGGGACTGTTATTGCGTCATCTAGCTAGCGACAAAACATTGGGACGTGCATTTGTTTTTGTGTACCAAATCGTTTTAACTTAGTAAATTGCAAAAAAAAAACAATGAAACAAGTGGAAGGAAGAGGTCGAAGATTTGGACATTTTTCTGTGAAACTGACGATAAATGTTATAAGACACACTTGATATGTATACAATTATGTAATTATACTACTTCATACAAGCAAAGAGGCAACTTTTTAACTCAAGATTATTCGGTAGAATGTTCGACATTTTTGCCGAATAATCGGCCGAATACGAATGTTCGGTAAACCTGCCGAATATGCAGAATACCGAACATAAAACGAATATTCGGCCCATCCCTAGGTACGATAACATCGTTGGTTCTTGCGAAGCTCTGGTTTTAATAATTATTGGGTTAAGAGTAGGATCGTCTGCTTATTCAAAGCTTTTAAAACATAAAATGACCGTTATTAAATCAATTATACAGTTACAGACAATAAAACACGTCCGATGCACAACAACGTTCCAAGAATACTGTACTGTAACGTAGCAGTCGTAGCTGTGCTGCCGTAGCTGATCGGTTATCCGCTACGAGATCGTAGCTGGCGTAGCCGTGTCATTATTGCTACGGTTACGTCGTAGTAACAGTGCAAGCCAGTTGAGGCGTAAAAAAACTTCATGTAGAACTGAATCTCGTCATCATGATTAAAGGAACTGACCGATAGTGTCTATGTCAGCCCTCTAATGTTAACTGCTGTTTCGGATCTCTCCTACAGACTATAACTAGGTTACAAGAACAGTTACAACAGTTGCAGACGAGTAATATTCTCAGATCATGCTTGAAAAAAGGTTTGATGTATACCAAATGCTCCTTAATATTAAATGTAATCACTAATTTTGATAAGATGCAGTAGGATGTGATTCGTGAATATGACAATGATCATGCTGCACAGCCTAGCAGTTTGATCTCGGTAGGTACCTCTGACTTTTCGAGTTCAAATGCGGTTCAGATTTTGACTATCACTTGCGTTAACGGTGAAGGAAAAACATCGTGAGGAAACCTGCACACCTGAGAGGGCTCCATAAAGTTCTCGATGGTGTGTGTAGACTGCTAACCCGCACCAGGCCAGCGCGGTGGACTAAGCCCTAAACCCTTCTCATTCTGAGAAGAGGCCCGTGCCCAGCAGTGGGACAGTAATGGGCTATTTATGTTATGATATGTATGATGCTGAATGTTCGTATTTAGTTAGGCTCCTCATTCGTTACTCAAGGGTGGTTTATTGATTGCTGAGTTGGATAGATTTTAATCGAGTATTGTTGGGCCCAGATAATAGATTTGAATAGATACCACGTTTGTTAAATTGTATAAAAACAAACATGTCACATTATCTAAACATATATTATGTTCCTAATACCAGCAACATATCGAGCGTAATTTCTGCTGGTAAGTAAACATAGTGCACGCGTCGTCTTCGCAGCTTGCAGAAATGGAAACCGTCAAGAGGAAACTGAAATAGCGGTTTAAAAAATTAGGAGCATTGCTCCTACTTGTGGCACGCAAAGTAGGTCAACTTGCGATATCTATTCGACTCAACATGTTTGGGCCGGACAGACAGAAAATACTAGTGGATTGCTATTAAAATAATAAAATATCTCTGTATCAAACATTTAGTTTAATATTAGAGACTAGTGTTACTCGCAGTGGTGCTACTCGGAGCTGATTGTGCCTTCTTCTTCTTCTTTGCTGCGTACTTCTCCGCAAGGGCCTTGTAGTCTATCTGATCTTTTAAATGCTGCATCTCCTTCTTACCACTAGCAGTCTTCTCGGAGTACCATTTGAGGTATTTGTCGTATTCCTAAAGACAGGGTTGAATTGGAACTTAAAGTTAGGAACTAATGCAATATACACAAAGTCACCATATTTTTTTCCTTCAGAGTGGGACGCTTGCATATTTTAATATTTTTTATAAAATAGAAACACATTTATAAATGGAATATTTGTTTATTTAAAAAAAAAAAGAAAATAGGAACTAATCTTGTGTAGTCTGGTGGGCTGGTTTCCTATATTTTTTGGAGGTTTAGTTTTAAGATTAGATCTGTTGGCATGACTTGTTGATGTTATCCTTGGTTATCAAATAGTTTTCTGATGCATTAATAAATAGGAACGAATCTTGTGTAGTCTGGTGGGCTGGTTTCCTATATTTTTTGGAGGTTTAGTTTTAAGATTGGATCTGTTGGCATGACTTGTTGATGTTATCCTTGGTTATCAAATAGTTTTCTGATGCATTAATAAATACGCGCCTGTTTTTTATTGAATTCATTGCCACAGATTGCTTTTTTTCAAAGCGGGACATTTATGTGTTTTTGGGGCCAGTGGGACACATCGCTCTAAAGCGGGACTGTCCCGGTCAAAGCGGACGTATGGACACGTTAATTATAAAGAAAGAAAAATTAAAGTTTGTTTTTGTATTAAAAACAAAGAAAGGGAACGCAGTATGTAAAGTTGTTTGGACCAATGGATACGAAACGCGGAAATTACAGAAAGAATTAGAAAAAAAAAACTTGAATATTGTCATGTCCAAAGAGTAAGTACCTATCACTCCGTTAGTCATGTCGATAGGGTAGAATGTCGTCAGACCCTCGCCTCGCCTAGTCTCTATACATGGGTTATTCAATTTCGTTCCATAGAAGTTGTAAGAGATCAACAAACAATAATTACCTAAAAAATAAAATTGGCCGCACTTCACGTTCACAGAAGTTCTTTATCATAGTACATAGGTACCACGATTAATTCTAAAACAGTAGAAATATAGGAGGTAGCGAGGACGGAATACGAAAAAATTAAGTAATTACTAACTGCAATATTTTCGGTGTCATCGTCTAATATAAAATTATACACATCCATAGGAGTAAGACCGTAGGCAGCTATTCTGAAAAAAGAAACTCAGATCTCTAAAAGAACTCGTATAAAATTTGATATTAGAAGTACCTTAAAGGCTTACACGAGGACAGTTTCTCGAAGCGAGTCTTGTTCTGTCTTTGTCTTTCTCTACGATCAAATCAAATCATTTATTTCTTTGCAAACATGGGTATAGTACATACGATGAACACAGAGATAGCATGAGACTCGCTTCGAGAACCTATCTCCTATGGATATCTAAGAAATCTAAATATTTAGATTTCTGTGGTGGGTATGCAGCATATTTGATTACTACATACATACACACTACATACTACATATTTTGATTACTATCACTTAGCTTATTTAGATAAGTTTGTGGCTAATTACCAACCGCGGCTATCATACGATTTACGAGGCTAAGCTGCGCTTGCTACAGTCAATCCGTTGATGGGTGACCGCCCGTTACACATCGAGACCCCTCTGTGCCTCGGAGAACACATTAAACTATCAGTCCCGGGTGTCATATGAATACCTATGACAGTCGTTACGGGTAGTCAGAAGCCTGTAAGTCTGACAATCGGTCTAGCTTTAGAATATCGGCAATGCCCAGTAACTGGGTTGCGGAGGTCTGATGGCAGTCGCTCCGTATAAAATATTGGTATTCAGCCGCATCTGGTTAGACTGGAAGCTGACCACAACATAGTTGGGAAAAAGGCTAGACAGGACAGACGATCCCTACCATTTCAGTTAAGCAAATAAACGATAGGGCCTTACTTCACAATCCTGTCAGCTGACATGAATTTATCCAGAGTATCTTTCAGATAGCCAAAACTGTACACTTGCAGCACTTGAGCCAAGTTGCTTACGTTGAAATCTGCTGGGATAACGTTGTGTCTGAAATAAAGGAAAAGGGTCATAATAGAGATAGAGATTTAAAAAATCTAATCAACTAGCAGACGCTGGCACTGCATAATATCGTTATACAATGTTCGGCTTCCCTTTTACCATTTATGTTGGGGTCTGCTTCCAGACTAACCAGATGCGACTGAAAACCAATCTTTTAAATAGAGCGACTGCTATCAGACCTCCGCAACCCAGTTACTGGGCAATGCCGATATCCTAAGGTTAGACCTCTTGTCAGGCTTTCCAGATTCTGACTACTCGTAACGACTGTCATAGGTATTCGTATGACACCTGGGACCAACTATTTCCGATGACGCGCACTCCGAGGCACAAAGGAGTCTTGATGTAACGGACGGTTACTTTACCACGAACTGACCAAGCGAATCGTACGACTCGTACGATTGTTAATAGTAGCCGCGAGCATTCCTCCACTCCATAGCTTTCAAAGTCAAAGTATTTATTTCAATTAGGCACATAAAAGGCACTTTTGAACGTTAAAGTTACAAAGAAAATAGAATTGATTCTAGTCGCCCCTTCCAAAAGGTAGTTTCGTATGGAGAAGAAAGGGCAAGAAACTCCACCGTTACTCTTTTAAAATGTCTTACAATATTTTGTATAGGTACATTAATTATACAATTATATGTGAAGACGATGCACCTAGAATAAAATTACTATACCACAAAAGGTAAAAAATGAAACAATGACATTTCTTTGATCGCAGGTAGTCATTCTCTAAAACCAATGAATAATATTATAATGGATGATTTCCACCAAACGGCTCGCATCACATCGGATCAGAACGGATTTTACAATCTTTAAACGATATTAAATCGTGTACACAGTATTTAAAGTCTATATTACGAAGCCGCGCATAGCAGCTTGACCGCAGGCGTCTTCCGCGACACGCGATTGTAGACGAAAGTATGCTGCGACGCGCGGACGGCTCCGATCGCATGTCGTCATATCCGATCGGATCCTTTCAAAAACTAGAACACTTCAACAAGGTAGGAATGAAACCATTTGACTAGGCGCAGAAACGGATACGTCCGCAAGCGACTGTACGGAGCCGATCGTATACGTCGACATCCTGCCGGACGCGATCGGCTGTTGCCGCATGGGTTTATATCCATTCTGATCCGATGCGATGCGACCCGTTTGGTGGAAATCATCCCTTAGATGACTTACTGTATAACCCATTCCTTCAACATCTGCACGGTCAGAGAATACGTATTTTTTGGCAGTAGCAGTACTACGGGGAACAGTTTTAACAAAGCACTGCTTTTCGCCAACCATGGGTCTGTGCAGGTGCCTGGAAATATTTTTACTTTGTTACTTTGTACTGGATAGATTTGTGTTTGTAAATTTGCAAGTTGTATTGTTTCTCTATAGGTAAGTTATGCGCTTAGATATAAATATCTTAGGTATAGTATCTCAACCGTGTGTGTTCATACAAAAAACATTATAACAAAAATAAAAATGACTTCTCGAAAACGAAAAATAGAATAAAATAATTACCATTATTATAATAAAATTAACAGTTTCAGAGGTCGGTGCTAATCGACGCTGAACTAAATTGAAGGCGCCGACATCTGAAACTGTCAATTTTGTAATATGGTAATTATTTTATTATCTTTTTCGTTTTTTTAAATTCGTTTTTATTTTTGTTGAAATGTTTTTTCTTTTTATTCGCCTTACTTAAGATACGGTAGGGCCTATTAAAGACACTGCTCGCAATAACATTATGTGTACTGTTCTTCATTGAGAAGTTCCATTGTCTATCTCCGAAATTGTTCATCAGATTTTCACCAAATTTAAATGGGACCTCTTCAAAAGAATACTCAATCAAACAATTTTTATTCCATATCGGCTTATAAATGACGGAGTTGTGAGGTAACAAACATAAAAAATAAAATCTTCGAATTGAGAGGTCAGTCAATTATTGAAGTCTCTTCAGACGGAAGATTATGCAGTAGAAAATGTTTTTTCGTGATTGTACAGTCTGTAAGAAAGTAATACTAACGGCCATTACCATCACTCACCATTGGAACCGGTGAATCGGTAGACAACTGGCTTATCAAAAAGGTTTTAAATCAGGGGCTGGGCTCCAATGGACCAGACATTAGCATGATAGCTAGTTCACACAGAAACTGTTTACAGGACCCATTTTAGCGGATCCGTTTTTATTTTGGTGATGGCGTCTGTAGTTGTATGAGCGAGTTCACATACATGACAGTCTGGTATTCCGAATCCAGTAAAAAATACTGGATCCGTTATTTTTATCGTATCCTGTCTGCCAGATGCGACGCAGCTGCCATTTGTTTAACTGATCCGTCGGTACAGATGTGAACAACGCATCCAGTACCGACGGATCCCTTAAAACGGATCCGAATTGTGAACGGGCTCAAATCGGGGATCTGGGCTTCGATGTGTCAGTCATTAGTATTACACATTTTCTACTAAAATCCTCACAGAACATAATCTATACTAATATTATAAAGCCGAAGAGTTTGTTTGTTTGAACGCGCTAATTTCAGGAACTACTGGTTGGAATTGTGAAAATTATTTTTGTGTTGGATAGTCCATTTATCGAGGAAGGTTATTGGCTATATAACATCACGCTACGACGAATAGGAGCGGAGCATAAATGAAACATGTTGCAAAAACGGGAAAAATGTCCAACCGTGCGAAGCCGGGACGGACCGCTAGTACTTAATAAACATTTTACCTATTACAGTTATTTTATCAGTCTTGTGTATTTTTTTCAACAGTTTCTGAACGAAATAAGTTTTTATGAGAGCTAGGTTCATATTTGCCTCTTCTGGTGGTATCTGTAATTAAATAATGGTTCAATTTGTGGCTACAAATCAACTTCTACATTTTTTGCGTGCCATTAGTGGAATCTTGCTATAAGTAGATCAGCAGTAATATCTGACTATCTGATTTCCCAAGAGCTTTGAAAAACAGAAGACAATTTAGGACTTTATAGGATAGCATAGCCGATATAGAAACTGAGTTAATACGTTGCTAATGATGCACGAGATCATGTTCGGATAGCACATTAACCTTGGACAATACTCATTCTTTTCCTTCTTTTCGTGTAGTTAGTGACTAAACTGGTGTCACAGTTTATGCCGCCCATCGGCCTCTGACTTGGCTTCACATGCCGTCGAGAAATATCTCTCAGGCATGCCGGTTTCCTCACGATGTTTCCCTTCACCGTTTTTAAGCAAGTGATAATTATACAATAAGCACATGAATCTGAAAAGTCAGAGGTGGGTGCCTTGGGTTCGAACTCGAGACCTATGACTTGGTGTCCGACGGTCACACCACTAGGCTATCACTGCTGATGATACTCATACTTAATTTAAAATGCTAGAATAAAGAAGAAAAAGAATTAATGAACTTACCTTTGTATAAAAAAGTTTCTGAACATATTTGATATGTATGACCGAAGGTTGCACCGCTCTGGCACTTGCGACCACGTCGTTTAGCAATCGGTTTAGGAAAGTTGCCGACAGTGAGCCCCCCTGTACTTTGTATGGGTCTAATTCAAATAGTACTGCATCTGTAATGACAATTAACACATAACATCACGCCATGTATTCCCCGAAGGATTCGGCAGAGGTGTTTTTAGGCACAAATCCAGACTTCCAGCTGCTACTGAGAAATTCCAAATGGAAAAATCCGATATCACTGACCGACCTGGGGATCGAACCCAGGACCCTATGCTCAGCAGCCGCGCTTGCGACCAGTAGACCAACGAGGCAGTTTATAGGCCCTTATTTTCCTCTCAGTGATTTATTCACTTTGTTGTTCCAATAAGTATTCTCGAGTTCTCTCTACAAGGTTAGTCGGAAAGGGGGTACTAAGCCGCGGGCCACTTAAAGTATCACTTATAACTATTTTAAAGCAAGTGTTAAAATTTCAATATTCGATAATTTTTATTTGCATGCAAAATGTTTTTTTTTTTTTTTTTTTAAATCATACCTGCTGTAGTAATGAATTCAGAAAATCAAGTTTCTAATCCGTGACCCCAAATATGACCTAAATAGAAAGCACAGCTGATCATAGCCATGGACAGATAGATATTAGCATATTTTTTACGAAATCTTTGAAAAGCTATTTCTCTTAAACTATCGAGTTTTGGGGAAAGTTGTAGAACAAAAGTTATCCCTTATTAGGCTTAGTACCCCCTTTCCGACTAACCTTGTATATTACAAGTTTAATATACGTAAAACTTTGGCTTTAAAAACAGTATGCTTTTGAGGTAATACCTGATCACACTTTTGTCTTATGAGGAAATGCGGTCGGCATTTAGTCCATATAAACGTATTCCTCAGTTTCCTCCTTGGATAATGTTACTAGAGCAAATATTTTTTTTATATCTACCACCACTATGTCCCTATGTTTTGTTTTTGTCAATAAATTAATTATTCAAATTCAAATTCAAAAATCATTTATTTCAATCCATTAAAGATCATATTATATAGTGAAATTATAATTTTAACTATAATAATTATATATAAAATCAAAATTAAATTAAAATCATAAAATAAAAACAATTCATAATACGCCTGCCTCTGAGTAATTTGTTTGTTTGTCATTACATTAATCATATAACAGTGGTTAATGTACTGACAATCAAACCTGTTCGCAAATACGCTCAGGATGGTGTTGGAGGTGGTCCGGAGCCTGCGCCCCAGAGATGTGCACCGCTTTCGCATCGTCGTGTAGAAACAGTCGACACGCGCGTCGGCGAACATCCCTGACGCGCTGCATTGCCGGGGCATCCCCAACAAAAAACTAGAAACGTTTAAATTTTACAAAAATCGACCGGTTTTACCACCGTTTTCGAACATCTGGCAAACAAATTTGACGAATATAAAAAATAAAAAAAAAAACATACAGACATAACCAAAGTTCTTTCTTGAATTATTACAGAAAAAATATTAAAATCGATCCAGATTTGAAGAAGGAAACAGGGAAATACGAAAGTACGATTTCGCTAATATTACACAGGAGAAATCAGTCCGAGATGCAGGTGTCTCTTTCGCGCTCAATTGGGAAGGTTTGCGGGAGGGGTGGGACGGACATAGATCGCTTAAAAACCTATTCAAATTATTAATATTATGCAGTCCGCGTTTCCTCTTAATACTGATACTGTTGAATACCTATAGAAACGAATTGAGAACCATCTTCATTATAGTCGGTCTTCTTCTTTTCGTGTGATTAGTGACTAACCTGGTGTCAGAGTTTATGCCGCCCATGGGCCTCTGACTTAGCTTCACATGCCGTCGAGAAATATCTCTCAGGCATGCCGGTTTCCTCACGATGTTTTCATTATAATCGGTATAAAAACCTTTTCATACGATCTACTTCGTTTTACAATTATCTTGGGAATGAAAAATAAATAAGAATAATATACCTATGAAGTAAAATCTGTCTTATTACCAACCATTTATGGAAGCCAAAGCTCGAACCAGTATAGTCTTTCCACAAGTTTTTGGTCCGACTAATAATATTTTATGGAATCCATGACAAACTTCGCGACATCGCTCCCACCAGTATGCTCGAGTTTCAAAGTTGAATGGGAATGCAGGCCTGTTGGAAAGAATAATATTATAGTACTTTAATCTTCATCGAGAGGCTCGCAGGGATTTACGAGATTAAGCTGCGCTTGCCGCGGTCAGTCTGTCGATGGGTGACTGTTAGTAACACATCGAGACCCCTCCGTGCCTCGGAAAGCGCGTTAAACAGTCGGTCCCGGGTGTCATACGACTACCTATGATGACAGTCGTTACGGGAAGTCAGAAGCTAGAAAGTCTGACAACCGGTCTAACCTTAGGATATCGGCATTGTAAAATACTGGTATTCAGCCGCATCTGGTTAGACTGGAAGCTGACCCCAACATAGTTGGGAAAAGGCTAGGCAGAGAGAGGCACTATAAGTTTTTCTGTTCCCCCACTCTGTAACTCATTTTACTTACAAGATTTGGCTACGTAGATCCTCTCCTGCAAAATTAGGATCTCCATTAAAGTCTTCTATTTTTATTTTAGTATATTCTACAATAAAACCGTGTATCGCCAGGTTCTGAAATTATAATAATTTATTATCATTTACATTCTACATACATCCTAGTATTTTGTTGATTTCTTTGTTAAAGTTCGCTGTATTATAAAAAACCGGCCAAGTGCGAGTCGGACTCGCGCACGAAGGGTTACGTACAGTCGAGTTCATTAATATATTGGCCCTTCCAGGCTTCAAAAATATATGAACGTTAAAAAAGTTCATAATATTGTGACAACTCAAAGCATCATTAAATTGTGGTCAAGATTTAGATTCATTAATATGTGACTGCTTTTTCTCAGTAACATGTACACAGCCAAAGGTACGTTATTATACAGGATCTAAACCAAATCATGTATTCGTTCAAACCTCGTGATGTACTGCTGACATAGATTAACCCTGCACGGGATACTTTTGAATTCAATAAAAAAATATTACAAGAAGTAAACATGTGGCGTTTTAGCGCCCCGAGCGAATTGCGCGGCTATCGCTCACCGCGCGGTCATTTAACTAGGGGCGCTAAAATGCCTCACGTTACGAGCATATGTTTACTTCTTGTTTTTTTTTTTAAATTCAAAAGTATTCCGTGCTGGGTTAATCTATGTCAGCAGTACCTACATCACGAGGTTTGAAGGAATTCCATGATTTTGTTTACATCCTGTATAATAACGTACCTTTGGCTGTGTACATGTTACTGAGAAAAAGCAGTCACATATTAATGAATCTAAATCTTGACCACAATTTAATGATGCTTTGAGTTATCACAATATTATGAACTTTTTTAACGTTCATATATTTTTGAAGCCTGGAAGGGCCAATATATTAATGAACTCGACTGTACCATTATCTATAAAAACGGCAAAAAAATCATGTCTGTTGTATGGGAGCCCCCTTAAATATTTATTTTATTCTGTTTTTTAGTATTTGTTGTTATAGCGGCAACAGAAATACATTATCTGTGAAAGTTTTAACTGTCTAACTATGACGGTTCATGAGATACAGCCTGGTGACAGACGGACGGATAGCGGAGTCTTAGTAATAGGGTCCCGTTTTACCCTTTGGGTATGTAACCCTAAAAAGGACAATGCTTATATCAGCCCAGAAACTGGCGAAGACTACTTACTGTCTGATCTATCTCAGTTTTTTAAAAACTTCGGCAATCTAATTGTCTAATTGAAATGCAATATTCATAATGTCAACTTCCCTTTATTTTCTTAAAAAGCCATTAAATATTTATTTAGATGCAGAATTAAATTCCCAGTGACCCAGTGCTCCTGTCAGCACCAGCAATTGAATTTGTCCAACAACTATTACTTACTTCAATCTGTTCGGCTACATGTTCACTTAAATCCGCTCTCAACTGCTTCTTTATCTTTTCACGTTTAATAGGCTTTGTTAAGTCTACTGGCATCTCTTCTTCGTTTCTTCTGTAGTCTTCTCTCAAAGCTTGTTTCAGTTTATGAAATTCCGGCCTTGAATTATACATGAAAACTTAGGTTGGTCTAGTGGTGGCAAGCGCGACTGCTGATCGTGAGGTCCTGAATTCGATCCCCAGGTCGGGCAAAGTGTTTTTGGTGTTTTCCGTGTGGAATTCCTAAGTAGCAGACCGGAGTTGCATTTGTGCCCGGTTGATGGTAATAGGCTTGCCCCCTATTACATGGGACTTAAGTAAACGCGAAATGAGGTTGTTACTATACACCTCTGCCCAATTCTTCGGGGAATATAGGTGTGGTGTTGTTATATGTTATGAAGACTTAAGTATATGAAACTATTTGAGATACCTAACAATAAAATGTTCAAATAAAATCTAAAACAATAAAATTCTAACCCAAAGAATCAGATTTTAAACACGCAATGGACAGGAGATAGGCTTCTCTAAAGACTGAACTTATTAAAATCTAAAAGAAACAAATCAATCAAGGCTTTGCCTTAGGAGACACAGTTTGTAGTATTTCAAGATTTCCCCGCATTACCTCATATGCTCGTCTACTGCAGGTAAGACTTCTAGCTTAGCTTCCATTATTACATCCTCTAAATCAACTCTACGGACATATTTTTCTTTTACGTCCAAAGTCTCCCATACGTCATAAAAATCCCACGATTTGTGATAATGATCGATTACCTGAAATATAAATAATTTATCTTTTTATTTTTGTATTGGTGTATGGCTGTGATAGCCTAGCGGTTGAAATCTCGCCTTCCATGCAATAGGGCCTGAGTTCGTGACCGGCCCGTACCTCTGACTTTTCGAATTCATGTGCGAATCAGAATTTGATTATCACTTGCGTTAACGGTGAAGGAAAAACGTATTGAGGAAACCTGCATACCTGAAAGGGCTCAATAAAGTTCTCGATGGTGTGTGTAGTCTGCCAACCAGCACCAGGCCAGTGTGGTGGACTAAGGCCTAAACCCTTCTCATTCTGAGAAGAGGCTCGTGCCCAGCAGTGGGACAGTAATGGGCTAATTATGTATTATTGTTAGTGATGGATACCGTTATCCAGTTTTAACAGAGTTTTTTTACCTCTAGAAGGTAATCAGTTCTTTTAGAATGCGGGTAAATATATCCAGGATGCATTGTTGGATTTTTCATTATCTTTTTCAGTAATTGTGCTTCTACCTTCAATTTCATTTGCTCTTCCTTTTTTAACATTTGTTCCTGCTTCTTCGCTTCTTTTTTCTCAAATTTTAGCTGTAATAATGCTTACATACATGAAAAGAGTCTCCACGAGTAATGATACTTAAGTAAATACGTTCGGTGCATTCTGGGTAGTCAGCTCCGCTACCAAACTTGCTGACTAGCTAATCTTTTCACCACAGCATGAGCTATTCTCATCTAACTCGTGCCGACATGAGAGGAGAAGAAGAAGCAGAATAGAATAATTGCATATTTTCACTCCATAGAACAGCTTATTTGTCCACTAACCTATAAAAATTAGCAGTGATAGCTAGTAGTGTGACCGTTGGACTGCCAGGTCACCTCTGACTTTTCGGATTCATGTGCGTATTGTATAATTATCACTTGCTTAAAAACGGTGAAGGAAAACATCGTGAGAAAACCGGCATGCCTGAGAGATATTTCTCGACGGCATGTGAAGCCAAGTCAGAGGCCCATGGCCGGCATAAACTCTGACACCTGGTTAGTCACTAACCACAAGACAAGAAGAAGAAGAAACTTATAATATTAACAAGTTAGTCAAAATAGTTATCTGCAAGCTAAGATGTATGCCCATCAGACTAAAAAAAAATGACTAGAATAATCTTAACTGTGAGGTATCGGTGAAAGTTTTGGACTAAAGTTATCAAAACCTTTGGAAAGGTATAATTTTTCTTACATCCTGAGGACTTTTCTTTTTATTCGCTTGTTTTTGTAGTAGAAGAGCTGAATTTTCTTCAAGCCATTCATGAGGGCCAGGGACTTCACCTTTGAAGATCACAGCAGATCCAGCTTGTGGTATTTCGTGGATAAATTGTATGGATTCAAACCTTGAAATAATAATAGTAATGTAAGCAGAACTATTTTGATTTGTAATGGTAATTCTTTCTTTTCTTTCTTCTTTCTTTTTTTAAAAAACGTTGCCCCACACTAGGATTTCTCCTGTATCGTGGGTGCGTTTACAGACACAAATTTTCACATGCACAAACGCCCTGACCCGGAACAACTATCTGTAGGCCATACAAATATTTGTTCCGTGCGGGAATCGAACCCACGACCCGCAGCGCAGAAGCCAGTTCCTTAGCCACTGCACCAAACGTGTCGTCAATTAATGTGAATACGCACAAGACTCGCAGTACTACTAAAAAAATCTTGTACAGGTGTAAGCCCTCTAGGCATACCCTCATTGAGTTCCAAAATCGATTCTAAAACTCTTGCATCTTGCAATTTTAAAGTTATTTATTTTAAACTGAATCCTTTACCATTCCATGAACCAATCCCTAATTTGCTCACGAAACTCCTCATTTAGTCTGGCTCTGTTATTTCTGAGAAACTTTTCCTTTAGATCCTGGCGCTGTAGTAGCCATTCCTTTTCGTACTTTTGATGTAACTTCGAGCGATTTCGAAGCATCTGAAAAGAATACGGATAAAGAAGTTGGTATTTAAAGTGTATAATAATATCCAGGTAATGACCAATTTACGTAAGCGGATCCAGAAATGAATAGACGACGTGCATTGTATTACATTTTTTAACATGTATAGGTACCTCTTCAGCATTTCTTCTTTCTTTGTCGGTGTTTTTATTCGGTGTTTCACAAATATTTAGCCCCAATAGCTGGTCTCGTTTGCAGTTTTTAATGCGTTCCCGTTTTAATTCAAAATATGCTCTGTAAGTAACAAATCATTTTATACTACCAGCCTTTAACATTTCACTTTTTGGGTTTCTTTAGTATTAGCTTTGTTTTATTTAATATCTGATTACCTAAATACTGTTTTTATGAGTTTAGCACTTCTTTCTCTAATTTCATATCTGGCTTCTGGTGGCAACCGGCCTGCTAGTTGCTTTTCCCAAATATCTCTTCTAAGCTTGCTAACTTTTACCCATCTCGTCACTTGTCTGTAACACAAATATTTTCGTTAAATATAAGAAAGATCAGCAACTAATTGTTCTCTAGCATAAATTAACTGAGGTTGGAATCATCGTCACTTTAGACAAAATTGTATAGATTCTGGTGGAAACTAAGGGCGCTCAATTTATTAGACGAGAATAATTCCATCTCCTTAGTCAAATTAAACAAGCAATACCAAAAACAAAATCTACACTATTCATCATTTTCTCAAATGAATCTTCAACATACCTTGTTTTTTCATGTGCGAGTATCATAGCCAAATATTCTCTAGTCTTGCGCGTTTCTTCTGATATTATACTCTCTTTCTCTTTTTTCTTCTCATGCATATCTTCTAAATTTTCCTCTGAATCCCACAACTTATATAAGACTTCTGATGCCTCTTCAGGTTCTTCGGCTATAGAAAAAAGATTTTGTTTGAAAGATACCCCAGTCGTCATTATTATATTTAATTTTAAAATCTGGGTGTGTTTCAATACCGATAACACGGAGTGATTTTATTCTGTGAAAAAATTGAGTAAATTATTTGCAAGCTGCTAATGTAATTTTGTTTTCATCTCACCAATTTCTTCCATGGCTTCTTTTTTTTCCTTTGCTCTAGCTAGTATATGTTCAAGTTTAGTTTGTATTTGTTCTGGTCTTCCAATTTCCAATGGTATTGCTGTCATCTCAATATCACATGTCGTGTGATGAACTTCGGTCAAGCCATGACCTATAAATTGGAATTTACTGCCTTCTAGCTTCTCTAGCTCATGTTTAAGTTCTAGTATTCTGAAAATTACAATTCATTTAACCACAATTATGAATTGTAGTGATAGTGTAATAAATGTTTGTACGAGACACTTGGAAGGTGCTACTATGTTTTGAAACAGTTTAAATTGTTTGTTATTATAGTTATATAGCCTAGTGGTTGAACGCTTGCCTTCCATGCAGGTGGCCCTGAGTTCGATCTCGGCCCATACCTCTGACATTTCGAATTCAAGTGCGGATCAAAATTTGAAAATCACTTGCGTTAACAGAGAAGGAAAAACAACGTTAGGAAACCTGCATACCTGAGAGGGCTCCATAAAGTTCTCGATGGTATATGTAGTCTGCCAACCCGCACTAGGCCAGCGTTGTGGACTAAGGCCTAAAACCTTCTCATTCTGAGAAGGACCGTGCCCAGCAGTGGGACAGTAATGGGCTAATTTGTATGTTATGTAAAATTTTATGAGATCTAGGCATCGTCGGATTAAAACGTTACCATTGCCTGAATTCAAAATCCGGTAAGAGACAGTGGCCACTGATTCTTCAACTGTGGTTACCGATTGATCATCAGTTTCATACCATACTGACCTGGACACTATAGCTTTGATAATGTTGTCCAAATAAACAGTCTTCTGTACTTGCAGGTTCTGGTGCACACTTTCTATGGCTTCATTATACATAAACATGTACTCCCCCAACACTGAAGATAGTCTATGAACTGCTTCAGGCAGTGTTTGATCGTGGGCTTTGGTTACCTGAAAGAGAACGTTCAAGTTCATTGTAACGGTTAACGAGATCAGGATTCAAGCGCATGAGCATGCTTAATTGGGTTTTTCCATTTGGAATTCCTCAGCAGCAGCCCGGAGTTTGGATTTGTGCCCGGTTGATGGCAACAGGCTCTCCCTCTATTACATGGGACTTCAACGTAACGGCGAAATGAAGGTGTTACTATACACCTCTGCCCAACTCTTCGGGGAATACAGGCGTGATGTTATGTTATGTTTATTAACACTCCATTAGTCGCGCGTTCTACTATCGTAGAACGCGCATGCATTTCTTCCAATCTAAACTTTACGCACTCACTCATGGTGTTCCTCTATTAGTAACTGTTGATCACTATTAGTGTCCTTGCGGCGATCTGTGCGACCGCATGTGGAAGAAAGGTCGCGACAAAACTAAAATTCTACAATAGTAGAGCGCGCAATCATTCGCGTGACAGTTTTTTCGGAAGTTTACCTTACATGTTTATTTTAGGTAAGTGTTTAGAGTGTGTATAAATATTGTTCTTATGAGTTTTTTTTAGGTTGACATAATTTGTAACCTGAATAGCTATATTTCGCAGAGTAACGGCACATAATATTTCGAGATGGTTGGAAGAAGTTAGTACTGATGATGAAGATATAATAGAATCCACCAGAAAACAATGTCACACCTGTAATAAGTGGATTTGTCCTCAACATCAGATTCTTCAATGTCCTGACTGTTGTAAAACTGATGGAGACCGAGAGGGGGAAATGAGCAAGTAAAAAAATAACACTTAGAAGGTTTGATGCCAATAAATATTTGATTTTTCTCAAAATTGTCAAGAAGTCTGATATTAAGTTCCTAATAAATGTTAACAGTTATGTTTTGCCTGTTTTAGTTTCTTAATAAAGTTTATTTTCATTATGATATTGAAGCATTTTTAAATCTTTTTACCATCCCCGTAAAATCTTTACACAATATAGTTCTACATATGTAGAGCGCGCGAGCATTGGCGTCCCAAACAGGGACGCGTGTACTGGAGTGTTAAATACAAAGCGAACTGGTAATTGCCAGTAAATACTGCACAAATAGATCAAGAAAAAGAAAATGGCACTAAAATTATGTACGTATTTTAGTTGCTTTATGGAATAACTTTTTTTTCTGTACATGGGCTCCGTTGGAGTCCGAAACTAATCGGGCAACCTTGATAAAATGCAGGTCCGTCTTCGTCTTTTCGTGTCAGAGTTTATACCGCCAATGGGCCTCTGACTTGGCATCACATGCCGTCGAGAAGTATCTGTCAGGCATGTCGGTTTCCTCACGATGTTTTCCTTCACCGTTTTTAAGCAAGTGATACAATTATACAATACGCACATGAATCCGAAAAGTCAGAGGTGCGTACCTTGGGTTCGAACTCGAGACCTATGACTTCGCAGTCCGACGGTCACACCACTAGGCTATGGTTTATGGTTTAAGAATTTTTATTTTAGA
Source organism: Amphipyra berbera (assembly GCA_910594945.2). Classification (NCBI taxonomy): domain Eukaryota; kingdom Metazoa; phylum Arthropoda; class Insecta; order Lepidoptera; family Noctuidae; genus Amphipyra; species Amphipyra berbera. The sequence continues at coordinate 1,668,871 of OU343131.1, read as the reverse complement.
GTGCGCGCAAGATAACTGCGCGCGACGGAGGGCGCGCTAAATGTTGCCATGATCGCAAAAATATAAAGTCCTACTTTTCAAGGAAAAGTAGTATATCGTGAGCATTAAAATTGGGCAGCCCTCTTGCTGTTTATTATATTTTAATTGAGCTAAGTTATGTACGTTTAAATTTAATACCTATCAATTAAATTAATTCGTATTTTTACGTAATTTGCAAAGGAAAAGTACTAAGGTTATAAATGTGCCGTGAGTGAATAAGAATGCAGTATGATTATTATCGGCTGATAATAATCATACTGCATTCTTCAAATTCAAAGAAAATATAATAATAAAGATTATAATAGACCTCCTATTATAATCTTTATTATTATGTTTTCTTTTATTCCTAAAATCAGGTAGATGTAGTGACAAAGTTAATAAAACGGCAACATTATGGCGGAACATGATTAGTTCCGATTTTGGCCGCGCGCAGAGTTATCTTGCGCGCACTCTACATACATATTATTCACTTCTACGAGAAAACAAAAGAAAGCATAATTAGGTGAACGACGCGAGAGTTTCGTCATAGTAAATATTATTTTTAAAATAAAAGAAAATACACAACAAAGCAAACAGTTAAATCTTAAAATCAGGTAAATTGGTTCAAAATATGTTGCTTTAGTAACCTTTTAAAAGTTGGTAGTGATTTAGATTATTTAATCGCTTTAGGTAATCGGTTATAGAGTTGATTGAGGTCGTTCATAAACGATAGTTCTTTTACCATACTCAGTTCTATCAATGCTTAAAGTCACTTGCACGTCAGTAAATCCGTACATAATCCTGAACTTTTCAGTTGTTATTTTGATGTTTCATATTTAAACATCTGGGCCACCCTTTGTTACAGATTCTAAGATAAAAATAATGATTACAGTGTACCTGATACTGAATGTCAAAATCTACTAATTTTTTCAGATGAAAAAGAGTTTCTTTCCACTTGTAGAAATAAAAGTCTCTTGACATTGTGAATTTTAAGAAATAATTGCAAAATAAATGATTTAATGGACTTATTAGGTAACATAACCTAAGGTAGGTAGGTATATAATTGCAATACAAGTTGGTCATGGTCATGTGACACATTGTGCCAAAAATAGGTTTCTGGGGTAGACTGGATTTCGATTATAGGTCAAAAACATATCATCCCAAGTTCTCGAACTTCAAATCAGACGGATTGCTATTTGAAAAGGCACCAGGTGTTCCAAGCGACGAAAAGATAGAATACGATCCCACAAAAGGAGGGATCCGCCAAATCCAGTGGCGGGTAAGACCTGGCGGCTGAAGAGCTGGGGTTGCGGTGAATGCGCAAGCGAAACCCGCCATCGCGGCCACATGTCCTTGGTAGTTTTAGTTGGTAGGAGTCCGTTATAACCCTCCACCATTCCCAAAACAGCGGTTTCCAATGAGGATTTCATTACGTTAAAAAAGTTGTAGACTGGACGTGGTAGACGAAGGACTGAGTATTATAGCGCAATTTGAGAGAGCCTCATGTCAAGCTGACTGAAACTTAGTTGTATGATCAATTGAAATGGGATTAAATTCATAACATTTATCATACCAGGGATGTTGTGAGTAGTCTCTAAGAGATGGATGGACATCAACAATCATCAATATACCTACTAGCAGGTGTTATTATGGCATTATTCTATCAAGATCGTTAACAATGCATCGGGAGGCTCATCGACAGCTGTAGATACCTACAGGCTATTATTGATGGTTGTATTATTGTGAACTTGATATACTATACTACATTGACAGTGTGGCGGCATCTATCACGCCACATGAGAACTATGCAGCACGACGATTGTATAACAGACTACAGCGACAATAATGACAACTCTCAAAAATGACGTCACAAATCCTGCATCGCGATATCAAGATTTGACACGCAGATAGTATATCAACCTCTTAACTTCAACCGTTGGGCAGTAGCCCGCCAGGCACGAGACCCGTCTGGTTATAGGATCCTCCCTTTTCGTTAGAGGAACACCATGCCTCGTTTCTCCATAACAGATTCCAGTATAAGAAGATTTTTTTATTGTGCTTAAATATTCAAGCAAGCCGGTCTGCTTAGATGCATGAATGAAGTAAGCTAACCTTACTTCAACTTGAAGGAAAATATGTATATTGCATGCTATTCTTATGAAGCACTGATAGCCTATAGCGGTTGTACGCTTGCCGTCCATTTAGGAGGGTTTGAATTCATTCCGGCTTGCACCTCTGATTTTTAGAATTCATGGGCGGATTAGAATTGAGGAGCTCAGGAACATAGTGTCTTGTCTTGAACATAAAATGTACACTTTTAATTTTTGTTAAAAAATCGAGATATTTTTTTTCATGATTCGTTCTGTTTGCCTTGCAAATGTCACCTTTGATCAGAATGCGACTTGGAGATGCTATTTGGTCTTCAATACTTTCTTTCTATCTTTTCTTTTTGCACCAAATCTCTTCAGAAATCGATAAAATCCAAGGTTTTGACACCAATGGGCAAAAAAAGAAGCTTCGAACCAAAAGAGTAAATGACACTTCTTGTTCCTCGGCTTCTCAATTTGATTACCACTCGCGTTAGCGGTGAAGGAAAACATCGTGAGTAAACCTGACTCCTAAGAGGGCTCCAAAAGCTTCTTGGTGGTGTGTGTAGTCCGGCAACTCGCACCAGGCCGGCTTGGTGGACTAAGGCCTAAACCATTCTCATTCTGAGAAGAGGCCCGTGACCAGAAGTGGAAATTATGCATGCCCTTCTTATTGAACTGAGTCTAGAATCACATAAGCAATAACTTCGTTCAAGCCTACTTTGTTTCAAAGCAATTCCTAGCAGTATTATGTAGATATACAAGTCTGTCACCACCCAGTAACCATGCAGTAACAAAGCCTCTTTGCCCTATGAAAGGGCAAACGATACCATTACACCTTATCGCCACTCCGGAAAACTTACATCATATTCAATGCGGGAAATAAGCGATCGCACTTGACGGGAACGCGCTTACTTATTGCTTTCCTCTGTTACCCAAAAACGACGTAAATTATATTTAGTATCGAATGAAATTAAACCCTAACGGTATTAAGATAAGGTGAGTTTTTGCAAGGTAGGACTGGTGTGGTTAGGTTGTTTTTATTTCGTAGTTTTATCGTGTTTTTGGGCTCTCTCGCCACAGTTTCCGGCTGCTCTGAACGCTCGGCCATCTTGTCACCGGAAGTAGTAAAGTCTTCCGCAGCGCCGTCTGCCGGCGGGTGGTGGAAACGTGTTTTTTTTTGTTGGAACACTTTTTTTTTGTTGCGCTAAGGTATTGTGGATGTGGTTCACCCTTTAATGTTGTTAATGATCGTTGCGATGGCGTCGTTCTGCGTTACTGTTTGGGTCGACGTGGAAGCTAAGGGCGGGTATTTTAAAAACCTCTTTATGTACCGTATGAAGTGTTGACACTGTTTGTAGTATATGAAGACTACCTGCATCGTTCATCTAGTATTGGCAAGCGCGACTGTTGATCGGGAGGTCCTGGGTTCAATCCCCAGGTCGGGCAAAGTATTATTGGGTTTTTCTGTGTGGAATTCCTCAGTAGCAGCCCGGAGTTTGGATTTGTGCCCGGTTGATGGCAATAGGCTCGCCCCCTATGACATGGGACTAATACATAACGGCGAAATGAAGGTGTTACTATACACCTCTGCCCAACCCTTCGCGGAATACAGGCGTGATGTTATGTATGTTCATGAAGACTACCTAGAGATAACATTTTTGTTGTGCACGTCTATTTCAGCGTCACCGATGAGGATAATTTTAATGTAGGTCAAGTCTAATCCGTGAAATCTCTTCTATGAAGAAGAATGCTTCAAATTGAATTTGACGACACGTTTGGTGCAGTGGCTGAGCGATCGGCTTCTGCGCTACGGGTCGTGGGTTCGATTCCCGCACGGAACAAATATTTGTATGGCCTACAGATAGTTGTTCCGGGTCTGGATGTTTGTGCGTGTGAATATTTGTGTTTGTAAACGCATCCACGATACAGGAGAAATCCTAGTGTGGGGCAAAGTATTTTTTTAAAGAAAAAAAAAAAAAAAAATTATGGAAAATGTTTTATGTCTCGATTTCTTCGGTCTTGTCTAGAAGTTCGAAAGCCAAGGAGGCAAGCTAGGTACACCATGTCCTAGAAATATCTCCTAAAGGTCCTGTATTTTTGACTTTAGCAGACAGCTTGTCCAATGACAATGTAGATCGACAAAAACGAATAAATTCATATATTATGAACATACAACGTGTTACATAATTCCCCATGAAAAATGTAAATAATCAAGTAGTCTTTTATGATTGTTGTCATTTACCTCTCAGAGAAAATTATGTAAGAATGTAAATAACTTTCTGGGTAGTCTACTCTTTAGTTTTATGTTTTCAGGGTTGCGTTTCAATTATGATTATTTTATGTTTTATCCAAATTCTTTTTTTTTGGGTCATACTACGGTTTTTAAATATTGCCAATAGACTCTTTACAAGGTTCCTTTTAACCCCTTTTCGGCTTTAGGGGTATTTTTGTAACATGTTGTATAAGTTGGGGTGCACTAAAAGAGCCTCCACGAGTGACGATACTTCAGTACATCCGCCGTACCTTGGGCAGTCAGCCCCGCTACCAACCTTGCTGACTGGCTGATCATTTCACCACAGCATGAGCTATTCTCGTTGTGCTAGTTCGCGGTGGAGTAATAAATAAAATATTGATAATATTGTATTGTATTGATAATATAAAATGAATTAAAAAACATGTATAAAACTGTCGATCGGTTAAACATTTAAAATGCTAATATGCGCGAGCGCAGCCGTGCCTGGTCGGGTGCAACAGCTGACTGCCAGTGTGAGGGCGCGTGCGGCTGACCCCGGAGCTCATGACGCACCGCTCGCCCCGCCTCCCTTCGTCTTCATGGTGCTGTTGAGTGCGGTGACTCAACACGCGTATAACACTCGCGACACGAGAGAAGAAGTGGGTTCTGTATGTAAATAAGACGAATGGAAGACTCATAACATAACATAACATCACGCCTTCTATTCCCCGAAGGATTAGGCAGAGGTGTTTTAGTACCACCCTCGTTTCGTCAGTTATGTTTAAGTCCCATGTAATAGGGGGGTGAGCCTTTTGCCATTAACCGGGCACAAATTCAGACTCCGGGCTGGTACTGAGAAATTCTTAACGGAAAAACCCAATATCACTTTGCCCGACCTGGGGGTCCAACCAGGACCCTATGGTCAGCAGTCACGCTTGCGGCCACTAGACCAAAAAGGCAGTCAACCTGTAACACTTTAGGGTGGCGTGGCGTGTACTTACGGGAGGATAACGAATAACACTTGTGACCGTACGCTATATATATTTTAATAAGAATTACAAATAGATCAACAGGGCGTGGTTCGTAGCAATGCGAGGAGTCCAGGGTCTTCTTGAGCAGGTGTAGCACTTAACTTGGCAACTGCAGCGGCGCGAGAGCCCGATCTGCAGCGTGCCCGACCTTTTATAGGCCCGGTAACCGGTGGCCCGGCCAGTCCACGACCACCCGTCACAAAGACTCAACCTTACTTAACCACATAAAAATGAAGAACATACACTTTTTAGCTCAAAACTCTCAAGGTATTCCCAGTACGGCAGCCTTATACGATGCTGTCATCATATTTTTTGGCAATATCGCATTATTAGCACCCTGGGGACCTCTACCGGCATTCGACACTTCGACGCCTGGCTCTTAACGTGTCATGCTCGTGCGCTTTATAAAAACTCATGTGACTTTTATTGAAGCTCTTTAGGTGATAAGTTTATTCGATGTTACTATCGTTAGGTTGCTTTCCGTAGTAGGCCTAGTACGAATGTTGTGATATTAGAAACGTAAACATAATGTTAATGTGAATGAATTTTGAATTGGACTGGGACTGCCTCGTTGGTCTAGTGGTGGCAAGCGCAACTGCTGATCGTGAGGTCCTCGGTTCGATCTTCAGGTCGGAAAAAGTGTTATTGGGTTTTTCCGTGTGAAATTCCTCAGTAGCAGCTCGGAGTTTGGATTTGTGCCCGAATGAAGGTAATAGGCTCGCCCCTGTTCGTGTTGTATGTTTTATAAATACCTTATTTCATTGATATTGGTGTCGATTCTGTAGCACATTTTGACAGTACTAAACTAGACTAAACGCACCTGTCACTTTCTTTTTCTATTGAAACAGAAAGAGACAAACACCTTTAATTTAGTTCTGTCAAAGTGCGCAACAGAATCGATGCCATTGTTGCACGTGATTAAAGCTTTGGATTGATATATACTGAACGTAAAATATCTTTCAGAATTAATATAAAATGGCTTTCTCTGTTCTATTTCCTTCAGCGACAACATCAAAGCCAAACTCACTTAAATCCATCGTCATACCAATATTGTGAGAACGAACCTCGACATATTGAATACATTTAACTACAAACAACATTGTCAAAGGCTCAAGGTAATAAATTCAAATCAAATTCAATCATATATCGGCTCCAATATTCTTTTTGACATAAAAATATCATTTTCTATCACAATAAAAGCTGTAACCTCTAGCCTATAAGCGATAGAGTCGACAATTGCACGACATGTAAGTTTCTAAAACATTTTTGAAGTTTGTTTTTGTTGTTCAAACATGTCACCTCATCACGTGTCTATTCTTTTAGAATGTTTGATGTATAAAATAGTTTTTTCGATCATGTTGTGTTCCCTTTGAGAGGTATCGTATTTTTATGTAGAAAGTTATAAGGGGCGAGTCGACTGGGTCCATTACAGTGTCAGTTACCGGAGTCCGTCGGGAGTATGACGACATGAATTTAATTTTTTTAGGAGGCAATTTTTAAGTGGTCTATTTTCTAATATTTCAAGGTGGTATATGGATACCTACAAATGATAGGGGCCCCCGGCTCATGAAAGGCCCTAGTGCCCCAACCGACTCGCGGTACACATAAAAAGCAGTTGATATTTAGGGGAGTCTAACCTTAGGATATCGGCATTAACTAGTAACTGGGTTGTGGTGGTCTGATGACAGTCGCTCTGTGTAAAATACTGGTATTCAGCCGCATCTGGTTAGACTGGAAGCTGACCCCAACATAGTTGAGAAAAGGCTAGGCAGAACATATGGATACCTACATTGTGATAACGTCTTTGCCAGTGCCCCACACAAAGACTTTCTTTGTACCATGTGTGTTTACTGATGCAAATCGCGGTTTTTGTATTAAATCTCCTCCGCCATCCATACATAACATAACATCACGCCTGTATTCCGCGAAGTGTTTGGCAGAGGTGTATAGTAACACCCTCATTTCGCCGTTACGTAGTTTCTATGTAATAGGGGGCGAGCCTATTGCCATCGACTGGGCACAAATCCAAATTCCGGGCAGCTACTGAGGAATTCCACACGGAAAACCCAATAACACTTTGCCCTACCTGTCAGCAGTCGCGCTTGCCACCACTAGATGAACGAGGCAATTAAAAAATCCAAGGAAAGATATAATCTTTCCTACTCGCAGTCTGGTGCGGCAAAAAAGTTGTTCGTTAATTCAAAAATATGAGAGAACCAACCAACAGTAATCATAACACCAGTTATAATAATATACGTGTACCTTCCAGCGATGTGTCACAGAATAACAACGTAATTTAGTAAATGTAGGCGACAATTTATCGGCGACGCAAACAAGTTGCAAATTGGTCCGTTGGAACGACGTTTTCGCTAAATACCTATAAAAATGTCCGTTTGCCGTGAAATATTGTAACTAGCTGGGTGGTGCGAGGTGAAGACTGGAGCGATTTGTAAAATTATTAAAATTCGATAAGAAAAATATTGCATCTGCCTTGTTGGTCTAGTGGTGGCAAACATGACTGCTGATCGTGAGGTCGATTTGATCCCCAGGTCATGCAAAGTGTTATTAGGTTTTTCCGTCTGGAATACCTCAGTAGCAGTCTGGAGTTCAGATGTATGCCCGGTTGATGGCAATAGGCTCTCCCCCTATGAGACTTAAACATAACGGCGAAATGAGGGTGTTACTATACACCTCTGCCCAACCGTTCGGAGAATACAGGCGTGATGTTATATTAACAAAAATGAGTCGTAATGTTTTTGTGGTGAATGTAGAAAATACAGCGCAATGGAGAAAGACTAGGATGAGGGGCTCGTGGCTAAATAACAACCGCGCCGATCGTACGATTTGCGAGGTTAAGCTGCGCTTGCCGCGGTCAGTCCGTGGATGGGTGACCATTTGTTACACATCGAGACCCCTCCGTGCCTCGGAGAGCACGTTAAGCTGTCGGTCCCGGGTGTCATACGAATACCTATGACAGTCGTTACGAGTAGTCAGAAGCCCGAAAGTCTGACAAACGGTTTAACCTTAGGATATCGGCATTGCCCAGTTACTGGGTTGCGGAGGTCTGATGGCAGTCGCTCCGTGTAAAATACTGGTATTCAGCCGCATCTGGTTAGACTGGAAGCTGACCCCAAGATAATTGGGAAAAGGCTAAGAGGAAGAGGAGAAAGACTAGGATGACAACAGACAGAACTAGCATATAAAGAAGCTTCATAGGAAGATCATTGTTGCAAGTGACCTCTTTACGTAGATTCATTCCCGTTGACACCACAAAAAGACCACCAGTAGGGTCAAGGGGAATTTGCTTTTAAACAGTTAACTGCATTCATTCAATGATGCATCGTGCATCGGGTTATTAAGCTCCCTAAAATAAGGTTTGAGCTACACGATGGCTGATGCACGCGTGCCCTCAGTTAGGACAGGTCAACTCAAACCTGCTATGGAACTTCCCTCAACATTCCAGACGTTGCCCTACATTGTTACACTCGCATAGTTTTTATACCACAATGTCTGGACTTTAAAAGAGACCTTATTCTCTGAATTTGTTTCGACTTTTCTTCTCAGAGCTAGTCAGATAGAATATTGCCGGCGCTATCTAGTCTTAAAAAATACATTACATTGACTTGTAAAAGTGTCTGTAATAGATTTATTTACAGAAATGAAAATCATTTGTCATTTATCATTCCCCTTGACATCACTGGTGGTGTCTTTCGGTAGTGTCAACAGGAATGAAAATTTACATGTCCGTTTTGTTCTTCTCTTCTGTGGCCAGTTTTAAATATCTGCAATGCAATCGGCGTTTGGTTAGTGCGAACCCTTTTTAGGTTTCGCTGTTTTTCGTTTAGTTTTTGATGCTACGTGATGATTCACATAAACACAACATCACGCCTTGTATTCCCCGAAGTGTTCGGCAGAGGTGTTTTAGTACACCCTGGTATCGCCAGTTATGTTTAAGTCCCATATAATAGGGGATGAGCCTATTGCCATCAACTGGGCACAAATACAAACTAGGGGCTGCTACTGGGGAATTCTAGTCAATAGTCAATAGTCAATAGTATCTTTATTTGGATGAACATGGTACAAATAAGATCTTACATACATTATTGTGGTAACAATCATATTATGCCATGTATGGCGTGCAAATAATTGGCGTGTAAATTCTATACGCAAAAACCCAATAACACTGCCCGACTTGGGGATTGAACCCAGGACCTCACGATCAGCAGTCACGCTTGCCACCACTAGACTAACAAGGCAGTTAAATTCCTAATCCAATATGTTCAAATACTGAAAGCACTGAAGTAAAATAAAATTTATACGTTGCTTTTGCTCATACATTGGACCACTGAAAAAGAACTCTAAATTGTAGTACTCTCAGCGTCGGGATGGCTCATTTCGGCTGGTTGTAGCAAAGATACTTTATCGTTGAAATGTAAATTATCTCGCTCTTATCTGTTTTATTAGCTGCGAATGACCGCTGCGACGTTTTGCCTTTAGCTAAGTCATATTTGTTTATCACTGCAACTGCACTACTGTGGAAATTTATTGATTTTAAGCAAAAAAGTTTGGAAAGCAAAATATGTTTTAGTTTTGAAGTTTGAAAAGAACAAAATAGAGGGCGCTCGAGATTCCCATTTTTTAAAGTAACTAGTTTAATAGATATAGCCTAAAAGGTGTCAAATTTTCAACCCTGTATCAAAAGTCGATAAGTTCCCGATTTAGATTGATAATGGGATGATTATTTCGCCATCTTTGGCCGGGACAGCCTCCAGTCAGTTACCGAGAGAGTACCGCAGATATCGAGTGCAGAGTTAGATGTACTTCCCTCAAAAATCAAACTAGTACAGGTACTCCTCATAAATATGGCGTCCTTCAGGGTTCACAAACGTAAAGGTTAAAGCAACAATCCAGGGACGCGCAACCCTAACTCACAAGTGAAAACCCTGAACACAACTTAATAAGCCATCCCCTACACCGAGTCCCGAAAACCGTATCAATCATCGTACATCACTTCCAGAGTCCGCAAACCGTTGGCTAATCTGCTCTCCTGCTCGGCGCTCATATATCAGAGCGGGACGACGTTTTTACGATCTCTTAATCAAGAAATATACGATTGCGCGCGATTAAGAGCCTTGGCTTAGCGTTGCTAATGCAGTATGCTATGATGTATTGGTACAGAGTACGAGTATACTGGTGGTTCTGCTTCATATTTTGTTTGTAGGTGTTTTGACAGTGTAAGACCATATTTTGCTGTTAAAATGTCTTGAAGTATGTCTTTGGAGATAAAAAGCAAGGATAACCATGGAAAGAAAAAGAGACAGTCTCTATTATTATGACAGCCAATAAAACTATGCATTAGTCGGTTTATCAATCTTGCTGAAGGGGGAAAGTCGCGTATTTAGACTTTAGAGTGTGTTCTGCCTAGCTTTTTCCTATGTTGGGGTCAGCTTCCAGTCTAACCAGATGCGGCTGAATACCAGTATTTTACAAGGAGCGACTGCCATCAGACCTCCGTAACCCAGTTACTGGGCAATGCCAATATCCTAGGTTTAGACCGGTTTTCAGAATTTCGAGCTTCTACTGACGACTGTCGTAGGTATTCGTATGACACCCGGGACCGACTGTTTAACGTTGTTTAGACTTTAGAGTATTGAATATAGATATTTATTGATTATTAAGTAAAGGTAGTAAGTTTCACTTAGGGGTGTACAATTTGGGTAGCAAAAGTCAAGTATTTATTTCAATTAGGCACATAATTGGAACTTTTGAACGTTAAGTTTTACAACACAAAATAGAATTGATGCTAGTCGCCTCTTCCAAAAGGTAGTTTCGTATGGAGAAGAATGGGCAAGAAACTCCACCGTTACTCTTTTAAAATGTCTTATAATATTTTGTATAGGTACATTAATTATACAATTATATGTGAAGACGATGCAACTAGAATAAAATAAAATAACAAGATGTTGCTTGCACCAGGCATGTTATTCACTTAGGTACCATTTTACTAAGCCATTTTGTAGTATCACGCTAGTCTTGTAAGGTCACAGAGAAGCACAATAATCCTTTTACCTTGTCCGCAGTTAAATTGAACAGCTTCGTGGCTGACCTCCAACTAACTTTACTGTTATCTGTCTCGGTAACACACGATTGAATTTTGTTTCGAACAAGAGTTTTTGTTTTGAGATTTCCATTGTAATGGTTTAAAGTTTTGATCATTGAATCGTGTTTGCATCATGAATCTAAACAAAATTAAAGGGAGGACATATCTATCTAGTACCTTTAAACGAGCAATTCTCTGAATCTCGGAAACGGCTCCAATGATTTTCACGAAATTTAATATGCAGGGGGTTCCGGGACGATAAATCGATCTAGCTAGGTTTTATTTTTAGAAAACGTCGATTTACCAAAAAAAACCGAGCGAGGCTAGGTCATCCAGGTACTTATTATAATTCATTAAACATCTTACTATGTAGGGACAAGTGCGTGGACTATTTTGGGAATGATCTATTTAAGTCTAGCAGTAGACTTCTTCTTCTTTTCGTGTGGTTAGTGACTAACCTGGTGTCAGAGTTTATACCGCCCATGGGCCTCTGACTTGGCTTCACATGCCGTCGAGAAATATCTCTCAGGCAGGTTTCCTCACGATATTTTCCTTCACCGTTTTTAAGCAAGTGATAATTATACAATACGCACATGAATCCGAAAAGTCACAGTGCCTTGAGTTCGAACTGGAGACCTATGACTTGGCAGTCCGACAGTCACACCAATAGGCTATCACTGGTGTTAAATAAAAAGAAAGAAGAAGAAGTAGACTGAATGGATGACGTCAAAAAAGCAACAAAATGAAAGTTTCCTCAAACCGAACTTGTTGCAAGAGCTTTTGATAGCCCGTTTTTAATTCCTACATTATCCTACAATGTACAGACAACAAAAAAGTAACACATCTCCCACTAACACGTATTTGTCGTGAAGGTGATTCTGTAGTGACGGATCGCTCGCCCCGCCCGACATATTTCAACCCCGCGGCACGCCGGTCCTTTCCACCGCTGTCGGCAAGATTTACGAGTCTCGTGACGGAAAAAATGTGGACTCTCTAAAGATTTCACTGGTTTTTATTCGTACCATATATTTCGAGAGAAATGACGCGTTGTGAGCTCGATGACTTGCGATTTATCCGGATGATTTCGTGATAGTTTTTATTGAAGCGTTCGGCTGAACATTGGTTTACTGTTTCCCGATTTTTTTTTTAATAAAAGACTAAAATATTATTTGTTATTGAACTGCTTCGTTGGTCTAGTGGTGGCAAGAGCGACTGCTGATCTTGATGTCCTGGGTTCAATCCTCAGGTCGGGCAAAGTGTTATTGGGTTTTTCCGTGTGGATTTCCTCAGTAGCAGCCCGGTGTTTGAATTTGTGCCCGGTTAGTGTCAATAAATGATAAATGATTTTTATTTCTGTAAATATATCTGTTACAGACACTTTTACAAGTCAATGTAATGTTTTTTTTTTAAGACTAGATGGCGCTGGCATTTCCTATCTGACTAGCTCTGAGAAGAAAAGCCGAAACAAACTCAGCGGTCAAAGTCTCTTTTAAAGTCCAGACATTGTAGTATACAAACTATGCGAGTGAAACGATGTAGGGCAACGTCTGGAATGGCCTTTTGAGGAAAGTGCCATAGCAGGTTCGAGTTGACCTGTCCTAACTGACGGCACATTTGCATCAGTCATCGCGATATAATAGGCTCGCCCCCTATTACATGGGACTTAAACATAACGGCAAAATGAGGGTGTTACTATACACCTCTGCCCAACCATTTGGGGAATACAGGCGTGATGTTATATAGTCTGGAGATTTCTCAACGTATTGCTAGTATCTTTAACCAGTTCCTTTGTAACATACAGTTTCTGGTTTTCCACGGAGACTACTGTTTACCTCAATTTTCTATAAAGACACTCTTATTGTAACCTTTTATTGTAAGATCTTGTCTCGTGAACCACAGGAAAGGTAAATAAGAAAAAGTAATTAAAAATACTTTTTTATTCCGTAAAACTTTTATGGTTTTACTTTTTTATTATGACAAATGGCTATAATTTCCGCCTTTTATTAAGTTAAATTTCAGTGGGTAGGCTTTATGTATAAAACAAGTTTATTTCACCTTGAATACCAACTGAGGTTTATTAAGGGTTTTTTCTAGACTGAGTTAGATGCAACTTTTGTAGAAACCGACTGACTGATCTATCAACGCACAACCTAAACCGCTGGGGTTAGAATCTTGAACTTTTGACAGTAAATACCTTTTATAACGCAGGTATTTACTAAGAAAGGATTTTTCAAAATTCCTCCTCTAAGGGGGTGAAAAAATCATGCAAGCATATCTGCGGGTAAAGGCTGAAATGTTAGTCTTCCTATAAAGAAAAGTGTACTTTAAATTCAGAGACGGGGTGATTGGAACAGTGGCTGTGCGATTGGCTCTCTGCTTTTTAAGTCGCGCCTGGAACAAAGATTTTTATGTAAACGGTACAGCTAAAACTTGAGTGTCGCTCAACATATAAAAAAAATATTGGACAGTCTTCTTCTTTCCGTGTGGTTAGTAACTAACCTAGTGTCAGAGTTTATGCCGCCCATAGGCCTCTGACTTGGCTTCACATGCCGTCAAGAAATATCTCTCAGCTATGCCGGTTTCCTCACGATGTTTTCCTTCACCGTTTTTAAGCAAGTGATAATTATACAATACACACATGAATCAATACAAATGGACAGTGAATAAGGTCCTTTCTCGAAGTATTACCGTCAAGTAAAGACATCAAGCACCAAACAGATAGGTACAGAAGTCAATCACATGTATGTACTTCACTTTTCATACCTACGCTCGGCGGTCGCTCTATATATATATATCTATCTCTCTCAAACGCATGTCACTCGCGCTCGCACTCACTCGCACTCTAGTCCCAAACAGTCCGAGATATCGTGTCCGTGAGCAGTGTCTATGTGTGTTGCTCGAGCGCACTTGTATGTAGATTGACTTCTGTACCTATCTGTTTTGTGCATAAAGACAATTACATCCTTCTACGATTACCATCTATCCTACAACTGTCAACCATCCTACAAGATCTGTCAGACAAAAATTGCTAGTATAAATAAAAATAAGTTTTCAGTTGAAAAACAAGGGTGGGTGTGCGATGTGTCAGCGGGTTGGCCGTATTTTATGAAGGAAGTTGTTCATCGCACTATAAATCAGACGGACGCCTTCGAGGACGATGGGGTACACGATCAGGGGTCACCGGGAAATGTTGGGTACTTTTGTACCCGTTGTGGGACGATTTTAGTACTTTGTTTAGTAGTGGCAGTGGAGGGGTTACGTGTTGGTAAGTAAATTATTGCTTAAAATTATTTGATGAGTAATATAAAAATTAAATTTAAAATTTAAAAAACCCCCGACGCAAAAAAAACGAGCTTTTAAAAAGTCAAAAATAATAGTATCGTTGAGCCATCAAATTCGATTGAGTAACACCTATATATTTTAATTACAGAAATTGATGGATGGCACGATAAGGTTTGCTCGTTGAAATGGCGATATAATATCGCGTCGGGGTACCGCTAAAGTAAGTCAGACCCTTCATTTAATTGACCATCTATTAATTTACTAGCTAGCTAATTTACTTTACAAATCATCCATCAAAACTGCACTCAAATCGGTTCACCCGTTTAAGAGCTACGGTGCCACAGACAGACACACACACAGTCAGACAGACAGACAGACAGACACACATAGCGGTCAAACTTATAACACCCCTCTTTTTGCGTCGGGGGTTAAAAAAAATGTATTCTAGATCACTTCAATCCTCTGAGCTTACCGCTTAACTGCGGTACTTTCTTTCTTACTTTCTTACTGGCTACTGGGAAAATGTCACGTATGCAGAAGAGGCAGAGGTGATTTAAAAATACCTATCGACTTGCAAAAAAATTAAATACTTTTTGTGAGTAGGTAAGACATCACGCCTGTATTCCCCGAAGAATTGGGCAGAGGTGAATAGTAACACCCTCATTTCGCCGGTATATTAAGTCCCATGTAATAGGGAGCGAGCCTATTGCCATCAACTGGGCACAAATCCAAACTCCGGGCTGCTAGTGAAGAATTCCACACGGAAAAACCTAATAACTCTTTGCCCGACCTAGGGATTGAACCCAGGACCTCACAGTCAGCAGTCGCGCTTGCCACCGCTAGACCAATGAGGCTGTTAGGAGTAGGTAAGGATTCGAGAATTTTTTTATAAAAAAAAGTGTTTTCTTAGCGGTTTTGCTGTACGTCATCAGGCAAAGATAATAGACGAAGAAAATTGGAAAATCGACTCATGCTTCAGCTGTCAAAGCTTCATAGTTCAGAAACAGGTTGCACCGCATGTATGTGTGACCTCATTTTTTGACACTTACATATTTAATTTTTTCTAAACAAAAACCTTGTCCCACCAATTCGTACATATTAATACAAGTTTAACCCTCTAAAAATGTGTCAAGTACCAACCCAAAATACAAGGTTACATACTACAAATCAAAACAGTGAAAAACCTTTCTAAATATTAAATCGCATACATTATTAAGGTTCCTCGCACATTGTGCCGGATTGCCCGCTCGGGTGATATATAGTGGGGAGGGCCTCTAGGAATCACACGCTGACAAATTCATTCTCCACTTGACACCTTGCTCTGTATATTTCCCCCCTACAAGTGGGGGGATTGTCGTGCTAATCTCCGTAACAGCATGAATTTTTCATGCGTAATGTGCGTCTGAGCTTTTGTGACGTTTTGTAGTTCGGCGTTCCTTTTTTTCTTGTCTTTGTTTTTTTATTATATTCATAATATACTCAAATTAGAGCAAATTTTTTGTCTATTTATTTAAAAACCCGCTCCGGCTTCGCACGGGTGCAATGTAGATACTAATCTGGGGCATATAAACTTTCCTTTTGGATCACTCTATCTATTGCTGAAAACTGCATTAAAATCCGTTGCGTAGTTTAAAAGATCTAAGCGTACAGACAGCGGGAGCGACTTTGTTAAAAATAAAGATAAATCCGAATATTAAATTTAATGGAGTGATATAAAATTTAAAAAAATTAAATAAAATTATCGAAATTTCAGCCATCAATTCTTCAATCCTGATGCTGCAGGGGTATTACCAGATAAAACCGTTGAACTTAAAAGTTATTTTAAGGGATTATTATTTAAAAGTGTGTGAGTGTATTTAATAAATTGTTAGGCTAAATGAATATTTCACGATCGAAGGTTTGTTTTTTATGAAAAATTTTAATGATGGAACTACTTATAGTTTAACATAGATTATCATTTTCATTGTAACGTTATTATATTTATACCTAAGACCGGTTTGTAACATGCACGTCACAAAAAAAATCAAAATGTTATAGGACAGTTGTATTTTCGATTCAAAATTCGCTTACATTAGCGATACGTATATGATACTATAGTCAAATGTTTGTGCTAGGGCTACTGTTGTGTGGGCCTATCCCCGGGGTGGTCACGGCGTGCCATGTGTTCTGGTGCGCGCGTGATGTGGGGTGCTCCCCGCGCCGCTCAGTAGGGCCCCACTGAGGAGAGGTCGACCAACAGTTGGTGGACCAAGACCTGCCGGGGTTGCGGTGCATGCTTAGGCGAATTCCGCGATCCCGGCCGACGGTCAAAAGGAGGAACACCGTGGGTTATTAGCCGGTAGGAGTCCGGCAGACCCCGTCGCCTACCCTGGGCGAGGGAAATCCATAAGGATTTTACCACGATAAAAAAAGGCCTACTGTTGTGTATCTCCACTAACAAGCACAAAATCAAATTCCTTTAACTTTTAAGATAATCTTATTAGTTTTAAGCCCGCCTGACCTCCGCTAGCCTTAGGGAAATCAAGTTTTCGCATATTTTCAGCAAACAATTAGTGAAGTTTTCATTAAGGCGTTGTTATCTTATCAGTGGACTCTGATAGGACAACTACGCCTTTTATAGCACCCATGAGATTTTGGTACTCTATTTCCTTAGGTACTGCAAGTTGTCTTATATATACTGGGTGTAAAAATAGCCTTAAAAAGCCTGTCCATAAAACTAAGTAATATACAGCAAAAATAATTGCTGGGAAACGACTTTTATTTTTTGGTATAAAAAAACAGCTTTTAATTGTAGCGCGCAATGTAAGCGCGCGCGCCGCAGGCTATGCCTACATTTCAAAAATGTTGATAATGTTTGTATAGAAGAATATTTAGTAATAACATTTAAACTTAGTTTTCGTGAAAAACGTACAAAAATATGGTGACTTTAACTTTCAATATCTCCATAACCAGCCGGTTCCGAGGTATGGCCCAATACCAAAAAACCTTCGTCATGATGGGAAGAATACGTGGCTCTCGGTTTCGTTAAGGGTATTTTTACACCCAGTGTGTTAGCCAGCAAACATGGAGAGACTAGGGTCAGAGGAGACCAAGTTGTTCTACCTAGCCTTTTCCCAACTATGTTGGGGTGAGCTTCCAGTCTAACCAGCAGTCACACCGATAATTCAGCCCTTATCAAGCTCTCTCCCTCCCAGTCCTTCCGCCAAGAACGCCCGAAGCCGAGGTCCGACTCCCATTAGGGGTCGCCTTTAGTGCTGTTGTTGCTAGTAGTCATGATGATAGTAGTAGTAGTTAACTTAAGTTAAGTATTTTATTCGTCCCCATAGGTTGGAGACCTTTCAGACCTCGTCAATAACTGCGCAGTTTCGTAGAAACGGTCCACAAGACCATATACAAGCAGTCGAATAGAAAATAAAAATATCCAGTCTAACCAGATGCGGCTGAATACCAGTATTTTACACGGAGCGACTGCCATCAGACCTCCGCATCCCAGTTACTGGGTAATACCGATATCCTAGGGTTAGACCAGTTGTCAGACTTTCGGGCTTCTGAATACCCGTAACGACTGTCATAAGTATACGTATGACTGTTTAACTATCGATTGTTTAACGTGCTCTCCGAGGCACAGAGTGGTCTTGATTTGTAACGAATAACTTACGAAAATTAACTAGTTAGGGTTTAGTGCTTTACATGGGCAGCTTGCAGCAAGTCAGACAAGTCGGTAAATATCCAGAAGTCTACTTGAAGGAGTGCCCTGTTCACCGTGCAACTCGGTTGCAGCAGGCCTAGACGACACGTTTGGTGCAGTGGCTGAGCGATTAGCTTCTGCGCTACGGGTCGTGGGTCAAATATTTGTATGGCCTACAGATAGTTGTTCCGGGTTTGGGCGTTTGTGCATGTGAAGATTTGTGTCTGTAAACGCACCCACGATACAGGAGAAATCCTAGTGTGGGGCATTTTTTTTATTTTTGCATAAAAACATTTCTTTTGACATTATTAACGTAAACGTAATGTGAGTGAATTTCGTAAAAGGCTAGAAGGAAGAAGAATTTTGAAGTAAGCGTTTGCTCAGTGATCCTTCGTTGGTCTGGTGGTGGGAAGCGCGACGGCTGATCGTGAGGGGTGTGATCCCCAGGTCGGAATCGTTATTGGGATTTTCCGAGTGAAATTTTTTAGTAGCAGCCGGAGTTAGATTTGTGCCCGGTTGATAACAATAGTGTCGTCAAATTACATGCGACTTAAACATAACGACGAAATGAGGGTGTTACTACACCTCTACCCAGCCCCGAAGGACACACAGGCGTGATGTGAGGTTATGTTTGCACAATGCCCCTAGTAACCTTGTTGGCTGACTAATATTTTCACTATAGCATGAAAGAGAGAGAGTTTCTGTACGAAAGAGTTAGAAATATTGTTAGTTCACGAAAAAAACTACAATAAAAAAATAGGACAGTATTTCAGTGACACAACTTTCTTTATCATTCGGTCCCGCTCTCGGTCTTTATCATTCGTTCTTCGTCTTTATGATCGCATAAATTCACTTTTATCTTTATGAATATTCAGTCGCGCTGTTAACTGCGATGTTTCTTTGTTGTTTTTCTTTTATGTTAGTTATCTGTGGAATATGGTGTTTCTGATTTTGGGGTGAGCAGGTTAACAGGTTCTTTGTAGTATGAAGAGTATTTTTTTAATGTCTTGTCTTGACAAGACATTAAAAAAATACTCTTGAGTTTATCACATTATCAACCTCTTTATAGATCGCCATAATGAATGGTCGCGTAATAATGTTTTTGATAAATAATCGGATTGGTCTTAACTTTCTACATACAACAGTGATAGCCTAGTGGTATGACCGCCGGACTGCCAAGTCATAGGTCTTGACAACCCAAGGCACGCACCTCTGACTTTTCTGATTCATGTGCGTATTGTATGATTATCACTTGCTTAAAAACGGTGAAGGAAAACATCGTGAGGAAACCGGCAAGCCTGAGAGATATTTCTCGACGGCATGTGAAGCCAAGTCAGAGGCGACATAAACTCTGGCACCAGTTTAGTCACTAACCATACGAAAAGAAGAAGATCTACATACAGGTCAATTCTAGAGGATGATTAGGTATACACGAATTGGTATATCAAGGATAAATAGATACTTATACTACCTACTGTTGTTAATGTAATGGAAGAACAGTTACCCAATCGAATTAAGTCATTCTATACTTCCACAGTTGCATAGCTTAACAGTAGACATTATTATAATATTACGTCTATTTAGAGCATATTGAGTTATTGAGTTGAGTTTATTGAGTGAACGGCGATGAACCAAAGGAATTTATAAGGCGGTTGTCAATAGAAACGCCGGTAGAGGACGTCCTAGAAGAACATACATCGATGTTATTGGTGATGTTTTTCACAAAGGACAAGTGCGTAGTACTCTCAACCGGCGTGCGTGTATGACAAGATGTATGAATGTGGATGGAGTGGAAGGAGTATGTAATGGTGCGTCCAGACCTGACGAACGCGCCGCGAATGTGCCACTCGCGCGCAGCGCGCGAGCCGTTCGCGAGCCGCTCGCGAGCTGCGCGCGTGCATTTCATGTTCGTACAAAGCTCCGCGCGCCGCTCGCGAGCTGCGCGCGAGCGGCGCATTCGCGGCGCGTTCGTCAGGTCTGGACGCACCATAAGGGTCGTAGCATGTGGCGTACTATAGTTTCTGCCTACCCCATGGGAAAAAGGCGTGAGTTTATGTATGTATGTATGTATTTAGAGCCTAATATATCTAATATAAATATAGTCAACAATAGGTAAAATAAACTACGCACGAAACACAACTTTACCCAACCAACTTTCGAAGTTCAAACATTAAAAAAACCACAGAAAAAAAAACGCGCAAAAATCAGGCAAAGGAAAACTTTAGCGGGCATTAACAAGCCAAAGTCTATGTTGGAGTAATCCTCGTTCCACCCCGGGTGATGTATGGCCGACCCCTGCCTCTGCCCCTCCGACCTAACCCCATAACTCACCCTGAAAAGTAACCTCTGCGAGTGTTTTATTACCTGATGAAATGGGCCCGCCTCTGAGAGCTGTGGCCTTTGTGAATTGGAACGTTTTGCAGTGGGCCTCGATAGTTTTGATAGCTTGGGAAGTGGATACGTTGTAGGTACCTGTCTAGTTTGTGTCTAGATTTAAAGATTTTGATGATTTATGTGGCCGGTTAGTGGGTTATATATCCTGATTGAGACAGAAATTCGTTTGGCTATTGCTAATAATGTTACTTACTTATGTTTTTATCAAATAATCATGTAGCGATTTGATTATCGCTTGCGTAAACGATGAAGGAAAAACACAGTGAGGAAAACTTGGATTCAAAAAGTTTTCGATGGTCTGTGTAGTCCGTCAACTCGCACCAGACCAGCGTGGTGCATTAGAACCTAAACCCTTCTCATTCTGAGAAGAGGCCCGTGCCCAACAGTGGGCCAGTAATGAGCTTAAGCATTATAACTGTTAAATGTCACTTAGCAATATCTTAAACGCCTACTAAAAAGAAAAAGCAATAACTCGACGTTTATCGCCGTGCTATCACTTTCGAGGCGACTTTATTTTTTATTATTATGTTGTTTAAGTACACTTTTAAAGTTGCGTTGGAGATTAGGGTGTTCAAAATTGTTATAGGTACTTAAGTACTAAATTCTGTTTACTTAATTCATTTCTGTGAATTTGTTAAGCCCGTCTTTGATTTATAAGTACTTATCTATTTATTCCGATTCATGTCTGTCACTGTATCAATTAAAATATGAATAAATAATTACTTTTTCATTGTAAAACACCTTTGATTAAGTCTAATTAAGACATAAGTAGGTAATAAGAAAATTATCCTTAATTATCGATACTTGGAAATTATATGTTTCGAACGATCCATGTTTTTCCGATGGTAGAAGTAAGTAAATCGGGTATTATATCTATTAATTTATCATAGGTTGAACGCTTACCTTCAACACAGGAGGGTCTGAGTTCGATCCCGGTCCATAACTCTGTCTTTTCAAATTCATGTGCGAATCAAAATTTGATAATCACTAGCGTTAACGGTGAAGGTAAACACCATGAGTAAATCTGCGCACCTGAGACAGCTTAAAAAATGATGTTCTCGTCGGTGTGTGAGTCCGCCAACGAGCACCAGGTAAGCGTGGCTCATGCCCATTAGTGGGACAGTAATGGGCTGATTATGCTTATACATATCGTCAGTTACATCTGAACATAGCTCACCTCCTGTACTCGGTATACCGAACACAAAATCGATTCAATAATTTGTAGTGATAATTTGACGGTTGTTAGTGACAAAAGAAATGACTACGTTTCTACTCAGTAATTATAGCCAGGTAGCTTTGACGACTGTGTCATGTTCGTAATTGTGTTTTAATGGTAAGGCGAGCTGACTGTAATTATGGTGCTAGTTCAATTGATATGGAGCAAGTTATGGACATGTGTGGATGGTTTGTATATGCGTCGGTACCGGTAAACCGGGGTTACTTTGAATCCTGGGGTAACTTTGATAAAAAAACCCTTTCATAATAAAACTCAAATTGTACGAATTCTGAACGCATTCTTCCTATTACTTTTTTACGATTGGCAGCAATAAACATCACTGTTAGCGTGTGATTAGTCGCAGTGGGTGGATCCTTGCTGGTTAATGAAATATATTATTTATTTCTTATTGGGGTTACTTTCGAATTCCTTAGAAAAAAAGGGAGGTATCAAAGTATCATAGTTTAATATTTATTACCAACATTTTTTTTCTCAAAAAGTAATAAGAAAAATTATAATTCTATTCAAGAAGTAGTTATCATAAACAAAATCGATATTTGCATTTTTATTTATTTGCTCTCATATTACAAGAGAAAAATACATTTCAATTTTGAAATTGATCAAAGTACTGGTTTGTTTACGGTATGATACTTTCAGGATTTATGAGTAACTTCCAAATGATATTAAATTATTGCAAGGCTATGTAAGGCCGGCTTTACACCTGTAAGTTTTCCTCACGCAAGTCCTTTACGTAATTAACTTACTATAAATTTACAAATGTAAACTCTCTTGTTGTGTAGCTTATCGACTGATTTTTAAATTCGAATTAATTGAATAAGTCACTTACATACATTTAATGGAAGCAACTTACAAGTGTATTGGCGGCCTAACAAAACATTCAGCCCATCACTTCACTGTCCTACTGCTGGGCACGGGCCTCTTCTCAGAATGAGAAGGGTTTAGGCCTTAGTCCTTTACGCTAGCTTGGTGCGGGGCGGCGAACTACATATGCTATCGAGAACTTTATGGAGCCCTCTTAGGTGTACAGGTTTCCTCAAAATGTTTTCCTTCACGCATTATGGTTCGCACATGAATTCGAAATGTCAGGGCAATGTATTTAAAGTAAATTATCAGAATGGCTTTTCATCAATTTGTTCTGTTTATCAAATATTCACTATTTCGGGGTAATTTCTACGCACGAACAAAGAACAACCTTTTGGTGGCTTCCGCTGAAGACCACACCGCAAGTAACAAAGTACTATATGTACTATAAGTACTATATACACTCCTCGAATAGCAGCCTCATTTGCAAGTCGAATAAAATAATCATAAAATAAATACTAACAAAAACATCTCCCATTGTTTAGTGATGCAGAATAAACGATACAATGTAATGGATAATGGTAAATAATGGTAATTCTAGCTAATCCTAACTATACTTATATATATATATACACAACGTCTGTCTGTCTGTCCATTCCCTTCTTCTTTCTTTCTTATCTGGAAGACTACGCTAGTGTCACACTTTAGGGTGGCTTTAAGAGACAACCCTCAACAAGCATGTGCACATAAAATTTAGCAGGCGTGTACTTACGGGAGGATAAAGAATAACACTTGTAACCGTACACTATATATATTTTAATAAGAATTACAAATAGATCAACGGGGCGTGGTTCGTAGTAATGCGAGGAGTCCAGGGTCTTCTTAAGCAGGTGTAGCACTTAACTTGGTAACTGCAGCGGCGCGAGAAGCCTGGTCTGCAGTGTGCCAGATGTTTTATAGGCCCAGACCCCCGCCAGTCAGCCACCACCCGTCACACTTGTATGTGGAAGGTATACGAGAATAGCCCATGCCATGGTGAAGATATTACCCAGTCAGCAAGGTTGGTAGTCTCGCCAATACCCCCGCCCGGTTATGTAGAAATGGTCTGCAAAGACCATCTACTAGCAGTACAATAGAAAAAAAAACTCTTTCAATGCACCTCAACGTTACATACAGCCGTCGACGGTGGACGTCTACGGGGAGATATGGATGACGATTATGACTTTATTTATTATTCTCATGATGATACCAGAGATAGCCTAGTGGTGTGACCGTCGGACTGCCAAGCCATGTCTCCAGTTCGACCCCAAGGCGCGCACCTCTGACTTTTCGGATTCATGTGCGTATCGTATAATTGTAACTTGCTTGAAAACGGTGAAAGAAAACTTAGTGAGGAAACCGGCATGCCTGAGAGATATTTCTCGACGGCATGTGAAGCCAAGTCAGAGGCCCATGGGTGGCACAACCTGTGACACCAGGTTAGTTATAACCACACGAAAAAGAAAGAAAGATCTCTTTGCGAGGGAGGGAATGTAGCTTACAAATTTTTAAATTTAATCCTCGCAGACAAAGCCGCACGCAAAAACTAACATAAAATAATGGTAATTATATATAATTTATAGCTAATATATACCATCAGTCTGCGAGTCTGTCAGTCAAGATGGATGTGTTCTGTGTGGTGGTATTACCATATAGTTGGTGGTACTTTGCATGCGAAGCTGTTCTTAATTGGTACTTGATGGTATTTTGTTTGCAAGGCTATGGGATCGCGTGTTTTTGTGGGGCAATGTACATAGAATCACGCTCTTCTGATGGGCTTTGCAACGGTTGAATGCCAAAGTACTGTTTAAAGTTTTCGAGTTAGGTAATCATTGGAGGTGATGGAGTTGTTACACGTGTCGTAATTATTGGTGAAGGATTGATGTTCAATTTAGTTATTATAATCTTCTTTTCATGTGGTTAGTGACTGGTGTCAGAGTTTTTGCGGCCCATGGGCCTCTGACTTCGCTTCACATGCCGTCGAGAAATATCTCTCAGGCATGCCGGTTTCCTCACGATATTTGCCTTCATCGTTTTTAAACAAGTGATAATTATACAGTACGCACATACATTCGAAAAGTCACAAGTCCTTGCTTTAGGTTCGAACTCGAGATCTATGACTTGGTAGTTCGACGATCACGCCACTAGGCTATCACTGTATAAAACACTTCCTCGTTCCTATATCTTACCGATCGTTGTTGGTTAAAAGGACGACTGGTAGATAAGGTAAATAAAAGTGTAAGACTGTGTTCACCGTATGTATTTACACTACACAAATGAACATAATGAAGTCTTTGTTAGAAATCAATTTCACGCATCAGCTATCAGATGTGAACAGTTGATAACAAATTAGATTATTAACTTCATTCTGTGACGATCACAATAGTTCTGTGAAGCGGGAATTTAAAAGTTGTGTGGCCTTTAGTACAGCGGGGATGCTAGCGTAGCGCTACGTTGTTTGCTACGAAGAGTATGTTTTGTTTGTTTTTTGGTGTATTCCTATTTAGTTTATTAGGATATAGTACACAAAACTGCGAATCGACGCGATGCGAATTCGCAACGCAGAAAACTGCGACGTAAATTATTGCTGCGATGCGATTTCGTGCGGCAAGGCGTCTTCCTTCCAAGGTTCGAGTGACCAATCCCTCGACGATCAACCGTATTGAACGTTTTTTATTTAAGATAAAATAAATTTGCGAAAAAAAATTTGCGCACTGCTGTTACTGATAAGAAGATATAGGAAAAACCAATTACGAAAATCAATTCGTAAGTTATTGCGATACGTCGTGCGAGCTCGTATATTTCTACGATGCGACGTCGCATCGCAGTTTTGTGTACAGACCCTTAGAACGCCTTGTTGGTTTAGTAGTCGCAAGCGCGACTGCTGAGCATGGGATCCTGGGTTCAATCCCGAGGTTGGGCAAAGCGTTATTGGGGTTTTCCATTAGGAATTTCTCAGTAGCAGCCTGGAGTCTGGATTTGTGCCAGGTTAATGGCAATAGGCTCTCCCCCTATTACATGGGACATAACTGGTGAAACGAGGGTGTACTAAAAACACCTCTGCCGAACCCTTTGGGGAATACAAGGCGTGATATTATGGATATAGAATATTTAGTAGTTAGTAACTTTTTTTTTAGTTTTAGTGCTGTGTGATTGCCATTGATCAGGCGATGCCATCATGCCCAAGATTAGTACAGACACAATGAGTGCCAAAACCTTGCTTGAAACTGTGCTACTTCAAATCTTTATTGATTACTTCCATGTGAGAAAATTAGGCATTACTCTTACGTTCACTTTATTCTTCTTTTTCTTCACTTCTTCACCTTTCTTAGCCTTTGTTCACTCAGAAAAAAAAAAAAAAAAAAAAAAAAAAAAAAAAAACGCCTAATTCCACCATATATCACTCAGTAAAATAAAAAAAAAATCACATGAACCAATACAGGTCTTTATGAAAAGTCGAATTTAGATGCATGGTTCCAATTAGTCGTTTCCTATGGAGAAGAGCCGGCAAGAAACTCCATGGTTACTCTTTAAAAATAATATCATTAACAATTTCAGTGGATACAGTACAATGATTTAGGATAGTGAGAGAACAATGGACTGCTGGACAATGGAGTGCTGAGTGCAGGTGTGCAGTTCACCTTCTTACACAAAATTTTCGTAGGTATTTGCAAATCCGAAGATGTGACGGCACTATTGAACTGACACACCGTCACCGCAATCCTTAATTTTTATCCCTGCATAATACCACTTCTATCTACTTAGTTTATCTACTTATTTAAGCATTAATGGAAAAAATTTAAAAAGGATTTCAAGAAAATAAGAAAAAGCGGGCAAGTAATTAAAATATTATGTATTTAACTCGCTTGAAGCGGCCGCCTATTATTACCGCTAATTCTATGGCCTCCGAATCCCTCTATTGTTAATTTAGCAGTTAGTACATAGTTTGATAACATCTTGGTGCTTCAAACACTTTCGTATGAAAGGGCAGGAAATGTCGCATTACTGGTTTTGGTAATTGTGGTTTGGACAGCCCTAAATACTGTTCAATAGGTCTTCTACCAGGATACTTATAGGCAGGGACACATGTGTCATATAATCGAATCCAAAGATATGCACTACCTTTATGGCATTTGCTTATAAATGGTAAAGAAAAACATTGTGAGGAAACCGGCATGCCTGAGAGATCTCGACGGCATGTGAAGTAAAGTCAGAGGCCCATGGGCGGTATAAACTCTGACACCAAGTTAGTCACTTACCACACGAAAAGAAGAAGAATACCTTTATGGGAAAGGTATTGTGGCGGCATCTATCGCGCCACATGTGAACTACGCAGCACGACGAATGTCTAGCAGACTACAGGGACAACAATGACAGCTGTCAGATGAAATGTTACAAATCCTGCATCGCGATACCAAGATCTGACACGGAGTTAGTGTATATATTCGTACAACTTCCCAACATCAACCAACTCCCGGTTACGTAGAAACGGTCCGCAAGACCATCTACAAGCAGTCGAAGAGGTAAAAAAAAACCAACATCAACCGTTGGGCAGTGGCCCGCCAGGCATAAGACCCGCCTGGTAAGAGTGTCCTACCTTTTCGTTGGAGGAACACCATACCTCTCACCTCCATAGTATCAAGGTGCAATGGAAAGACAATGAAACAATTATGAGCCTATCATAACATAATAACCTAGCTGGTAGGGTTGTTCCAAATCGTCGGTTGACTTCATAGTCACAACAATAGCAACTAGAGCAGAGCCTAGACAAAAGAATATCAATAGCTATATTCTTCTTCTTTTCGTGTGGTTAGTGACTAACCTGGTGTCAGAGTTTATGCCGCCCATGGGCTTCTAACTTGGCCTCACATGCCATCGAGAAATATCTCTCAGGCATGCCGGTTTCCTCACGATGTTTTCCTTCACCGTTTTTAAGCAAGTGATAAATATACAATACGCACATGAATCCGAAAAGTCAGAGGTGCGTGCTTTGGGTTCGAACTCGAGACCTATGACTTGGCAGTCCGACGGTCACACCTCTAGGTTAGCAGTGCTATATATTTTTAGAATAAGCAACATTTAGAAGCCCTCCTATTTTCCATTTATCAAACCGTCCAGAACTGATTATTATGGCCTGTATCTGAGTCAAAATGTATGTAACTTATATTTCTAAATATAGAACCCTCTTGCAGTTAAGGGGTTAGCGGGTAAAAGGGGGTATGTAAGGACTACAGGCACTTAAGGGTTACATTTAGTACTCGTCTTAAGAGTCGCACAAGTCCCGGAGTGACGACATGAAGGGTTATAAAGTTCTACGCATTTTTATACTCTGTTCCATACTTATCCATTAAAAAAAACTTTTCCTCTTTACAAACTTCACGAATTGACAATAAGCAGCTGCTGAGCTGAAAATTCCGTAACTAAGGACCAAGCCACATCTGATGGAAGATACGTCGTCGATCTTCCGCCGGTACACATAATCTATACTAATATTATAAAGCTGAAGAGTTTGTTTGTTTGAACGCGCTAATCTCAGGAACTACTGATTGGAATTGAAAAAATCTTTTTGTGTTGGATAGTCCATTTATCGAGGAAGGTTATAGGGTATATAACATCACACTACGACCAATAGGAGCGGAGCATAAATGAAAAAAGTTGTAAAAACGGGAAAAATGTCCACCCGTGTGAAGCCGGGACGGGCTGCTAGTTCCATATTTATAAACATCTCACACTGTACACATTTGACCGAAGATGCGTTAGGTACTAAAATTCTTCGAGTAAAGTACGCAACGGAAGATCGGCGACGTATCTTCCATCAGATGTAGTGTAGCTTAGCCTTAAGTTTCTTCTACTAGCAGACTAGCTTAAACAAGTTTTCAGTCCAGTAAACGGAATTAATAACGTAATGATAACATCACAAATGCAATGAAATAAAACATTATTGTTCAATCGGCATTTTTTCTACCGATCCTTTACAAAAATGTAACCCAAGCAGCGCTGTATAAATACAACACCCTGTTCAAAAAGCGGATTAGGGGTGTCTCACAATGCCATGTATTGTCAAAGAAATCTTTTCGCCGTTGACGAGTGGTAATTACGCGGCTGAATGCCGCTTGACAAGCCGGTGACGTGTACGAGACTTTGTTATTGTTACTCAGTTGACAACCTTGATATTGTTCCCCTAAAATTTGGAACATCGACTTTACACCAAAGGCATAAGGTAGATAATTCCATAACGGTTGGTTAGATGATTGTAAAGCTAGGGTTGTGCGAAACAAAATACGCTTGTTTGGTTATCGGTCCCAATCTTGCCCGCAACTGATTTAATCGCTTTAATTTATAAACGCGATATTTTTTTTATTGACGCGTTTTTTTGTTGTTTAGTTTAATGTTGTTATTAGGGTTGAACGTGAGCGATGACAAAGCTATTTGATGCTATAGTTGTGCACTCACGTAGAACATTTTTTTTTACTATATTATCTTTTTCAGTCCTGTGTTAAGCCTCACACAGATTACTGTGTCGGGGTGTGTCGTGGCGCGACAGAACGATATCGAAAGTATGGTACGCCTCGACATAACCAAACACATAAGTGTGAACCTGACCATACTAAATGTATGAATTCGATGTCGTTCTGTCGCGCTACGACACACCCCGACACAGTAATGTAAACCTAGCTTTACTATCATCTGTTTTTACGCACATTTCTGAGATCTACAAGCCTACCTTTCAATATTTCTATTTTCAGCCGCCTTACTAATAATGCTTTGATCTAGCCTTTATCTTGTACCTCGATAAAAGACTCATAATTTTGGATTTTAAGTTATATACAT
Source organism: Amphipyra berbera (assembly GCA_910594945.2). Taxonomy (NCBI): domain Eukaryota; kingdom Metazoa; phylum Arthropoda; class Insecta; order Lepidoptera; family Noctuidae; genus Amphipyra; species Amphipyra berbera. Next base: position 1,639,127 of record OU343131.1, on the reverse strand, counting down.
TTTTTATGGCATATTTTGTCATCGCTTCGCTTTTGTAGAGCGCAGTACAAAAGCTTGCATGTTACCATATTTAATATGGTATTTAAAGAGTCGCATTCAAGGGAATATAAATGTTGTAATTAATAAAACAGCATAACTCACGAACGTATTTACTAAACTATGTTTTTTCGTACTTTACAAAAAGTATAAACAAAAAATTTTTAGATCAAAAACGTAATTGAATTGAATTCTATCGTTGCATAATGAGCTTATCTTCGTTTATAGGCAAGTTGAATAAAATCAAAAAATATGACACACTGACAAGTGACCTAATCCAAAATATTGTCAAATCGAGTTAATTATACAATAAAAGTTTCACAGCTTGGCTCATCGCCGCAAGGTTGCCTGCTTGTCGGTCTTCTATAGACTGTACTTCGGTGAGTGTGTTCAAGAACTCCCCAACCTCATCTCACTGGCCCCCTTCTACCATCGGACATCTAGACGTACTGCAAGTTACCATCTATAGCTAGTTGCTATTCCACCAATTCGCACTAAGCGCTTCCAAACTTCCTTCATAACGCGCACGGCAAAAGAGTGGAACTCACTACCAGCGTCTGTGTTCCCGAACGCATACAACCCGAATCTCTTTAAAGTTAGAGTGAACAGGCTTCTTCTGGGTAAGCTCACTCCATCGTAGACTTTGTCTCTGTCACCTCTGACCTGGACTAGAGTAAAGAGCAAATACATCTCAAATAAAAAAAAAACTTAACAAAGAATACTTCTATCACATAAATCACCTGTTGTCGAGTCTAGCTGTGGTAGTACGTTGTTTTGTAGTTAGAAAAAAAATCACGAATAGCAAGACCTCCTGTTTATGTTATTGGCAAATAGAAACAAAATGAAGTATAATATTTATTACATACTGTAAATGTAATGTATTGCTCGTTATTAAGAGATCGAAGTCTCGACAAGTTTACCGCTTTAAGTTTAAATACCATTTTTACTTATTGCATTGCTCATTATGCTGTGAAAAATATTAATTTGCTGCATGAAAGTTGCTTGATGTTTGGTGATGTTATTAAAATAAATAAAATAATAATAAATAAATTAAATAGCCATTTTATTCCATATTTCTAAGTTACATTTCAAGTGTTATTATTAATTTACTTAGTCTATTTTTGTTGAACTATGGACCCTTTTTTGGGCTAAGGCCTCCTCCAGCTTTTTCCACAAATCCCTGTCCTTGCCTGTATTTGTCCAGTCGTTTCCTGACACCTGGATAATATCATCAGCCCACCGTCTTACAGGTCTACCAACATTCCTCTTTCCCTGTGGACCTTTCCATCGTGTGGAATCTATGGTCCATCTATTATCAGTGTAACGTGCAAAGAGTCCAGCCCACCTCCATTTAAGTTTGAGCGCATGTGATGTTATTAGGAAGGATTATTGGTAAGACATGCTTTGGATGGGGTGCATAAAAAGAGTCTCCACGAGTGACACTACTCAAGTACGTCCGGCGCACCCTGGGCAGTCAGCCCCGCTACCAACCTTGCTGACTGGGTAATCTCTTCACCACAGCATGAACTATTCTCATATAGCTCGTGCAGACACGAGAGAAGATGTTTTGGACTCTTTATCTTTTCCAGAGGACTTTAAGATTTTGACTGCCTTGTTGGTCTAGTGGTCGCAAGTGCCACTGCTGAGTTTGGGTTCCTGGGTTCGATCCCCAGGTCGGGCAAAGTGTTATTGGGTTTTTCCATTAGGACTTTCTCTGTAGCAGCCCGATTAATGCCCGGTTAATGGCAATAGGCTCGCACCCTATTACGTGGGACTTAAACATAACTGGCAAAACGAGGGTGTACTAAATACACCTCTGCCAAACTCTTCGGGGAATACAAGGCGTGATGTTATGTTATGTTTAAGATTTTTTGGGCTATGCTAGCCGTTGATCAATAGTCAGTTATCACAAGCTTTAAAGTCCCATTTATGCTAATAATGCAAAGTTGCAAAACCACTATTACATATAATTGCTTAGGTACTTGGATATCGTCTTTACACAGTTTTTTCAGTGTCTACTACGATATTATCCCAAACTGAGCATTCAAAATTGTCGCTTGCTCAGATTGCATAATAATTTATATCATCCCTCCTTTCTGCTGTGGGGGCATCTATCACGCCACATGCCAACTACGCAGCATGAATAACATCTAGTAAACTACAGCGACAACAATGACAGCTGTCAAATGAAATGTCACAAATCCTGCATCGCGATATCAAGATCTGACACGGAGTCAGTATATATACCACTTCCCAACATCAACCGTTGGGTCCGTTGGGCAGTAGCCCGCCAGGAATAAGACCCGCCTGGTTTGGAGGATCCTCCCTTTTCGTTGGAGGAACACTAATACCTCTCACCTCCACTCTACTATTATAAGAACTGCCTTCTTGGAAATCGTCTTCACAAAGTTTTACTAGTACCTACTACGATATTGTCCCAAATTAAGCATTCAAAACTGTCGCATTTTACTTCATTCCTCCTTTCAGCCTTTCATCGTACTGACAGAAAACTACAAAAAACATTGCACAAGTAAAAGCCAAAAACCAGAACAAAAAGTTCCTATTATGCCAGAGGCTTATTAGAAACAGGACAATCCTATTTGTAAACACGTAATCCGAGCGTATCGGCTCAAATGACCATCATGGGCTGTCCACGAGTTTATAACATGACAAACGTACATTTACCAGCCATAAAAATCAAAAAAATATACATTTCTATCAAAGCTACTGAGCAATAAGGTCGAGATTTGAGTGATAAGAACTTTTTTAAGTGAGAATGTAAGTTAGTTTTTAGAGAATAAATGCCATGTCAAGTAATCTGTGACGAGTGACAATGGAAGAGTCGGATGACGTCACGTTGTATTGATAGGGTGAGTACATAATAGGGTGTTTAGTGGCCAATATGGAGTATGCTTATTGTACGGGTGTTAGGCAAATTTTTTTGGAGATAAATGTGTATGCAATGCTGTAGTTTTTGCAGTGAACTGATAGATTTAGGTGTTACTTCCAAAGAAAGATATGAGATAATTGCTGTACAAAAACTGTCTTACCCTTGGCAGCAAATCCGTAGCTAGGAGGAGGGTTGGGGATCGATGTCCCCCAAAACCTCAGACAATTAAAATACTTTTAAAATGTGTACACACGTTATTGTAATTGATTTTCTTGTTCAGGGTTCTACCCCCCCCATACAAGATGTCTGGCTATGGCCTTGCTTGGCAGATCTGGGTCACTCCACGGTTTAAGTATGAAAACATGTCGTCACGCCGCTGCAACTCTGGAGTGGAACACAAAAGAAAACTGAACCGAATGTTAGTGAGTGATCGAACTGAAATGTAATAAGAGCGTGAACGTACAGTGGAATGGGAACTCTTTCGCCTAGCACTTAAAGCTCAATTTCGCCTGCGTGGAGTACATGTTTCTAGGTAATCGACGCATTAGTTATGGATTGAGGTTTCTGTACATAGTACTGTTTATTATTCTGTGCCTTTGAGAAAAAAAAAAACTTCTTTTAAAATCTGTCATACATATAAAAAAGGAGAAACTGACTGACTGACTGATCTATCATCGCACAGTCTAAGGGCCGGTTGTTTCACGACTACATTACTAACGGGTAACAGCTGTTAAAAATGGCGTGGACGATGGTTAAATAAAAATAAGCGTTGTTTCACGCTTTGTCGTTCTCGACATACGTCAAAAGACATACAACGCTCTGCGTTTGACGGACGTTAAACATCCTACGTAATAATTACTATTTGAAATAATAAAGTTTGTAACATACTTTTACTGATCGTTTGAATAAACCGGCCCTAAGCCGTCCGGGTTAGAAACTTGAAATTTTGACAGTAGGTTCCTTTTAAAACGTAGGCATCCGGTAAGGAAGGATTTTTGTTTTCACCCCCAAAGGGATAAAACAGAGGATGAAAGTTTGAATGAAAAAAACTCACGCAAGCGAAGCTGTGAGCAAAAGCTAGTCTTCAATATAGCTATAATATTGTTATACCCGCACTATTATAGCTATGATTTATTAGTTCCTATAAAATCATACCTTAACTAGCGGCCCGTCCCGGCTTCGCACGAATGGACATTTTTCCAGTTTTTGCAACGTTTTGCATTTATGCTCCGCTCCTATTGGTCGTAGAGTGATGTTATATAGCCTATAACCTTCCTCGATAAATGGACTATCCAACACATTTTTTTTTTAAATTCCTACCAGTAGTTCCTGAGATTAGCGCGTTCAAACAAACATACAAACTCTTCAGCTTTATAATAGCTATGATTGATTAGTTTTAGCTTAATCGAAACTGCACTTCCTATAAAATTATACCTTAATTATGATATACCGAATTTTTTATTGGACACAATTCTCCAATTCGTTGTAAAACAAACCTATTTCGCTATCATCGTGATGCCTTTAATTTAAATAAAATAGCTTTATGGGGTCTTGTCAAATTATATAATTTACTGGTGTAGTTTTAACATTAAAATGGTAGCTTTAATCATGTTTATTAGAGTCACGCAATGTGTAAATCAACAAGAATGAATGACCTTCTGTCGGCACTTTGAGACCATATTTTTTATTAAAATTAACTTATTTTTCGCCCTATTTTTTACATACCCCTCCATGCCTCGGAGAGCACGTGAAACAGTCGGTCCCGGGTGTCATACGAATACCTATGACAGTCGATACGGGTAGGCAGAAGCCCGAAAGTCTGACAACTGGTTGACTCTAGGATATCGGCATTACCCAGTAACTGGGTTGCGGAGGTCTGATGGCAGTCGCTTCGTGTAAAATATACTGGAAGCTGACCCTATCATAGTTGTGAAAAGGGTAGGTATAATCACTTATTTTTTTGCCCATATTCGCCTCTGAAGTGAACAGAATTATTAATCTCAGATGCTCATATCAAAGTCACTTGTAATCATTACGGCCATTTTTGCTCAAAATCGCGTAATAATGATACAATAATCAATTTCACTCTACGTATAGTATCACAATCATTCATATCACTTAATCAACCCTCATTAGAATAGGGACAGAGACAATGAAGCTATTAACTTAATAAATACGCCTGTGTACAAAGTACTGCGACATAAATTCCTGGCCCCGAAGATACAAACGTTTGGTTTTTAGGGGCCACCGGGTCAAAATAAGTGTCATTAAAACATAATATGATTAGTTTACAAGTTACTCAGCTTGTCTAAACAATCTAAATATGGGGGTTCCATTTTTATTTAAACAATGTTTTACATGTTTTTTTATCGTTAGAAAATCCTCATGGTTGTACCTCGCCCGGGGAAGGCGAGGGTTTCTGCCGGACTCTTACCGGCTAAAAACCAACGGTGTTCCTCCTCCTGACCGTTCGGCCGGGGTTGCGGGATTCGCAAAAGCATGCACCGCAACCCCGACAGGTTCCGGTCTGCCAACCCTCGGCGGACCTCTCCTCTGTGGCAACTTGTCCCACATCCTCCTGAGAAGCGCGCACGGAACACTGCGTGCCGCCTTCTCGGGCCTGTTACTGGTCGGGTGGCAGGTCCCCTAACCCGCCGCCCGCAGGCCACAAACAATGTTCTACTTAGCCTTTTCCCAACTATATTGGGGTCAGCTTCCGGTCTGACCAGATGCGGCTGAATACTAGTATTTTTCACGGAGCGACTGACAGACCTCCGCAACCCAGTTACAGGGCAATGCCGATATCCTAAGGTTAGACTTGTTGTCAGAATTCTGGGCTTCTGACTTCCCGTAACGACTGCCATAGGTATTTGTATGACACTCGAGACCCACTGATTAACGTGCTCACCGAGGCACGGAGGGGTGTGTAACGAAAAGTCACCAATCCAGACACTGAGCACGGCAAGCGTAGCTTAACCTCGCAAATCGTATGATCGGTGCAGTTGGTAATTAGCCATGAGCTCCTCCTATTTTTCACTAAACAATACTGGATCCTATTTCTTGAATCCTTATCAATGGCCTTAACAGATGTTTTATACGGTCTTCTTCTGGTGTTAGAGTTTATGCCGCCTATGGGCCTCTGACTTGGCTTCACATGCCGTCGAGAAATATCTCTCAGGCATGCCGGTTTCCTAACGATGTTTTCCTTCACCATTTTTAAGCAATAATTATACAATACGCACATGAATCCGAAAAGTCAGAGGTGTTTGCCTTGTTGTGTTCTAACTCGAGACCTATGACTTGGCAGTCCGACGGTCATACACTAGTTTTATACGGTGTCTTTGAGATAGTTCTTGAACCCTAATAAGATACTTAACGTCAACGCAATGGTATATTTAATCGCCCAATACTGCAGACAACCGCTCCATTTTTGCCAAACCAACATTATCCAAGCGTCGACTCCCAATTCCTTTGTTCGGCATTTGTAACACTCACACAATAACCTTTCGAGTTTGTTATTGGCAACATAATACTCATTCGAAATACTACACTTAAGTTTGAGGGCGTTACTTGGAACTTTATTACAGTATATGAATAGAAATTTGAGTATTGACTGAAGTGGGTTTGATGTGCGAAAGGTCGCTTTGTGAGATTAGAGCAGATGTTATGTTGTTATTGAAAGTTGATAGAAAAAGTAGACCACAATGAAATTATAGAGTGACGTCTGTATAATAAGGTGGAATTTTGTAAAATGATGATAATATAAACGTTTTGGAAGTTCTGAGTACTCGTATATTAAGAAGATAACATCTGTGCAAAGAAGTAAAAAAAAAAGAAAATTAGAATCTACATACATATACAAGGTTAGTCGGAAAGGGGGTACTAAGCCGCGGGCTACTGCAAGTAGCACTGATGACTATTTTAAAGGAAGTGTTAAAATTTCAAACCTCGATAATTTTTATTTACATGCAAAAAGATTTTTATTTTAGTTTAAAAAAAAAAAAACATATCTGCTTTAGTTATGAATTTAGAAAATTAAGTTTCTAATTCGTGACCCCAAATATGACCTAAATAGTAAACACAGCTGATCATAGCTATGGACAGATAGATTTTAGCATATTTTTTGCGAAATCTTTGACTAGGTATTTCTCTTAAACTATCGAGTTTTGGGGAAAGATATAGAACTGAAGTTATCCCTTATTATAGGTTCTTTAACACCCTTTCGGTTTAGTACCCCCTTTCCGACTAACTTTGTACAGTTACCCCATTACTGTCCCACTGCTGGGTACGGACCTGTTCTCTGAATGAGAAGGGTTTAGGCCTTAGACCACCACGCTGGCCTGGTGCGGGTTGGCAGACAACACATACCATCGAGAACTTTATGGAGCCCTCTCAGATGTGCAGGTTTCCTCACGATGTATTTCCTGTGCCGTTAACGCCAGTGATAATCAAGTTTTGGTTCGCACATGAATTCGAAAAATCAGAGTTACGGGACGGGGTCGAACTCAGACCCTCCTGCATCTAGGAAAGACATCTAAGAAAGCATAAATGTAAATAAGTTTGGATATTAATAATGATTAAAAGTTATAAGTGTGTTATACACATACTGCTAATTTATCTCAGAATCTTGAATTCCAAATAGGGATGCTAAACAACCTATAATCGAAAAAACTAAATGTTTGAAAAATACACCGTATTTTTATAATATTCCAAATATAAAACGGAAGACAACCCTATATTTACTGAACGTCAATCAGTCATAACTATTATTCAATACTCAACTATTGCTATAAATATTAAAAATAAAACCAGACAGAAACCACAATGATGAATAGTTATGGCCACTGATTGGCCCCAATCACTCAGAATACAAGAAAAAACATAAAGAAATCGATCAAAAATTATTATAACAAGCCGCTTTATCGTCCTAGGTACAAATTAGGAGTATAACCAACGTTTAGCGGTCGCTGGCGTGTTATTTAGACCCATTTTAATTACGTTTAATGTAGACCGTTTAGAAATAACAGCGGGTAGTTAGACGATGGGAAAAAAACGAGAAAATTATAGGTTGTATGTAGGTTAAAGTGCAATGTTCCGTGGCGCCGATTTTGATGGATACGAGTTAGAAAAACTTAGTTATGAATAGGTACAGTGCGTGTCAAATAACTAGTACCAAGATGGCGTCGACTGCGTGATCTACGTATAAAAGACATACAACAGATTCTTGTAGGGGTGAATCTATCATTAGAGTTATAGCTAATATCGGTATGTCAGGATTGCGAGCATGGTAAATAAAGTAAATTAAACCAACATAGACTCTCCACCACTGAGAGTATTTTTAATTAGGTTAGTGATTAGTTACAGAAGCTAGTTAACAATATATTACAATATAATAATTAACACAAGATCAGAAAATGAGGACAAGCAAACCAGATATAAAAGGTCAGACTTCTTTAGCTGTTCGACACGGAATCCTCTGCTTCGTCGAATGACCACTGTTTTTATAACTTCGGGTACCTACGTTGATTAATCTTGACGGTTACCCTCCTATGTCAACATTGTCCAGTGTTACCAGTTACCGATAACATATGTAAGGTTCGAGTTATATGATTCGCTTTGATGAGTCCAATAGATTGCACTTGGTGTTCAGGGTCCGATGATGGAGCTAGGAGGTGGATAGTGGAACTCTTCAGTGGCTACTAGTAAACTCCTCAAGTTTGGCAGTCGACGCCGTCTTGGTTCTAGTTATTTGTGGAGCACTGTAGGCGAATGCAAAACGTAAGCAGATTGCCATCTGCACCACCGTAATTACTCATCACAACCAATTAGAACGAGTTAAATTATTGTCATTAACAAAATGTCAAAAAAAGCAGGGATAGCCTTTTTTTGTCGTAGGAAAGTCCTCATGGATGTCCCTCGTCCGGGGAAGGCGAGGGGGTCTGCCGGACTCTTACCGGCTAAAAACCAACGGTGTTCCTCTTCCTGACCGTTCAGCCGGGGTCGCGGGATTCGCAAAACCATGCACCGCAACCCCGGCAGAGTAGTGATAGCCTAGCGGTTGAACGCTTGCCTTCCATCCAGCAGGGTCTGATTTCGATCCCGGCCCGCACATCTGACTTGTCAAATTCATGTGAGGATCAGAATTTTATTATCACTTGCGTTAACGGTGAAGGAAAACATAAAATTGTCGTCGTGAGGAAACCTGCACACCTGAGAGGACTCCAAAAAGTTCTCGCTGGTGTGTGTAGTCTGCCAACCCGTACCAGGCCAGTCTCTCTTTTCGTGTGGTTAGTGACTAACCTGGTGTCAGAGTTTATGCCGCCCATGGGCCTCTGACTTGGCTTCACATGCCGTCGAGAAATATTTTTTAGACATTCCGGTTTCCTCACGATGTTTTTCTTCACTGTTTTTAAGCTAGTGACACAATACAATACGCATATGAATGGGAAAAAGCAGAGGTGCGTGCCTTAGGTTCGAACTCGAGACCCATGACTTGGCAGTCCGACAGTCACACCACTAGGCTATCACTGCTACCAGGCCAGCGTGGTGGACTAATTCTTAAACCCTTCTTATTCCGAGAAAGGCTGAATATTTATTATTCTACAAGCTGTTTTAACATACTTTATGAAAAATATCCTCCCTCTACCGTCACAAAAGTTTACACGATTGCACCTAATTTGCAATGAAAACCAATCGATGTGGTGCCGGGGGCAATTCTTTGCAAGTCAAATAGGATGGTGGTTAGAGGCGACTCCACCGAGTGATTTTATGCTAATGACTCACGTTTATTATGCAAAACTGGGATGTTGGTAGGGAGGTGGCTAATGCCGTGGCTGGATATCGATAAGGTCGATCAAATTAATATTTCATCAAAATTTCTTCTTATTCCTAAATAAAATGTAAATAAATTCTAGAAAAAAAAGAAGGACATACATCGATGTTATTGGTGATGTTCTTCACAAAGGACGTGCGTAGTACTCTCAACCGGCGTTCGTTTATGAGTGTATGAATGTGGATGAAGCGAAAGGAGTATGTTAAGATCGTAGCATGTGGTGTTCTATAGTTTGAATCTGAATCGCTAGATGCCTTTACAAGCACCGAAATGAGTTTCCTGACGACTGCAAATTCGTACTTGGAGTCTATTGCCACTCTCAGCACTATCTCCTCATTGTAAATTTTATTAATGTTCCTTATGTTTGTTTTATTTATGTAAACATCCTTTATTTGTGTGTTAATTTAAGTTTGAAATTTTAATTAATTTTTTTTACAAATAATTATATTTCTGTTATATGTATACTTTGAGCGCAATGTTATCTTCTATCTGATTCTAGACTTATGTTATGTACTATCTAGACTTATGTTCATTAGACCTATAACTTATATGTGTAGTATTAAACTGTTAGTATAAGTTGGTCAATAAATAAATAAAGAAATAAAAAAAAGTTTCTGCCGTCGCCAATGAAAAAAAAGGCGTAATTTTATGTATGTCTTCTTCTCCGTGCCCTTATCCCACACTGGGTGGGGTCGGCACAACATGTATTTCATAAATCCATGTTGTTAGAGGTTTTGCGTTATTGTTTTATGACCGGCCGCCTGCCTGACATCAACCCTCCTTGGGAACCGTGATTTTATGTATGTATGTATGTAAATTCTAGAATAAAATTTCTAAATGTAAGTTAGTGCAGAATGTTAGATATTGCAATAAAGCAAGTCTAGACAAGTCGACAAATACATCGCGTGAAGCGGAATGACTCATGGTGGAACCGCTGTCCTGGAATGAGATGATGATGAAAATGCAAATACAATTACGAAGAATCAACGAAGCAACGACAAAGGAAAGATAATTATACTAATAATTAATTAAATGTATGGATTTTTGGATCCATTTTGTTACCAATTCCAATAAAATGTTCCAATGTTCGGTAGTGTTTTATTTTTCATTCGGTTGTAGCTATAAAAAGCACACCCGGTTTCTGGGTTAAGTATTCAATGCTAAGCAAGATATAAACGAGGTTTGAGCATGAATTTAGATAAAACTCGGGTGCATTAAAAGAGCTTCCGCGAGTGACGATACTTAAGTACGTCCGGCGCAACTTGGGGGACTGCCCACCTACCTAGCCACGCTACCAACCTTGCTGACTGGGTAATCTTTTCACCACAACATGAGCTATTCTCGTACGTACACGAGAGAAGAAGAAGTAAAACTCTATACAAAACGATTTCCATAGTTTTTTTCTTCTACTCGGCTGCTTGTAGATGGTCTTGCGGACCGTTTCTATGTAATCGGGCAGTTATTGGCGAGACCTGAAGGGTCTCCAATAAATGAGGACGAGAGTAAAATATTTAACCTTAAGCTAACTACTATTACTACTACTAACATCGTGACTAGCTAGCAACAACAGCACTTAGGGCGAGCCCTAATGGGACTCGGAACTCGGCTTAGGGTGTTGCTTGCGAGAAGACTGGGGGGGAGACAGCTTGATGAGGGCTGAATTAACGGTGTGACTGTGGAGTCAGAAAAGACGCCGGCACCGCGGCTGCGGCGGGTGAGCACGGTGGATCATGGACGGTTTTCGATTGTTACTTATCTTAGATTTTTTAAAATCTGAAACCGACCGTTGGTCTTGTCACTGTAGAACTATCGATGCATTTTTTAATGCAAGTTTCCCCTCCCTAAGTTCTCTCAGGCTGGTGGGTGCCCGCGGTCGCCAATTTGCGTTTTAATTAAGTGTTCACGTAACAGCTATGTTTTTGTTACTAATTGTTTTCTCTGCCGAATCTGCGGTCAGTGTCGTGTTCAGTGTAATGTGTGATTAATGTACCGACAGCTGCATTAATTGTGTACCTCCCTGGTGACTTTGGAGGCTCTTGTAATATACCCTAGCACTTGTAGTTTTATGAATAGGGATTAGTGTAGGCCTCTAAAATGTATTATGCCTCACCCAACTATGTTTGGGGGTCAGCTTCCAGCCTAACCAAATAAGGCTTAATACCAGTATTTTACACGGAGTGACTGCCATCAGACCTCCGTAACCCAGTTACTGGGCAATGCTGATATTCTAAAGTTACATCAGTTGTCAGGCTTTCGGGCTTCTGACTACCCGTAACGACTGTTATAGGTATTCGTATGACATCCGGGATCGACAGTTAAACGTGCTATCCGAGGTACGGAGGGGGTCTCAATGTGTAACGAAGGGTCATCTATCCACGGACTGACTGTAGCACGCGCAGCTTAACCTCGCAAATCGTATGATCCGCGCGGTTGGTAATTAGCCACGAGCCCCTTTATATGAATACCTACACTAAATCTGAATATTTAATTAACTTTTAATTATTACTCTTTACTTGTTAGCATTTTTGAACATTTTTTATCATTTATTCTCTCTTCACAAAGCGGACTTAAAGTTGATGTGTACCAAAAATGTCTAAGCTGAATTCCACCTTAGTGAGAGACTGGTGCCTGATATAGGTTTTGGGGAAAACCTGTGTTACAGGTCATACATTCGAATACCTGCATAGAAAGATTTTTTAAAGTATCTTCTAAATACGGAAATTAAAACAAGGGTTTTGTTGCATATATGTCACTTACATGGACTAAAAGAAATATGTCGATTTTAAATTCATTCTGTATACAAAACAGTTCCTTGACTAAGGCTCGTTTTACAGTGCCTCTTTCGCCAGCGCGGTTAGTAAGCGTCTCGGGCCACGGGCTTTGAGTGTCTTGAAGCGTTTTAGAATAATCAGCGCGTGCAGTGTTCAGCGCTGACGGGGAAGTCATATGTTTCGGCTGTCAGCGACGACGGTCAGCGTGACTCTAAAACCAGCCTTACTGACAGAAACGCACAGCCCAAATCGCTGGTCAAGAAATTTGAAATTCTGCGCAGACGTTCCTTACATAAAGTAAGCTAGCACTAAGGAAGGGTTTTTCAAAATTCAATCTTGAAAGGAATGTAATGGGGGTTCAAAGTTTGTGCGAAAGAAGTCGTAGGTGGAAGATCGTAGTCTGTTCTGTTCTACCTAGCTTTTTCCCAACTACGTTGGGGTCGACTTCCAGTCTAACCAGATGCGGCTGAATGTCAGTATTTTACACGGAGCGACTGCCATCAGACCTCCGCAACCCAGTAACTGGGCGATGCTGAACTGATATTCTAAAGTTAGATCAGTTGTCAGATTTTCGGGCTTCTGATAACCCGTAACGGCTGTCATAGATTTTCGTATGACACCCGCGACCGAGTAATTAGTCAGGTAACTACAACTGATCGTGGCGCTGTCGTAGAAGGTGTGTCTCTTAGAATATTTGTGCTGCGTTCCGAGATTTCTGATGTAGTAGGGAATGGTCCAAACTCCAACCGAACATGTATTTAAAACGTGTCAAACATCACGTGTGCGTCCCAATAATAATTTGAATATGAATTACGTTTAGTTATAATATAATAGAGCTTGCGTCACAAAAATAAAATATGCGCAACACCACATAAAAAAGCTGTTTTCTATAAAAATATTTTAGGTGTGGCACCCAAAATTTACAATAAACTACCTAAACACATCATGGAAATTAAAGATATAGATTTATTTAAAACCAAAATACACGAATTTTTAGTTGCAAAATGTTATTATAATATTAATGAGTATTTAAATGAAAGATGCTAAGCCTTGCTAGACATGTGATTATTATGTTGGGAAAATTATTTATTATTTTGAGCTTAATTAATATTGATTATTCTAAATTTAATTGTTAGGTATGTTATTATTTAATTTAGTTATTATTGATTTATTTTAATTTTTTTAGAATTGTGATTTATTGAATTTAGTTGACATTATTGATCGTTTTAAATTATATTACACTATTTGCATACCCATGTGATGGTTAAATATGGAGAACATTATTATAAGGAAAAATATCTATGTATCTTACCCATGTTTGCAAATAAATGAATGATTTGATTTGATGATTTTGATTTGAATGATTTGATTTATAAGTAGGTACCTACTTTGATTGTTGTAAAAACCTTTATATAGTATAAAACAAAGTCGCTCCCGCTGTCTGTACGCTTAGATCTTTTAAAATACGCAACCGATTTTAATGCAGTTTTCAGCTATAGATAGAGTGATTCAAGAGGAAGGTTTATATGCCCCACATTAGTATCTACATCGCACCCGTCCGAAGCCGGGGCAGGTCGCTAATGTAAAATAAAATGTAAATATAATTGATTTTTAATAGCTTTAAATTAGATTTGATTATTCCTATAGTATTTTAGAATAAAAGTAGGTAGATAACATAATTTCTTTGATCGTTAGTTGAAAACCTGCTTGAGATATCGTACAAAGTTACGCTATGTTAGGGTCGGTCTCCACTCTAAGATGATGCACTCTAAACGAACGCTAGTGTTATTACAACAAATGTTCTCTATTTTGTCTCACGAAATCTGTTGACATCAGTCGATATCTTCCAAAAATATGTAATTATTTGCGTCGTGTGTATTACTCCAATGATTTCTGTGAAGATCGATATCGTAAAGGTACGTACAGATATCGCGCGGGGTTTGCTACGCATGCTTCGAGCCGCGTGGATTAGAGATGGCGTTATTGGTTGAATTTATTTGACTGTTAACTATTAATTGATAAATATTTTTATCGATTATTTTATTGGTTGAAAACATCAGTTAAATTTTTCGTTGAACAATTAATTTTGCTACTGTTAATCACGAATGGATTGAACTACCGACAGTAGTAGGTACCAACACTACCAACTGAGAATTGTTAAATGATATTTTTATTCGATAACGGTAATTTTATTTATCGAATAGAAGTGTTAATTTTTTTTATCAATAAATTTATTCTCTAATGGTTATATTTGCCAATACTAGTGTGGACGGGGTGGTTCATGAAGTCATGAGCAGAGATCGGATAATCGGATGCATATTTACCTAAAGTTCAGGTGTTGGCTAATATGGAATGCACTTTTGTATCGAAAAAATCACGCTATTCCGGGATCGTCAAAAGTGTTCTGTAGAATAGAATCATATTTATCTAGAATTGGATGCATATTTATTTATTTACATACCTAAAATTGTGCCTTTTTATTAATTAACACAGACATGCACTTTCTTACACCTTACATACACACATATTTGCATCGGGGGTTAAAAATTTACTTCAAGTAATTGTATGCATTCGATTAGTTATGCAATCCCCGTGATACCGGGTTATTTTTTTCTAATAAATTATTTTCATAAGCCTTTTCCATAGTTTCGTAGCGATAAATTAACTTTAGGTAAATATGCATCCGATTATCCAATCTCTGCTCATGAGGCATGCGTGACAAGCAATTCGCGGCGCAAGCCTCGCGATAACAGTACGCACCTTTAGATATGCGCACAGATACAAATACCGTGTGTTATATGTAATATAGTAATTTATTCACATTTAATAGGCATTCTGAATCGCTTTCAATGTTGTTTTCGTACCAGATAATATTATCTAATGTGAGGACAAAAAAGATATTTACATAAATTCCGGTATGGCGTTATTTTGGAATTAGTATGACGACGATAAGCGTGTTAGACTTTTAGTATGTGTTTATTTTCTGTGGTGACTAGACTAGAAAAAGAACGGTGAGTTTTTATAAAAACATTTTGTATTATATCTTGGAAAAATAGATTAATTGCCCCTAATGGTAAGTGGTTACTACTACCTACACAATTTGTGTCCCAGTATGCAGTGATAATACTTTAAGGGCGGTATACAGGGTGTAAACGAAATCATGTAATTCCTTCAAATCTCGTGATGTACTGCTGACATAGATTAACCCCGCACGGGATACTTTTGGATTAAATACACAAAAATATACAAGAAGTAAACGTGTGTTCTCAACGTGTTCCTCACGTTAAGAACACCATGTTTACTTCTTGCAATTTTTTTTATTGAATTCAAATGTATCCCATTCAGGATTAATCTATGTCAGCAGTACATCTCGATGTTTGAATGAATTACGTGATTTCGACATACAATTTTATCAACAAAAACACGACACATGTGGTCGAAAAACCACTTCCAAATTACCCCCTTCAAAACAGAATAATGTTAAAATTTGTCTTAGATATTTCGACCTATACATATTCAAACACTCACAACTCAAGATCTAGATCTCACAGAGCCGTGAATTTTGTTTAGTTTTGTAGAACAACTTAAAGAATAATAAAATTGGCCCTTTCCGACTAAACTTGTATATGACACGACAAATCGTGATGACGATCCCATAAACGTTTACTCACAAAACAACACGACATTATTAGCGTCAAACTAAAAAGTACACAGAATTATATGGGGCTCGAAGTCGTCACCCCATTCGGTCGCGTCGTGCCGTTCGCCGTGGAAAAACGACCTTACCTTTGTAACCATCCGATGATCACACGACCATACACCCATTAGCCAAAGTACTCTACCCTGGCATTTAGCCAGGGTCCTTATAACTGGAGCTAGCAGGTCCGTTCCTGTTGCAGCAACACTTTGGCGGCAATAAGTTACAAGTTAACGACAAAAAGCTGGGCCATTTAACGTGATATACCGTTGTGGGGCGGCTTTCATAAAAGTTAAGGCTCGGTTGATACATTGCTCAGGTTGCAGATTAAAGAAGCAAGGCAGATGAGTCCGGCATTATAAAGTTTTCTTGTGTGATGGCAGATTTGGCGGGGCTCATGGCTATGTACGTTACACTTCGAGACCCCTCCGTGCCTCGGAAAGCACGATAAATAGTCGGTCCCGAGTGTCATACGAATATTTATGATAGTCGTTACGGGTAGTCAGAAGTCCGAAAGTCTGACAACCGGTCTAACCTTAGAATATCGGCATTGCCCAGTAACTGGGTTGCGGAGGTCTGATGGCAGTCGCTCCGTATAAAATACTGGTAGTCAGCCGCATCTGGTTGGACTGAAAGCTGACCCCAATATAGTTGGGAAAAGGCTAGGCAGAACATCGTGATAGTAGATTTAAAGTTAAAACACTAGTAGGTACCTTGCCTATGACCATTTGAAATAATCATGTGAATTTACAGGTTATGTAGAAACAAAAAAAAATTGGTTATGACAAAATTGAATAAGTTAAGTTTGTTTCGACCTGAAGTCATATGGGATAGATAGGATAGATGTAGGTTTTTGACATTATTTCTATTTAATTTCTGTCAAAAACCTATAGCAATTCAGAGATTTTGGATTGAGGTAGGTTATTAATATGGGCTCCGGCTTCGTTCTCTTTGGATCAATGTACCTAATATGTATACTTAGGTAATTTACAGGTAAATAATCGATCCCGATCTAAAATCTCTGGACTGATGTAGGCTTTTGACAGAAATTTAATAGAACATGACATAACATACCATCACGCCTTGTATTCCCCGAAGGGTAGAGCAGAGGTATATAGTAACATCCTCATTTCGCCGTTATGTTTCAGTCCCATGTAATAGGAGGCGAGTCTATTGCCATCAACCGGGCACAAATGTAAACTACGGGCTGCTACTGATGAGTTCCACACGGAAAAAACCAATAACACTTACCTCGACTTGGGGATCGAACCCAGGACCTTACGATCAGTAGTCGTGCTTGCCACCACTAGACCAATGAGACAGTTAATGGGTCGCATAATCGTACAAGTTCGGAAACCCGAAGTTTGCCGAGGAACATTGTAACTTATGTTGTAGAGAGAGTTGTGCAATACCACCTATCGGTGGTATGCCAGTTTTGGGCATATTTAGGCGTCAACTGTCGTGCTCTTGTAATATATCCCTTGTTTTGATATTCTGTGGTTGAGGTATTATGGTACTGCGGTAATGCTTCGGTTTTTGAACGTAATATTTTAGACTGTGGACTAGTTTTGACACAGTTGTTATTACTTTGGTCTGATTCTATTATTTTTGTTATATATCGCCGACAGTGGTTGAGCTGCTTTTTCGATTCTTCCATATATCTAAAAAGCTATTTATTATATAGCATGAGCATAATAAACTCATTACAGCTGTCCCAATGCCGGGCACGGGCCTCTTATTAGCATAAAAAGGGTTTAGTCCACCACACTGGCTTCGTACGGTACACACACTATCAACAAGTTTTTGGAGCCTTCTCAGGTGTGCAGGTTTCTTCAAGATTTTTTCCTTCACCATTAATTAAATTCTGATCCGCACTGGATATCGATAAGTCAGAGGTGCGGGCCAGGATTGAGCCTAGACCCTCCTGCATGGAAAGCAAGTGTCAACGGATAGGCTATCACGGCTATTTTTTAGATTATCATAAGGACCTTGGATTTTGTCTTGGAAATTTCACTTGGGGATGAAAGTTGTGGTGGAAGGAGGTATGGTGTTCCTCCAACGAAAAGGGAGGATCCTCCAACCAGGCGGGTTTTATGCCTGGCGCTACAGCACAACGGTTGATTTTTTTCCTATTCGACTGCTTGTAGATGGTCTTGCGGACCGTTTCTACGTAACCAGACAGTTATTGGTGAGACCTGAAGGGTCTCCAACCAATCCCGACGAGAGTAAAATACTTAACCTAAGCTAACTACTATTACTACGTCTACTACTAACATCATGACTAGATAGCAACAACACCACTAAGGGCGTCCCCTAGGGGGGACTCGAACCTTGGCTTAGGGCGTTGCTTGCGAGAGGACTGGGAGGGAGACAGCTTGATGAGGGCTGAATTAACGGTGCCAAACGGTTGATGTTAGGAAATTGTATATATACTAACTGCGTGTCAAATCTTGATATCGCGATGCAGGATTGGTGACGTTTCATTTGACAGCTGTCATTGTTGTCGCTGTAGTCTGCTAGACAATCGTCGTGCTGCGTAATTCTCAGTGGCGTGATAGATGCCGTAACATAGTTCTGGTGTTCTACCATGAATGTTAGGAGTTAGTGTTTTTGTATTCATATTAAAGACTAGCGGCCCGTCCCGGCTTCGCACGGGTGGATATTTTTCCCGTTTTTGCAACATTTTTCATTTATGCTCCGCTCCTATTAGTCGTAGCGTAATGTTATATAGCCTATAACCTTCCTCGATAAATGGACTATCCAACACAAAAATATTTTTTCAATTCAGACCAGTAGTTCCTGAGATTAGCGCGTTCAAACAAACAAACTCTTCAGCTTTATAATATTAGTATAGATATAGCGATGACAAACTCATTACTGTTTACTATTCTACATTCTGATAACTTAATTAATTGTATAAATTCACGGTTGAAATAAGACCTTGACTACATTTGTTCCATTGACATTGTTCTGTGGGGACTTACTCAGTGGCAGCCCGGAGTTTGGATTTAAGCCCGGTTGATGGCAATAGGCTCGCTCTCTATTACATGGGACTTCAACATGACGGTGAAATGAGGGTGTTACTATACACCTCTGCATAAACCTTCGGGGAATACAGGCGTGATGTTATGTTATGGATTATTCAGTGTGTCAGACCGGGGGTATGACATTGCGTCCAAGAATAATAGACTCCTTTCTTAATTAACTCCTACAACAAAAATCTAGAATATTAGATAATTATACCTGAGTTCTAGTTTTCCAGCAGTGATAGCCTAGTGGTGTGACCGTCGGACTGTCAAGTCATTCGAGTTCGAACCCAAGGCCTATGACTTCGGATTCATGTGCGTATTGTATAATTATTACTTGCTTAAAAACGGTGAAGGAAAACATCGTGAGGAACTGGCATGCCTGAGAGATATTTCTCGACGGCATGTGAAGCCAAGTCAGAGGCCCATGGCCGGCATAAACTGTGACACCAGGTTAGTCACTAACTACATGAAAAGAAAGAAGACTTGAGTTCTAATTAGAATCTTCAAAGACCATATCAGCCAAAATTCTCAAAACCAAGTTCCCAATTCAACTTCTAGGATATCATTAGTAATAAAATATCTGAAATCACAGTTGGGCGAGTATTTTTATGAAATCTGTCGCCGTGGCTCATAACTCAAGTTAAATGGAGCAGTCTTCGGGCGATATTACTGAGTTATGACCGCCAAATAAACTCAATGAATGTGGCTGAATTTATTTTATCATTTTTTTTTCTGGGAAGGTTTCTTTACGGCTTTGTGGGAAGTGATGTCGCCTTGGTTAAGTGCATTTGTTAGAACACCTTGGAAAATGAGTAATTCTACTGGGTAACTAGTAAAAGTCGTACAAAGATAAATACTACTATACTATATGCTTAGTATAGGTAGTGGTAGACTAAAGGTTGAACGCTTGCCTCCCATGAGGGAGGGTCTGAGTTCAATCCCGGCCCGCACCTCGTGACTTTTCGAATTCATGTGCGGATCAGAATTAGATTATCACTTGATTTAACGATGAAAGAAAAACATCGTAAGGAAACCTGCACATCTGAGAGGGTTCCATAAAGTTCACCAGGCCTGCGTGGTGGACTAAGGCCTAGACCCTTCTCATTCTGAGAAGAGGGCCGTGCCCAGCAGTGGGACAGTAATGGATTAATTATGTTATGTTGTGTATACGCTTGGTGGTAGGATTTACACGATCCACCTGGCTAGCTACTACCCTCATATTAAAGCTACGCCAAGCAGTTTACTGCTTCCATCTTGTGTATGCGAGAGCGAGGGGTTTAGGGGAATCCCTCCATATCTCTGTTCCTTGGATTCGTGTGCTCCATCTTTGACTCTGTATACGCTTACCATCAGGTGAGAATAGGGTCGACCGCGAACAAGAAAGATTTAAAAAAAGCTGGTGACTGCACTCGTGAAACCCGCGACTCCAGCCATAATTCCTCGGAGGAATATCGTTGTGGTTTTAGTCGGTAAGAATCCGACATAACCTTATCTTACCCGGGATGGACGGAGTACATGAGGACTTCCTCACGGCAATAAAAATGTGGTAAAGACACTACAGGCCAAGCAGTGATCACCAAGCGGTTGAACGCTTGCCTTCCATGCAAGAGGGTCTGAGTTCGATTCCAGCACGTACCTCAGACTTCTTGAATTCATACGCGGATCAGAATTTCATTATCACTTGCGTTAACGGTGAAGGAAAAACATCGTAAGGACACATGCACACCTGAGAGGGTTCCATAAAGTTTTCGATGATGTGTGTAGTCTACCAACCCGCACCAGGCCAGCGTGCCCAGTGCCTAGCAGTGGGACAGTAATGGGCTAATTATGTACACTACAGGGGGCAAAAACCACAACATCTGACACCTGTTCTTCGACACACCGCAGTCTAGTGTTGGACCTGTTGGTCCTCCACCTCCCTTCCAGTCTACCCCAGCCATGATACCTGATCAGTGTTGCTTCGTTTAACATGGACTTAAAAACCGTTCCACCCAACGAACACGGAGGGATATTTGCTGTACTGACTACACTTGATACGCGTATTATGACAGAATGCTAATATTATCCTGGTCGATAAGTACCTGTGCATCCGTCCATCCAGGTACCAACGACGTGTGGTATATAATTTAGGCACTACGTGTAATCATAAAGGTGCAGTAAAATTACCCGTTACTGGCAGGATATCGCTGTACTGAAGACGTATTTACTGCGAGCGGTCAGCGCGGTAACGGTTTCGAGGCGGTCCTGTCCGACACACCATGACGGTGTATGAGCACTAACCCTTATATTTTCCTATCAATCAAATGATATGAATGTATGATTGCGGTATAATGTGTGCATTTATCGTGTTATCGAAAAGAAACGGGCTTCCGTTTATGGTTCAAATTGTGTAATATATATATGTTTATTTATCTACTATCTATACTATAATATTATAAAGAGGAAAGATTTGTATTATTGTTTTTTTGGATTTTTGTATGTAACGAATAAACTTAAAAACTGCTAGACCGATTTCAAAAATTCTTTTGCCGTTATAAAGCTACGTTATCACTGAGTAACATAGGCTATAATTACCATTATTTATCCCAAAATGCTTAAAAAGATGTCCACACTTGCGAAACTGGGACGAGCCGCTAGTTTTTAATAAAACGTTGCCCCACACTAGGATTTCTCCTGTATCGTGGGTGCATTTACAGATACAAATCTTCACACGCACAAACATCCAGACCCGGAACAACTATCTGTAGGCGAAACAAATATTTGTTTCGTGTGGGAATCGAACTCAGTCACTGCACCAAACGTGTCGTAAAATATAATAATAGGTGTAGACCACCTATGTTCTGTCTTTTCCCAACTATGTTGGGGTCAGCTTCCAGTCTAACCAGATGCGTCTGAATACCAGTATTTTACACGGAGCGACTGCCATCAGACATCCGCAGCCCAGTAACTAGCCAATGGCGATATCCGAAGGTTAGAACGGTTGTCAGATTTTCGGGCTTCTGACTACCCGTAACGACTGTCATAGTTATTCTTATGACAAACGGGACCGACGACTTCACACTAGCGTTTGTCCAGCGTAGGCGTTCGATAAACGTATGCGCAGCGCAGACGCCGCGACTACGCGGCGCAGGCGTCGCGTTACTTAATCGATCAATCAATCAATCAAACAAATTTATTTCGGACAAGGTACATCCATATGTTGGTAAATTATAATATAAGTACTTACAAAAATATCTTAATAATAATGAAACTGACTTACCCGCTGAACTCATTAGTACCTAATGGGTACTTAATGGGTTCTCCCATATCCTTTTATTTTTATTTTCACGGTTTCGCAATAAGTTTCTTTTTAAAAGCAAAGCCAACAATACCTATGTATTGTTGGCTTTGCTTTATAGAGGAAACTCTATAGTTTCCTCTTCAGAATCCATTTTGTTAATGATATTTCCGAAACGACAACGCAATTGTGTGACGTCTGCGCCGCGTTAGCGCCGCGTTCAATTGATTCCAAAGGAAACGCATACGTTTATCGAACGCCTACGCTGGACAAACGCTAGTGTGAAGGCGCTCTAATCCGTCATCAATAACCGTAATAATGTCATACACAATCAAACCCGTAATAATAAAAACACTATTTCACAAGTTTCCTCTTATAAATCACAGAGTTTTTTATCAATATTTTCTATGCAATAAATCAAATATTTTATCATCGGTACTTGTGACGTGGAGTGTGAACGTACTATCATCGCGCCATGATTTATGGCGTCGGGAAGGCACATTAAAGTAGTATTTTTATGTAACTTATCTGTGTATTACTAAATTATGTATTTGAGACAAAAATAGGTTACGTACCTACTGATACTGATAAAGATTGCTTTTGTAATATGTTTTTGACGACGGAAGGAATCGATTAATTAGTTGGAATGATTGTGTTCTATTTATTATGATGTAAACGGATATTATTATAATATAACGTGAATTTTATACCACAATATAAAAGATACTTTGATCTCTGAGTTTGTTTCGGCTTTTTTTCTCAGAGCTAACCAGACGGAAAAAGCCAATTGCGTAGGCTTGTTTGCAAAACTACCACAAAAAATAATATAGTGCAGGATATCCTTAATAAATACGTAGGTATATGGTGATCTTCTTCACAAAGGAGACGTGCGTAGTACTCTCAACCGGCGTGCGTGTATGAATGTGGATGAAGCGAAAGAAGCATGTGAGGATCGTAGCATGTGGCGTTCTATAGTTTCTGTCTACCCCCATGGGAAAAAGGCTGGAGTTTATGTATGTATGTAAATGCAATTTTAAAAATAAATCTTTGATTTAATCTCAACTTTCTGTAACCCCCCCTTTTGCTTGCTCTTTCACATCGACACTGACAATGATTGATTCCACCATTATTCTGTAATAATAACTTCAAAACTCAACAATTGGACGCAACAGCTGTTATCCAACGCTACAAAATAACGTTAAAAAATAGCAGTAAAAATAACGGGTGTTATTAATCACGTTGTGTTTGCATTAGAAGACGGCTCTTGTTAATTTGTTAGCGAGATGAAAAGTTAAGCTATTAAAGTGGATGCCTCCCCGGCGTTTTTCTTGAGATGTTCTTAATCTTAGAGTGTAACAAATAGCGCCCTTTAAGAATTAATTTTGGATGAAAAACGAGAAAGTTTTAGGGTTTGAATGTTAGACGTGTAGGTTTGATTCTGCTGGATATTTCGTTACGCAAAATATTCTAAAAAACTTTGAGTGTTATATACTTATTTTTTAAATTAATTATTTAACTGCCTCGCTGGTCTAGTGGTGGCAAGCGCGACTGCTGTTCGTGAGGTCCTGGGTTCAATCCCCAGCTCGGGCAAAGTGCTATTGGGTTTTTCCGTGTGGAATTACTCAGTAGCAGCCTGGAGTTTGGATTGATGCCCGGTTGATGGCAATAGGCTCGCCCCCTATTACATGGGATATAAACAAAACGGCGAAATGAGGGTGTTACTATATACCTCTGCCCTACCCACCGGGGAATACAGGTGTGATGTTATGTTAATTTTTAACCGACTTCTAAAAAAGGATGAGGTTACTATGTTCGTCTGTATGTATGTTCTTCTTTTTTGTGTTTCTTCATCGATATTTTCGCCAATTGTGAACCGATTTTAATGATTCTTTTTTTAATGGATAGGGTATACTTCGAAATTGGTCCCATTTAAATTTGGTGAAGATCTGACGAAGAACTTCGGAGATAGACAATGGAGCTCTTCAATGACGAACAGTACGCATATTGTGATGTGATTATGTTACGAGCAGCGTCTTTAGTAGGTCCAACCGAGTTTTAATTAAGGCCACTAAAATTAAAAAAATAAAAACTTTTTTACAAAAAAATTAAACCGACTTCAAAAAAAAAAAATTACCATATAAAATTAACAGTTCCAGAAGTCGGTGCCTTCAATTTGGTTCAGCGTGGATCAGCACCGACTTCTAAAACTGTTAATTATATATGGTAATTATTTTATTATTTTTTGAAGTCGGTTTAAATTTTTTGTAAAAAAGTTTTTATTAATTATTATGCCCGGAGATTACGAGCCCGCTCATTAAGCACAAGGTTGCGGGATCGAATCCAGGCATGCACCAATTTGATTTTTTCATTGTGTACTTTCTGTAAATATAAGACACCATTGACATACAGTATAGGAAAATATTGTGTGGTAACCTGGTCTGAAATCGCTAACTCGCAGTGAGCAAACGTGGTGATCTATGCTCGTTACTTCGCTGTAAGAAAAGAGGCCTTTGTCCAGCAGTGGGACAGTTAGAGGCTGGTATTTATTTATATCAGTGTGATAAAAACTTCGTTAGACATTTAGGTGGATATTTTTCCCGTTTTTGCAACATGTTTCATTTATGCTACGCTCCTATTAATCGTAGCGTGATGTTATATAGCCTATAACCTTACTCGATAAATGGACTATCCAACACAAAAATATTTTTTCAATTCCAACCAGTAGTTCATGAGATTAGCGCGTTCAAACAAACAAACAAACTCTTCAGCTTTATAATATTAGTATAGATAATAAGTACATAACAAGATGATTGAATGAAGCGTTCTGTTTCATGACAAACATTAATAATTTACTAGGTTGTACTGAATGTAGAATTCCCGAGGGGTCTTGGCTAATTACTAACCGCGCGGATCATATGATTTGTTGACGTTAAACTGTGCTTGCCGCGGTCAGCCCGTGGATGGGTGACCATTCGTTACACTTCGAGACCCCTCTTTACTTCTGAGAGCACGTTAAACAGTCGGTACCGGGTGTCATGCGAATACCTATGACAGTTGTTACGGGAAGTCAGAAGCCCGCAAGTCTGACAACCGGTGTAATTTCAGGATATTGGGATTGCCTAGTTAGTGGGTTACTTTCTGATGGCAGTCGTCGTGTAATACTGATATTCAGCCGCATCTGGTTAGACTGGCAGCTGACCCCAACATAGTTGGGAAAAGGGTAGGCAAAACATGTGTAGACTTCCAACAACTCTACATTCAGACTGATAGACTGATAAACTGATTGCTTGCGTATTTTTAATAATACTAGAGAAGGCACTTCCGCCATAGGTCCTAAGAGGAACACCCTGGTGGTTTTAATCAGTAAGAGTCCGACATAGTAGTTCGAGTCGGCTTTTTTTCTCAGAACTAATCAGATAGGACATGCCGGCGCCATCTAGTCTTAAAAAAATATTACATGGACTTGTAAAAGTGTCTGCAACAGATTTATTTACAGAAATAAAAATCATTTACCTATCTATACTAATATTATAAAAAGGAAAGATTTGTACTTTTGTATGTAACAAATAAACTTAAAAACTACTGGACCGATTTCAAAATTTATTTTACAGTTAGAAAGCTACATTATCACTGAGTCACAGGCTATATTTATTACTGCAATAAAACTTCTTACGCGGGCGGAGCCGTGAGGACACATCCACCTTCCCCAGGGTGGAGGGAAACTAAAGACCGGGATGTCCCTACGTTAAAAAAAAAAGAAATGTTGTTCAACTTTACCGCCAAGCTAGCAGATTTTTTTTTATAATCCCTACTCCACACAACACAAGTGAAGATACTTGCTTGAAAAATTAATTTCAAAGCGCAACGAACAATCGTTATTCATTGTCATAACCTAACGTTTGAAGTATCGTTATTTTAATTAGCCTTTGATGTTACAGACGGTCGTTTGTTATTCTTTTATATATATCTCTGAGACGGGGTATTTTAATTTTGATTTGTTTTTGTAGATAATTTGTTGAAGCGGCAAATTAATAATGAATTTCTTTTGTTTTTATTTTAGAGTGAAGTATTGTTTTGTTTGTTTGAAAAATGCGAACTGTTGATTGATTTTGTTGGGGTTTCTTAAAGGTCTGGTCAAATAGAGAGCGTGGCTGGGTGTGATATTCACGTTTTGTGTTGATCGCGTGCGAATAAAGCCTCGTATCCACTAGACAATAATCTACGTGCAACACGTGACGCTCAACATGTTCGGTAGCGTTGCACAACATCGCATGACGTTGCCAGCTGGCGCGCAACATGACGCACGGCTTGTTATTTGTTTCGGTGCAACATGCAGTTGAGCATAAAATGTTTTCGAGTGGAGACGTGACGCGCAGAAATATCCGTGTGGTGTAACGAATACACTGAATACATTGTCTTTATTTTGTAAGTAATTTCTAACCCACCAACGTAGTTTCTTTTATTTTTGATGCATTTTTCGATAAAATTATAACTACCGCCACTGAAATCAACACTAGTTCCTCTGGCGACATGTTGTCGACGACTGATACGAGTGAAATCATGTGTAGACAGACAACGTTGCTAAACCAAAGTTCCGCGCTGACTTTCAACACGTTGAGCAACATGTTGTGCAACATGTCGTGCGCCAAATGTTGCCTAGTGGATACGAGGCTTTACTATGACAATGTATGGAAGACGCCACATAGAGACTGCCACGCGAAGCTTGGCGTGGTGTGGCAGTTTTTATGTGGTATCGATCAACACGCGTCGTGAATATCACACCCCGCCACGTTCTCTGTCTGACCAGGCCTTAACTAGTATGAAGATTTGTTCATAAGTACGCAAAACATTTAAACTGCCCCGTTGGTCTAGTGGTGGCAAGCACGACTGCTGATCGTGAGGTCCTGGGTTCGATCTCCAGGTCGCGCAAAGTGTTATTGGGTTTTTCTGTGTGGAATTCCTTAGTAGCAGCCCGGAGTTTGGGTTAGTGCTTGGTTGATGGCAATAGGCTCGCCTCCTTTTACATGAGACTTAAACATTGTGGCGAAATGAGGGTGTTACTATACACCTCTGCCTTACCCTTCGGCGAATACAGGCGTGATGTCATGTTGTCTAAAAATAAAGTACCTAATACGCGATCATACTAAAATGATTGTTTACTCTGTCGTTAATTCCTTGTTACATTCAACTATTTACTATTCAATATTAATTTGATTATTCAATGCAAGTAACTGATATGATAGCTTTCAGAAACCATGAATTTTCTTAATAAAATATAGGCGGCAGTAAGCACTTACCATAGGCAGATAGGCCGCGTCAACTTGTTTGCCAACATATTATTATTATTATTCAGCCATGATCATCCAGTGCATACTATCAGCAAGGACATTGGGTCACCCGCGCGACAGCGCAGCGAGTATTCCCAAGGAGGGTTGATGTCAGGCAGGCGGCCAGTCATAAAACAGTACTCCAAAACCTCTAACAATATGGATTTACGAAATTTATGTTGTGCCGACCTCACCTAGTGTGGGATAAGGGCAGGGAGAATAGAATAGAATAGAATAATAATTTATTTGCATAGAAAGTAGGTACAAA
The DNA here is from genome assembly GCA_910594945.2 of Amphipyra berbera. Taxonomy (NCBI): domain Eukaryota; kingdom Metazoa; phylum Arthropoda; class Insecta; order Lepidoptera; family Noctuidae; genus Amphipyra; species Amphipyra berbera. The sequence continues at coordinate 1,611,000 of OU343131.1, read as the reverse complement.
AAATGCAGATGTTTTATAAATTAGGGATTCTTATACATTCTGCCTTAATTTAGGCATGCAAAGAAAGAAGATAGAAGAATCCATGATCATCCCACTACAGGGCAAAGGCCTCCCTAGCCTCCTACTCCTCTCGGATTAAGGTTTTCTGCGGCCAATCCTTTCAATAAATATCTAGTTCGTTCCGCCATCTCCTTCTGGGCCTTTTTTTATCTTGGGAAAATCCTCATGGATGTCCCTCGCCCGGGGTAGGCGTAGGGTCTGCGGGTCTTACCGGCTAAAAACCCACGGTGTTCTTCCTTCTAACCGTCGCGTCGGCCGAGGTCGCGGGATTCGCGTAAGCATGCACCGCAACCATCTCCTTCTGGGCCTGCCAACATAAGTACAGTATAAAAAAAAAAACAAATATCGCTTTATCAATCAGTCATGTTAACTAGCATGTCAAGACGTAAGTTCAGACAATCAGTCGCTCCTTTATCAATAAATAACGTCCAACATACAACACGAGGACATATCGATCCGTATACGTCCAGCCGTGTCCACAACACAAGATATTTACGAACATGTCACGTTATCTGTGCACCAGACACCTCGTGAGATTGTTATAACGCAGTAAATATTAACGTTATTGTACCGACTGTTAGAATTAACGGTTATTGTTCTTGATAGACGTGGAGCACTGATAACTTGGGGACAGGAGTCGTGGGGGATGGATGCGGTAATTTTGGAGTATGTAGGGAGATTTGGGACGAAATATGGAACTTTAATCGAACTGTTTCTGGGAATAGTTTCTATTTTAAATATGCTTAAAACGGGTGACTTGTCCTTAAGTGGAAGTGGGCAAGCCACATTGCTAGAAGTAGATAGGGCAAAATCTTGAAGGGTGGCCGAGATAACGGAGATGGAAGGTCGGACGAATTGCAGCAAGATGGGTTTGATAATATCAAACCTGTCATGGCTAACACATGTATGCGACTGGTATTGGACCGGGGTGGCATGCAAAAGGAGGGCTATGGCCAGCAGTGGGATTGTGGACTTATGGGACTTACTTGAGACTTATGGGCCACTAAATGGTGACTGCAGCTACAAACAAATAGCGATTAACTGTGTCTCAAGTAACTTAGTGGCCTCCGGCACACGCAAAACGAAAGCAGATGGCAGTAGCTCTGTTTGTACTAATTACAACCAATCAGAACGGGTTAAATTATTATTAGCAATAATGTCAAACAAACTTTAACCAATGAAATTGCGTTGGTACAGTCGATGGTGGCGCCATTAGTTCCCCAGTGTGCTACTTCATTGGCGGGTTGCCTTGGGAAAAACTCATACTATGTTCATTCGGGAACTGTAGATCTCGGGGGGCTCGTGGCTAATTACCTACCGCGCGGATCATACGATTTGCGAGGTTAAGCCGCGCTTGCCGCACAGTCAATCCGTGGATGGGTGACCGTTCGTTACACATCGCGACCCCTCTTTGCCTCGGAGAGCACGTTAAACAGTCGGTCCCTGGTGTCATACGAATATGCATGACAGTCGTTACAGGTAGTCAGAAGCTCGAAGGTGTCTGACAACTGTACTCAGCCGCATTTGGTTAGACTGGAAACTGACTCCAATATAATTAGGAAAAAGTCTAGGCAGATATTGAACTGTAGATCTCTGTTCTCTCAGAAAAGTTCCTTATAAGTGCATCCTAGGTCTGCTCACGGCGCATCCATCCTTTACCACTCCTTGTGATTCGTGAACAGCATGTAGTAGGAAGATTTCAAAGAGTATTGTCTCAATGCGCAGGAGTTATGACGCCAATCAGTTGCGATACTGAAGTGAAATGGTTTTGTTTACAATGCGCTAATGGTTATGACTGTAGAACATTATAGTGTTATGATGATTGTGGATGGAAGAATGCGGTTGGGGATATGAAATTTTATCTTTTTCACAATTGGACGTAGTTAAGCAGAAATGACTCAACCCACACAGACTCACTTTTGAGTTATTGACGTTTTAAGTTCAGAGTGGTTTTCTTCACAATCGTATTTTTATATCTATAAGTTGGTTGATGGTTATATTTCGTATTTCTGGGCTTATTTAGGAAAATATAGGGTTGGATGATGATGGATGGATGATTTAAGCAGATTGGGTCTTTATAGGTAATGAAAAGAAAATACCTGCCTAATATGTGGTTTGGTTCCCTGTCACAAAAAACATATTTCCTTTGTTTATTTCTTGGCTCTTTTTTGCTGAATGAAAGGCCCTACCTTAGCCTGGACCCTGCTTCCGCTGCCGGTGGACCCCTATTTTTTATATTTTTAAATGTTTTTTTATATTTTTTGTGGAAATATTTAAAAATATAATTTATATGTATATACAATGAATAAACGATCATAATAATAATAAATTTATTTATTCAGACAAGAATCCATATTTTTAGTAATAATTTTAGTAACAATTTTCCTATCCTATGGTAGTAACTTACAATAACACAGTTCATCACATTTTAACATTTCACTACCTAACTATACTTTTAACAAAACTCCTCATGATAGCGGAGTCATACTTGTCTGCAATGATCTTTAGGATGCCATTATTACTGTCCCGCACTCTTCTTAGCAAAGAGGCCACCCGCTTGCGTATGATGGCATGGAAGCCATCTACTCTCGTTTCCACAAACATATTGGAGGCACTACAAAAACGGGGTAACCCTAACAGCATCCTAAAGCCATTATTGTATTGGACGTGCAAGGCGTCAAGAGACCTCTGGGTATAACTGATCCATAGACTGCTCGTGTAGAAAGTTTGACAGTATGCTTTAAACAGCGTTATTTTGACTTCTTTACTACAGCGAGCAAACCTAATGGACCAACATATTACCCTTGACTGCCAACGCCCTGCGCTCCCTTTCAATGTCTACCTGGTCGTCAAGGCTCTCGGTAACGTAATGCCCAAGATACTTAAATTGATCAACCTTCTCAAGCACAACTCCATTTAATTTTAATGTTGGCATACTTATTGCACAAATACCGCGGGACTTCAAAACCATGTAAACGCTTTTTACAGAGTTATAAATTAGGCCATGATTACTACCATACTTCTCACAAATGGCTAATAGTCTCCTTAGAGCACCTACAGTTGGACTCAGCAGCACCATGTCGTTGGCATAGCTATAGTTTGTTATAGACCATTTTGGTACCAATAACAAATTTTTGTCAATTTTGTGGATTGAGTCCTTTCTGCTTAACTACGTCCAATTGAAAGTAGGAAAGGCATGTAAGAGACTGTATCAGACTGTAGAGCTAGTAAGGTCTACTTATGTCTGATATAAATGAGATGGTCTTTAATCTGTAGACGAATGAACAGCTCTCCGACAAAGATCTCTCTTACTCCTACCCTTTTCCTAACTTTGTTAGGGTCAGCTTCCAGTCTAACCAAATGCGGCTGAATACCAGTATTTTACACGGAGCTCACTGCCATGAGACCTCTGCAACCCAGTTACTGGGCAGTGCCGATATCCTAAAGTTAGACAGGTTGTCAGACTTTAGGGCTTTTGACTACCCGTAACGATTGTCTTAGGTAGGTCTTATAATAATCGGGACCGACGATTTAACGGGCTTTCTAAGACCGCTACAAACAATAATCTTGAGGGGTAACCGAGATAGTTTGGGTAGATTGGACAACGGAGAAACGAGTAAAAACTGAGAAAGAAAGAAAGAAAATTATTGATTTAAGTCTCATTACAGACATACAAACACATTAAAAGAGAAATAAAAAAAAACAACAAAATAAAAAAGTTACGGGATCCCTTTTTTTCTCATAATGGTTTTTGTTCTAATTTAAATTGTCATAATAAGTTAGGCATTAATTTTCTTTGTCATAATAATAGTGTGCCATAATTGCTTTTAGCATATTGTGTTATTAAGTATAAATATTGTATATCCTATTGTTCATATTCATAACTTTGATATGCATAAAGTTGTAAAGCATATTGTTTATTTGTCTAATAGTTATTTGTGATAATGATCAAAAAGCATAAAGGAAACGTACTTTACGAATATTTATGTATTTATATTAGGTTAGGTTAGGTTAGGTTTATGTTATTTTAGGCTTATAATAGTTATGGTTATGCGTCGTTATGCTTAAGTAAACTTATGCTTTTGGATAGTATGCTTATTAAATATTATGCTTATAGTAAATAGGATTAAAAAATTATGATTAAAAAGTTATGGCAAATGAGTATTATGCGTAACTAATGTTAGGACAAGTAACATTATGCAATGTTAAATTATGACATACAATCGTAGGAATTAAAATAGAGAACCAAAAGTTACATGCCTCCACGAGACTAAAAAAGGAGCCCATCTCAGCATAATGCTGCTACACCGAAGTATAGCAGCGCTGGTTTTCAGATGGGTCCTGATAGTGAGGCCACGGGCAGCCACGAGCGAATACACAAATTAATTACCTAAATAAATAAATACTTTGATATTTGTATATAAATGAATAAATAATATTTAAAGTGTGCCTACGTGTGCATTCGCCTTGACGTTTGAGAACGACTCACGACCAGCAGTCGCGCTTGCTACCACTAGACCAACGAGGCAGTTGCACATAATATAGTTGTAAGATAATTGTTGGTCTCTTTCAAACCCGTCATACATGAACCATACGAGCTATTACACATCAATGTACAGTTACCTTTACCAAAAAATTTAACAGGAAGTAATGTTTACAAACATGTGGGATGAAAGATAAAGATTTTAGTTAAACGCACACAATAATTAACGCACGATGATTATTTCCTTCGCCGACGCCATTTTTTTATTTGTTTGTATTTTACTGTTGGGTAATGGGTGGCGTTGATTGATGTGGTGTGAAAATTAAAAGATGATCAGTAATGTGTGGTGTGTGGTGGTAATACCTCCATTAACTCTTTTTATTGTTTAATCGAACATTCACAAACATGTAGGTAGATTGTTTGTCAAACATGTCAAACCAGCCAGAAGACTGTCAAACAATTTGACAAACTTGTATTTTCACGAACATTTTGTTGGTCCACTCTACAGGTTTGAGGCGCGCGACTCAGACGTGAGACAGATCGGACACCGCGACAGTTAGTTGTCGCTCTGTGTTTCGTTTCGCGGTCTCTTATCTCGTTCTCACTCGCGAACTGAACATAGTACGAATGCCTAAATTCAAGTACCGGTCCCGCGGTCTATCGTCTCCGTCTCTTGTCTCAGTGCCTTGTCGCGGACCGCCGCCTTGGGTCTTGTGATCTTGTCCAGGGTCTATAAGATCACTTTTAAACTCACCTTGTCATAGCTCAAATGCATCATTATATCGCTAACTTGGTGCAACAATGACGTAATTACGCTTTTTTTTAAACACAAGTTAAATATGTCAAAAAATGCGCGGAAAGACTATTTAGATCGGGAGAAACATCTCCTGTAAAATTTCTAAAAGTGTAATTATGCCGTTGTTGTAGCAAATGAGCGATAAAATAAATAATAAAAAAAGTCACAAACAATATTCCAAATTCAAAAGAATAATAAAAAATAAGAGAACAAAAACTTTAAATTCAAGGATCGAACAATTCAGTATTCAGGGTCGCGCGACACGTCACGTGACTATTTATGACAGTCACGTCGACGCCAGCCGACGCCATTTATAAAACTCAATTACCGCCGTCTCCGTTGCTTCGCTCCCTAATAATGATAATTGATGACGAAATTTGCGAGCTTTTTGCGGGGATCCTCCGACGGCGATATTTCTTATTTCGCGTTGGTTTGCATTGTTTTGCGCGGTACGGGATTTTGATATTTTTCAGGAGATTTTGCTCATGCTTATTTTTTTATAACTGAAGTTTAGAATAGCCTCCATTGTAATTTATTTATAGATCAATGGGTTTCACGTAAATATTTGTACAGCTGAAATGCCGAATATAGTGAAACTTTCACTACATTCGGCATTTCAAAATTTCCATACATATTTAGACGACACGATGTGTGTTGATTAAAAACACGGTGAAGCGCTTAATTCTTGCTAAGAAACTAATGTTTAAATATTGTTCGTTTAGCATATCTTCTATATCATGAAAATCTTTGTATAATTTACGTGTTTTCTATTTGACTTACGTTAACCCATAGGGCCTCCCTCATATCACGTAAACTTGCTTCAGAAATGGAAAGGTATTTATATGGTGTTTGTACATCGTCACAAATGTATTTGACCAGTTCTAAAAGTTTTATCCTGTTATAAATCATAGTTATGTTGTAGCAGCAACTGGCGTAAGTTATGCAAAAGAAATAACTAAACGTTACCTACACGACTTTTCTAAAACTAATGGAAACACACTCTCACAGCTTGCGATATTTCTTCATAACACGGCCCCTGTTTAATTTGTAAATCGCTTGACGACTGATTAAAAACTCTTCTCTGAAATATTTACGACGGACGGGACGAAAGAATTCTTGCCGCTGCCTCGCCACTTCAACGAGTAAATTAAAAAAAATCAGTCACAGAGATAAATGTGAATGCGTCTATTCTATTGCGGATTCTTATTTTGAATGGGAATATAAATTAGGAATATTTATTGATTGTTATGTTTTTAATAAAATTATTGTGGATTTTTGATTGCATACATTTATTTTTTGTCTTTTAATAAGCGTTCAGTATAACATACCATAATATCACGCCTGTATTCCCCGAAGGGTTGGGCAGAGGTGTATAGTAACACGATGTATGTATGTAATAGGGAGCGGCGAGCCTATTGCCATCAACTGGAAGTAAAGGTACCCTATTTCGCCATTGTGTTTTAGTTATGTTTTAGTTCCATAGGGGGCGAGCCATCAACCGAACACAAATCCAAATTCCGGGCTGCTACTGAGGAATTCGACACGGAAAACCCAATAACATTTTGCCCAACCTGGGGATCAAACCCAGAACCACCACCACTACATCAACGAGGCAGTTACACTTACTTTTAATATAATTTTGTTATTAACTGGAACTGTAATTTTTGAGATTTTTTTACACTGACTGCCTACCTCTGTTAGGTCACAAAATCTTTATACCTCAAAATAAAAACCCTACCATCAAATTCCAAAACCATCCAACAAAATTAGTGTTGTAAGATAACGAGCGGTTTGCCCGCAAACACTCCACTTTACGGCCAAAGCAAATCGGAGGCATTCCCATCAATTTGCCACGGACTGATATTACGTTGTGACGTGATGGCGCGTCGGATCACGGTAATGACCGGCGACTGTGGCTCCGGGGGGCAATAAATCTGTGGCTGTAAGTGGCCGGTGGATGGTAGAGGTAGTTCAGTTGAGATTTGGTATCGATTTTGTTGGGTAGTCGATTGGAAATTCTTGCAATCGATTTATAGATTCGAAATTTTGATTTAATTCCTTTAACCTTTCAAAATTGAAGCAACCTTTCGCTGTCCACTGCTGAATACAGATCTCTTCTTAATTGAATCATAATAGCTGATATTCCGCCTTCCTTTATTATAAACTAGCTGTGTCCTCTCGGCTCCGCCCGTAGCCTGTGTTACTCAGTGATAATGTAGCTTTCTAACGGCAAAATAATTTTTGAAATCGGTCCAGTAGTTTTTAAGTTTATTCGTTACATACAAACATATAAAAATACAAATCTTTCCTCTTTATAATATTAGTATAGATAGATCAAACATATTTTAAATTGTACTACAACAACTAATTCTCCGCTTACCATCTTTGTTTTATTTGCTTCGTCATATTATTCTAATCAAAATAATATTCTCGGTTTAAGAAAAAATCCAGAACAACTAACTAAAGTTTCCTTAAATCGATTTAATGTTGGTCCATCTCTATCAAGTTACTCGCGATTAGACATCTCGCGTTCAAGACTGCGGTTAGAGGCTCAACATTATGCGCGATAACCATTAGTTAGACTGAAAGGTTTGTCAGGATTGCTTGCTGATGATGTAGGGCTCACAGTTTGTGTGGTCAGGCTTCGGGAATATAGTTTCGTAACACGGAAAGAGGGTAAGGAGTTATTATGTGAAAGGTCTTGTTTAGATTGATTGCTGCAAATATTCACATTGACCAGTTAATGCAGAGTGGTCTACGCTAAGAATATATCTGTGGTGTTCGTACAACGAAAAGGAAGGATCCTCCTTCTTCTTTTCGTGTAGTTAGTGACTAACCTGGTGTCAGAGTTTATGCCGCCCATGGGCCTCTGACTTGGCTTCACATGCCGTCGAGAAATATCTCTCAGGCTTGCCGGTTTCCTCACGATGTTTTCCTTCGCCGTTTTTAAGCAAGTGATAAGATACAATACGCATATTATTATGAATCCGAAAAGTCAGAAGTGCGTGCCTTGGGTCCGAACTCGAGACCTATAACTTGGCAGTCCGACGGTCACACCACTAGCCTATCACTGCTGTTGGATTCTCCTACCAGGTGAGTCTTATGCTTGGCGGGCTACTGCCCAACGGTTGATGTTGGGAAGTTGTATTATAGTATTTGCATGGCAAATCTTGATATCGCGATGCAGGATTTGTGACGTAATTTTTGAGAGTTGTTATTATTTCTCGCTGTAGATGCTCGCTGTAGTAGCTGTAGAGCAGTCGCCACATATCTTTTCAAGAGTGCTGTCATAAGAGTCTGATAAAGGAATTGAAAATAAAAGCATGTAGTACATATGGATAATAGCAAAACTAATCCGCCTTAAGGCGTGTTGACTAAAATATTACTTGTCGACTTGTTGAAGTGGTTTTGGGGACTGCCTAAGATAAGATAAGATAATTTTTATTTGCTCAAACATGAGTGTACATACATACAAAAACAATTGTCAGCATATATGCAAGATGTTAAAGTAACAATAGAGATCATCATGTTTGCCATGATCAATGGCATACAAATATTAATACAAAATAAAATACAAAAAAAAAAACTATTATTATTATATAATTACATTAAATTATGTAGAATGTTGAAAACCTTCAGCCAAAAACTCATTAATATTATAATAGGCTTTATCTGCTAGAAAATTCTTTACTTTATTTTTGAAGGCTACATCACTTAAATGCTTCCAACTTTTTGGCAGTTTATTATAAATTTTTGGAGCCATGCAAAAGACACTTTTCCGCATAAGTGCAGTCCTATATTGATGTAAGCAAATCATAGTATTGTCACGCCTATTACGTGGAAATAGATCTGCCATGCGAGTATAAAGGTGAGGGTTGTACCGTAAGAACATTGCATTTTCTAAGATGTAAAGGAATGGTAATGTCAATATTTTTGAAAATATGGTTTGCAACTCTGTGTAGTTTCAAGTTTGAATTTGGACCTAATGCATCTCGACCTAATTCGATAATGATCAAACATAAGAGGTAACACGTGTTGAACAGCTTGTTGAACTGAGACAGCTGTTTTAAATTGTTCTCAAAACTTTAACAAATGAAAATAAGTAATACAAAATCGAAACAAGAAACGAAAGCCGCAACCACCGCCCTCTTATTCCACCTTATTTTAAAATTGACATAACCTAGTCCGTAAAAATTCAATCACCCTACCCATAGTCAGAAAATTACACACCGAAGCCATTTCGTCACAATACACTTTTGTTTTCCAAAAGTTTTCGACACAATTACATGGAATTATATAAGGTTTCGAATGGAGGGTTTTAAGTAACCGCTTCACTCGACGTTTACCTGATTGAGTGACTCGAAAGTGCCTCAAATTACAGGCTTGCAGCCACCGATGTGTTATTATATGTTCCTCCAACATGTTTAAGTTAACGAGGAACGTTTTAAACCTCGTACGAATTCTGAAGACTTATTTTTAAAGGGATATCGGGTTCCCAATCTTTGGATGGGAAGGTGTTGGTACTTCTTTGTCTTAAGATAATATTATTATGTATCTTCTACGTCTTCTTTATACTGATTATAGGGCAACCAATCCAATTAGACAGTCTTTATCTTGAAAGAATGAAGAAACTGGATTGACATAAGCTGGCAAACAGTCACCTGCTTCGTAAATGTCTTCCATCTCATAACTGTTCATCTGTTCTCTTGTCTTGTTGCACCTATCAACTAAAATGATCGACGGATTTGTCTTACCGTCATACCTACCTAACGTAACATACTCACCTATCTCTGCTTACCACGTTATGAAAGATAATTGGACATCCATAAATAAATCAAAATCGCGATCATGACCTTCAATGGACGCAATAAGTGATTGCAATAGAGTTCATAATAGTGTTTCAAAAGCAACGTTACTGCCAAATATTTACCGTCTTAATGATGGTGCTTGGAGACGAAAACCTTCCATTTAATCCCATAGCAAATATGATTTGCATCATAATGCCAAGGCGTATTAATTTTTACGACACAACTAAATATGACAAATACTCTAGTCGTGCTCATAATAATAAAGACTAATAACCTAGTTACGTTATTACAATGTCAAAATATTTTTACGATCTAACAGACAATAATTTATACATTCCTTTCAGTGCCAAGACGTTAGCTGACAATATGAAGTTTAAATTAAATCAAGACAAATATGTTATTGGCGGTAGAAATAATGAAAAGGACGTAAAACCAAATGAAGATGACTATGTAGTCAAATCAATGGGTGCTTTTGGACGATGGCAAGCCATAGCATGTGCGATAGTATCTTTTTGTAGACTCATAGCAATGTGGAACATTCTTTCGATTTTGTTTCTAACACCCGCTACAGAATTTGTTTGCCAAAGATCCACAAATAAAAGTAACACAGATGAATTTGAAAATTCGACGTGTTACGATGACTGTTTGGAGTATGCGTTTAGTAAAGATGTTTTTGAAAGATCTTTAATATCAGATTTTGGTTTAATTTGTGATAAAGCTTGGATGGCCAGCTTTACGCAAACTGTACTCATGTTTGGAGTGGTAGTCGGCGTTACAGTTTTTGGATGGGTTTCTGACAGGTGAGAATATAGCTGGACAGCCAAGTACCTTTATCTCAGTCTTCATTTCCTTCCTAGCCATCTTCTTTCACACAATCCATGGTATTACTAATGTACTTTTAAATGTCTTGTAATGCTAAATGCATATTCTATACCCAATATTTCATAAATTGTAAAACTACTTTATCTATCTACAAACTATAGCCCATTCATTCATGTTTTGACTTTGTCTGTTTCAAGATTCGGCCGCAGCAAAGCGATGATTTTATCCACGACCATCGACGTCATATTTATGGTTGGCGTATCATTCGCACCAGACTATTGGACCTTCACTGCTCTAAGATTCATTGTTGGTATAGCCAGTGGAGGAATCATGTCAGTCACAGCAGTATTTACTTTGGAGATGGTTGGACCACAATACAGAGAATTAGCAGGCACTCTAGCTTTGTTGCCTGATTCTTTGGCTGAAGCTTCTCTAGCAGCATTTGCATATCTAACTACAACTTGGAATGTATACCTTTTGGAGTACGCTGGGATATCTATGGTTATATTGGTGTTTATGTTGTTTTTACCGGAGACACCGAGATGGTTGATGGCGAATGGAAAGGCTGATAAAACCGTTGCGCTAATGACTAAGGCTGCTAAGTTGTAAGTGTTGTTTGTTTTGAATACGATTTTAATGATTTAGGCTTAATAATTAATTCTTAACCTTACTCACGGAAATTTCGATTCTCGGCTACGAAAGGCTACCTGATTATTTACCATGGGTGTTCTATGAATTTATATCGGAAAAATTGGCATCAGTGTCTAAAATTATATCCTTCCCATAATACCCAATTTCTTTCACAACTTATAACTGCTTCTTTTTCAGTAACAACCGCAGTACATCCAATATAAAGGAAAACGTCGAAAAAACCCTCCAAGAACTTAACTTAAAAGAGAATGAATCGCAAAACTTAAATTACTTAGACTTGTTTAAAACTAAGCGTTTATCTATGATTACGTTGTCATCCGTCACCGTGTGGTTTGTCACTGGGGTGTGTTATTATGGTATAAATCAATACGTTACAGTACTTGGATCGAATGTATTCATCGTTGTCGCTGTAATTGGAATAATACAGGTCAGTTGAATTGAATGTTTCTTTAATGTGACGTAATTATGGCTCAAAGGCCTTTTTACACGCTTTATATTAGCTGCACTTGTAACTAACTAACTAACAATGTAAAAAAAACTTGGAAGTCAATTTTAACCTACTTCCAATTGTCGTATCGAAATGAAACTTTGTATGTATATGTAGTTCGGATGACAACACTATAATTTGGTATCTTGGAGCTGATCTGATGATGGAGCCAGGAGGTGGATAGCGGAACTCTTCAGTGGCTACTAGTAAACCCCTCGAGTTTTGAGTCATACGATTTTTTTGATGAGTCCAATAGATTGCACTTGGTGTTGAGGATCTGATGATGGAGACAGGAGGTCGATAGTGGAACTCTTAAGTGGCTACTAGTGAACCCTCGAGTTTCGGGTCATATGATTCGTCTTAACGAGTCCAATAGATTGGGCTTGTTAACGACGGTCTGATGATGGATCCAGGAGGTGGATAGTGGAACTCTTCAGTGGCTACTAGTAAACCCCTCGAGTTTCGAGTTATATGATTCGTCTTGACGAGTCCAATAGATTTGGCTTGATAACAAGGGTCTGATGATGGCTCCAGGAGGTGGATAGTGGAACTCTTCAGTGGCTATTAGTAATCCCTTCTAAAATATTATAACTTAATTAATATACATATAACTTTAAAGAAATGCTAACTAAGACAACTTTAAATGTATTGTGTACCAGTAAAAAACGTTAAAAGTTATTTTAAGACTAAAAAGTAAAAATAAAAATATGTAGTTTAAAAAACTATAAACACGGTTTAATCACGACTAAAAATTATAAAATAATTATTTTATATCCAATGGTTAATACAAAAAGCGTGGAGCGCTTTGTTTAAATTAATTAAGAGTACGCACAACCAAAAAGCGCTCCACGCTTTTTGTATTAACCATTGGATATAAAATAATTATTTTATAATTTTAAGTCGTGATTAAAGCGTGTTTATAGTTTTTTAAACTACATATTTTTATTTAAGTTATATGTGTTCTCGTAGCTATTGGGTATAACTCCTTTAATTGACTTACATTAAAATTTGAGCTAAAATAGAGACTGAAAAATAGGTGACATTTAATATTTTTTAACAATGTCTTAGCTCTATTCATTAGCTTACTGCTATTGTTACGATCATCATTATGGAAGTCACCTTTTATAAACATTACAATTATTTGATTCCAGGTACCAATGTCACCATTAGCAACAGTAATCACAAAAGTATATGGAAGGAAAGCATCAACGATTGGCTCCTATTTCATCATCGGAGTGACAATGACCATATTACTATTTGTACCCAACGGGACTTGGATATCAACTACATTCGGCATAATTGGTGTATTATCTGCTTGTGTGAACTTTAGCGTTTTATATTTATACGTAACAGAGCTATACCCAACATCAATAAGGAATATGGGCTTCTCTTTAAGCTCATCAGGTTCAAAATTAGGAGCAATGTTAGCTCCCTTTGTGGCCAATATAAAGCCACGTTGGATAGCATCCTTAATATTTGCAGTTCTGCCTTTCATTGCTGCGGTAATTTGTCTTTTGTTACCAGAAACAAAAGGGCGGAAATTGCGTGATACTGTGGATGAATGATAGCGTTAATAGCAGGGGTGGTTGTAAATGGGCTCAAAATGATAATGAGGATGTCAGTGAGTTATTAGGATGTATAGCAATGTGAAATGTATTTAACGATAAGTATGAAAACTGTTGGATGATGAAGAGAACTACTTGAGTACAAATATTTGAAAATCAATTTCTTCTTTATCTTAGTATTTAACTATTTATTTAATATTTTGTAAGTAGGTATTAATGGTTTGAAACAATTATCGCATTTGATAATTTGTAAGTAAAAAGAGGGAGGGAAAGTTTATTAAAGTATAGAAACTGACTTAACTGCTTTCATTGAAGATTAATCAGTTCCCGAATACTCTTATTGTACAATGTATAGTTTTTTATAAGCAATAAATAACAAATATGTCTTCGTGATTAATTTTGCATATTGATTGTTCATGATATGAATCATATAGGTAAAGTAAAGTAAAAATATCTTTAACTGACCGGTGGAGAAACAGCGCAAGGAACTGTAAAAACTACTTTAAAGCCTTGAAAAATAAGTAACGTAGTAATGTACAATTTAACAATCTTAATCATTAAACTTTTTATGTAAAGTGAAAAGTGACAGTAACATATTTATGTATTAAAAATTAATCATCTGAACAAAAATAACGTGTTTTCGATAGTGAGAATGTTAAATACATCGAAAATGTATATTTCGTGTACATGATTACATAATTGAGAGGGTCCAAATTGGTCCAAATTACATGTTACACTACCGTACAGATATTATACCGGTCGTCATCTTTTAGAGATATTCCCTGTAATTTTTGATGTGAGTCATCGTTAAACTTAAGTATGGAGATTTAGAATTTCAAAATGATGGGTTTTGAGTCTCGAATTATCTTGGAAATATAGATTTTAAAGGTAATCGCAATCTTTTGACCTAATTTTAAAGGGTTTAAATTTGGTCCTTTGGTACATTTAAGGGAATAAGTTCTCGCGTGAAATAAGAAATGGATCATAAAACATAACATAACATCACGCCTTGTATTCCCCGAAGGGTTCGACAGAGGTGCTTTAGTACACCCTCGTTTCGCCAGTTATATTTAAGCCCCATGTAATAGGAGACGACCCTATTGCCATTAACCGGGCACATATCCAGACTCCGGGCTGCTACTGACAAATTCTTAATGGAAATACTCATAATAGCACGACCTGTGGATTGAATCCGACCCTATGCTCAGCAGTCGATCAAACATAAATAAATATGAAAAATCATGAATTGTACATTCGAAATCATAGTACAAATATCATTTGTAAACTTTATTAAAGATTAAAGGACCATTTCAATTCATTCCTCGTAGCACGATATTTTCTAACGACTATTGATCGATTACTAGTTACTACTATACTTGTATTTGATACGGATAGACTATCAAGTAGTGAACGTTAAGTGTGACAACCGGATCTATTGTTTTCAATATTTATGATATTATATGTATATAAAAACGATTTAATTGAGTTTGAGTCAAGGGTGGGCCGTCCAGGTCGCAACTGGTCGAAGAAAATTTGATTTGGTCTAACACGAAAAGAAGAAGATTAGGAATACTTTTGAATACAATGGATCCCGTTATTAAGCTTCAAGGTTCTTAACTAGATTGTTTAATTTATATCAACAAAACTCAGATAGTATTGGTATTTAAGATCTTTAAATGTGATATTACATTGGTACCTAAGTTCGTTAAATCAAAATTTTCCTTTTCATCACAAATCGTTTCAGTACCGTCTCCATAATCTTTAACGGCTCCAATACTACAATAAACTTTTCATCAACCCCATCTATTAGTATTCAAGATAGTATTATCAAATACTGTCACTTCAATCATTTATAAATCATCAGCTGATAACGAAGATTTAGCTGCAGCAATTGATAAGACTTAGTGATTTATATTAACGTTCCCAATAATCTGGGGTCATCAGGTTCCAACCTAGGGTAATCTATAGATCATGGTTTGGGTCGGTTACGTCACTCATAATATCCATCTTCTGGTTCACTATTGATTCGCATATTTAATGTCATAATTTATCATGGCATACTTTCACTTCGTTACGCATAATATTAATTCTGCAAAATGTATAGGCATATTTTTTTAGCATAATGATTTAGAAGCATATTAATCTAAAGGATAATATTATAAACGCATAACAATATTAAAGTATAAAGTTCATCGGCATATTAGCGCTGGGTAAAATTAAGTTTCGTATGTAAAATAAACATGTTCGCGGGTTACGGGTGGCTCACAGTGTAGTACCCAAGTCTATACTGGATAATATCTAATAACTATTACACGAATAAATAATATGCCTTGCCTATGCGACACAAAATTACACCGAAAAAATATAGCTAAATGATAGTTATGCTTATCTGAATAGTATGCCAAAAATATTATGACCAAGTATTATTATGCCATTAAAAGTTATGTCTAATTCGTTATGCCAAAGAAGATAAGGAATTAAAAAAATATGCGAATCAAAGGGAACCCCCATCGTCTATAGCCGCTTAGTTGCCTCAGAAGACACTACAATAGGAAAGTGGGAAGCAATGTTTATTACGTAAAAACAGTTTAGTCATAATATTATGTTATGAAAGAACAAGAAGGCGATGGTCTTAATTTTACCGGGACATTATAAGACGTGCAAAACATCCGCCGCAGAATAAAAATCACACTTGTTACTTTGGCCACTTAAAAGGACCGCAATCTTCTCATTGACCGTCGGTCCTTTGATCCGGGGTTATCAATGCCCTTGAGAGGGGACGGCACCTTTGACCACAGAAATGCTAAATTGAATCGGCCCGTGTTTGTTTTAAATTGTAATATCGTACTAAGGCGGGCTGCCCTGTGATGTTGCCGATTGTAAAAATGACGGGTTCCTGTTGTTACCGTTCTCTGTTAAGACTATTATGTTATTGTCCAGGATGATGGATTGAACATTATAAAAGATCTTCACAAAGAACGGGCCTGTCTCAAATTGCGGCTTAGGTATGAAAAAATCCCTATGCATCGGTTCACCTCCGGAGTGAAAGAAGAAAGTTAACAAAACCGAATGTATATGAGTGACTGAACAAAAACGCTTCCAAGGTGTTTGTGATCTTCTAAGAAAAGGTTTAGATAATGAAGAAAAACCAGCAACCTGTACTGTAAACGTTTTGATCAAGGAAGCCCAATCCAGAATGGCGTTTCAAATTCCAATTTAGACTGCGCACGAAGTGTTGGTTCTCTGTCCACTCCCTAAGGCAGAATCGCTGTGAAATATCTATCTAAACTGAATTGCTTGAAAAACGTGATGCAGTTGCAGGCAGACCTGTAGTTAGTCTTCGATAAGACCTACTATTTGGTTTATTTGACGGTATCTTACTCCCGCGGAGATTTAAGGTAATAACGATTATCTTTCGAAGGAATTTTGTAGGATAATATCCATTGCTTGTTGTAATAGAGTGGTTAAGTATTTTTTACTCAGTACTTATGCTGACAGTGTATTTTTATAGTTATCATTTACTACAACTGCAAAACGTACAACTGGCAAACCATATTTGAAAAAAGACATAATGAAAATTCGAATAAATATGTTTGTCTTTCTAACTAATTCTTTGTTATAGTTATTATGCTTAATGACAGACATCCCGAAGTATGAAAACTTAACTTACCACTATTAATACATCGACACCCCACCAATACAAAACAATCAACTACAAAAACAAACCTATCAATGAACACCATCCAATCCTTTACACCCGCGTTCGCAGGATATACCACATCTATTATAATGATTGATGGGAGCGACCGCCGGTAGGGGGCGGACGATCACTTTATCTGCCATCTTTATAGCATCGGCGGTATCAGTACCCATTGTTTTAGCTTTGATTTATGCTATGAAACGTATCCTATCATATTGTGGATGTAGTTTTTGATTTGCACTCTGTATGGTGTAGACCACCCTATGGTTTGTGGGCGTAAGAGTAAAGGTTCATATCAGGGAAATTGGCAGCTTCTTTTTGATGTGTACTAATAATTATGTACTGCAAGACATTTATCGTGAAGAAGCTTATATCTATAGGTAGAAGTGGACAAGTGGTAGTGGGGTGGTGATCATAGCAATAACAACTGCTGATGCAGTTTAAGAGAATGTTGACGATAGACCAAATTACGCAATAGGTGATGAAGATAATAACAATTATATGAGCTGACTCAGGACTATTATTGGGTTTTTCCGTGTGGAATTCCTCAGTAGCAGCCCGGGGTTTGGATTTGTACCCGGTGGATGGCAATAAACTCGCCCCCTATTACATGGGACTTAAACAGAACGGCGAAATGAGGGTGTTACTATACCTACATACCTCTGCCCTACACTTCGGGAAATACAGGCGTGATGTTATGTTATGAATCAGGGCTCTTTCATAGTTTTATTATTATTTTGAATAAAAAGACAGAAAAGGAATTCGTCACAAAAATTATAAAACATCGTAAGTATGTACAAGCCATTTTACAGAGCCTTTAATTCTTTATATTTCAAATGACATGCATTTAAAACTGTTTGCTATGATAAACATGAATGTTGTGAACTAAAGGAATGTTATCTTCGTCGATCACATTCATAATTTTCATACACCATCGTGGATTATCAACACGTAGTTCCCACAATGAGGTCCCAGGAGGCGGCGTAGTCCAAGATCGGTATCTCTTCCGTTCGTGTGTGGTCTTCATTCAGTATGGAGGAGCCAGGGTTAAGGTTGTGCTTCTGGATTGGACACTATTCGTTAAAAATTAATCTTGAAATATTTTTCGACATGATATACTCCAATGGTAACTGTCTCTTTGATCTAATGATGTGAATATTGCTGCCGAGTTTAAAGTCCCGCGTCTAAACCAAGGTCAGTCAGCGTATCGGGAATGATCTGTTAGGAAATTGATAGTAACAGACCAGCGTTTGTTATTTTTTTAGTAGCACCTTAAACCGACGAGCATGCATAAGAAGGTTAATGAATGTAGATGAAGCGAAAAAGTTACGTCAGGATCGTAGCAGGTGGAAATCTATAGACTGTGCCTACCCCAATGGGAAACGGGCGAGATTGTATGTATTTTTGTTATTTAGCTAATAAATGGTAATAAACTCGTTCACTTTTGCATGAGGCTGAATTTTACCATCGACAAAATGTGGGTTTTTTACATATCAAGGTACAAGGATCCCGTATCTTTGTCAAAGTGTTTTTCCTTATTGTTGCATAGTCCATTTTCTAATAAGTCTTCTCCACCTAGTACTGTCCTTTGCATCTTTTGCAATCTGATTGTTGGCTCTAGTATCGACTTTCACAACATCTTGGCAATATTTCTCAGCCTCGCAAGGTCTCATTTTAAGTAGGTAAGTACCGTTAGTACAACACATGCATTACTGTAGTCTTTTTCTGTTGATCTATCTTCTGCAATTATATATCCTCATGTGCTTCCCATAATTCTTATGAATAAATGTAAGTACACTATTTGCAGCCTTATTCGTAAAGTAAATTAGTCGTTATGTAAGATTTTAATTGTTATTGCTTCAATTATAGTTGGTGTGTGGTCCTTGGATGCCGATGGAGTCGTTTCTGGTATTATTATGTCGATGATTAATTTACAGTTTGTTTTAGCGGCCTCTGTGGTAGGTCCGTGTTCTTCAAGATCATTGTCACTATATGAAGTGAATCTTCCTGGTCCTGCCCTTTCCTGATTCACAAATAAATTTCTCAAAAATGCACCGTTCACCTAACCCTGTTGCTAACAAAAATAAATTACAATCACGGACTGACATCGCTGTAGGTGACGCAAAAAACATGTACTTAGCATTCACAGTGTCAACTCTCGGCCGGTGGTCGGCGTTGCGTATTCACAACGCGTAACGGATAGTAGGACCACAATTATAAATTATATAGGCAGTTTTAAAACTACGCTTGTTAATTAGCTAATGTTATTTTGATTGTTATTTTAAGCAGGTAGTTCTACTATTTGGGACATCGGAAACAACCGCTATATATTATTGAATGAAGTATTGGTATCATCCATGAGGATATTAAAGTTCGTTTAAATCAATTCTGCTAATACCGTAGGAAATATATCTTCTAATATTTAGTGGATTTCACATTTTTTTTCTACATCGTTAATGATTTTAGGCATAATAACTCTCTCAATATTAACCTGAGTTGTCATCGCGCAGTTTGTTCGCTGTCTTTGCTAAATGAAGTCCTTTAAAGTTAACATAACATATAACATCATCCCTGTATTCCTCAAAGGGTTGGGCAAAGGCGTAAAACTCTCAGTTAAGTACCATGTCATAGGAGGCGGCTCTATTGCCAACAACCGGGCACAAATCCAAACTCCGAGCTGCTATTGAGGAATTCCACACGGAAAAACCCAACAACACCTTGCCCTACCTGGGGATCGAACCCAGGACCTCACGATCAGCAGTCGCGTTTGCCACCACTAGACCAACGAGGCAGTAAAAAATATTTTGATGAGTATTCGTAAAGAAACATCAGGTGAGCCTTATTAGGAGCGAATTCGAGCCGATACCTTTAGTGATATCTTCATCACAATATCCAATCAGTAGTGGTCTGAGGAGCGGGGGTCGTAAGGGTCATGAGCCCCCCCAAATCTTAATTGACAAACCTGCTAAAAACAGATAACAATTACAAAAAAAGTGCAATAAATTCTAAAGTGCTCAACTTATTTGACTTTTAATATGATCCCGACGTAAAATCTTCGGCTGTGACCACGCCTTCATCCAACAACAACTGGAGGCAGTTTAGCAGAAAGGAGTCAATCCAAAAAAATGTCAAAAATGCGTTATTGGTACCAGAATGGTCTATAAGGTAGGGCCTTTCATTCAGCAAAAAAGATCCAAGAAATAATCAAAGGAAATACGTTTTTGTAACAGGGAACCAAACCACATATTAGGCAGGTATTTTCTTTATATTACCTATAAAGACCCAACCTGCTTAATCCAACCCTATATTTTCCTAAATAAGTCCAGAAATACACAATATCAACCAACTTATAGATATAAAAATACGATTGATTTTTACCAAGGATGTGTAATTACGTAACAAAATCTGAATACAGCATCACCGAAGAAAACCACTTTGAACTTAAAACGTCAATAACTCAAAAGTGACTCTGTGTTGGTTGAGTCCTTTTTGTTTAACTACGTTCAATCTATGCTAACTCCATCGGAATTTTCCTATCCCAACAAGGATACAAGACATCAATATTCATTGTGCCACGGTAAACAGCGAAACAAATCTCTATCGAAAACTCGACGCTTGGTCACGGAGGTCTGACAGTAAAAATTCACGAAACGTAGGCCCGACGAGTTACCCACTCGATTATTGGGCCCCTTAGACCCGGCCCGAATGGGAACGGGCTGATTATCCGGCCCGTTGAGAAACGAACGTTGTGTAATAGGCCCGTTAGGAGATAGGAGTCGAACCTTGTAACAGTTGGTAATAACGATTGTTATCTCACAGTTTTAATCGGATACGATCGTCGAGTTTCGAGTGTGGACTGAGCTTCGGAGTTAGTTAGGAGTTAATAGGAAGGTGTGCTGGTTATGTAATACTGCTAGATGGAAAATTAATGAAGCAATCTTTAGATATTACTTAAAAATTCAGACAAGACTTTTAACATAAACATAACATCACGCCTTATATTCCTCAAAGAGTTCGGCAGAGGTGTTTTTGTACACCCTCGTTTCGCCAGTTATGTTTAAGTCCCATGTAATAGGGGCGAGCCTATTGCCATTAACCGGGCACAAATCCAGACTCTGGGTTGCTACTGAGAAATTCCTAATGGAAAAACCCAATAACGCTTCGCCCGACCTGGGGATCGAACCCAGGACCCCATGCTCAGCAGTCGCGGTTGCGACTACTAAACCAACAAGGCAGTCAAGTCTTTTTAACCGACTTCCAAAAAGGAGGAGGTTACTATGTTCGCCTGTGTGTATGTTTTTTTTTTTTTTTTTTTGTTTATGTTCATGATATTTTCACCAATTGTGAACCGATTTTAATGATTATTTTTTTAATGGATAGGGTATACTTCGAAATTGGTCCCATTTAAATTTGGTGAAGATCTGATGAAGAATTTCGGAGATAGACAATGGAACTCCTCAATGACGAACAGTACGCATATTGTGATGATGTGATTATGTTACGAGCAGCGTCTTTAGTAGGTCCAACAAACTTTTAATTAAAGCCACTAAAATGAAAAAAATAAAAACTTAAAAAAAATAATTAAACGGACTTCAAAAGGGAATAAAATAATTACCATATAAAATTAACAGTTTTAGAAGTCGGTGCCTTCAATTTGGTTCAGCGTGGATCAGCACCGACTTCTGAAACTGATAATTTTATATGGTAATTATTTTATTCCTTTTTGAAGTCGGTTTATATATTTTTTTATTATTCTTTGGATAAGCTAGTCTCAAAATTAAAACGCTTAGTTTTTCATTGATATGGTTTAATGTTTACACCTGAATCACGGCTTTAACCCCCTGAAACTGAAATATAATTTCATTTTTGAACTTTGAAGGCTACGCTACGACAGGTCCTTAAATACACCTTACAGTATATTTTTTTCTATTCTATTTTATTTCTATTCTATTTTTTTTAAACGTTACCCCTCACTAGGATTTCTACTGTTTCGTGAATGCGTTTACAAACACAAATCTTCACATGCACAAATGCCCAGACCCGGAACAACTATTTGTAGGCCATACAAATATTTGATCCGTGCGGGAATCGAACCCACGACCCGTAGCGCAGAAGTCAGTCGCTCAGCCATTGCACCAAACGTGTCGTCATTTGGATCAGCAAGACTCTCAAAACTCAAAGGCTTAGTTTTTCTTTCATTGATATGGTTTTAAGTTTCTTACACCTGAAACATGGCTTTATCCTCTGAAACTGAAACATAATTTGATTTTTGAAGTTTGAAGGCATATCTACTACGCTGTGACTGGTCCTTTTCACCATACAGTATAAATTTTCTTCATGCTAGCATTATCAGTGCTAGGGTACGCATGGGCGTCAGTCATCATCCTCCTGCCCTTATCCCAACTTATTTGTGGTCGGCGCAGTATGTCATCTTCTTCCATACATCTCTATTAGCTGTCATTTCAGTAGCCACCCCCTTTCTAGCCATATCATCTTTCACACTATCCATCCATCGCTTCTTTGGTCTTTCTCTACTCTTATAACCATCCACATTCATACTCAATACATTCCTCACGACATGTTCCTCGTTCCTCCGCATCACATGCTCATACCATGACAACCGGTTTCCACACAACTTCTCAGTCACCGGCGCCACTTTCAGGCTTCCTCTTACATACTCATTTCTTATTCTATCCATTCGCGTTATACCACACATCCCACGCATGGGCTTCGGTCTTCATTTTAAATCTACTAATCAAATTAATTATTTATAAAATGGTTTTATTTTTCTTGCACGAAAAGTAGATGTCGCGTCAATTTGCTTTAAATGCCTGGCTCCGCGATATTTTACGGCCAGTAATTAACGAGCGACGCCGGCGATAAAGATATGTATGTAATGTTCGCAATCTTCTGTACTTGAGCACTTTATTACTTCGCAGGTCTGTTTGATTTTATTACTTTTAAATGTGCAGTTCAGGCGTTGTTTTGAAGAGAATTTTACGTCTTTGAAATATGGGTGAGATTAATTTGAGAGATATGGTTATGCGTGAGGTTCTGATGTATAAAGGTGGGTTTAATTTATGGTATACTAGCGACCCGCTCCGGCTTCGCACGGCTGTAATGTAGATACTAACGTGGGGCATATAAACCTTTCTCTTGAATCACTCTATCTATTGCTGAAAACTGCATTAAAATCCGTTGCGTAGTTTAAAAGATCTAAGTACAGACAGCGGGAGCGACTTTGTTTTATACTATGTAAAGATAATGTGACTACTTTTGTTATAGCAATGGTTTTGCCTGTCTACTTTTTTGTATCTTGGTAAGGGACTTTGGAGATTTAGTAAGTTGTTCGAACTTTTGTCGTTTTGACATAATGGCACATAGATTAAATATTTAAAGCCGATAAGATAAAATAGACAGATTGACAAATTCATATTCACATAAAAAGATTGATCAAAATTGAATCAGTTATAACAACCATTTTAAAAAATTGGTCTTCATATTCAATTTCAAGTGCCTCGTTGGTCTAGTGGAGGCAAGCGCGACTGCTGATCGTGAGGTCCTGGGTTCAATCCCCAGGTCGGGCAAAGTGCTATTAGATTTTTCCGTGTTGAATTCCTCAGTAGCAGCCCGGGATTTAGATTTGTGTCCGGTTGATGGCAATAGGCTCGCCCCCTATTACATGGGACTTAAACATAACGGCGAAATGAGGGTGTTACTATACACCTCTGCCTAACCCTTCGGGGAATACAGGCGTGATGTTATGTTATGTATGGTCTTCATATGTTTCGGAGCGCTGTTCTTTGTCAAAGCTTTCTAAATTTAGATGCAATACTACTAGACAATACCTACATCAATAAAAATTGCCTAGTAGTGTACAGAATTGAACTAAACACTCAATTTTACAAGGACACACAGACACTCATAGTGTCAAACGCATTAGTAAACATTCGTAAATTAAAGTTTTAAATGACAATAAAATAAATTAACGTGTAGCGTCCGCATTGACGTGTTTATGTGTGCGATAAAACGCGGCTGCGCCCGCGCCGATCGCGGGGATTTTATTGTTAGCGGCCGATTTGTTTGTACACACGGTGCGATTGTTTCACCTAATCCCTAGAGTATTTAGAAATCATCATATACTTGAAAAACTTCATATATAAAACATCGTGAGGAAACCGGCATGTCTGAGAGATATTTCTTGACGGCATGTGAAGCCAAGTCAGAGGTCCATGGGCGGAATACACTCTGACACCAGGTTAGTCACTAACTACACGAAAAGAAGAAGTTCATATACTTCCTTTCTCCTTAGGTGAACCCATTGGAAATTATCTTCCATCCCGTCGAGTCTTATCACAATGGTTTTACATTGTCGGCGTTTTACTGCGGCATGCAGCGTGTCGTAAATTTGCGCGTCCATCTACAGCCTCTGTCCAAAGTTTAGTGCAGAAATGTGGTCGAAGAATTCAAGAGTTCTGCAATGTGCTCTCGCTATGTTTATGTCCGTTTCTCAGTACTGCGATCATCAAAAACCAATTAAGTATAATTTTTTTAGTTTATTAGAAGCAAACCTAATTCCAATATATCATTGTGTTTGCCGGTTAAATTGCAATAATCTTAAAAAACTACTCTCACTTCAACGAATAATATTTGCGTAAATGTCAGAACTCACTGAAGCAGTAAATGCCGCTACCTTATTCCAGAAGCCTGATCAAATCGCCCCGTGCGTCCGAGCCTATGTAACCCAATGCCGAATCAACACGAGTAGTCAATAAAACTGCAGTTAAAATCAACGCCACGGATTTAAGATCGGACATAAACCGAGACACCGCCGTTTATTGTAACAGACGCGTTTTATATTTATTTGTTAGTCTCCAGTTACGTTGGCTTTGGTAATGCTGTGGTTGGAAATGTGTGTGGATTAGATGATTATTTTGTTAATGTATTCACTGAGATTCAGCTGGCTTGGCTATGTCTCTATGGACCAGTGGTTGGAACAGTGTTGAACTGACGACGTCAAAGAAGAATCAAATGAGCTTTTGCAACCGCAATCAAGCAGAAAGGTAATTTGCTGGCTTTCTGTCTCGAAGGACCAAAGGTCTTAAGAGTTGTAAGAGCAGTCACCAGTTACGTAAACATTCGTCAGCTCATGTCAATCCACGCTAGCAGACAGACACATTCAAACTGACGCTTTTAATTTAATTATTTCTTTACTAGTCTGCCAACCTGCACCAGGCCAGCGTGGTGGACTAAGGCCTAAACTATTCTCACTATGAGCAGAGACTCGCGCCCAACAGTGGGACAGTTACTACTGTTATAAGCCTTGTTGACGGTTATATTGATAAATAATTCCTA
Organism: Amphipyra berbera; assembly: GCA_910594945.2. Lineage (NCBI taxonomy): Eukaryota > Metazoa > Arthropoda > Insecta > Lepidoptera > Noctuidae > Amphipyra > Amphipyra berbera. The sequence continues at coordinate 1,585,273 of OU343131.1, read as the reverse complement.
ATACCTATTTATTCCAATATTTCCGTATAACAAGCAAATTCAATGTATTTTACAGTTGCAATATGAGTAAACCCGTACATACACGTATGAATAATAGAGGTAGTGTTGCCAGCTCAGACGATCGTCCGTCATGTTGACAATTTAGCATTAACTTTCACAATTGTTTCGCAATTTATATCCCAAGTATTTATCTTACAACATTAATATCAAATATCCTAACATATTCCTAAACATGTTAATTTGTCATTCAAACATAGTGCGATTCCCGTCTATTCCTATGGGAAAACTTGGTAATATAAAGAGCACTTCACACTGGCGCGTCGTCGCCGCGACCGGCCGTATAATTTTCACATTCAATCAAACGTGAAGCCCACTTCTCGCAACGCGGTCTATTCATAGTGCTGCCTGTCTGTTGCAATTTTTGTCGCCTGAAAAGTCTGGCGGTTGCTTTATTTTTATTTTTCAAGGAGTTGTGTGTTTTACGACCCTTTGTTTTAGGCGATGAATAGTACTTTTGAGTACTCTAGGTAATGCCTGTACCTTGGTGTTAAAGGAGCTGTTAGGACCACGTACGTGGCTTTAAGTGGTCCTTAGCGACGCGAGGCTATTAAAAACAGTGAATAAAAATCATAGCTGTATTGTAGTAACATGTTTTTTGGTTAGCATATTCCATTTTATACTACTTTTTATCTACAGGTTTTATCTCAAAGATAGTATTATTTCGTCACGTACATCTTCGCATCCAAAAAAGTTATATGGTACACAAATTAAAATTAAAAATAAACACAAAACGGGTTCTTAATTTAAACGTTTTACTTCGTGACCCGCATCTGTCATCGGATATCAAACCTGGGTCGACCTGTTGACTGAGTTGGACCATTTTGTGGCGTCAACAACTTGTCAGAATAGACCTCCAAGCGATGATGAGTTTTAAATATAAATGGTTTTTATTGGGCTGTATTTTGTGTTTGTGTTTTTTTAAGAGTATAATTATGTTGTTCGTGTGAGCGTGTTTACCTTTTCAAGTTAAAAATGCTTGTATAAACAAACACAATAATTGATTGGGGTATTTTTTTTAAGCATAGAATTAGTTTTAAGGTCTGTCTTTAATCATTCCTTTGTCAAAATTGCTCAATTGTATGTACAAAATCAAACAAAAATAAAAACATTTTTCTTTTTAAATATTTATTTATTTAATCACTCACCTTGAACAAAGTTACCCAACAAAAGCACAAACACCGCACTATGAATACGGTCTTAAACAGCAGATTAACTTGCGCGAGCGCACGGCGCGTACCTCACATTTATTTCTTTATTTATCCGCGGCCAATAAGGCCTACATTCAAATAGTTCATTAGGCATAGCTGTGACATATTCAGCCCTTTATATGCAAAGCCCGTTGGTTTAGTTTATTCGACTGGCCGTTGATGAAAACTGTCGGGACATACGGATGGACAGTTCGATGAGTACCCTGAATGTTAATGTGTGGTTTCCAAATTGGTGGGGAGTGGAAAAATACCTAATGGTAAGTCAACAAGCTCTAGTATAGTGTAAGTGTGCGTATTGTATAATTATCACCTGCTTAAAAACGGTGAAGGGAAACATCGTGAGGAAACTGGCATGCCTGAGAGATATTTCACGACGGCATGTGAAACCAAGTCAGAAGCCCGGGGCGGCATAAACTCTGACACCAGGTTAGCCCCTAACCACGTGAAAACAAGAAGAACAAGTTCTAGGAAATGGCGGTAGACCAATGATCTATTGTTGTGATTAATATCGTTCTGCCTAGCTTTTTCCCAATTGTGTTGGGGTCAGCTTCCGGTCTAACCAGATGCGGCTGAATACCAATAGTTTACATGGAGCGACTACCATCTGACCTCCGCAATCCAGTTACTGGGCAATGCCGATATCCTAAAGTTAGACCAGTTGTTAGACTTTCGGGCTTCTGACTTCCGTAACGACTGTCATAGGTATACGTATGACATCCGGGACCGACTGTTTGACGTGCTTTTTGAGGGTCGGAGGCCTCGATGTGTAACGAATGGTTACCCATCCACGGACTGACCGCGGCAAGTGTTGCTTAACCTCGCAAATCGTAGGATCTGCTCGGTCGTTAATAAGCCACGAGCCCCTCATTATTGTGATTAATATACCTAACATAATCATTGATTAGTATAACGTGTCTTTAAAAGCTTTGTCTTGTTCTATAAGCTTCAGTTTTAAAACTAAAAGAACCAGGAGCTTTGGAACTTAAATAACATAACATAATATCACGCCTCTATTCCCCGAAGGGTTGGGCAGAGGTGTATACTAGCATCCTCATTTGGCCGTTATATTTAAGTCCCATGTAACAGGAGGCGAGCTTATTGCCATCAACCGGGCACAAATCCAAACTCCGGACTGTTACTGAGAAATTCCACACGGAAAAACCCAATAACATTTTTCCCGACCTGGGGATAGAACCCAAGATTTAACCAACGTCGGATAGCGTTTATCCAAGGAATAAGTTAGATGGTTTTGACAGAATTCCTTTAAAAAAGCTATCAAAACGTCAAATTTATTCCTGAGGTAAAAGTTATCCGACGTTGGTGAATTTGGCACTCAGTCGAGCAGTAAGTGGACATAAGTGTAGTTTTAGGCGAAACACACTACCCCGGACTACCCAGCGGGGTGCGTGGCGACGAAGCTACAACACTGCGCGTGAATGCGTTTTCTGTGTGTTGCACTACGCGTGTTTTCTATACAAACAGATACTTCGCGACTACTTCTTTCTATCGGACGGCCAGAAGCACGAAAAAGCGCCATCGGTTCATGGTTGATATACCAAAAACCCGAACGAAGCGTTTTGATTCCACTTTCATTGTGAAAACCGCCAAACAGTGGAATGCGCTGCCCGAGTGGGTGTTTCCCGACAGTTACAATATGGGTGTCTTCAAGTCACGAGTGAATCGGTTTCTTCTGGGCAAGCGTGCTCCATCGTAGACCGCATCATCGCTTAAAATCAGGCGAGATGCCGGCCAAACGCAGGCCTAGTAACAAAAAAAAAAACTTGCAAACAACGTAAGAACACGCACTCCCGCGCTACGCTGCGTGATGCGGTGCAGCGAATCGCCTTAGTACGAGAAATACTTATCTTATTTTTCCGCAGTTTTAATCTTTTTTGCTCATCCCATCGCTAAGTCCGTATGTATCACTAGTTAAGCTGCAAATCACTGCGTGAGGTGGTTATATACGAGCGGCTTGCAATGGGAACAGAAAATGATAGCACGTTGCGTACAAGAAGGCTGGTCCTACGAGACGCGCACATACATGTATGTTGTAATACATGTTGTGGTCATTGTGTGGTGAATATTGACTGCTGTTTAGTCTGGAAGGCCGGATCTAGAAGGAAAATATTGCATGGATCAGCTGATCGAGTCGCATAAGTATTGTTTCTTATATTTTGTTTTATTTCTAGTTTGACTTGTTTTGTTTTTAATTTGATTGAATTTAGTTTTTCGTTTCCTCAGCTTTTTCCCAACTATGTTCGGGTCAGCTTTCTGTCTATCCAGATGCGAGTGAACACCAGTATTTTGGTCAGATTTTCGGGCTTCTGACTTTCCGTAACGACTGTCATAGGTATTCGTATGACACCCGGGGCCGATGGTTTAACGTGCTTTCCGAGGCACGAATTGATTGAATTTCTTTTACTTTCATTTTATTTATTTATTTGACACTACACAGTATGAAAAACAAGTAAATGCTCAATATTTAATGATAATAAAAAAAAACTGAAAATCTTTCACCAAGAATAGGTGTCGACAAAATTACTTCTGGAACTATGCTACCTAAGTCTTACCATAGCGGTTCTGTTTTGTCCTTTTAGATACATTTCCTTACACCTAGCTGTCTCGGTGCTGGTGGCTAATCAGCAACCGTGCAGATCATACTATTTGCGATGTTAAGCTACGCTTGCCGCTGCAGTCTGTGGATGGATGACCGTTGGACACACATCAAGACTCCTCCGTGTCTCGGAGAGCACGCTAAGCAGTCGGTCCTGGGTGTCATACGAATACATATGACAGTCGTTACGGGAAGACAGAAGCTCGAAACTCTGACGACTGGTCTAATCTTAGGATATTGACATTACCCTGTGACTAGATCGCTCCGTGTAAAATACTGGTACTCAGCCCCATCTGGTTAGACTGGAAGCTGATCCCAACATAGTTGGGCAAAGGCTAGGTAGAATCCTTACATCTCGCTGTCCATATTTTGGTAAGGAACGAAGATCTTAGTAACGCATCCACCAGAAAGCCACAGAAGATGAAATAAGTATTCCCACATTTAAAAATAGCGAGTACATTTAAAGTAAAACAAAGACACATCAATCTCCGATCTCTGGTGACGGAACACATACAGCTGTCATGCGTGACGATCACAATAACTCTTGATAATATTTATTATACTATAACACCGCTTAATATTCCGGTCGTGAGCAGACATCGAGAGTTATAGCCTGGTGTTTCGTAATTTGTATGTACTTTGATATCACTATAGGAATATCTAGTGGTTTTGTGGTTTTATGGTATTGTTGGGTTATAAGTTGTAAGTTTGTATGAGTTTATATTGTTTGTACCTTCCGTATGAGAGGATCTGAATATGATCCCGGCACGCACATCTGTTATTTCGAATTCATGTGCGGATCAGAATTTGATGGAAATTTGAAGGAAAACATCGTGAGGAAGGCTACACATCTGAGAGGGCTCCAAAAAGTTTACTCAATACTCAATATTTATTTGCGTATTCCACAATGTTACCAAGGTGGTAGTAAAAAAAAGTAAGTATTGTGTTACAATTGTGGACCCTGTTGGGCACAGCAAAGTAGGAGAGAGGAGGATCATTATTATTAAAAATTTAAAAGAGAAATAGAAAGTTTAGTATAAAGTTTAGTATTTCTTTGTTTGTTATGAAGGTATGTAATAACTTGGTTAAGTTAATAAGTTGTTGATGATGTGTGCGGTTCGCCAAATCGCACCGGGCCAGCGGGGTGGACTAAGGCCTAAACCCTTCTTATTCTGAGAAGAGGCCCGTGCCTAGTAGTGGGACAGTAGAATGGGCTGATTGTGATATTTAAAGCATATACTCTACTGCCTCGTTGGTCTAGTGGTGGCAAGCACGACTGCTGATCGTGAAGCCCTGGATTCGATCCCCAGATCGGGCAGTGTTATTTGGTTATTCCGTGTGGCTTCCTCAGTAGTAGCTCGGAGTTAGGATCTGTGCCCGGTTGATGGCAATAGGCTCGTCCCATGGGACTTAAACATGACGGCGAAATGAGTGTTACTATACACCTCTGCACAACCCTTCGGGGAATACAGGCGTGATATTATGTTACATATACTCTACAGCTCATTATAGAATCGGTACTTAATCTTAGGTCTGAATTTCGACCTTAGAATCAGGAATGTTGAAAATTATAATGTCTCTCATTTTGATCTAATACATAACGAACACACATCTACATAATTATTTACACCAATGTACACATTTTATACAAAACCCAATTTACTTGTAAATAATACGTCGGCAATAAGTTCGGTGCCGAGTCTATCACTCAAGCCGTAGTGATGGGCAATGGCGTTAAAAATAATGTCGATAAATCGCGCCGAAGATCAAAGCACGAACAAATCGGTTGGGCGCGCCAGTGTGGAGGAGCGAATGAGGTTCGGTGGATGCGGCATATTTTTAGATAACACTGATTACAAATATTATTTGTAAACGGTATATTTTTATTAATAAATATATTTTCTTACATTATAGAAAGAGTAAAGAAAATAACTGTTAGCAGTTAAGCAATATTGTATTTTACTGAATAAATAAAGATGATGTAGTGACAAAAATTAAAGGAATATGCTAAGGTGGTTTGGTCATGTTGAGAGAATGAGTGAACGGCGATTAACAAAAGGAATTTATAGGGCGGATGTCAGTGGAAACGCCGATAGAGGACGCCCTAGAAGGACATACATCGATGTTATTGATGATGTTCCTAACAAAGGACAGGTGCCTAGTACTCTCAACCAGCGTGCGTGTATGATACGATGTATGAATGTGGATGAATCGAAAGGAATATGTAAGGATCGCAGCGTGTGGAGTTCTATATTTTCTGCCTAACCCCATGGGAAAAAGGCGTGAGTTTATGTATGTATGTAAATAAATCGGCGTTTGCTATTTTACTATTTATTTTTTTAGGTGTGTCATTTGATTATCGTCATATCTCTTGAATTAATAATAACCACACGGATCTATCGATCGGTGAGATAACCTGCGTTCACCTCAGTCAATCCTTGAATGGGTGACCATCAGAAGCCGTAAAGTCTAAACACCGGGCTAATCTTAGGGTACCGGTAAGTCCTGAAATTGGGTTGCGATGTCAGACAGCAGTCGTTCCATTTTAAATACTGATGTCTTGTCTCCTCTGTCTGGAAGCTAACCTAAACATAGCTGGGAAAAAGTCAAAGGAAGAAATAATATCTTTTGAATAACCAATATACACATAACCACAGAAAAATCTTCATAAAGAGTTTTTCGTAATACATTTTTAAATAAGTTTTAATACCACATAGAGTGCACTGCTGAATATTAGCCTTCTTCATAGACCGTTACAAATAACCCAACTTCAAGCAATACTAAACGCTTAACAAGCGTGCAGAAAGTCGCAAAATACCAATGCCCAAAAAAATACCGGTAAATGCAAATTGACTTCCACCAAATAATTCACCGCTTCCACAGTTTCCCACGTCGATGGTTCCGCGTGATTTACTCTGTGCGCGCGGGCGAGGGGCGGGCGAGGGGAGCGGGAGACGGGGCGCACTCGACTAATAAAAAACACCCCGACGCCCTCGTGACTGATGCGACAATTAATTTAATCCCATTTCTCTGCGTCTTTCAAGCTATCAGGGCTGGCGGAGGTTTAAACATTTGGGAGTTTTTTGGCTGAGAAGGGAATTTTTATGTTAGGAGTTTCTCGAATTGTGCAACTTCTTGTAAAGCAGAAGAAGCTAGTAGGTATCTGCAGAGATTTAAAGGTTTCTAAAGCCTGCTTTTTGCTCCAGTTACGAAATTGTGCCTTTATATAAAGATATTTGGCATTTGGTTTGGCATAATCTATTTTGATATCCTGTGACACCTTTTTCGATACCACTAAAAATGGACGGAGTTGACTTATTGTACCCAAGGACCAATCTGTAACCCATCTTTGCCATAATTATGTGTCTCTATGCTGTTCCTTTGCCTGCTGTGACTTTGTTAATACTAGTTATTTCATAAGGTTCTACCTAGCCTTTTTCCAACTATGTTGGGGTCAGCTTCCAGTCTAACCAGATGCGGCTGAATACCAGTATTTTACACGGAGCGACTACCATCAGACCTCCGCAACCCAGTAACTGGGCAATGCCGATACCTTAATGTTAGACCGGTAGTCAGACTTTCGGGCTTCTGACTTCCCGTAACGACTGTCATAGGTATTCGTATGACACCCGGGACCGACTATTTAACGTGCTCTCCGAGGCACGGAGGGGTCTCGATGTGTAACGAACGGCCACCCATCCACAGACTGACCGCGGCAAGCGCAGCTTGACCTCGCAAATCGTATGATCGGCGCGGTCGGTAATAAGCCACGAGCCCCTTTAGTTATTTCATAAGGCACATAATTATTTTAGCCTGACTTAAGGAGGCAAAGAGCGCGCTCAACAAAATGTCGCGCCATGTTTCATTAATTTCAATTGACGTTCTAAAGCAAAAACCACAATGGTAAGTGCATAACTTGTGCAACTGCGCGGTCGTCTGTTTACCACTTTTGTCTATCTGTCAGCTGTCAGTCTGTCTGTCTGTTTGTGAGTTAAGAGGTCAGACGTCGCGACGGACCGTTTCTTTTATTAACTTCTTAAGTGAAATTGTAAATGGTCTGTATTTGGTTTGCGCAGTGGAAACGTTTATTGTTTTTATGTTGTTGCTGTCAAAGATAGTTTGAAGTTGACAGTTTTTGCAGTCGCCGACGGCGACAATAATATAAATGGAATTTAAGTCTGTTTTGAAGTTTGAAGGCTGCGTGTTCTGGCAACTTCTTAATTAAGACTTCTGTAGATAATTTATTGCTATTTTTCTTGCGTGAATTGCATTGACAAGGTTGTCATTTGCAGGTAAAATGACCTTTTAATATACGTCAATCATGTGCGAATATTATTGCCTTAACAGCAATCGGTATTATAAGTTTAATTTTTATCAGCTTAATTATCTATTAACTTGTTTTTATTGAAAAAATATATAAGTGAACTTATTGATGAAGTTCAAGTCTTTAAGGCATATTAAATTGCTTACTAAAACTAACCCAAAGAACTCTTACCCAACTGTTGTGAGTGAGTACCACGGAAATCCAAAAATACAACACACAATGAGCACATAAAATAAGTTCCTTTTATCCGCGGCAGCCCTGAGAGGCGCTAGAAGCAGACATCAGCGGAGCAGGCGGCTATTAAACAAGACTAATTGAGCGATAAATTCACGAGACGAGAGGCCGATATAAAAACGAACGAGAAACGAGAAAAATCTTAGATGAGGGAATATTGAAAGCGGTCCACGCGAAATTGATTACTGTCAATTAGGGATACGTCGGTGTCTGCGCCAGATGCTAACTCGATTCTATTAGGAGAACCTTTGATCGGTGTTTGTTTACCCTTGTTGTTCAACGAGTGTTATGATAGTTAGATTGTATTCTGGATTATTGAACGCAATCAAATCTGCTTTTTGATTTTGATTATGTTCGTTGTCGCAAATGGAGCGGATACTTTAAGAGTTATTTTTGCGATTGTTTAAATAGTTTCCGACACTTTTGTAGTTTATAATGATGAGACCGTAAAGAAAGACACGAATAAAACTTATTCGATGTTTGAAAATTACGGGTAATCTAAAAGGGATCGTCTTTCTTATGGGGTTGCTGTGAATGCAATAGTGAATCCCGTGACTCCGGCTATAGGTCATCGTAGGGACATCGTGGTGGATCGATTCACATAACCCTCTACCTTTCTCAGAGTGGACGCTGTCCATGAGGATTTTCACTCATAATAAAAGGATTAAACAAGTTATAACATTCGTTTGTGCACTATTCTTCTTTACACAAGTTCTGCAACTTAACTACCTTGTTGGTCTAGAGTTGGCAAGCGCGACTGCTGGTTGTGATACCCTGGATTCAATACCCAGGTTAGGTATTGGGTGTCAGTAACAGCCCGGAGTTTGGATTTGTACCCGGTTGATGGTTTCGCCTCCTATTACATGGGACTTAAACATCACGGCGAAACAAGGGCGTGATGTTATGTTGTGTTAAATATGTTATTATTTTGAGCTTTTTACTTAAGTTTTCATCGAATGCAGTTATTTGGCAATTTTAACTATTGAGACTTAATAAAGTAACGTGTGCCTTACCTTTCCTTCCTTAAAGTCTACTATTCAACGTTCTACGAATTCTATTGTATAAGGCAGACGAAAGATCAACTTTGTAACAGCAACAGAGACAAAAAAAAAACTACTACTATTATTATAATTTCTAATTTATATCATCTCATTAACCCAAACTTTTTGAAACTAAACATCACACGTTCCACACATTACCACCACGTGAAAAATATGAGCCTATTCTCTAAATTTATAGCACCACTAACGCAGCTTCTAATTCCCCCGACACACATTAAAATATCCGTTGCAACCGCCTTATTACACACGACAGTGACTTATTTCCATGAATAATAACACACTTTCATCCTTACAGAACGTATTATACGGATCATTATACATACAGACGTTTGCGAAGCCGCAACAATGGCTTTTCAACCTCATTTTTGAATGAATATGACTGATTGCCCGCTGCTACGAACAAAAGCTGCTAACATAAACATTCTACACGATAATTTGTCTGCGTTGTCAAATGAACGACGTTATCATCTCTAGTAACATCATTCATTACCACTTTTCCATCACCTACTCAGATAGAACTTAAAACTTAAGCGTCAATGTATGCCAAATGCAACAATGTAGACGCGCGCTTTTGGTTCGTAAAGTAGCATAGTGATGGGGCACATGTGTCCGGGAGTCATGTCGATTAATAAAGTTTACAAGATGAAAGCCGTTGAGCTGTTAGTTGCGATGCGTTCCAGAAATAAAAAGCAGCTTTAAACTCGGCTGGGGATAACTTACATCTTGTAGTGTCGCCATGCTTTATTGTGAGGATAAAGTCCGTGTAAAGATCCGCAGATTGTGCTACCGATTGTTAAAAATAACAATGTTTGCATTCTAATTTTGTGACTCGTTTTTCAGATAAACAATATAATGGTATCTATTGAGATTGCTAATTTTAGATAACGCTTTTAATTTAATTTTATGATACGCTATAGTTTTCTTAATAGATCGACAAAACGCTGCTGTATATTTCATTTTTATGTAAAAAATCAAGTATAAAATAAGAACTTCTACGTCTTTCTTGATACCATAAATCCAGGTTATTTTTTATCTCTAACGCATAGCTTTTTATAAACCCTATAAAACACGAATAATCCTTCTGTAATAAACATAAACTGGCCAATTTTTAATTAACCAAAAACCACTCGTCCAAATTTACGACAAGCAATAAAAAGAAAAACTCCCTAACTGCCTATCACCAACAAAATATGCCTACAACTGTTATAAAACGCATTGTATAAACGACAGCAATAATAATTGTCGCCCTACACGGCCGCATGAAATATACTGCGTGCAACTAATAGGTGGGACGGGCGTTAAGGAGCGCATAAATTAGCCGATGTTGTGACGGCCGCGACGGCCGGCCATCTGTTTGTCGATATGTCACGGCGCAACACTACGCATTTATATAGAGATGTTTATTTTATAACTGAGAATAATGTGACGTATATTTTTTATGATTTTTTGTTTTAACTTGCACCTGTTGTTGTCGGCGAATTTAATATATTGTCGCTGAAATTTTTAACGTAACTCCATATTTTATTTGTGAAGTAGGTTTAGGGATTCTGGGCGTGTGTCTTTTAATTCGTTGTGTGTGAATTATGGCTTTTACTAAATTAGAATTCACATTAGTGAGTGCTTATGAGAAATATGATTAATGAATTATAGCAGTATCTAGATTATGTTTATTAAAATTTGTGATTCTGCTACTCATATGTGAATAGTTTATTACATATTTATAATATTTTATGTAGAATATGATATCTGTGAAATATATTTCGTTGGTACTGTTTGGACATATTATGATAAAATAACTTTACCAAGGCATTTTTCTAAATCGTTTAATTTTATACAGACGCAATTTGGATGACAAAAATAACACTTAAAACGGCCTTTTAAAAACCTTGTCAAAAACATTCACTAATTTATTAAACAGAGTTACAACAAGTCCACAACATAAAATTATAACAATTTCGTGCTAACAGCTCTATATGATATTCTAATCCCATAAGTAAGTATTATTTTTGATCTCGGGGCCCCATGCGATGATGGCCGGCGACATTTGCTCAACCATGCTTTCGTTTTTTCAGTTTCTTAATTGCTATACACATTTTAATGTCGGCCATAAGGGCGAGGTTAGATGTCATGTTATTCATGTTTATGGTTGGGATAAGATAATAACTTGAGATGAAATAATTATGGTGAAAAGTGTGAAATTAAGTGTCTGTAATGTTTTTTTAATTAATTCAAAGGGAAAACAGATACTCGTGTCAAGGTACTGAATGTTAAAAACTAAGTCATGGGTGTTTTTAATGCAATCATAAGAATTATCCTATAGAAGCTTTATGGCCAATTTTATGGTTTTTTCTCTCCCTTTGGCAACAATTATAAGTTGCCGTTAAGTCTCGTGCTGTCACTGTCACTTTAAGAGCTCTGCCTCACGAGTGCGTTGCATTGCGTCGTCGCAGCATCAACGCTGCGTCGTTTTCCATATATTTTATGTGACATGCCACATTAAAGCGTTGCGTCGTCGGACGCAACATTTCAACGTATCGGCGGACGAGAGACGAAGCGGGAGAGGGTGATACGCTGCGCTGTCAGAGCTCCGGTGCGACGACGAACAGTGTCCACTGCTAGAGGTGCGTGCGTCGTCATCTTGTGCTGCGCAACGTCGTGCGTCGTCGCAACGCAGGTGTGGCATACAATGCGTTGATCCGTTACGACAATGTAACGCAACGCACTAATGAGTTATCGCCCTAAGGCGAAGTAACAGTGACAGCACGAGTGAGTAAGTATTTGGCCATTAGACGAACAAATCTTGTAAGCACATCAGTGCAAAATACAAGATACAATTATGAATAAGCTATAAATAAGATCGATATAAAATGAGTTATAATAATGGGGTGTGAGAAAACTAATATAACAGTTATTAATCAAAATTGTCAGTTATTCAACGCGTTCGAATAATTCACCGCAACTAATTGAGGATACCACAAATTAAAACTGATTATATTCGCACGTCGAAAGAATTTAAAAATTGACGTAATCATTCTAATTTACTCATTGCAATCATTTTGTTAACACATCCGTAGATATGTTTGATACAGAATGAATAGTTAACTAGTAACTATACCTATATAATAATATGTATAGTAGTTAGTAAGGTCCAGTCGTGGAGCAGGAAGAATTACGTACAATGACCTTAGTTCCTACAACCAATTGCAATCTGTTGACTGCGATCACCGCATCTGTGCGAGTGCGTCGGCAATATATTTCTGCGCGAGCGACAGAGATAATAAGTGACGTGTCATTGTACGAAATTCGTCCTGCACCGCGACCGCACTTTAACTGCCTCGTTGGTCTAGTGGTGGCAAGCGCGACTGCTGGTCGTGAGGTTCTAGGTTCGATCCATAGGTCTGGCAAAGTGTTATTGGGTTTTTCCGTGTGAAATTCCTTAGTAGCAGTCCGGAAAGAGTTTATGCCCGGTTGATGACAATAGGCTCGCCCCCTATTACGTGGCACTTAAACATAATAGCGAAATGAGGGTGTTACTATACACCTCTGCCCAACCCTTCGGGGAATACAGACGTGATGAATAGTTGAATATCCAAGGTCAGTCTGAAAGGGGGTACTAAGCCGTGAGCCACTTAATTTATCACTGATGATTGTTTCAAAGAAATTGTAAAAAATACAAAGTTCGATAAAAAAAAACATGCAAATTGATTTTTAATTTAGTTTTTTCAAAAAATCTTCATCCTTGCTTTAGTTACGAATTCAGAAAATGGAGCTTCTAATCCGTGACTCAAAATGTGACTTAAAATGTAAACACAGCTGATCACAACTGAGAATAGATAGAATTTACTTAGGTTGGGTTGGCGGACCGAGACCTGCCGGGGTTGCGGTGCATGCTTTTGCGAATCCCGCGACCCTGGCCGTACGGTCAGGAGAAGGAACACCGTTGGTTTTTAGCCGGTAAGAGTCCAGCAGACCCCCTCGCCTTCCCCGGGCGAGGGACATCCATGAGGATTTTCCAACGAGAAAAAAAAAAAAAAAGGTACCGTATTTTCTAAAACAGCTATTCCTAGATTATTTAAATCTTTAAACAGCTATTCCTATTAAACTATTGACTTTTGGGGAAAGTTGCAGAACAAAATTTATTCATTATTATGGGTACTTTAACACCCTTTCGGCTTAGTACCCCCTTTCCGACTATCCTTGTATATTTTTTACTTATGGCTAAATACTCAAACCATACTCAATTTTAAGTTGCCGTTAAGTCTCGTGCTGTCACTGTCACTTCACCTTAAAGTGACAGTGACGACTTAACGGCAACGTACAATTGAGTATTGTTTGAGTATTTTACCATTATACCTCACATTTGCGCAGTTTTATTAAAATTGTTATGAATCGATTAGAGCTATTTTATGACTAACATTAGCTGGTCTGCCAAGATTGTATTAAGTGTGTAAAAGTTTTGAGATCAGTGATTCTCAATCTACGGTATCTGACCTTTTATTTTAGGCTGTAGTCTGTTTGAGATTAAAAAGTACTTGAATTGTATCGTAAGATTAGCGTAGCCCTAGTTAAAGATTAAATTATAGTTACTACATTACTCTAGTCTTATTGTACTTACGTTGGGACAGGCTTTGATTCTAGTTAGATGTGGCTAAACAAATATGGCCTAGGATAAGCCAAATATTTGGTTTTCTAGAAGCCTAGAGTAGACCTCAGCCTTTAAGAACTTTAGAAACATTCCGTTTTTGAAAATAAGTAAATCGGGTAACAAGAGCATTTTTGGCTCTAGATGTGGCTAAATATGAATAATCTGGGTTGGGATACGCCAATTTTTTTTTCAACTTGTGGTAGACCTCATTCGTTAAGATTTTTTTCCGAAATTTCCGAGTTTTCGTTCGAAAAAAAGTAAGTCTAATCACAAGATCATTCTTAATTTGAAACGATATTTCGTCGGTCGGAATCATTACCAGTACAATTCAAATTATGCTGTTTTTAGAAAATCCACGTTAAAGTTTTTAGATATTTGGAAAAGCTAATTTTGTTGACATAACTTTTAGTAATCTTGATGTTTGACATGCCTACATATTGTAAAAAAAATATAGTTTATTATGAGATTGTTACTAACTATGCAATATTCAAAAGCTTTTTAGTAGTCCAAAACACATAATTATGGAGATGTTCCAGTAATGACTCCGACCGACAATTTATACATCGTCACATAAACTTTGACAAATCATTTGAGCACCGCTGTTCTAATCCCACTGTTCTTAACAAAACAGTAGTGGAAGCGATAATGGACATCTTGAAAAATTATCTTGCAGCTATAAACTGGTTAATTTATACCCTGTTCGACTATAAATAAAGACTACGCCGCATCTAATAGCACACACGTGTGGCACACAGTGTTATTGTCAAGTTATTTAAGAAATAGTGGATTAATATTGTTATTAACAATTTGTAACATATTTTAGAGTTCGTGATTGTTTATTTTGAATGTAAGGAGTCGTAAATTATGTTTTTATTGCGTGTTGGCGTCAAATCTTGTGTAGTGGGGCGATGTTTTGGTTTATGGGTAAAGTGTGGTGCTCGTATAGTCTGTCATGGAGAGGGAATATTGTTTTTGGAGTGGAGAATGTGCGTTAACATTTTTTCTATATTCAGGAGTAAAATCGTGTTATTTATTTATTCTTCTTTTCGTGTGGTTAGTAACTAACCTGGTGTCACAGTTTATGCCGCCCATGGGCCTCTGACTTGGCTTCACATGCCGACGAGAAATATCTCTCTGGCATGCTGGTTTCTTGACGATGTTTTCCTTCACCGTTTTTAAGCAAGTGATAATTATACAATACGCACATGAATCCGAAAAGTCAGAGGTGCGTACCTTGGGTTCGAACTCGAGACCAAAGACTTGGCAGTCCAACGATCACACCACTAGGCTATCACTACTATTAAAACTAAAATGGCTCTAAAATGTAAAAACTGGCTCTTTGGCCTAGTGGTGGCAAGCGCGACTGCTGATCTTGAGATCCTGGGTTCGATCCCCAGGTCGGGCAAAGTGTTATTGGGTTTACCCGTGTGGAATTTCTCAGTAGCAGCCCGGAGTTTGGATTTGTGCCCGGTGGATGGCAATAGGCTCGCCTCCTATTACATGTGACTTAAACATTACGGCAAAATGAGGGTTTTACTAGATCATGTCCTGGATGGACGTATAGAATATTTTTTATTCCAGTACATGATGTAGTTTCCTTAGGATGCAAGTGAAACTGCAGATAACAGCAAGTATAACATCCTTTTTTTTTTTTCCTTTTCGACTCTTGTAGATGGTCTTGCGGACCTTTTCTACGTAACCGGGCTATTATTGGCGAGACCAGGAGGGTCTCCGAACCAATTTCAACTACTCTAACTACCTAGCTAACTACGCAAAGCTAACTACTGTAACATCATCACTGACTATTATAGCAGCAACACCTCTAAGGGTGTCCCCAAGGGGGGACTCGAACCTCTTAGGGTATTGAATGCGAGAGGACTGGGAGGGATACGACAGCTTGATGAGGGCTGTATTAATCGCGTGGTGACTGCGCGGAGTCAGAAGGGATGACCGGCTCCGCGGCTGCGGCGGGTGAGCACGGTGGATCGGGGGCGGCGGCGGTGGGACGTTGCGAGGGGCCTCGTCGGCGAGGGCGATATGCCGGTCGGCGGTGGCGGTGTACATGTATAGTGCTAGTCGCTTTATTCGCCTCCTGGAGGCGGGTGATTTCGTCATAGGGCTCTAGTAGCGCATGCCTGGGACGGCGTACTAAGCTAATTTGGGAGGGTTTATAATCGGACGCGGCGGTCACGAGGGGGTTCCGATGCCTCGGGGCATTATCGAAGTAACGCTTAGACGTGCGTTTGAGGTATTGCCTTACGGTTGGCATTTTTAAATCTAAATGAAGCTGAACGTTGCGCATGTACCACGGAGCGCCCACGGCTCTGCGCAATATGCGGTTTTGCAAAATTTGGAATGCTTTAAAGCGACATGGCCTAACGTGTGCGAACACGACGCTGGCGTAAGTTAATATGGGGCGAATGCACGTCAGGTAAAGTCTCAACTTATTTCTAAGCGAGAGTTTACTGCGCGCCCTAATCATCGGGTGGAGCCGGCCCATAACGAAAGCGGCGCGAGCGTGCACCGCTTTGATGTGTTGCCGGAACGTAAGGTGGTGATCTAGGATAACCCCCAGGTACTTGACGCTCAGTTCCCAAGGGATCTCTTTTCCGAACATGACTACGGGGGGATAACGCGAGTGATTATCGCCGTGCCTCTCGAAAAGAACTGCTGCGCTCTTTTCGGGATTCACTTCGATACGCCACTTCCGGAACCAAACGCCGAGACGGTTGGCTGCGGTCTAAAGGATGCGAGAGATCGAATTTAAGTCACTACCCGTGTAGTAAATGGCCGTGTCGTCGGCGAAAAGTGCCAACTGGGCCTTGCCTTAAGTGGGAATGTCGCTGGTGTACAGCGTGAACAGAAGGGGGGCTAGCACGGAGCCCTGAGGGACTCCGGCTCGGATCGGATGTGGAGACGAAAGCGTGCCGTCTATTCGGTAGCGAAAGGTGCGATCCGACAGAAAGTCTCTAATGATGAGCACGAGACGGTCTGGCACGTTGAATTGGTACAGTTTATATAATAAACCGTTGTGCCAGACCTTGTCGAAGGCTTTCGCTACGTCGAAGAACAGCATGCCTGTCTTGTATGAAAACATAAAGCCGGAGCTTATGTGTTCGACGATACGGTGGAGTTGCCTAGTGCAGCAGTGGGTGGGGCGAAAGCCAAACTGCTGGTCGGGAATGAAGTTGCGGGAGTATGCGAATCCCTTTAAACGTGAATAAATGAGGCGCTCATAAATCTTCCCAAACGAGTTGAGAAGACTTATGGGGCGATAACTGGATGGCTCACACTTCGGTTTGCCGGGTTTGGGGCCTATAACAGTGGCTTGTTTCCAAGCTTGCGGAAAGAGGTTATTGCTAAGAGCACCATTGAAGATGGCGGTCATTAGGAGTATGAGCGGGGCGGAAAAGAGTTTAATTACCTTGTTCGTGATGCCGTCGTAACCGGGGGCTTTCCTGGGCTTAAGATGCTTGATTATCGCCTGCATCTCATCCGCGGTGACGGGGGGCAGGGGATCATCAGGATCTTCTACGGGGGGAGAGCGGCTTTACGTTCGACTTCGCTATCCACCTTGGACAGGTGGACCGGGTCTACTGGTAGAGCGCTGGGCGTGCACTGGGCTTCTAGACTGTCGGCTAGGCATTCGGACTTTTCGTCGTATTCAAAGGCCGGCCTTTGATTCGGACGATTGAGAGGAGGAGTAGAGGCTACACAATCGTTTTTGAGGGCGCGTTGCAATCGCCAGAAAGCCTGATGAGATGGCTCTAGTTCGCCTAACATCTTGTCCCAGCGGGACTGCCTGACCTCCATTATGCGTTTCTTTACAGCACGCTGCATAGAACGCATATGGAGGCGGTTGCCTTCGCAGGGAAAAGTGTCGTACGCGCGTACGGACGCATTCTTCTCCGTCAACAGTTCACGCACATCGTCCGGCAGTTTCCAACGGTGATCGTCCACCGCTGGAACCTGTCGTGAACACTCGTTCACCACGGACTGTACGTGACCTGTGAGGGAGGCGATAGCGCCCAACGTGTCGGCGATTGTAACGAGATTATCAGGGATTAAATCTAAGTAAGCGGACGACGGAGACTTGAGACGCTCCTCGAGCTTCCGCCAGTCCGTGATCGTTTTGGTGGGAACATCATTTTTGTCGCACTTCACCTTTTTATTATTCAATTGTTCTGCCTAGCCTATTCCCAAGTATGTTCGGGTCCGTTTCCAGTCTAACCAGATGCGGCTGAAGACCAGTATTTTGCACGGAGCGCCTGCAATCAGACCATCGCCACCCAGTTACTGGGCAATGCCGATATATTACGGTTAGACCGGTTATCACACTTCCAGGCTTCTGACTTCCCATAACGACTGTCATAGGTATTTGTATGACATCCGGGACTATTTAACGTGCTCTCCGAGGCATGGAGGGGTCTTGGTGTGTAATGTACGGTCACCCATCCACAAACTGACTGCGGCAACCACAGCTTAACCTCGCAAATCATATCGTCAGTGGAAAGGTAAAAAGACTAAAGCGCCAATATACCAACTTTAATAAAATAAATTTAATAAAAAAATAAAAATGATAATTAAATTATCTATTTAATATGTACCTATATAGTCTAAGAAAAATAACTATGTTTATTTTCTTACTTTTAATCTCTCTACTGTAAAGTAGGTATATTGGCGCTTTAGTCCTTTTACCTTTCCACTGATGATACGATCCGCGCGGTTGGTAATGAGCTATGAATCCCTCCACTTTTTTAAACAGTATACCTACAAAATAATACCACAATCAAAACATATACGTAACATCAAAAATAAACCGAAAGCTGTTCCACAATTAGCTACCAACAAATCACCAATCCATTAACAATGTGGAAGACAAGACAAACGGCTTGTCAGCAATGAGGTAACAATTATCCCGGGTTCGTCCCGGTCCCGGCACGTCCCGGGATGTCCCGGGGGATGTCCCACCGGGAACTATGGTCGCCCTACTCGATCGATGTTGTGTCGGATGATGAAAAATGTGCACTCGCTCAAGCTTTTGATGTGGTCCTTGTAGATTTTTGTGGTGTTACTGTTTAGTATATGATTGTCGTTGATTTTGGAAATAATAGTTCCTTTCTTTGGTGGTACGGGAAATCTATACCAATATTATAAATCTGTAGAGTTTGTTTGTTTGAACGCACTAATCTCAGGAACTACTGGTTAGAATTGTTTTTTTTTCTGTTGGATAGTCCATTTATTAAAATACTGGTATTCAGCCGCATCTGGTTAGACTGGAAGCTGACCCCAACAATTGGGGAATTGGCTAGGCAGACCAGGTTTTTGCTGGTGGGAAAGTATACAGACAGGTTTGATGTATTTTATATTCAAAATGTATTTTGCTAACACTATTACTCAAGATTAAAAAACATGTAGGTACCTAATTTTGTTTCGTGATGAGATGTTTAGAAGTGAACCTTGGTTCATGTATAGCGATCATAAAAAAATGGAGAATTAAACCCATACATAATACGACGCCGTGTATTCCCCGAAGGGTCCGGCAGAGGTGTTTTTAGTACACCCCCGTTTCGCCAGTTATGTTTAAGTCCCATATAATAGGGGGCGAGCCTATTGCCATCAACCGGGCCCGAGTCCAAACCCCAGATTGCTACTGAGGAATTCCACATGGAAAAACCCAATAACACTTTGTCCGACCTCGGGATCGAACTCAGGACCTCATGATCAACAGTCGCGCTTGCCACTACTAGACCAACGACGTAGTTGAGGCAGTATTTGAGATATGTGTTAAAAAAATGGTTTTTATTTAGTACTAGCGACCCGCCCTGGCTAGATACTAATGTGGGGCATATACACCTTCCTCTTGAATCACTCTATCTATTAAAAAAAACCGCATCACAATCCGTTGCGTAGTTTTAAAGATCTAGGGACAGACGGACAGCCGGAGCGACTTTGTTTTATACTATGTAAAGAAGATAAAATCTATTTGGAAAACCACCAATCACAAACCATGATTATACACATCAAATATAAACCCGACACATTTCCATTCCAATAAGCCGCATGCTCCACTTACGTCACTAACATATTAAAATTAAACAGAAATGGTCAACGTCAATGTTAAAAAGCGCCCAATATGTTCGGCACACGATGAAATAGATAACTAAGCTTTAATGTACTATATTTGACACCAGCAGCGCCGCGATTACGTGTCAAGATATTTTGGGCACTTTATCGTCAGAATGACATTGCGCAGTCCACATGACGGCCGACAGTCATCATTGTCAATTTAAATGAAACTGTAAATGCTGACAGCCGACAGTCGAGGGCTCAACAAAAAATAATTAATGGCCCGGCTAATGAATATAAGTACGGTTAGCAAAGGAAGTTAGTGGTGGGTTGTGGCTTATGGTAATGTTGGATGAGGGAAGATATTAAAGGGTCGGTTGTGTTTTTGTTTGTGTTTGGTAATTCCATTTATTTTCTACCGATGTATCTTTTTGTAAGTACATTTGAGCGCAGAAAGGTTTAGAAAATTAACCAATACACTAATAGTGTTTACATTTATTAAAGAAATAAAGAAGAATGGACTTTCATTTAAAAAAAAGAGATTTTATGAGAAGTATGTGTTGATATAAAAGTCTTTTGTCTATTGTTTGACGACACAATTGGCACAGTGGTTGAGCACTTGGGTGCTGCGCAATGGGTCACGGGTGTGATTGCCGCACGAAACAATGAAATATAATTAGCCTTTAGATAATTGAGTTAGGTCTGGGTGTTTGCGCATGTAGAGATTTGTATCTGTAGATACACTCACGAAATAGGAGTATCTCTAAGGACCAGAGTGAGGCAAAGTAAAAAAAAGTTCATTTTAATTTTTATTGCCATTAAAAATACTTTTTTAACAGCAGGAATGAAACTATTACCTTGCGACGTTTATAAATTAAAACCTTAGCAACTAAAGCCAAATAAATTTAATGCTGCTTGAAAAATGTTAGGTAAAGACGAATGTTGTAAGATTCACGCACGCAAGCACGCTTGGTGGTAAGATCTATACCGTCCGCCTGGCTACCATTATCACATTAAAGTCCGACGACAAGCAGTTTGCTTTGTTCCGCCGTGTGTATGTGAGAGCCAGAAGGGTATAGGGAGAATCTCTCTATATCTCTGTGCCTTAAATTTGTGTGCTGTTTAGACCTTGTTTGCGCTTACCTTGAAGTGAGACTAGGGTCAAACGCTCCCAAGCCAAGAATAAAAAAAAGTCGATCACTGAGCCCTTTGTGCCGAGGACAGCTACCAGATGGTTTTAGTCGATAAGAGTCCAACATACTTCTCCAGACGAAGAGTATCCATGAAGATTGTCTGATATTTATGATTCAAAATTAAGTACACAAACCTGAATGTTTCTGCTGTCTGTACCGAACTCCCCCGGGTGGAGTTAAACTTGATTTATTCACCTCATTTCCGCTCCTTGTGGTTGTTAGTCGACCGGGGGCGAATTAACCGACGATTCATATGACCTTACTAATGTACGTTTGATAATGTAGCGGTATATTGACAACTGAATTATTTATACTAAAAATATGAGAGGAACTGAAGGTTTCTATGATTTTTTTTTGATCTGCCATGTTTTGCTATTATTAACTTAAGGGTTGTCAATTTTACTCATGAAGTAGGTATGACCCTAAGACACCAGAGCTGAGGTTATGGTCTTCCTCTACTCAAGAACCTATCTCACTACTGCATGGGACTACCTCACGTATTTGATTCCCAGGTGGATTTGTAAAAGTTTCTGTAACAGATTTATTTCCAGAAGTAAAAAAATATATCATTATTCTCTTTGCGAAAAGCTCACTTTTTAAACGGAGGAAATTTTCAGAAAACATTTTCAGTTACAATCCTGGAATCAGGATCATTATGCGGTAAATGATAATTCCTTTACCTAGGTTAACTATGGGTGTAACATTTTACGCTTCTACCAGACCCATCAATGTTACAATAGTGACGATTAAAAAAATGCCTCTGCCGAACCCTTTGGGGTATACAAGGCGTGATATTATGTTATGTTATGTTAGTGATGATTCTCTCATCATCATCATCATCCTCCTGCCCTTATCCCAACTTATTTGGGGTCGGCTTAGTATGTTTAATTCTTCCATACATCTCTATTAGCCGTCATCTCAGTAGTCACCCCCTTTCTAGCCATATCATCTTTCACACTATCCATCCATCGATTCTTTGGTCTACTCTTATAACGATCCACATTCATACTCAAAATTCACAAGACGATTCTCTCACGTTCATAAAAATCACAAAAAGCTTCAAAAAATTAAGAAAAGTGCTAAATGTCTCTGCGGCTGGTACGCATCCCACGGGTAGGGTTAACCCTGATTTATTCCCGTCGTTTCCTCTCCTCGTGGCCGTGAGCCGACTGCGCAGATTAAACGCTCAGCGTTATACAATTACAGATCAACGGATTCTGTGGTTGGATCTATCGTTTGGAAATTTTACAAAAGATATAGTATTGACGAGGATAGTTGAAGAAATAATGGTTTATTATACAGAAATATAATTATTTGATTATTGAAGGAACGCAGGAAAAAATATGTGCCAAATTCTAATTAGGAAGTTATCTCTTTCAGTCATGTTGATACGATTTTTTTTAGATTATTAATTAGTCTGTGATCTTTAGACGTCGATCAACAAAATCAAGCGACCCGGTGATGCATCTTTAATGAAACTATTATTTAGAGCCATATTAGACTATCATAGAAATATGATCAGAGATGTATGAGTCATTTTTATATGAAGGACCTATGACGGTATAATAACTCTATGATTCATATTGTCTATGATCATAGTTGAAGGATCCTATTTGACAGCAAGCGTACAAATATGATCATATCCATCTAATCTCAAAAGTGGCGCCAATATGCAAGAATAGCTACGGAAAACATGGCTAAAACGTTATCCATCTTGATTAAGTATGACGTTTATATGATCATAAGTGTAATATGTAAAAATGAAGAACAGCATAATTTAACTATGATCATAGAATTTGACAGATATGACATCATATTTGTATGATAAATATATGATAGTGTAATTGAGGCCTTAAAATGAAAAATAAATTAGAGTGTCATCAAGATAAGCAAATGATGATTCAAAGTAATATACGACAGGAGCTATAGTAAGCAATACTTGTTTTAACTTAATCAACTTTACATCCTCAACGCATATTAATAATTCTGTAAAATAAAATTAAGTACCTATAACGAAAAAACACTTTTCATGTCCCCATAAAACTCCTAACGATAAGGGAAAGAATTACCACATTTACACGCAAGGAGTATACCATAACACGACACCATAATGTGTCTATCTATGGCATTTTTTGCACGTTTCCTCCATAAAATGCCCATAAAATGACACATTGGACAAACATTGAGTTTGCGTGCGCGAGCGCAACGCAGCGTGTTATTTATCGCTTCCTCAAGTAAAGGAAGAGACCACTTAAGTTTTGAAGGCACTTGGCTTTAAGCCAGTTGTAGAGTCATATGCTTAATTTGCAATTTACTTTTAAATATACTAATGATTCAATCTAAGATTTAAAGTAAGATAGGTTAATTGCAAGTATCTTTGGCGTAAACTTTACATAAAGTAATGCAACAGAAGATATTTAATCAGTTACATTTCAGATATTTAAATTCTAAGTTCCTATTACTAGATTATCTCATAAATTATGAAAATAAATAACTTTATTATAGCAGTGATAGCCTAGTGGTGTGACCGCCGGACTGCCAAGTCATAGGTCTCGAGTTCGAACCCAAGGCACGCATCTCTGACTTCTCACATGTACACACATGTACGTATTGTACAATTATTACTTGCTTAAAAACGGTGAAAGAAAATATCGAGATGAAACCGGCATTCCTGAGAGATATTTCTGGACGGCATGTGAAACCAAGTCAGAGGCCATGGGCCTGCGTGAACTCTGACACCAGGTTAGTCACTAACCGCACGAAAGAAGAAGAAGAATAACGTTCGTTTTATCAAAAGTATTAATTTCTTCTTCACCGCTGTCTTTACAAACCTAACCATTTTTATTTGCTATAGAATGTTTAACAACATATTTATCTACAACGATTCCACAAAATCCAACATATTCAAAGTCAAAGCCGGCTTGTCAAAACAACAAGTTAACACCCAAAATCGTCGCATCCTGAACCCGCTAACAAGCAACAAACGGCCTGAACAAACATACATCTGAAATATCGCATCGGACCCTCTAACTACCGCACAAATTGTGCCTTTGTACGCAAAACTAACACCACAAACCACTCACCCAACTCCCTTAGCCACGCAAATTTGAATTTTATCACTTTGATTTAAAGACTTACCAGACTGCATTAAAGTGGCACGGTTTCCTCAAATGTTGGTAATCCAAAGGAAGCTGAGATTCATCACGCGTTAGTCTGTTTGTCTAATATCGAGCTTTCAAAGCTGTCGGGGTAGTAAACATTGATGTAATCTTTTAATGTTTTCAATGTGGTTCCAGAATGGCAATGGTAGGAAGATTTTATTATTATAACACTAAACAAAAGTTCCATATTTTCTTGGCCACATTATCGGTTACCGTCGGTAGCTTATGCAGTGACTAAGGATCAATCAGAAAATAAGGCCGGCCACATGTATTTTTATGAAGTGCTTTCATTAATTTGCCTGATGACATCGACGATTATAATGATTAGGATAATAGGACCTAGGATTGAACCTTGAGGAAATCATAGCTGTGACCTACTCTAAAATATTTATTTCATGGGAAAGGTAAGTTATAGACCTCACGCATAATATAATATCTATCATGCCTTGCTATCCGTTTGTTCAATAATTACCTATACAATGTATAGTAGTGAGAAGAATTATTTTCAGACGGACATACAAGTACTTACAACAATTTAGTTAAGTGCAAGCCCGTTTCTGTAAGTTATTTATCACTTCCTTTCAATCATCGTAAAGTTACAGTTTATTTTTTACTTCTGAAACACTTATCCGCGCCAGGATACACACTGGACAGCTGGCGAAATTTCCAAGTCAAAAAAACACGTCCAAATAAATCTTAAGTTTGACAATCTTCTGGCGTCTTTGGGCACCCCAGTGGGCAGGTGAAGAGAGCTCTTGGCCAAAAACATTTGTTAGTTTTGGACAAAAAAAATCTCACAATTTGTTAGTAACCTGACGCTTGACATCACGCCGGCGCCAAAGTTCCCATTGACCATAAAATTTTATCAAGCAAAAAATATTTACTACACATTTGCATGTGATTTTTATAGGAAACTATTGGTTATAAAAGTTTATACGTTTTCACATTAACGAAACAGATGTGGTCGTTTTTTGTAAGTTCAGGGAACTTTTCATAGTTTTATCGTAGATTTAAAATAATCAATAGCGCGACATAATAAGCCTTTGATGTAGTTTAACTTCTTTCCTGACAAAGAGAAAATATATGCATTCAAAGTGCAAAGCGTTATCAACTATAGATTATTATGTTAATTCTGATTAAATTACGTGTGGTAGTAATATATTGGGTGTAAGAATTGCGATAATATTTAAATGACTGTCCTTAGATTTTAATTATCTTTTACTAATTGCACTGTAGGAGTATCTGATAAACCTTACATTTTAATTCCTTGCACAAAATCATCATGGAAGGATTGGTTCCCATCGATAATATGCTTTCTTGCCTCTTCGTTATCATGCCGTAGACTGTTTTATATTTAGGAGATCTGATTGGCAGCTCCGATTTGCACATGGTTATTATCTATCCACACCGGGTGTCTCAAAACTCGTGGTCATGGTGGGAAAGTATCTTCATTTTATTTTTAATAGTAAGAAAATGCAGCATTTAAAGTAATTAAAAAAATCTCTTGGCCGAGCCGGGTATCGTACCAAGACAAACTACGAAAAATATCACGCAGTAATTTTATATATTTAGAAAGATACCTACAATCATTATTAGCTTATAAACGAACGAGCATTATCTAGAGATGGAGAAAACTCTTAACTAACGAAGAATTTACAACAAGAAATAATTCCACATCTCTGTAACACTATCTCAATTCAAAAAACCAACAGCCACGACATATCAATAACAAAAGCTCCTATACAAATCAGGCTGCAAATAATAAATTATTTATGTGCCTATCTGTGAAAGGGCGTGCCAGCCGACGTTTACACAAAGAATGAAAAATGACGCCTGCCATGGCTGCCATATACCGTCAGTGCCACACGTAGGATTAGTGAGCTTGAATAATGTCGTGCTGTTCAATGACTGTCCAAAGTGTTATTTTTGTGGCCAAGTAGCTAAGTCATGTTTATAATGCGTTCTTAGAAGTGTCTGTGTGACGATTACATTCAGCTTACGTTTGGAGTATCGTTTGTGGTTTCATTTGGTTTATTGATATGAATCTGTTCGTGATAAGTATTGATGGGTTCTTGTTGTTAATCCACCTTATTGCTTACAATATTTGTCGCAAACACAGGTGATCAAAAGATTATCTTGGAAGCAGTAGTTATCAATAATTGCACAATAATATTAATCACACACAAAAAATCTGCCAAAGAATAATTGACAATCATTGCATGTAAGACCTGAAGTTCAACTTACCGTTGATCTGAATTTCAACATACCAGATGAAGGAAACTAATTATTTTCTGATTAATGAGCGCCGAGGGAATGGCCGCAAAAGGCAATGGATAAACAGTTGTGGAAAAATATGGGAGAGTTGCCCATGCCCATGAGTGAGACAATACAGATAATAAAAAAAAAAAGAACTGCCTCGTTGGCCTAGTGGTGGCAAGCGCGACTGCTGATCGTAATAGGTTCGATCCCCAAGTCGGGCAAAGTGTTATTGGGTTTTTCCGTGTGGAATTCCTCAGTAGCAGTCCGCAGTTTGACTGTGCCAGGTTGATGGCAATAGGCTCGCCTCCTATTACATGGGACTTAATCATAACGGCGAAATGACACCTCTTCACCACTTCGGGGTATACAGGCGTGATGTTATGTAAAAATAACGACCGATCCTTATGTATTATTGTAAGGTTAACAGTATCTTGACAAACTGGCATAAAAAAATGAGCCATGAAATTAAACTGACAAGTCTTGAGACCATCACTGCTTTCTGAAACCACTACTGAAACCGACCATGATTTAGGTAGAACAATTCAGACAACTCACGCCGAACACAACCGCAAAACATTTCACAATTTAAACTCTCACACAATTCCCTTGATCCAAACAAATGTCAATAAAAAACTGCGTTTTCGTATGCAATCAGTGTGCGTGCATTAATCAGCAAGCGGTCAGCGCTGTCAATCAGGACCCACTGCGCTGTCGCTGGGAACAAGTGACGGTACTGCGTGTACAATTTACGAAACGTTTTGTTGCAACGAGTGGTTTTTTTTGGACCAGAGATTTTGTTGTTTGGCGCACTGGGTTTGTAGTTTAAGGTGGTATTTTTTGGTTAGTTTCAGGGTGTTAGAAAATAAGTCGTCATATTACTTTTGATGGGTATCCTTGCCTTCAGGAGGCTAGATAGAAGATAATTGTTTTGATGACACGTTTGGTACAGTGGCTGAGCGACTGGCTTCTGCGCTACGGGTCGTAGGTTCGATTCCCGCACGGAACAAATATTTGTATGGCCTACGAATCTTTATCCCGGGTCTCGGCGTTTGTGCATGTGAAGACTTGTGTCTGTAAACGTACCTTCTCACGATACAAGAGAAATCCTAGTGTACGGGAAAGATTAAAGAAAAATTGTAGCCTATATACCCAGAGATGAATAACGTAGCCGTTGTACCCAAAGTCTGAGAATAGTTGGATTATTTTTACCAATTTCAAAACACAACACTGCTTGATCTGGGCAACCAATCCAAGAACCTTCCTTTGGCAGTTCCGATCTTTAGACCAACGAGGGAGTTCAATCCTTTACCTTATTTATGTAAAATCTAGTTTGAATTTATTTTACTGTTAATAGTAATTGCAAACCCCATTATTAATTAAACCGTAATAGCAGTGATAGCCTAGTGGTATGACCGTCGGACTACCAAGTCATAAGTCTCGAGTTCGAACCCTAGGCACGCACCTCTGACTTTTCGGATTCATGTGCGTATTGTATAATTATCACTTGTTTAAAGACGGTGAAGGAAAACATCGTGAGGAAACCGGCATGCCTGAGAGATATTTCTCAACGGCATGTGAAGCCATGTCAGAGGCCCATGGGCGGCATAAACTCTGACACTAGGTTAGTCACTAACCACACAAAAAAGAAAGAATTGAACCGTGACATATACAGGGACCAAGAATTGAGTGGAAAATTATGGTCATACATAAATACCCATAAGTTCAGTCCCATCGCCTGAGAACGTCATATTGACCTTATTCTCCCAGTGCAAGGTGATAAACATCTAATACATTCCATGTATAATTTTATTACCAAGTCGGTTAGAAAACTTATTTATTAACAACATTGAAATTACTTATTTTCCCTCGCATTATTTTCTTTTATTGCTTTATTTGGCTACGATAGTGTATAATAAAGCGACAAGTTTTATCGTAATGTTGGTAACGAATGGTAACGTAAGTATAATATTTAGGGTTATTTAATATACCCTAGTTATTTCTTATCTTAAGGTGAAGGATAACATCGTGAGGAAACCTGCACAACTGAGAGGGCTATACAAAGTTCTCGATGGTGTGTGTAGTCTGCTAACCCGCACCAGGCCAGCGTGGTGGACTAAGGCCTAAAACATTCTCACCCTGAGAAGAGGCCCGTGCCCATAGGACAGTAATGGGCTGATTATATATTGCTTAACTGGTCAGAAGTTTATTTTTTTTTATCGTGGGAAAATCTTCATGGACGTCCCTCGCCCGGGGTAAGCGAGGGGGTCTGCCGGACTCTTACCGGCTAAATACCGACGGTGTTCTTCCTTTTGACCGTCGGCCGGGTTTGCGGGATTTGCCTAAGCATGCACCGCAACCCCAGACTGGTCAGAAGCCTGCCATTGGAATGTCTTTGCACATCGTAGATTAATAAGATCTATATTGGCTTGAAAGTTATTATTATTTCAATAACATTGTCAACCTTAGCGACATTTGATAGTAAAGTAATTTTGTCGAAAGTAGTAAACCACTTTTTTGGCTTATTATACTTGCCCGGTTAGTTAAAGATTTATGGTATGTTAAAACGTGAACCTGGCGGATGGATTTCGATTTTGGAATGATGTGCTTTAAAGATGGAATAAGATCGTAAGTGGCGATTACCAACAACAAAAGCATTCCCAAGGAGGGTGACATCAGGCAAGCGGCCGGTCATAAACTTTGCTCACAAATTTTGCAATATGACGAGTGAAAGAAGAAGTACATACGTTTAGGGACAAGGGCAGGAATGATGATGATGATGATGTACTTGCTTGCTTGCTCTTGTTTAATAGGCATTGCACTGTACAGGGTGTAAACGAAATCATGTAATTCCTTCAAACCTCATGATGTACTGCTAACATAGATTAACCCTGCACGGGATACTTTTGGATTCAATAAAAAAAATATTACAAAAAGGAAACATGTGTTCTTAACATGAGGCATTTTAGCGCCCCGAGCGAATTGCGCGGCTATCGCTCGCCGCGCGGTCATTTAACTAGGAGCGCTAAAATGCTTCATGTTAAGAACACATGTTTCTTATTTTTTTATTGAATCCAAAAGTATCCCGTGCAGGGTTAGTCTATGATGTCAGCAGTACATTACGAGGTTTGAAGGAATTACATGATTTCGTAAATACCCTGAATAAACCAAGTCCGCTCGTAAATATGGTGTGTTAAAAATGAAGTAGAAATTCATTGTATTTTTTCACCTTTTCCTTTTCATACCCTTGACGAAGATTTGTTCGTATAATTTATGTAAAACTAGCTGTTATCCGCGACTTTACTCACCTGAAATTAGAAATTAAATATTTAAATGCGCAGCAATGCCATCTGTCGGAAGGGAAATAAAATGTTTGGTTATTCTCATGGGGTTCGCTCAATTTTCCGGGTATTGCATTAATGTTGGGTAGTTTTTTAAACTACTTCACGTTGAACTCTAGCTGGGAAATGTTATTATCCATAAGTGAGCTAAGAGAATTACAGTACTATCTGCCTTTTAAAAAAATCTGTTATTAGATAAATCAAAATGCAACAAAATCTTCCTTACCACACGCTTGGTGGTAGGATCCAATGGTCCGCCTGGCTAGCTACCACCCTCGCATTAAAGTTCGGCGCCAAGCAGTTTACTGTGCGTCTGTGTTCCGTCGTGTGTACGTGAGAGCCAGAAGGGTATAGGGGAATCACTCTATATCTTTGTTACTCAGATTCGTGTGCTCCATCTTAGACCCTGTCTGCGTTTACCATTAGGTGAATCTAGGGTCAAATGAGTCCAAGTAAAGAATAAAAAAACGTATTCCCCAAAAGATTGGGCAGAGGTAACACCCTCATTGGCAATAGGCTCGCCCCCTATTAAATGGGACTTAAATATAACGGCGAGGGTGTACTATACACCTATGCGCAGCCCTTCGGGGAATACAAGCGTGATGTTAAGTGTTAAAACTCCTTTCAACTGTCCACAACACAGAAGCAACCAGACCATATTCACGAATAAATCCTTATTACAATATCCTCAAAATAGAAGTCCCAAAACTCCCGCAAGAGCGTTGGCCCATAACTCAGCCTCACGGGCCACAGTGCGCCTCTAAATTTTTATATTCACAAAAAAGGAAACGGTTATGTCCGGAGTGAGGCTGGCGGATACGAGTCGCCGCGGGCCCGGTATGCCCCTTGTAAAGACCTCATAAACTTCGGACTGCGGACCACTTAAGTTGGTCTGTCGTGTAAAAAAGTTCTTTGCGGAAGTAGTTTATCCTAATCTTCTGACGGACGTAGACGTATGATTCTTGGGTAGATATTCATGGCTGATGTTCATTTTTGGCTAATCTATAAAATGGTCTGGTTGGTTATCTGGTGCTTTTACAGTGACACAGAACATGGAAGCTGATATGGTTTAAATTCATATGTAAATAAAAAATATTATATTGAAATGTATACAGGGTTATTGAAAAATACCCGAAATGTCTTAGTACTAACTTCGTATTATGATCCTGAACAACGTTTGTACTACGACTTTGTTTGTACAAAACTAAATAGGATAGCAAAAATATTTTTTTTTCCTTTACCTATTTGATGTGTGCAGCGTATACCTACTTGCGCAAATTTTGCAGCTTGGCCGACACGACCCCGGCCTCACGTTGGCCATATCAGTTAGAATATACAAACTACTGAGTATTATCATAAAGTAAGTACCTATGAAAAAAAAAGTTGCGAATTATGAAAAGTCGTAGAACAAAAATTCTTCAGGGTCATAATACAAAGTTAGAGCTAAGAGGTTTCGGTTGTTTTTTCAATTACCCTGTATAGAAATATGCTGAAAATACAAATAAACTGAGAACTAAATATAAGAACATACGGACTTGGGAATAAGCACCAGGATTGGGAACATAGATAGTATAATCTTATTCATGGACCGCCAGTAGACCATACTAGACTCCAACCCATTACCTAACTGTACCTCCCAAACCACTCCATAATCCCATATTATTAAATCGGCCAAACTTATTACGGTCGTTACATAAAACAACCCTAAACAATTACAGTGCACCCGTTTGAGGCATAAAGGCGTTCGCTGATCTAACGCCGCAGCACTGCCTCGCCTCAAACTAGAGCATTAAAAAATAGATCTTAACTTGTGGGTTGTACAGTTCATTATGTGAAGGCAATCTATGATCATTGAGTTGACGGTGGGTTCACACCGCTCGTCCATAATATTAACTTGAATCTTTCAAAGTTCAGTCTTGAAACAGATATTGGTAAACTGTTTTTATTATTTTTATTCACAACAATCATTGTACAAAATAAAATTGGTAGAGGGCACTGACTTCTGTAACACAGGTATTACCTAGCTGGGAAGTCAGGGACTTCATAGGATAATTTGTAAAAAAGTATTGTGAATAAAAAACATCATTATTATTGTCTACGTGTAGGCCAAATAAATATTTGATTCGTGCGATAATCTAATCCGCAACCCGTAGCGCAGAAAGCCATCGCTTAACAACTGCTACAAAACGTCTCGTCAAACTGTATGAAGCTCAATTTAAAGTCCATTTTTCTACGCTATATTTTGAAGCATGGTGGTGCTGTAGCGTTAGATAAGCGTTAACCTTTACATGCTAAGTGCCAGTATAACAGGGTTGCCTCGCTGGGGTTAATACAGGGTTACATTAACGTCGCCGTATCAGCGGTATTAATAGAGTATCATCGAGATAGGTTACTGCGCCACGTTTATGACTAAGAAATGGGGCGGCCCTGATAAATTTTATGTGTAATATTCAATGTATACCCTTTTATAGGAGTGGGAGTTAATTCTTTTTATGCTGTCGTTATTCATTCGTGAGTAATACCTACGTGTTTTTTGTTTTGAATAATGTTTAATCTTTGGTCTAGCGTTGGAAATGCCTTGAAACTCGTTGTGCGTCGTGAGTGCACTCGTTGAAATATTTTGACAATCTATTTATTTATTGCAAGGAAGATTTACATAACATCATACATAACATAATCAGCGCATTACTGTCCTACTGCTGGGCACGGGCCTCCTTCTCAGAATGAGAAGGGTTTTAGGCCTAAGTCCACCACGCTGGCCTGGTGCGGGTTGGTAGACTACACACACCATCGAGAACTTTATGGAGCTTTCTCAGGTGTGCAGGTTACCTCACGATGTTTTCCTTCACCGTTAACGGAAGTGATAATCAAATTCTGATCCGCATGTGACTTCGAAAAGTCAGAGGTACGGGCCGGGATCGAATTCAAACCCACCTGCATGAAAGGCAAGCGTTGAACCGCTAGACTATCACAGCTTTGGCGGACCGGGACCGGCCGGGGTTGCGGTGCATGCTTTGCGAATCCTGCGACCCCGGCCGAACGGTCAGGAGAAGGAGCACCGTTGGTTTCTAGCCGGTAAGAGACCGGCAGGCCCCCTCGCCTTCCCCGGGCGAGGGACATCCATGAGGATATTCCAAAGAAAAAAAAAGAAAGGCTATCACAGCTTACCACATACTTATCACAGCGGCTACATAACAACAAGAAATATAAATAGTCCTGTATCAATTATATATCTACATACATACTTAATCAGCCCATTACTGTCCCACTGCTAGGGCAGGAGCCTCTTCTCACAATGAAAAGAGCTTAGGCCTTAAATCTAAACAATTTTATAAATCTTTACAAGTAAATAATAAAAGAAGAAAACCATGGACCTATACGTAATACAAGGTGCGACTATCGTCTCACTCGTGTTCTTATGGTTTCTAAGGTAGTCTACAGATCAGTTGGATTTATCGACTGATTTTTATGATTGACGACCTTAATCAATAACTATGAGTATCAGTATCCTATCAGTATCTTTAAGCTTTGTAGGCACACTAAGCTATGAATGATTAATTTTACTTCTAGCCTGTCGTATACCTGATTTTGTCTCCCATATATTTCAAAAGACCCCCCCTTTAATTGAATATCTTTGAGACGATATTACCGTCCATCCACTTCATGTAAATCAACACTAACACTAACGGGAAATGACTCAACAGAATTCAAATTAAAATTACCGACACACGACACGAAAGCTTTTTTAATTGTCACTTACCACTTTTATGTAAATCCGCGGTGACGGCTCCCGCTGGGTGTCAGGCCAGCTGACAGCCCGACAGCGCTGACAACTGACAACCGACAGGTCGCCGTTCACCGGGCAATTTGCGACAGAGCGGCTGCGCTGGGAGAAAT
Source organism: Amphipyra berbera (assembly GCA_910594945.2). Classification (NCBI taxonomy): domain Eukaryota; kingdom Metazoa; phylum Arthropoda; class Insecta; order Lepidoptera; family Noctuidae; genus Amphipyra; species Amphipyra berbera. The sequence continues at coordinate 1,551,210 of OU343131.1, read as the reverse complement.
ATTATTTTACTTGTTTTTTTTTTTGCCGCGGGACAGTGTGCTTCGTGTCAAAAGGATGGTGTTAATTTCATTAGGGTTTGTGCTGTTTTTCAGATGTTTTTTGATGTGAAATATCTAATGTGGCAGTACTGGTGTGAAAGTGGCTTTTACGTGGTAACGCTTGCGATGGCAGATACACGACGGCAGACCTTCGTAACTCGTCGGCTCTCTTCGGTTTGATTCGGTCGGTTTTTTTTACAAAATGAGTTTTGACGGTTTTTTTCTTTTTGGTTGAACTTGGAATAGTTTGGTTGGTTGATCTGAGAAGGTTTTCTTTTTGCGGGGAGGAGTGTTCAAAGCAATTTGAGGAACATAGGTTTTGGAATGAAGACTGTGTTAACGTATAACTTTTTTGGGACAAACAATAATAATAAAGGACAGGTGTTCTTAATTTGGTGTCTTTTGTAAATACTCGTCCTGTTTTGCAAGGACTCTACTGACAATTTTTTTACCTATTGAATGTAAAATTGAACTGCTACCGCCAATCATTATTTCTGGGTTCCAATTCCAAAATTACAAGCACGTGAGACTTCAACTTCATCAGCAATCCTCTTGGGGTTGTAGGTTTATATAAGTGGCGGTTACCACTTCAAGTGGGCCGAAAGCTTGTTTGCCAACCTATTACATGAAAAAAAAACAAAGGATAATTTGAAGCTCAACGGCCATAATTTTGTCTTTATGATACCGTTATCTGTGTCGTATAGTATTGTGTATAAGCACAGTAGTAGTTCTTGGTACGTGTTCTTTTGTCTATTAAGGAGTACAATAATTTCATACCAGACTTGCTCATTCAGAAATGCCTCGTTGGTCTAGTGGTGGCAAGCGCAACTGCCGATCATGAGTTTAGCACTTTGCCCGACTTGGAGATCGAAACCAGGACGGTTTCGATCTCCAAGTCGGGCAAAGTGCTTTTGAGTTTTTCCGTGTGGAATAACCTCGCGTATTACATATGACTTAAACATAACGACAAATGAGGGTGTAACTAAGACACTTCTGCTCTACTCTGCGGGGAATACAGGCGTGATTTTGTTAGAATTTCTCATTCTGATCCAAAAACTACAGGCCCTAAAATATTTAAGTACAATTTCCCTCAACATTTATCCAAACAAATTCCTAAGAAAACATCCTTTTATACAACACATTAAGCACTAAACATTCCCTATCTAAACTAACACACAATACGGGCCTTTCACACAGGCGCATTCCGGTATCTCAAACGGCTACGTCGGAACGGCCGTCTCGCGCGGCGTCTTTCATATTTTGAATACTTACTCGAGTTATAAGAATTTACGCGACGCTTACTCGAGGGTAATGGGTCGCATAAAATCTTATGACCACTCAACTCTTGTGTATTGACTTTAACAGCGGCGCCATTACCCAGTATTTTTAAGAGGGGTAGCAATTCGCAATTTGTGGGAGCGGTGTGTCTGTTATTTGCGAAATAATTTTCATTTTTTTACTGTTATTCTTTTTTTGTTAATGTTTTTTGGCGTTGGCGAATTTGGGCCGTGGGTCGGCCTAATGACCGTTGGTTGGTGAATTTGTGTTTGGGAAATAAGCGATTATGTTCAGTGTGGTCCATCGTACAAGAAATGGATTACTGACTTCATAAACTGCAGTACCAAGCTAATGTAATACTGATAACACCATATTGCGTTCACCAATCTTCTTCATAAATGTCATAGTTTTGTATTTGAAAGACAGAAAGAAAGAAAGAAAATTAATTTATTCAGCCAAGAACACTGACAGCATAAATAAAATAAAATAATCAAAGAAAAAACAATATAAAAAGAATTAAACACATATTTTACGCTGTCGAGCATGTCCATGCCGAAAATGTCACTAACTCAGCATATGCTAGGCGTCAAAACACCCAGCGCTGATTTTCAGCTGGTACCCCCGTAGTGACACACGGATGGAGGTAGTTAATTTTGAATAACTATTTTGTAGTAGTTCTTCGTCATCTTCTGCTGGTAAAGTCACAAGCCGAAAGATCTCGGTACTATTTTTGCCGAACCATTTCAACACTACCGATACGAAAGATCTCAATCCAAAATCTCTGGAAAGAAGTAGATTTTTGACATTACTATAGAAGTAAGAATTTCTTCCAAATATCTACATCAATTTAGACTTTTGGATTAAGATCAGTAATTGGTTTCGGACATTAGTGAGTTAATTATTTATCCATTTAATTCTTTGCAAGAGGCGGACTTACGGCCTTAGTGATAGTGTGCAGGATTAAGGCTACCTTTCCACCAAAGATGCGCTGCGTTGCTAAGCTACGGATGTGTGTCAAACCCACCATAAGATCGCTTGATTTTTATAGCTTAGCTTAGCTCTGGTGGAAAGAGGTTCAATGAAGTTAAGCTTTTTACATTCTAGTTGAAGCGACGGATGGGAGCTAGGGATGCATAGTGGTGTAGCTATGGTAAGCACGGTGCAGAGCGTAGTAGACGACGTACTGCGTAGTTAGCGCAAACCTCATTTTCATAGCACATCGTACCCGTTCCGCTACACCACTTAGCTTTATTTATTTATTTATTTATATACTCTTTATTGTACACCAGGTTAATATAACACAAAAAACTATTTAAATACAAAAATGCACAATGGGCGGTCTTATCGCGCAAGGCGATCTCTTCCAGACAACCTTTTTTTTGACAACCTTTAGTGGAAATAGAAACATAGTTTTGTAGATTAGCTTTAAACTCGCTCACTGTTTAGCTACCTCGCACATCTCTAATGGAAAGGGAGCCTAATCCATTTTCACTTTTCTGCTTTCAATAATCTCTACGAAAAGAAATAAGGAAGACCACACCTAAAGCGGTCAGAAATACTCAATCTAAATCAAGGGTTCGGCAGAGGTGTTTTTAGTACACCCTCGTTTCGCCAGTTATGTTTAAATCCCATGTAATAGGGGGCGAGCCTATTGCCATTAACCGGCCCCAAATCCATACTCCGGGCTGTTACTGAGAAATTCCTAACGGAAAAACCCAATGACACTTTGCCCGACCTGAGGATCGAACCCCATGCTCAGCAGTCGCGGTTGCGACTACTTAACCAACCTGGCAGTCTAAATCAAGATATTTAAAAATATTATAAAACTTCCTCGCTCTCCGTCTGAACTGCGACCCAACCCCACGCGTGTTTACATGTCGCCATAACAATAAGTTAAATAAACGCCCTTTACGCTCTCGTGACGACTGCTGTTTGGATTGCATTATGTTATGACTCGCTGTAGAGGCAGCCTTTGTATGAATGTAGTTTTAGTTCAGTGTTATTGATTTAGGAGAGAAATGTATTAATATGACGACTGTACACTATACAGGCTGTTAAAAAATATACCCCAAGATTTTTTTGGAGTTACTCGGTAAAGTAAATTGAACAACCATCGTAAAATAACTTTTCGAAATTCGCGTATTCCTTTTATTGTTTTCCGTACAAATTAAAAAATAATTTTATTTGATTTGTATGGAAAGTAATAAAAAAATACGAGAATGTCGAAAAATTGTTCCATTTCCGATACCAAGTAACTCCACAAAATTCTTGGAGCTAATTTTATAACACCCTATTAATCTAAACCTAATAATCACTTAAAAAAACTTTTAAATTAAACAGTTTTAGCAGCATCAGGATTTGAGGGTTGAAGGTTGAAATTATGGTCAGGTCATGAGAATTGAATTTGTGTGCGAAGTTTCAAGAGAATCAGTTAAGCAGAAGTAGTTGAAAAATCTGTCGCAAGATTTGAAACAAACGAACAAATATGAGAAGTAAAGTTAGTTAAAACCACAAATATACGAAGTAAAGCTAATTAAAACCGTTCAAAAACTGTTGCCGTTCTGGGGGTTTATTAATGTCATACATACATAAATTCACGCCTTTTCCCCATGGGGGTAGGCAGAAACTATAAAACGCCACATGCTACGATCCTTACCTCCTTGTCCTTGTGCTATTAATGTCTTTGATGAATTATACTTTCATTCATAGATAGCGCGTGGTAACTGCAAGTGTACTGCACATCCAGTCGGCAATTATCACGCAGTTGCAGTGACTGCATTAAATTGTGTTCAAACTGCATTTGGCAATTGCAGTTGCGGTCGGGATGCAGTCCGTCTGTCTAGGCCCTTATAAATCCATTTCTGATATGAACCAAATTTGACGTTGTGGTGATATCTACCACGCCAGGTGCGAACTACGCAGCACGTCGATTGTGTAGCAGACTGCAGCGACAATAATGACAACTCTGAAATATGACGTCATAGAATCCTGCATCGTGATATCAAGATTTGACACGCAGATATTATACAACTTCCCAACATCAACAGTTAGGCATTAGCCCGCCAGGCACAAGACTCGCCTGGTTGGAAGACCCTCCCTTTATATTGGAGGAACACCATACCTCGTTCCTCCACAACATTATAAATACCCTGATCTTAATGAGACTTGTAACACTTTAGGGTGGCATTAGGAGTCAACCCTGAACAAGCATGTGCACATAAAATTTAGCAGGCGTGTACTTACGGGATAATAAAGAATAACACTTGTAACCGTACACTATATACATTTTAATCAGAATTACAAAGAGATCAACAGGGCGTGGTTCGTAGCAATGCGAGGAGTCCAGGGTCTTCTTGAGCAGGTGTGGCACTTAACTGGGCAACTGCAGCGGCGCGAGAGGACCGATCTGCAGTGTGCCCGATGTTTTATAGGCCCAGACCCCCGCTAGTCAGCCACCACCCGTCACAGACTGAAGGAGAAAAATTATCACACACAGTCTATCTATATTTATTTATGCCAATACGAGCAATTTGGGACTTGTACAGGCCAAAGGGTGGTGTTTATGACCCGATTTGAAGAGTGATAGTTCGGGATATCGAATTCAAATGGCGAGTTCTAAGCATAAGTATTTTTTAAACTCGAATCCGTACTGTCCCTACTATGATGTAGTATGTTTATACTACTCTGTATTTAAGTTCATCTTTATTTCAGGAGGACATATTTTCAAAGGTTGAAACCCTTGAAAAACTTGAGTACCCATCCTTGAAAAATGTCAAACGTCTGGAAATACACAATGTCAACATCAAAGGCGATGAACTGACAGTGTGACATTGTGATTAATATCTTAAAGATAAGCGGGAACTCAATCTATAGTGCATACAAATAATATTGACCTATATTGACATAAACATAAAGTATTCTTTAAAAAAAAAGAATGTTGAGGGTATACAGGTGTAAGTGAAATCATATAATTCGTTCAAACCTAGTGATTTACTGCTGACATCGATTAACCCTGCAAAGGCTAAAATCAGATCCAATAAAAAAAATTACATGAAGTAAACACGTGTTCTTAAGGTGAGGCATTTTAGCGCGCCGAGTTAAAAGACTGCGCGGCGAGCAATAGCCGCGAAATTCGCTCGGAACGCTAAAATGCCGCACGTTAAGGCGGCGCAGTGATAAACAAATAATTTCAAATCGGCCGCCGCGCCCCGCAATGCTCGCACACCCCGATAATCTTGACGTAGTGCGATGGACCGGCGCAAGGCAGCCCGCGCCGTCTAAGGGCGATCGCTCACGGCAACTTTTTGCAGCAATAAAGACGCGCGTTTTGTGAGCGTGCCTCTGGATCGCTACTTTTGGCCGTTGGTTGCATTTGCGTGTCGAACAGCGTGTCGAATCGCGACTGTAGCAATGCTGCATTGCGTCTGTATCGCTGCTGTATTGCGTTAGTCGCGATGCAGAATCATAATTACGTGAGCGATTGTATAAGTATCGCGTTTTTCTTGCGACCCCACCCTAACCGTTCTCAAGATACCAAAAAAGCCGTTCCATACAAAATGTATGAGAAAATGAATTATGATTGGCGATAGGTGTTTGGCGATAGATGATTGGTGATTGACGATAGATGATAGATGATTGGCGATAGGTGATTGGTCATAGGTGATTGGCGATAGGTGATTGGCGGTATGTGATTGGCGATAGATGATTGGTGTAAGGAGGATGATTGGTGATAGGTGATTGGCTATAGGTGATTGGCTATAGGTGATTGGCTATAGGTGGTTGGGGATAGGTGATTGACGGTAGATGATTGGTGATTGGCGATAAGTGGTTGGCGATAGATGATAGATGATTGGTCATAGGTGATTGGTGATAGGTGATTGGTCATAGATGATTGGCGATAGGTGATAGTTGATTGGCTATAGGTGGTTGGTGCTAGATGATTGATGGTAGATGATTGGTGATTGGCGATAGGTGATGGCGATAGATGATTGACGATAGGTGATTTGTGATTGGCGATAGGTGTTGGTGATAGGTGGTTGGCGATAGATGATTGGTCATAGGTGATTGGTGATAGGTGATGGCGATAGATGATTGACGGTAGATGATTGGTGATTGGCGATAGGTGTTGGTGATAGGTGGTTGGCGATAGATGATAGATGATTGGTCATAGGTGATTGGTGATAGGTGATTAGTCATAGGTGATTGGTGATAGGTGATTGGTCATAGGTGATTGGCGATAGGTGATTGGCGATAGGTGATTGGTGCTAGATGATTGACAGTAGATGATTGGTGATTGGCGATAGGTGATGGTGATAGATGATTGACGGTAGATGATTGGTTATTGGTGATAGATGATTGACGGTAGATGATTGTTGATTGGTGATGGCGATAAATGATAGATGATTGGTCATAGGTGATTGGTGATAGGTGATTGGTGATTGGTCATAGGTGATTGGTGATAGGTGATTAGTCATAGGTGATTGGCGATAGGTGATTGGCGATAGGTGATTGGTGCTAGATGATTGACAGTAGATGATTGGTGATTGGCGATAGGTGTTGGCGATAGGTGGTGGCGGTGTTTGATTGGCAACTGATGATTGGTGTAAGGTGATTGGCGATAGGTGACGGCGATAGGTGATTGGCGGTAGGTGATAGATGATTGGTGATAGGTGATAGGCGATAGGTGTAACGATAGGTGACTGGTGATGGCGATAAGTGATTGGCGGTATGTGATTAGCGATAGGTGATTGGCGACATGTGATTGGCGATAAATGATTGACGGTAGATGATTGGTGATTGGTCATAGGTGATTGGTCATAGGTGATTGGTGATAGGAAATGGCGATAGGTGATTGGCGGTATGTGATTGGCGACAGATGATTGGTGTAAGGTGATTGGCGGTACGTGATTGGCGACAGATGATTGGTGATAGGTGATTGGAGACAGATGATTGGTCATAGGTGATTGGTTATAGGTGGTTTGTCATCGGTGATTGGCGATAGGTGATGGGTGATAGGTGATGGCGATAGGTGATTGGCGGTATGTGGTTGGCGATAGGTGATTGGTCATAGGTGATTGGCGGTATGTGATTGGCGACAGATGATTGGTGATAGGTGATTGGCTATAGGTGATGGCGATAGGTGACTGGTGATGGCGATAAGTGATTGGCGGTATGTGATTAGCGATAGGTGATTGGCGACATGTGATTGGCGATAGATGATTGACGGTAGATGATTGGTGATTGATGATAGCGATAAATGCTAGATGATTGGTCATAGGTGATTGGTCATAGGTGATTGGTCATAGGTGATTGGTCATAGGTGATTGGTGATAGGGGATGGCGATAGGTGATTGGCGGTATGTGATTGGCGACAGATGATTGGTGTAAGGTGATTGGCGGTATGTGATTGGCGACAGATGATTGGTGTAAGGTGATTGGCGGTATGTGATTGGCGACAGATGATTGGTGTAAGGTGATTGGCGATATGTGATTGGCGACAGATGATTGGTGTAAGGTGATTGGCGGTATGTAATTGGCGACAGATGATTGGTGATAGGTGATAGGTGATTGGCGACAGATGATTGGTCATAGGTGATTGGTTATAGGTTGTTGGTCATCGGTGATTGGTGATTGGTGATTGGTGATAGGTAATTGGCGGTATGTGATTAGCGACAGAAGATTGGTGTAAGGTGATTGGCGATAGGCAATTGGCGACAGATGATTGGCGATAGGTGATTGGCTATAGGTGGTGGCGATAGGTGACTGGTGATGGCGATAAGTGATTGGCGGTATGTGATTAGCGATAGGTGATTGGCGACATGTGATTGGCGATAGATGATTGACGGTAGATGATTGGTGATAGGTGATAGGTGATGGCGGTAAATGATAGGTGGTTGGTCATCGGTGATTGGCGATAGGTGATTGGTGATAGGTGATGACGATAGGTGATGACGATAGGTGATGACGATAGGTGATTGGCGGTATGTGATTGGCGACAGATGATTAGCGATAGGTGATTGGCGACATGTGATTGGCGATAGATGATTGACGGTAGATGATTGGTGATAGGTGATGACGATAGGTGATGACGATAGGTGATTGGCGGTATGTGATTAGCGACAGAAGATTGGTGTAAGGTGATTGGCGATAGGCAATTGGCGGTATGTGATTGGCGACAGATGATTGGTCATAGGTGATTGGTGATAGGTGGTTGGTCATCGGTGATTGGTGATAGGTGATTGGTGATAGGTGATTGGTGATAGGTGATTGGTGATAGGTGATTGGTGATAGGTGATTGGCTATAGGAGGTGGCGATAGGAGACTGGTATACATAAGTACATTCATAATGTCACGGCTTTGAAATTATATGTATGTTATGGAAATATTTCAATATTTGCATAATATATTGTTAAACGAAGCTTTGTTTTTGTCAATACTTCTATAGTATCTAGTTAAATTAAGCTTGGACTCTGTGGACAAAACTTGGAGGATACACTGCCTAGATAAGAATTTGATGATTGAATGAATGAAAAAAAGAACTGTTGTTCACAATGTGTAAAATTATCTACTGGCTGAAAGGGACATCATAATGTATGCGTGTACCGTGGATCCAGTATTATGATTCTGAACCCACTAGCGTTGGAATTTTCCGTCGCAATTTTCTTACATTTTTCGATTTTACAAGCTTTTTATTAACTTGCAATATATGTATGTTCGGTTCAAATCTTGCAACTGAATTTTGAACTACTTCCTCTTATCCTACGAAGTTGAATTTTTACATGTTGGTTCAGTTCCAATGACAATGTATTTATATGGTAAGCATGACCTAAATCGATATACAGGATTAGCTCCAGATAAAAAATTATTTAACGGTTAACTTACTTTACTTAAAACCGACTATCATAATAAAATTATTATGATAGTCGGTTTTAAGTTTACTTAGGTATTTTTACTTTATAGTGTACTAGCTGTGTCCTCACGGCTACGCCCGCGTAAGAAGTTTTATTCCAGTAATAAATACAGCCTATGTTACTCAGTAATAATGTAGCTTTCTAACGGCAAAAGAATTTTTGAAATCGATCCAGAAGTTTTTAAGTTTATTGGTTACATACAAAAATACAAATCTTTCCTCTTTATAATATTAGTATAGATAAAACCATTATTGTTGCCTATCTCAATGCGTTAAAAAAACACATAAATATCACCTAAAACAACAATGAAAATCAAACTTAAAAGTGCTCCCGATCAGCTATTTTGCTAAAGTTCACGAACCGAGGATACCGCATTACAGTAGGCACTAGTCACTGAGCTAGCTACTACTTTGTCTACTATCTCGCTCACTCAAAGTAGCCGACATACCGCTGCGCCGCTGGGAAATTTCGACAAAGCTATAGCGACCAGTGCCTATGTATATAACAGATGCGTTATTAGGATACGTTATTTAGACTAGTACTAGATTCATACCATGTACACATACCCTTCCAAAGAATCGACTGACATTGCTTTATTTTTACCTAAGTCCAAAGACGACTCCATGGATTGACTCTGTTCTGACGACTATTTTTTCAAAAATATTATTTACGTTGTATGTTTTTATTTTTTTCTATACACACATACGTAGCCATAATTTTAATAGTTTTTTTCCCCATTTTTAATAACTAAATATCACTCAGATCAAGATACAATTACTGTCGATAGCGCGCAGGAAATCCAATGACACAGACCCGTCGCTGACACTAGTCAGCAGCGGACTGAGGGGGAATTGATTGCATACAAAAACGCACGCGAACTAGCTTATGCCGTAAGGTCGTAACCGCCAAAACAGTATTTTTCGTTTAAAATAAAGACTATCGCTAATTTTATAAAATCGAATTATTATTTTGAAGTGTATGCTTAGACTAAACTATATACAAAATATTGAGGTTGAAATCTGTGTCGTTTCTCTGTAAAATGAAAATCTATGTTTTTGAAGAGCAGTTTTTGATATTTTTTTCTGTGCTGTAAAAGTTATCCAATCATGTAAAGCAATTATAAAATTGATCTTAAAGACATGATAAATGAAGTGTATAAATATAAGTTCAGAATGTTTTGTAATTGCTGAGAAATATTAAAATCCCTGCCGCCAATATTTTCAATTCGTCGTCTTAATCTATGTCAGCAGTACATCACGAGGTTTATTACATTAAGGTCCCTAGCAAAACTGATTGAGTGGGTCGAGGAACTTAAAGTACACTCCACCAAGAAGAACATAGTCTACTTAGTTGCCGGCAATAAGATTGACAAGCATATCATTTTGGGACCCAGTGCATAATATCAGCAAGCACATTGGGTCACTCGCGCGACAGCGCAACGAGTATTCCCAAGGAGGGTTGATGTCAGGCAGGCGGCCGGTCATAAAACAATAAGCCAATACCTCTAACAACATGGATTTATGAAATACATGTTGTGCCGACCCCACCTAGTGTGGGATAAGGGCAGGAAGATGAAGAAGAAGTACATCACGAAGTTTGAAGGAATTACACGATTTCGTTTACACCCTGTATACCTACTACATAGAAAAAGATGAAGGTACAGAAATACCCGAGTCGTAACAAGGAACCACATGGTGAATTAACTTTATTACTATTAAAGCGGAATATTAACTCAAAACTAGAACAACGAACACGGAACCGATAACAAACATTCACAATTAACAAATCACCACATAAAATAACCAATAACAAAACGTATAAAACAAACAATAAACGTGGAATCTATTAACAATAAATCATATTGTTCGCTAGAACGCAACGATTGAGTAATAAATATCAATGAGTTTAATGTTCGGGCGTACACGCGATAACTGTCACCCGCCATGTTGGTCGCCATCTTGATTTATGACATTTTATTGTAAACTGTCAATAGATAGCGTGGAGCTATGAAAGAGGAGCTAATTGTTTTTGATTTGTTTTTGATAGTATGAATAGATTTTAATATTGCTTTGGACATAATAAACGCGCGTACAACCATGTATGATCGATTGTTGGATATAAGGCATCTATTTAGACTTGTTAAAAACATTGAACTATCGTATCTTTTATCACTTACATAACAATATGTCCAACATTCTTAATGTGTTAGATTCATAATTAATAATTGTTGATTTATTTTCCTTTGTTTGTCTAATATTTGTATAAAATAAATAAACTATTATAACGTTCATTCGTCTCTTCAGAGGGTAGCCTATCTCAGACACTAGTCTCTATTTAAGATGTTATAATTACTATGACTATAAAATGATGATGAGAAAATAAACATTTTTTTTTATATTTTTAAGACTGCCAGAAAGTTGTAAAAAAATATTAATATGTTCATGTAATTTCTCAAATCGCGTGTTCTACTTTTGACACAGGTAAATTTTTTCGCTGTTTTTGTTTTTTTTAATACCTTTTTTTCTTCTTCTAAGTCATTTTAGCGCCCCGAGTTAACTGACTGCGCGGAGCGATACCGCGCTAGACATGCCCGCTAGCTGTGTCGCTGTACTTTCGTTTATTATGCGTGGCATCGAAATACTCTATAACATAAAATATTTTATTAGCAAATATTTGTTATTGCTTTTTTTATCAAAACTTTATTATGTGGTTTTAGACGACTTACACCTACCACAAAAATAAAATAAAAAACACGACGTCATCCTAAATCCAGTGCGAGGTTAATCTATAGAATATCATGTGGTTAATGGAATTACACGAATTAGTTTATATCCTGTAGATAATACCCACATACAAATTCTAATTGATTCCAGTCAGCGATGTTACTTGCTAAACGAATGACAGCAAAAACGTGTCAGATCAAAGATCACATTAGTAAACATAGCCAAGTGACAAGCTGTCAAGTGATCCTACTTACCTTTAACTTAACGAAATGTCGTTTTACAAGTTTTGTGTATTCATATTAGCGTTTAATGTATTCCTATGTATTTGCGTGTTCATTAACATAAAAAAAATATGTAAAATATGAGAAGCTCGTAGGTTAATGTCACGTTGGCGTCAAGCTAGCGTCCCCGCCAACGATTCCAGGATTATTGTTATATCAAAATAAAAGTGCCTAATAGTGACCAAAATGAAATAATTAGTGACTCAATAGTTTTCGAGTTATCAGCAGCTATTAGTTGAGACGCTAGCGTGACGCCAAGTCCCACCTTGTAACTTGGAAACTACTACAGTCTTGACAAAGCACTTAAGCTCAAAAAATTGTGCCTAAATATTAACCTCGAAATACAAAATCTCAGATATAGTGTAAAATAATAAGTTTGGAGATATTTCAATGTTGTGTATTTGTATTTAAACATTTTAACACCTTTTTTGGATATTTTAATAATCCCGGAATCGTTGGTGACGCTGGCTTGACGCCAACAATGTTAGGGCTCACAGCGTAAAGGTGTGGGCCCAAGGTGTATCCTTACTTCCTTCTTACACCGCCTCTCTTTTACTCACATCATGCCTGCTCTGATCACTAGTGAAAATGGGCCTGCCAATAGACTACGCCAATGGACAGCTGAAGAGGATGTTGGTATATTCGTCACACTTGGCAGACGAATTAGTGAACGTAGTATGTTATTATAACCAGACAAAAAGACGCTGCATCTATCCATCTTCTTGGAATAATCTCTTAATCACTTTTATGACACCCACGGGCACACGCCACACGGAAGGCATACTATTTCCAAAACCACAAAACATAGCATGAATATAATCAGCCCATTTCTAAGCCACTGCTGGACACAAGTCTCCTCTCAGAATGAGACGAGTTTAGGCCTCAGACCACCACGCTGGCCTGGTGCGGGTTGCTGGACTACACGTTCGTTCTGCCTATTTTTTTCCAAATTCTGTTGGGGTCTGCTTCCATTGTAACCAGATGCGGCTGAATACCAGTATTTTACACGGAGCGACTGCCATCAGACCTCCGCAACCCAGTTACTGGACAACGCCTATATCCTAAGGTTAGACCAGTTGTGAGACTTTCGAGCTTCTGACTACCCGTAACGACTGTCATAGCTATTCGTATGACACCCGATGCCGACGGTTTGACGTGCTCTCTGAGGCAAGAAGGGGTGTCGATGTGTAACGAATGGTCACCCATGCACGGATTGACCGCGGTGAGCATTGCTTAACCTCGCAAAACGTATGATCCACGCGGTCGTCAATAAGCCACGAGATCTTAAACACCACCGAGAACTTTTTGGCGTCTTCAGGTGTGCAGATTGCCTCACGATGTTTTCCTTCACCGTTAACGCAAGTGATATTCAAATTCTGACATATTATTTCGAAAACTCTGAGGCGCGACCCGGGATCAAAACTCACGGAAGGCAAACGTTCGACCAAGCTATCACTGCTTAACATAAATACTAGATATTCGTCTTATTCGTAGCTCCACGTCTCTATGAGTAATTGCGCAACACGTGAATAACTAGCAAGCGATGTCGCAGTCGATATCAATTGAGACAATAGATATTCCATGAACAATCTGTTGAGTTTCAAATAGTTGATGAAGATTACCTTTGTATGTTAATGGGTCAATATTGAATATATTGTTGATAGTTATTGGGTCAAATGTATTTGTATGACCATATTATATCTCTGTTCTGCTGATGGTGGCGTCGTATATCCGCTCGTTGTGTTCCCTATAATGTTCTGCCTAGCTTTTTCCCAACTATATTGGAGTCGGCTTCCAGTCTAACCAGATGCGGCTGAATACCAGTATTTTACACGGAGCGACTGCCATTAGACCTCCGCAACTCAGTTACTAGACAATGCCGATATTCTAAGCTTAGACCGGTTGTCAGACTTTCGGGCTTCTGACTTCCCGTAACGACTGTCATAGGTATCCTATGATACCCGGGACCGACTATTTAACGTGCTTTCCGAGGCACGGAGGGGTCTCAGTGTGTAATGAAAGATCACCCATCCACAGACTGACCGCGGCAAGCGCAGCATCCGTACGGTTGGTAATTAGCCACGAGTTCTGAGTTTCCTACAATATGGTTGAGCTAAGCAATGCGGATGAGGTTGTGGCGGACGCAGATAGTATATACAATATTATGTAACATAATTAACGGACATCCTGAAAGTAGTTTGTTCAGAATCGTTTACTGAATCGACTTCAGCCATTTTTATTGTGTTTATTTTTTTATAAACGTGTTTTTTACTAATTAGTCTTTTAATTGGCATAACGAAAATTGAGCCTTATGTCAAAGGCATACGACTGAATTTTTAATGAAGTTAACAATGAAAAAGTAATACTATTTTCTTGAATAAACAATATTTAAGAACATGAAAATAAAATTTCAGTGTATGTATTATGATTATAACATAATATTCTAATTGGGGTGTTTGAGGGTGTGCATTAATTACGTTACATATTGTATATACAACTTCCCAACATCAACAGTTGAGCAGTGGCCCGCCAGGCACAAGACCCGCCTGGTAAGAGGATCCTCCCTTTTCGTTGGAGGAACACTGTACCTCGCTCCTCCACAAGCACGTCATGCACGTGAATGGGTGTCGTCTGTCGGGACTGGTCAGCTCTAAACTGCTGCGGCAATCCTAAAAGGCATAATTATTCTATTTTTTATTTAAATAAGTGTGAGTTTATTTGTTACATTAACCAATAAAATAAAAATAACAAAATACCTATCAATGTATAATTAACACGGTTACATCACTGTTATAAATAAAACGCAATAAAGAATTAAATAATTTATTGTGTCATTTTATTACCTAGTTTTATGAAATGTAGTTAACATTTTTATCCTTTATGTATGCAAAAGTACTGTTTGTGTATTTAACATTCTTACTACTAAAGTATTTATGAATACTTAATATGAGTATTTAGAAACTGCCTCGTTGGTCTAGTGGTGGCAAGCGCGACTGCTGGTCGTGAGGTCCTGGGTTCGATCCCCAGGTCGGGTAAAGACCATTGTTATTGGGTTTTTCCGTGTGGAATTTTTCAGTAGCAGCCTGGAGTTTGAATTTGTGCCCGGTTGATGGCAATATACCCGCCCCCTATTACATAGGACTTAAACATAACGGCGAAACGATGGTGTTACTATACTATACCTCTGCCCAGTCCTTCGGGGAGTACAGGCGTGATGTTATGTTATGTTATTATGATTATTATCATAGAAGAGTGGTAATATCGGAATAAAAGGATGAATGATAGAGAAGGCCGTCTTCCAAGTCTCACGATACGACATGACAAAAATGTGGTGACGACACTACTAGTGTTGTAGTATAAGGATCGTAGCATGCGGTGTAATGTAGTCTCAGTCCACAGCCCATCTCCATGTGAGCAAATGTTCTGTAGGTATTGCATGACCACCGTAGACAATGGTTTTGTCGACAGAAGAATAGACAACAGGACATTATTGTCATTGTGATCACGATATGACATGACAAAAATGTGGTGACGACACTACTAGTGTTGTAGTATAAGGATCGTAGCATGCGGTGTAATGTAGTCTCAGTCCTCAGCCCATTCCCACGTGAGCAAATATTCCGCAGGTGTTGCATGACCACCGTAGACACGGGTTTTGTCGACAGAAGAATAGACAACAGGACATTATTGTCATTGTGATTCTGTCTATACTTACGTTGATAAAATCCTTGCCTATGGCTACTGCTGGAGATATATGTATACGCCAAGCCACATCTGATGGATACGTCGCCGATCTTCCGTCGCGTTATTTACTTGAGCAATTTTAGTAACGCATGTTCGGTCAAATGTGTATGGTTTGAGATGTTTGTATGGAATTATGTGTACCGGAAGATCGACGACGTGTCTTCTGTCAGATGTGGCTTGGCCCTAATAGATTTTTATTAGTTTTTAGGTTATTTTATACATTAGAAATTACATTATATGTAATTATAGTGTCTAAAATATAGTAGGCCTGTTTTTACAGCTGTCAGATCAGTACATTGTATGTCGAAATTGACATGACATGTTCTAATCTGACAGCTGTCAAAACAGGCCTATTAAATTTTAGCCACTATAATTTACGGATCACGTAATCGTTCGAAAGTTTAATTTTCAAATATTCGCGATACATTATTGTCATTAGTGGTGAAACGCTGAAACGAAAAAGCAGTGCAGAGAATATTATGCAAGCAAAGTCTTACGTACTAACTAGTTTTAATTAAAAAATAATTGTAAGAGTATTAATTTTATCATTTCTGGTGCACTTTAATAAAATAATGAGGTGGCGAGGCCTCAATGTATCATTGTAATAAATTAACAGCAATAAAGTCATTAATTTATTGGCTCTTTTTATTATTAATAATGCAATATTTTATTTAATATTTCATTGCTCTATCATTGTGTAATAATTATTTATTTATCAGTGTTTGTATAGCAGAAAGCATTTTACATTAATTTTAAAATGTTTTAATGAAAATAATGGATGATATTTAAAGGGTTCGCCACACCAAACGCGGAGCACGAGCGGGCCGTGAGCGGGGCTTGTCGTTTCCGGACCCACGTTTGTAGTAGGTATTCAAGGGACTATGAAGCATGTCTCACGAAATACGAGCACGGACCTGCCGTCGACAAGACCCGCTCCTGCCCCGCGTTTGGTGTGACGAAGCTTTTAGGGCTTTCGTATTACAGTAATTTCGGCATTGCGATAGAAACGGCTCTTCTATCCACTGTTACTAAAGTTTAAAAGGTAAGGTTATCTTCCAGGACGCGCGGACATGACAACATTATAGGCACAACCTGTTATAGTAATTAGTTGATTGGCTGTTCATATGGTTCAAGTCACTAAAGTATAATCGTCACAAAAGTGTAGTCTAAAATAGTAGTCTCTGAAGTGTAGTCACTAAACTGTAGTCACAAAAGTGTAGTCAAAAATGTTGTCACAAAAATGTAGTCACCAAAATGTTCTCACAAAAATGTAGTTACCAATGTGTAGTCACAAAAGTGTGGTCACAAAAATGTAGTCATAAAAGTGTAGTCACTAACGAGTCGCACGTTTCTGAAGATTGGAGACATTTAAATCAGGCTTTAGCTCTAGTCATATGTATTTGCAGTCTTCTCACAGTCAACTCCTAAACATCAGTCATATCTATACCTACATAAAATATCTTACAGTTTATTACTATGATGTTCCTTCACCTTTAGAACAAGCGGTAACGAGCTGTATCGCCAGTAAATCGTGCGTTTCTCGATACGCCTCAATTTATCGATGTTGCCTCGCACAGTAATATAATTGCGCAGTGCCTTGATTGATGCGTTCGTTCAAGTCGATCGTAACTCATTCAGAATGAACGCTGTGAATGTATCTGTGCTATTTACATTGTATGGAAGGTGCAGATATTAAATTAATATGATGGATAGGGGTGTTGTGTTTGTATAGTTGACACAAAGAGGGCTTTTATATTGATATGAAATATTGTTTAAATTTAGATATAAAAGAAACAGATACGTAAAATAATCAATTGAGGTCCCACTGCAGGGTATGGGCCTCTCCTCAGAATGAGGTTTAGGCTTTAATCCACCACGCTGGCCTGGTGCGGGTTGGCGGACTACACACACCATCGAAAACTTCCTTCTCAGGTGTGCAGGTTTCCTCACGATGTATTCCACAAAAGAACCACACTGGGTTTTTGTAAAAAACAGTGTGCGCAGGCGTCAAAAGCACTTAGTAAAATCGACTCGATCAGCACTCAGTAAAATCCTTCCAAAAACTGGGTATTTCTTTTGTTCTGTGTATTTCGTTCGTGTGCTAACTATTAACTGGTTACTGATCAAACCAAACCAGTGACATCCCAACATCCCTTTAGGACTTAGATAAAAAGGACTCAGTCACATTAGCGTTTTAGATAGGTGAAAAACATGAAGGAACTCTTCAGACACTGCCGTGTATAGACTAGTGGATTTACTTGGTCAGCTTTGGGTTATTGCTTTAGCCTTAGGTTAAATGATATTGCGCAAGTCAGCCTAAGTTGCGCAAGACAGTAGAACGCTATTTGTTTGCAGCTGCAGTTACCATTTCGTGTATAGCCTGCAGCTATAAAACAACATAAACATAACATCACACCTGTATTCCCTGAAAGGTTGGGCAGAGGTGTATAGTTACACCCTCATTTCGCCGTTATGTTTGAGTCACATGTAATAGGGGCGAGTCTATTGCCATCAACCGGGCACAAATCCAACTCCGGGTTGCTACAGAGGAATTCGACACGGAAAAACCCAATAACTCTGCCCGACTTGGGGAACGTACCCCGGACCTCACGATCGGCAGTTAAAAGACAAATAGCAATCAACTATTTCTTGACCATTTTGGTGTCTCATGTGCGGTCTGGATTTGTGCCCGGTTAATGGCAATAGGCTCGCCCCCTATTACATGGGACTTTAAACATAATTGGCGAAACGAGGGTTTAGTTAAAACACCTCTGCCTAACCCTTCGGGGAATACAAGGCGCGATGTTATGTTCTGTGCGGTCAATTTACAAGAAATAGCAAAGGCTTTCAAGATAAAATAATAATCTATAACGTAGACTATCTAACCCTCAAACTTCGTTCACTTTCAGAATATTAAATTTTAAACTGTCACCGCGGGCTGACTTCGTCAAAGTTTTTCTATTAAATTTTTCATTACGATTTGACAGGACATTCATAATGTTCACGACTTTGATGAATGAGACTCGGCTGTCACGGCGAGTTAACGGCTAATGATATTTGTTTGCTTTTGATGTATTAATGTTGATGTGTGTGGTTTAGATGGGGTGTTAAGAGCCATGTGAATGTAGCTGGAAATATCGTGTTCTTTACATTTTCTCTTACTTAGGTTTATTAAATACACGTTTTTGCCCGCAGCTTCGTTTACGTGATGTTTGAGGAATTTTGAAAAATCCTTCTTTAGTGGGTGCCTACGTTATAAAAGGTACTCACTGTCTAAATTTCAAGTATAAAAGACAAGAAACAGAATCGTGTAGGGGTGAATCAGTCATTACAGTTATAGCTAATATCGGTCTGTCAGGAACAATCCTGACAGACCGATATTACCGATACTGTCCATTTACTTTATTTACCATGCTCACAAGAGCATGGTAAATAAAGTAAATGGACATAGACTCCACCACTGAGAATACTTATATTTGGGTTAGTGGTTAGTTACAGAAGCTATTTCACAATATAATAATTAACACAAGATCAGAAAATAAGGACAAGCAAATCAGATATCGAATGACCACTGTTTTTATAACGTCGGGTACGTTGATTCATTTTGATGACTACGCGCCTTTATCAACATTGTCCAGTGTTACCAGCTACCGACAATACAATCATGTTTCTAACACTAGTGGTTTAGGTTGTGCTTTGATAGATCAGTCAGTTTGTCAGTCAGTTTCTGCTTTTATGTAAATACAGATTTAAGTTTATAGGTCGTCAGCTCATAATTGTCATACAAAATCAATTATAAAGATAACGAAATAGAGATTGTGCTTGTTCGAAGGCACTTTTAATAAATGGTTTAAATAAATTAACAGGCGAGGCGTTGCTATTATATACAACGTGAATTTTTAGTTCATGTTGGTTCCACTTATGGTGAAAGCTTTTCCCTTCCAAAACATACTCGACGAGCTGATCTTGTATGGGCAGATAGATTTTTAATTTCTTATTTCCAATAGTCGTTCTTTCTGTCCAGCTTTTTTCCAACTTTGTTGGGGTCAGTTTCCAGACTAACCAGATGCGGCTGAATACCAGTATTTACACGGAGCGACTGTTATCAGACCTCCGCTACCGAGTTACATGGAAATGCCAATATCCAAAGTTTAGATCGGTAGTCATCATACATTCGGGCGTCTGATTTTCCGCAACGAGTCGCTACAGACATTTTATCAAAAAGATAGCTTGAGTTAAGTAGAATTGCATATTTATAAGCGAATTTACACACATACATATGAATTAACACGTTACTAAATCATCATCTACATCATGTCGCGGACGATACCAAAGATGAATTATTAATTAACAATCACCCCGAAGCGAAAACGCGTGACCAACATCTATTACATTACAAATATTACGAACACAGTAACCGTATCAACAAACTTGCAAATTAACTACATGAAGACAGTTACTATGTTACGGCTAATAGCTATTCATACTTTTTGCTCTTACACCGAATAATTTAACTTTTTATAGGCACGTTTATCAAGAAGTTTATCAGTAATTTCCATATTGCGAAAACAACGTAAGTACGATCATAATGTTTACTATCTATGATCGCATTCTTTGCATACGTCACGGTTATGGCCCATAATGGGTGAAAAGTATTTTGGAATAAATATGTTGATTTTTACATTAACTAGACACCATGCAGCTTTTTGTGTTTACGGGAAAATTGTTTAAGAAAAAAGTTGTGAAAATTGTATTTTTTTTTACAAAAAGGAAAGGAGATGGTCTTGTAACTAATTACCAACCGCGCGCATCATACGATTTGCGCTTTCCTTAGTCAGTCTGGGGGTGGCCGTTCGTTATACATTGAGACCCCTCCGTACCTCGGAGAGCACGTTAAACCGTCGGTCCTGGATGTCATACGAATACCTATGGCAGTCGTTGCGGGTCGTCAGAAGCCCGAAAGTCTGGTAACTGCTCTAACCTAAGGATATCGTCATTGCCCAGAAGCTGGGTTGCAGAGATCTGATGGCAGTTGCTCCGTGTAAAATACTGGTATTTAGCCGCATCTGGTTTATTAGACTGAAAGCTGACTGCAACAAAGTTGGGAAAAGGCTAGGAGAACTCTCAGTAACCTTTTACTACACTGTGGTCTGGCGTAAGCCGTTAATTTTCAACGAACTTGAACTAACAAAACCTAATCTATCCCCTATTTTATCCTAGCCCTAATTTAAAACACATCCACCCATAGGAACGTACATTACAAATGTTACATCAAAAATACAGTGGAGCCAACGACGGAAACAATAAAGTCACATTTAATACAATTACCTACAAAATATATTAGTGTTTATTTTGTAAGTCGGCGCGAATGTTTGCTACGACTGTACTGGGGGACGGGTGTAAGGCCTGAGAGAAAGCGAGTAGTACTATTAGCGAGAAGACTTTGCGTAGAATAAAAAGGGATCAGGCATCCTATGAGTATGCAGCACTATGATTCATTCTATATCATGGGTGAAGATTTAGAATAAAATCAAAAGAAAAAAAAATGTTATCTTGTATCGTGCATACTGCATAAAGTGTGTTAGGATTTGGGATCTCATCCTACGAATATCTTAGAAAACTAGGGATTAGGAACTACAAAACTCACGGAGTCACGTTTGACGTATAGTATCGTAAACGCACTGATGAAAACGAATTTTGAATCGAAAATGCAACTGTCCTTTTACATTTTGATTATTTTTTTTGCGACAAGCACAATTTGTATCATACATAGATACGAATAAAGTTGTCAATTTAATTAAATAGTGTGTGCGGAATGAGTATTTTCGATTCAAAATTCACTAACATTAACGTTAGTAACTCGTTTCATTCGTGCTAGGCATATAGAAGAAAATATTGTAAACTGTTATCGCCGAGGAACCTCTGGAAAATAAGATCTAAAAAAGAACTATCGAACGGAGTACTTAGTAGATAATCTTAAAACAAAAATACTTTTTATTGCAAGCTGAATCAACATCTCGTGCGTCAGAATTTCTTGAATCTTATTGTAACAAAAAAAAACACTCCGCTGTCTCTCAACCCTTAATCCCATCACAGCTTACACACGCTAGCTATAAACATACATCAATGATATTTATGGGAGTCATTCGCTAAAGCGTGTAGCACAACGATTACTAAGAACCAAACGTTAAGGCAGCGGCGACGATTTGTGACGAACTTGCTGCTACAATTCTTTTTTTAGTAGACAAAATAACGTAATTTAGCATCAAACGATGCCACTTTTGGTAGTTCGCGTTTTTTATGGCCCCGCTTTTAGATTTAGTTAGGTGGAGTTGGTCCTAAATGGTGGAGTAAGGTATGTTGTGTTGGGTGATATTTTGGGGTGTCGGATTTATTATAAAGGAACTTTGAAGTTTTTGATGTACGGCCGACGCGGTGGATGGTGCATTTGGCAACATCGGTATGTTTGGATTTAAGACGCGTATTATTTAGATTTATGGCTGCCAACTAATGATCTTATCGTCTCTGGCTAGGGTGTAGGTTATTACTATATTTTACTGGTCTGTTTTCATCATTTTCGGTCACTAAAAGATTATTTATGAGGTGGTTGAAAAGTAACATCCATCTTTATGCATGGATTTACAGCTCATGTTTCAAAATTATCACTTGCGTTAACGGTGAAGGAAAAATATCGCGAGGAATCCCGCTCAAACCTCCAAGAAGTTCTCGATAGTGTGTCTAGTCTGCCAACCCACACCAGGTTGGCTGTATAACTAGGACCAACAAGAATATTAAAAAAAAATGTTTCTCTGTCCTCCAGTGGTGGCCAAAGGAAAAACAGAAAACCTGTTCTGTCATGGAGGGCATTAGTTAGCCCAGGATTACTAGACTAGCTTATAGTAACTAAACAAATACGTTAATGATTTAAACCCGCCCAGAATATTATGTTTAGATACTTAATTATGAATAACACTGCCTCGTTGGTCTAGTGGTGGCAAGCGCGACTGCTGAGCATAGGGTTGGGTTTGATCCCAGGTCGAGCAAAGGGTTATTCGGTTTTTCCATCAAGAATTTCTCAGTAGCAGCCCAGAGTTTGGATTCGTGCCTAGTAGGGTTGCCCCCTATTACATGGGATACCTCTGCCGAACTCTTCAGGGAGTGCAAGGAGTGATGTTATGGTATGTATGAGTAATAATCGATGAGTACATTGCTTCAAGCAACACCTTAAACAATTCATAGTTGTATGTTCTATCTCTGTCTCATTTAATACCTGTCACTTAAATCGAAAAACTTTTAAGCTCCCTATTTTTACTCTAAATTAACCACCACGAAGAATTCCTTACATTTAGCACTCACAAACTAAATACCAGCGGCAACCGCCACCATTAGTTCCCTGTCACATCTGTCGACTGTCGCGTCGCGTCACAAAAACGCGCGATGTCGCGACGATCGCGCCCGACATGTTTACGATCGCGACGACAAAAATATCGCAAGCAGCGATTGTCCGTCGATTGAGTTACTGCGGACCCGGTTCCCGACTAATTTATCGACTTGTTAACTGAAAGCAACGCTTACACGTCTTTGATATAAAATTGTCGCGCAGTTTGTTTTTGGGTTTATTACTGTTTTTGTGAGTGAATTAAATGGTAGTTTTGTAACGAGTGGCAAGTGATGCCGTTGATAGTTATATGCGGTGAAGTCGTTATTGAAAGAATTTATATTTCTGGGAATGATTGTGTGTTTAAACAATGGAGGATAGTCTTGGCACTAGTTAGGAGATGAAAAGCTTATTTTGCTTTTTTTAATGTGTGGTGGCACTCATGTGGTGTCATTGAGGAACCGGCATCGTTATATCTAAAAAAAACATATTTAATTCGAATTAAGGTGTCGTCCCAGTTGGCAAGCGGTCGTACGAGCATGCGACGCGATCGTACAAATGCCCAATTAAATAATTATCTAATATATTTTATAGGCGCGGTTATGTACGATAAGAAGCAAAAGCAGTAGGCAAGGATACATGTAGCGTTGTCTAGTTTTAGCCAAATGAAAAGTATTATGTATATAGGTAGGTATATAGGTTGTAATGTAAAATTTAAAATAAACAATAGGTAAACCTAAACACTTGTAACAACAGAATTCAATCAGGATATCGACACGAGCTACACAGACGTCAGTGCGACTGCGCTGCCGTCGACACCCGTCACTTGTTACTGCACCTCTAACAAGCCGCCGGCTGTAGGCTAGTGTGGATACGGCCTTTTTATATTAAAATTTTAGATGGAACGGGTACTATTATAAATAGTTTATTAAAGTGCCTATAATATCCTTTGATCTATAATTTTCCCCAAAAGTTATGTAAAATACATACAACAGAATCTTATAGGGTGAATCTATCATTACAGTTATAGCTAATATCGGTATTTCAGGATTGGGAGCATGGTAAATAAAGTAAATGAAACCAACATAGACTCTCCACCACTGAGAGTATTTATATTTGGGTTAGTGGTTAGTTACAGAAGCTATTTCAAAATATAATAATTTAAACAAGATCAGAAAATAAGGACAAGCAAATCAGATATCAAAGGTCAGACTTTTTCAGCGGTTCGACATAGAACCTTTTTGCTCCGTCGAATGACCACTGTTTTCATAACTTCGGGTACGTTGATTCATCTTGACGATTACCCTTTGTCAACATTGTCCAGTGTTACCAGCTTCCGATAACAGTTAATATGTATTTTTAGAGAAATACAGCCAAATACTCAAATGTCACTCAATTTAAGTTGCCACAGTCACTGTCAGTTTAATACAAAGTAACAGTGACAGCACGAAATTAACGGCAACTTATAATTGAGTAGGGTTTCAGTATTTTGCCAATAGATGACCAAAAATTAAAAAAAAAGCCTCTTATATCTTTCTATCATCACCTGTGTTTATATCTTAAGTCATATTTCGGGTCACGGATGCCCCATGTTCTGAATTCGAAAAAACAAGGGTTGATGAATATTATGAAAAAAGAAAATAGAAATTATTGAATTTTACACTTGCTCTAAATAAAGCAGTTCAAAGTGATACCGCTCGCGGATTAAGACACCCTTTCCGACAAACCTTGTACAAGAATTATAATGTTCACCAAAGCTAACTCCATACTATTCAACCCCGTCTCGAAGCTAAGACGCTTGTTACTCCAAGTTTGCATTGAACCTCGCGGCTCACCCCCCCGGGGGATCAATGGACAATGTGGGTGATTCGGTGGGTGACACCTGCGTAATGGGATACCGTTTGTATGGAGAGATGACGGGACCAGATGTATGGATGATGCAGATATGTATTGGGGATGATTGTCGGGCGAAATTGGAACAATGAACTGGATGACTGAAGGCGACAAGAAAGTGATGTTTACATGCTGTAGTTTGTATGCTTCGCTTTGGATGTTTTTTTAGATTTTCATAGCAAGAATTTTGCGTTATGGATGATCTTAAGAGACCACAACGCGTTCTGGACAATATTTTCGCTCAATGAGCGTTTTTGGTCTTTGAGCCTAATATCTATACCAAGGAAACAAGGAACAAGGTACTGCCTCGTTTGTCTAGTGGTGGCAAGCACGACTGCGGATCATGAGTTCCTGGGTTCGATCCCTAGGTCGGGCAAAGTGTTATTGGGTTTTTCCGTTGAAATTTCTCAGTAGCAGCTTGGAGTTTGGATTTGTGCCCGGTTGATGGCAATAGGCTTGCACCCTATTACATGGCACTTAAATATAAATTAGTGTGTTACTATTACACCTCTGCCCTACCCTTCGGGGAATACAGGCGTGATGTTATGTTATCTATACCAAGGCTAGTGATGTGCCTATGTCGGGCTGACTCAGCTGTTACTGCATGTTTTTCAAGTGTTGTAAAATAAAAACTGTGTCCATTCCATAAATTAAAATGACTGAAAAAGTTTACTTACACTCCATGTATTTATATAACACATTATATTTTTATTTTATTACTTATGTATGTACTCTATCAATATGTAAACTGTTGTCTCTGTAAATAAATAGGACAGACATTATAATGAAAAATGGCCGACAGTGTCAACTAGGAAGTGGTAAAACTAATAAATTAATAGGAACAAGTGTTTTAATATGAACAGGTGTATAGAATATAATTTATTATCTGTCTCCTTCCGTTCATTATTGTTTAAAGAAACTGCTCATGTGCTCATAAGCAAATGCACGGCCAATATATCTACACTAATAAAAAGCGAAGAGAAACGAAGAGTTTGTTTGTTTGAACGCGCTAATCTCAGGAACTACTGGTTGGTATTGAAAAAATATTTTTGTGTTAGATAGTCCATTTATCGAGGAAGGTTATAGGCTATATAACATCACGCTACGGCTAATAGGAGCGGAGCATAAATGAAAAATGTTGCAGAAACGGGAAAAATGTCCACCCGTGCGAAGCCGGGACGGGCCGCTAGTTTATAATAATGATGGAACAAAGGCATTTCCATCTCTGTATCTGTATATAAAAGGAGAAACTGACTGCCTCGTTTGTACAGCGGTGGCAAGCATGACTGCTGATCGTGAGGTCCTGCGTTCGATCCCCAGGTCGGTCAAAGTGTTATTAGGTTCTTCCGTGTGGAATTCCTCAGTAGCAGCCGCCTGTTACAAGGGACAAACATAACGGCAAAATGAGGGTGTTACTATACACCTCTGCAAGCCCTTCGGAGAATACAGGCGTGATGTTATGTTATGTGATGCAACAAATTATGATTAATGGCAATATACCTACAAGGTTAGTTGGAAAGGGGGTACTAAGCCGAAAGGGTGCTAAAGTACCCATAATAAGGGATAACTTTTGTTCTACAACTTTCCCCAAAACTCAATAGTTTAAGAGAAGTAGCTTTTCAAAGATTTCGTAAAAAATATGCTAAAATCTATTGTCCATAGCTATGATCAACTATGTTTAATATTTAGGTCATATTTGGGGTCACGAATTAGAAACTTAATTTTCTGAATGCATAACTAAAGCAGGTATGATTTTTTTTTAATAAACTAAAATAAAAATCTTTTTGCATGCAAATAAAAATTATCGAATTTTGAAATTTTAACACTTGCTTTAAAATAGTAATCAGTGATACTTTAAGTGGCCCTCGGCTTAGTAGGGGAGAAGCACCATATATCGGATAGTTGCGTATTATCGGATAGTGCAGTATCTCGACTTTTTGAATAGTGACATCTATTTTTTATTTTATTCACTTATAAGCAACCATAAGATGGCGCCCCTGCAGAAAGTTTGACTGTATATTAACAAGTCGCCGCTCAACGTCATTATTTACTATTTTTTTTAGAAGTTTAAACAAATGTATCCGATATTTGGTGTCTTTCCCCTACCCCCTTTCCGACTAACCTTGTAGTTTATGTAAATTTATTTTGTTTCTTTCTTTTCTTTTTATTATCGACAATGTAAAGCTAACATTTGAGTTTTGCTTCAAAATTACACGACTGCGCTGCACAAGAATCCAAGATGGTCCTCGTCCAAGGCATTATAACACTGATCACCAAAGGTGATTGACACTGAGCCCTCGTTATAGAAACACATTTTTTTGCAAAACATCACGTGTTGTTTATCTTATTAGTTCCAGCACATGTGGTGCGTGTAAACATTGTTACAGCGAACGGGTCGGAGACTGCGATTGTTTAAGAAAAGGATTTTATTTTCTACACTTGCGTTTGCTGAGCAGTGGTGGCCCAGTGGTGACGGCCCCGACTTACGAGTTGCATGTCGTGGATTCGAACCCAGCCAGGCGCATTAATTTGTGTAATTTATTTCATCACCACTTTTCTCAAAACGGTGAAGGAAAACATCGTGAGGAAACCGGCATGTCCTAGAACCAAAAATTCGAAGACATGTGACATCTACCAACCCGCACTGGGTCCGCGTGATGGATTACGGCCCATTCCCTCTCACAGAGAGGAGGCCTGTGTCCCAGCAGTGGGAACATTATAGGCTGATGATAATGATGATGATGCGTTTGCTTGTGTTTTGGAGCAGGACAAGTCATGCAACGCTATTAATACTGACCGGACATAGGCTACTAAGGAGCTCGTGGCTAATTAACAACCGATCATACGATTTGCAAAGTTAAGCTGCGCTTGCTGCGGTCAGTCTGTGGATGGGTAACTGTTCGTTATACATCGAGACCCTCCGTGCCTCGGTGAGCACGTTAAACAGTCGGTCCCGGTTGTCATACGAATATCTATGACAGTCCTCACGTGTAGTCAGAAGCCTGAAGGTCTGACAACCGGTGTAATCTTATATGCAATGCCTAGTAACTGGGTTGTGGAGGTCTGATGGCAGTCGCTAGATTGGAAACTGACCCCAACATAGTTAAGCAAGAGGCTAGGCAGAACGAACGAACTTAAGAGGAAATGCGGTCGGCATTTAGTCCATACAAACGTATTCCTCAGTTTCCTCCTTGCATAATGTCACTAGAGCAAATATTTTTTACAAATATATTTTTCCCCAAGCTTCTATTCAGTTTTGTTACTTTTATTTTATTTTGTGCGTCATGTTGGCGCGAATAAATAATTTTTTTTCTTTCTTTTTCTTTCTTTCATATGATATAGGTATCTACCACAACTATGTCCCTATGTTTTGTTTTTGTCAATAAATTAATTGTTAAAAGAACTAGAAACGTTTTAACTTTACAAAAATCGACCGGTTTTACCACCGTTTTCAAACATTTGAGGTACCTACTTATTTTGATATTTATAATTCGCCTGATAACAAATAGTTGGAGATCTTAATATCGAATTATTGATATTATGAAGTGTGTTATTCAGTATGTGTCTGTATTCCCAAGGAGGGTTGACGTCAGGTAGACGGCCGGTCATAAAACAATAAGCCAAAACCTCTAACAACATGGATTTATGAAATACATGTTGTGTCGACCACACCTAGTGTGGGATAAGGGCAGGAAGAAGAAGAAGAAGATTCGGTATGTGTCTATAACTTTTTTATAGGGCAAGCCGAGCGTTTGGCCTTGTATGAAAGTACCGCCAATGGCAGTCACTCCTGCTACCAACCTTGCTGACTGGCTACTGACCACGGCATGACCTATTCTCGATTGAAAAAATAATTGTCGATAATTATCATG
The DNA here is from genome assembly GCA_910594945.2 of Amphipyra berbera. Classification (NCBI taxonomy): domain Eukaryota; kingdom Metazoa; phylum Arthropoda; class Insecta; order Lepidoptera; family Noctuidae; genus Amphipyra; species Amphipyra berbera. The sequence continues at coordinate 1,522,092 of OU343131.1, read as the reverse complement.
AAAATTGAAAATAATATTCACACTAGTTATTCACATTACGAAGATATAATGTTTCTGACACCTATCTAAAACCACAGCTAGTGGTAGCTAACCACAGTTCCTAAAATATTTAGGCTGGATTTCACCAACATTAAAACCCAGGTTAAACAGCGGTTTACTCAAAAAAATATGAAGCCTGAAAGTCTGACATTTAGTCTAATCCATTATGTTGCTCACTAACTGGTTTGCGGAGGTCTGACAGCAGTCACTCCGTGTAAAATATTGGTATTCAGCTCCATCTGGTTAGACTGGAAGCTAACCCCAACATAGTTGAAAAAAAACTAAGCAGAACGAACCTTACAAATTACTAGGTACTTATTTAAAGTATTCTGCAAAAAAACAAATTTAATTTAGACATTGTAAATTGTAACTTAATGTTACTTTGTAATCGTTCACTTCCCGTACTTAAACTTGAATTAAGACGTTTAAGATACGATGAACGGGCTATTGGTTAAGGAAACGTGTTTTATATGGTAAACGTATATTTTTTATTTGTTTAAATGCTTATCTTTGCAGCTGTTTTTCTGTTGGGAAATGAGTAAACTGGTGGTGACGTGAGAAGAATTTCGGTTTAAATAAACCTATTTCGTTTGGTTATAGGACACTTGTGTCACTGCGCAGTTAAGGTATGAAAACATGCCTACGCGCCGCTTCACCTACGGAGTGAAACAAAAATGAACACTAAACCGAATGTTAGTGTGTGAACGAAACGAAATATAATAAGAGCAGAGGGACTATATCTAGACCGTCGGGGTCATCGCGACCCCGGCCGAACGGTCAGGAGAAGGAACACCGTTGGTTTTTAGCCGGTAAGAGTCCGGCAGTCCCTCGCCTTCCCCGGGCGAGGGACATCCATGAGGATATTCCAACGATTAAAAAAAATGGGTGCTACATCGAACTTATAAATATACTTAAGATCAAAGTATTGTCAAACAACGAACTATTAGATGTCAACTAGACTATTACCCGCGGTTTCACCCGCATCCTAGGGGAACTACTTGATGTACCTGGATAAAAAGTATGCTATATGTTAATCTAGGGCATAGTCTATCTGTGTGCCAAATCTCATCCAAATCCGTTCAGCCGTTTTTGCGTGAAAGAGTAACAAACATCCATACACCCATAGATACAAACTTTCGCGTTTATAATATTATAGTAAGGAAGTAAGGATTTATAATATTAGTAAGGATTAACATTTGAGAGTAGGGTGAACGAAAAACAAAATGTCAAATCACGAAAATTGAATCCATCGTCAGATCCGAAACACTTCCCTGGTTGGAAAACGTGCGATCCGTCAGCCGAAACTTCGTAGTTCGATTTTCGGAGTAGGCCCTTAGGAAGGCACAGTGCAATAAGAGCGTTCTCGCCTTATCCTAAAACTCAATTTGGCATGCGCGGAGCATATTATTCTAGGTATTTCACGCATTAGTTTATAAGTGAGGTTTCTGTTCGTAGTACTATTTACTATTCTGTGCTTATAGGCATTAGGTGGTGCGATCACTAGCTTTTGTCCTGTTCCAACATTTTGCCTATGATTTGGCCGACTTTGGGCCTTACACAGATGGCCTAAGATGGAGCACACGAATCTAAGTAACAGAGACCTCGTGATGTACCGATGACATAGATTAACCCTGTACGGGACACTTTTGCATCCAATAAAAAAATACAGGAAGTAAACATGTGTTCTTAACGTGAGGCATTTTAGCGCTCAGAGCGAATTGCGCGGCTATCGTTCACCGTGCGGTCATAAAACTCGGGACACTAAAATGTGTGTATTTTTTTTGTTGTATTCAAAAGTATTAAGTGCAGGGTTAATCTATGTCAGCAGTACATCACGAGGTTTGAAGGAATTACATGATTATGTTTACAGCCTATATACGGATACCACTTTTTTATCTTTGGAAAATCCTCAACGTTATGCCTCGCCCGGGGAAGGCGAGGGGGTCTGCCGTACTCTTACCAGCTAAAAACCAACGGTGTCCCTCCTTCTGAACTAAGGCCGGGGTCACGGGATTCGCTATACATGCACCGCAACCCCAGCAGGATAGGGATACCCCTTACCCTTCTAGCTCTCACAAGACGGAACACAGTAAATAAGTAACCATTGCATAATTGACATCCAACTGACATTATTTTATGTTCCACATTAAAACGTTGTTTATTGCAATATACATTACGCGAAGTAACCTATTTCCTTACAAATTATAATATTACAATGTAAATCCGCTAAGTAAATGTAAGACACAACATTTACGAGATATTATAATTTTGCATTGGAGACACAAAATAATATCACAAATTAAACCGACGATATAAATCAAAATGTCAAGTTATGTCCAATAAATAACTTGAAACGGGTTTAACCGTAGTTGTGCGCATGCGCCTGACCATTAGATAGACGATTTTATGCGCTTGCACATCTATAATTTATGAGAAAAACATTGTAACTCGATTCTTGTTGAAAGACAAAAAGTTACAAGCTACTATGCTGTTCTCCGCAGCCCATGAAAGTCAATTTTGCAAAAGCATTATGATTTGAAGTTACAAAGAATAAAATTGAAGAAGTTTTGTAACTATTATAACTTTTATGTGACACGTCACTCATATTTATTATGATTGTTTAGTTGGCGTCAAGCCAACGTCCCAACATCATCCACGATTCCAGGGTTTTTGTTATACTAACACCCTCACATCGTCGTTATGTTTAAGTCCCATGTAGTAGTAGGCGAGCCTATTGCCATCAACCGGACACAAATTCAAACTCCGGGCTGCTACTGAGAAATTCATCACAGTAAAACCCAATAACACTTTGCCCGACCTGGGGATTGAATCCAGGACCTCACGATCAGCAGTCGCGCTTGTCACCACTAGACCAACGAGGCAGTCAAAAAATAGTACTTAAATAGTCACCAGAACGAAATAATTAGTGACTCAATAGTTTTCGAGTTATGAGCTATTAATGGGGACGCTAGCTTTACGTCAAGTTTACAATGCACTCACGTCCATTTTTCGAGAGTATCGAAACCTTAGCGAGAGACAGTTAGGGTCAAGTCACATCTGACGGAAGATACGTTGCCGATCTTCCGTCGCGTAATATACTCGACGAATTTTAGTAACGCATCTTCGGTCTAATGCGTACGGTGTGAGATGTTTTTAAGGAATTATGTGTACCGGCGGAAGACCGGCGACGTATCTTCCGTCAGATGTGGGTTTGCCCTTAGGCAGTTTTTCTACAGCTTACGACGTCACGACACGAGCATTTTTTTTTAATAATAAATAGGTACACAAAGATTAAATAAATATTGTACAAAAGAGTCACATAAAATGGCGAAATGCTGCCTTCTAAACTTGACCAAAAGCCTGTGTTTTAGGAGTCAAAGTTCCTTCAGGTATAATGACATACAACAGGTAATGTCATGTAAGTACTTATAGATACAACAATGCCTTAATTCAAATACAGTATTAGTTCTATTAAGAGACAATTGTAATAAGATTCTCGGTTGAGTTTGAGGTGACGACTACACTAGAAGTGTTGTATCCAGCGCTGCCAATCGCGGGGAATGAACAAAATCGGGGAATGTCGGGGAATTGGCACCAATGCCAATATTTAAAGAGTGAGGGGAAGGTCTAAAAAAAGGTCGTCCAATTGTCGCTGGACAATTCTGGAGCACCTAAGTGATAGAAGCGGGGAATTTCGGGGAAATGACAACACTGACGCGGGGAATCAAAAATTTTTATTGGCAGCAATGGTCGTATCGTTCCTTGAATAGGCAAATCGTAGGCCTAGCGCGAACATTTGACGTATACAAGGTTAGTCGGAAAGGGGGTACTAAGCCGAAAGGGTGTTAAAGTACATGGGTACTTTAACACTTTTATTATGGAATAAGGGATAACTTTTGTTCTACAACAAAATTTCGTAAAAAAATGCTAAAATCTATCTGTCCATAGCTATGATCAGCTGTGTTTACAATTTAGATCATATTTGGGATCACGGATTAGATAATTAATTTTATGAATTCGTAACTAATGCAGGTATGTTTTTATTTGGAAAAAACTACAATTTCTTTTTGCATGCCAATAAAATTTTTCAATTTTTGAAATTTTAACACTTGCTTTTATATAGTCATCAGTGATACTATAGGTGGACCGCGGCTTAGTACCCCCTTTCCGACTAACCTTGTAGTATCGTAAACGTATCGCTAATGTAAGCGAATTTTGAATTGAAAATACAACTATCCTATACCAATTTCGGTTTATTTTTTTGCGACGTACACAATTTGTATCATACGTACCTAGATATTAATAAAGTTTTCAATTTAATTAAATAGTATGTCAGAAACGAGTATTCCCGACTCAAAATTCACTCACATCTCCTTTATTGGTCTAGTGGTCGCAAGCGCGACTGCTGAGCATCCTGGGTTCGATCCCCAGGTCAGGCAAAGTGTTATTAGATTTTTCCATTAGGAATTTCTCAGTAGCAACCCGGAGTCCATTTGTGCCCGGTAATTGACAATAGGCTCGCCCTTACACGAGACTTCAACTGGTGAAACGAGGGTGTATTCAAAAAACACCTCTGCCGTACCCTTCGGGGAATATAAGGCGTGATGTTATGTTTATGTTATGTCAATGTCACTAACGTGATAAAATTCATATTAGGCTAACTGAATCAACCCATCATCATCAGCATCAGCCTATAATGTTCCCACTGCTGGGACACAGGCGTCCTCTCTGTGAGAGGGAATGGGTCGTAATCCACCACGCGGGCCCAGTGCGGGTTGGTAGATGTCACATGTCCTCAAATTTTTGGTTCTAGGACATGCCGGTTTCCTCACGATGTTTTCCTTCACCGTTTTTCGAGAGCAGTGGTGATGAAATAAATTACACAAAGTAATGCGCCTGGCTGGGTTCGAACCCACGACATACAACTCGTAGGTCGTGGCCGTTACCACTGGGCCACCACTGCTCTGCTGAATCAACCCAATGTGATCAATTATATTCAATGTTGATACTAATATCTTTATGTATTGGAAGTGTTCTCGTTCTGACACAATTTATTCGATTCTAAATCGGAATAGTATCGATATCAACATCGGTACTGCAGTACGAAATGAGCGTAATGTCCAAAGTAGTACTTGTCAGTAACGTATTGGCTGTACAGATTCCGATAGAGCAATTTATGTTGTCTGTCCATTGGTTACAAACTACTGAGTGTATTGCTACCATAGAACCACAGATCAGTACTGACAAGATATAATATTTAATATTATTCGGTTAACATAGGTGTCGGTTCTGTTGCAGGACAGTACTAAACTAGACTAAACGCAACTGTCACTTTCTTTTTCTATTGAAACAGAAAGAGACAAATACCCTTAGTTTAGTTTAGTCCTGTCAAAGTGTGCAACAAAATCGACACCACTTTCATTAAGTTCTATTGTTAATTTGCCATACACAGGGATTTCTTGATCACACAATGAATGCGATTACAGACACAAATCTTCAATGAACAATCTATCTGTATAATTATACAAGGTTAGTCGGAAAGGGAGTGTTAAGCCGAAAGGGTGTTAAAGTACCCATAATAAGGGATAACTTTTGTTCTACAACTTTCTCCAAAACTCGATACTTTAAGAGAAATAGCTTTTCAAAGATTTCGTAAAAAATATGCTAAAATCTATTTGTTCATAGCTATGATCAGCTGTGTTTACAATTTAGGTGATATTTGGGGTCACGGATTAGAAACTTAATTTTCTGAATTCATAACTAAAGCAGGTGTGTTTTTTTTAAATCTTTTGCTTTTTAATAGTCATCAGTGATACTTTAAATGGCCCGCGGCTTAGTACCCCATTTCCGACTAACCTTTTATAAAAGGAGAAACTGACTGACTGATTGATCTATCAAAACACAGCCTAAACCACAGGGGTTAGAAACTTGAAATTTTGTCAACAGGTACCTTTTATAACGTAGACATCGACTAAGGAAGGATTTTACAAAATTCCTCCACGCGTGACAAAAATCACGCGTGCGGAGTTACGGGCAAAAACTAGTTCATAATTTAAATTCACGTAGATAATTATGTTGATGTCGTTATGTAGCCTTAAAACATACTTATTTCAGCTCTGGTCAACAGGTGTAGAGCCCTCACAAATCGGATCGTCTGGTAGAGGACTTCAAATCTTCCGATATTAGGTCCAAACCACTGAACGATTGGTTGATCACATTGTTAACTCTTTAGTAAATATATCCCTCCTACCCTTTTCCCAATTATGTTGGGGTCACCAGATGCGGCTGAATACCAGTATTTTACACGGAGCGACTGCCATCAGACCTCCGCAACACAGTAACCGGGCAATGCCTTTATCCTAAGGTTAGACTGGTTGTCAGACTTTCGGGATTTTGACTACCCGTAACGACTGTCATAGGTATTCTTATGGCACCCGACACCGACTGTTAAACGTGCTCTCCGAGGCACGGAGGGGTCTCGATGTGTAACAAACGATCACCCATGCATGGACTGACCGTGGCAAGTGCAGCTTAATCTCGCAAATCATATAATCGGCGTCGTTTTTAATTAGCCACGAACCCCTCAATAAATAGATTATTAAACTGTTTTTTTATTGACATTTTGGGGCTACTCTTATGTAAGACGTACCCATCTAAATATATTTTCAAGAAGCCCAAATCATATATAACTAGCTGTTCTCCCGTTGCTGTGCCCGCGTAAATAATTTGACTATAGCGCCACCTATCGGATTCCAGCAAAGCTACAAACTATCCTATTAGCAATAAAATATGTGTAAACATGACCTCAATCGGTAAAGTCGTTTTCAAGTTATGGCGTGACCAAGGAAAATAGGGATTCATTTTCTATATACCTATATACTAGCGACCCGCCCCAGCTACGGGTGCAATGTAGATACTAATGTGGGGCATATAAACCTTCCTCTTGAATCACTCTATCTATCGCTGAAAACTGCATTAAAATCCGTTGCACAGTTCAAAAGATCTAAGCGTACAGACAGCGGAAGCGACTTCGTTTTATACTATGTAAAGATATTGTTTGTCAATAAATGATAGTAAAATTAAGTTAAAATTACTTCATGTAGTTCGTCAGCCCACCGGGGCTCGAGGGGCTCGTGGCTAAATGAGGGGCTCGTGGCTAAAAAACAACCGCGCCGATCGTACGATTTGCGGGGTTAAGCTGCGCTTGCCGCGGTCAGTCCGTGGATGGGTGACCATTTGTTACACATCGAGACCCCTCCGTGCCTCGGAGAGCACGTTAAGCCGTCGGTCCCGGGTGTCATACGAATACCTATGATAGTCGTTACGGGTAGTCAGAAGCCCGAAAGTCTGACAAACGGTTTAACCTTAGGATATCGGCATTGCCCAGTTACTGGGTTGCGGAGGTCTGATGGCAGTCGCTCCGTGTAAAATACTGGTATTCAGCCGCATCTGGTTAGACTGGAAGCTGACCCCAAGATAATTGGAAAAAGGCTAGAGGAAGTAGTTCGTCAGCCCACCGTTTGTTTTTAGCGACAGCAATCGCCCTCCTCTTAGTAAGCAGTAATACTTGTTAGTAAAACTTACTATCAGTCGACTGTAGTTTTTACGACTAGTTTGGCAGCAACTGATACAATTTACAGTTTTTATTTAACTTCCAGAATGGTGTAGAAGAAAATAATGTGTTGTGTGTGTTTTCCTTGAATTAATTTGATCGTAAAATTGTGGTAGTTAATAAGCTGTAAAATGAGTAATTAAAGTGTGGAAACATGTTGGTTATGTTCTGGGTGTCGGCGTTCAGAATAGATGCTCATATGACGACAAATCGAGCTACACAGATCCAGTTTATGCTGGCCTCTAATTGTACAGAATCTTCCTACAATGAGAGGTCAGCTTATACTGGGATTGTAAATCTTGATTGTCGTCGTGTGTATTCCCTTTAATATTTTCTTTATCCATGACTAGCGGCCCGTCCCGGCTTCACACGGGTGGCTATTTTTCCCGTATTGCAACAATTTTCATTTATGCTCCGCTCCTATTGGTCGTAGCGTGATGTTATATAGCCTTCCTCGATAAATGGACTATCCAACACAAAAATAATTTTTCAATTCCAACCAGTAGTTCCTGAGATTAGCGCATTAAAACAAACAAACAAACTCTTCAGCTTTATAATATTAAGTATAGATAAATGTAGTCTTTCTTTTGTTTTAACGGGATTGACAAAGTTATTATTATTTTCGTATATTCTTTTGTACTCAGTTATGGCCGATTCCTATAACTTACGGAGAGTTATTGGCTAAAATTGAGATTCTTGTATCTCAACCAATAATGAAGCAAAGACCTCATAGCTTTGCATAGTAAAACCTCCCTTATGGAAGTAACTATCACAGATAAAATTAGCTTACGAGTATATTTATAAGCCCATTTTGGCAATAAACATGCCACCATTGGTAAGCAATACGATTGGTTTTTTTTATAGGAACCGGGGCATTAGTCTTCCAACTGAGGGAATCTATTAATTGCTTCTATCAACAGAACGAAATAAAACAGTTGATTCTTGACAAAAAATATAAAAATTTGACTTAATCCTCCAAGATACCCCAACCAAGTAGGCACAAAACCCTTCACAACTCCATACTCTATGCCAAGACAGCGGCGTTGCCATTCAGTTAGATTTACAACAACAGTGACGTTTTAACGATAATGCGTATTTACGACTATTTACGCGTATTTACGCGTATTTACTGCCGGCGAGAAAGCCCGCCTGTTTAATTGTCGAATAAAATTGAAATTTACAACCGTTGATTTACGAGAATGCTGTACAGACGATACGTTTTACTTGTTTTTATGAGTTACGTAGCAGAATAAGGATGAATGAGTTGTTTGATGGATTAAAAGGATGAGTTATGGGAGTCACGTGGTGTGTACGTGGACGGAGGTAAGGTTCGATTTAAAATTGAGACTATTTTATTAAAAAAAAATCTCGGTTTTACGTTCTGTACAAAATGGGGTTGATCAAGATGCGATCTACGAAAATCTTTACATTAGTCTAAAACAAAGTCGCTCCCGCTGTCTGTACACTTAGATCTTTTAAACTACGCAACGGATTTTAATGCAGTTTTCAGCAATAGATAGAGTGATTCAAGAGAAAGGTTTATATGCCCCACATTAGTACTACATTGCACCCGTGCGAAGCCGGGGCGGGTCGCTAGTGTTTCATAAAGTACCTGTCCTGCTGAAAGTTTATAGCCTAATTATCATAGGTCTCGAGTTTGATCCCAAGGCACGCACCTCTGACTTTTCGGATTCATGTGTGTATTGTATAATTATTATCACTTGCATAAAAACGGTGAAGGAAAGCATCGTGAGGATATGCTTGAGAGATATTTTTCGACGTCATGTGAAGCCAAGTCAGAGGCCCATGGGCGACATAAATTCTGAATCCAGGTTAGTCATTAACCACACGAAAAGAAGAAGAAGATGAAAGTGCATGTGTCATTTGGGAGATCTTCGTAAAGAAGTAAATGATATTGGTGAAACATTACAAAAGTCGGCCAAGGAAATATACAACCGTGACTTAGTAGTGTGCATGATATCAAAAATTGACTTCAAAACAATAAAGAAAGGGGTGTTTGTTTAACTCAGCTCTTTTTATTATTATTAAACGGTTTTACGATAGCTTCACTCCGTATATTTGTTTGTTTGATTCAAATCTTGAGACAGATTTTAATTTCAACTACTTCTGCTAAACCGATTCTTCTAAAACTTCGCACACAAATTCAATTCTCACGACAATACAACATTATAACAATTTCAACCGTCAATCTTCAAATCCCGATACTGCAGGGGTACTGTAAGATAAAACAGTTTAACTTAAAAGTTTTTTAAGGGATTATTTAAGTAATAGGCTGGCAAACTATGGCGACGATCTATGAGGATTGATGATGCCTTGCCGGTCCTATAGACAAAGATGAAAAGTTTCATGGGCCTGTAATTTTAGCGGCACCCATACCTTACAAACTGGAACACAACAATACTCCTTGGCGGCGGAAATAAGTATAGTGGTAGTACTTTCTCAGATAAATTCTGAATGAGTTCTACTACTCAAGATAGACTAGGGTAGGTACTACTAAAAAGTTTCTCTACTCTTTTGCCTACAATCAAGAATTTATACCTTTATATTACGAGACAACCACTCTTGCATCTAACAAAACTGTTACATCAGAACATATCAGAGCCGACTTCTTCTTCTTCTTCTTCCTGCCCTTATCCCACTCTAGGTGGGGTCGGCACAATATTTATTTCATAAATCCATGTTGTTAGAGGTTTTGGCTTATTGTTTTATGACCAGCCGCCTGCCCGACATCAACCCTAATTGGGAATACTCGTTGCGCCGTCGCGCGGGTGACCCAATGTGATTGCTGATGGGTCCCAAAATGATATGCTTGTCGATCTTATTGCCGACAACTAAGCAGACTATGTTCTTCTTGGCGGAGTATACTTGAAGTTCTTCGAACCACTCATTCAGTTTTGCTAGGGACTTTGGTTCTGACACATCGTAAACTAATATAGCACCGTGAGCTTCTCTGTAAAAACTTGATGTCAATGCTCTGTATCGCCCCTGTCCCGCTGAATCCCAAATACCAAGCTTGACTTTAACACCGTTCACGTCCATGACGATAAAATAACTCTCAATATATCAGAGCCGACTCTCAAAAAAATAACTGTTCTTAGAACTGCATGTAACCATTAGATCAAATAACGAGTGTTGACAGATCTTAATGATTTTAAAGACGTGTTAATTGACGAGTTTTATTAATACTGAATGTAAAGGTTGCATAGCACTGGTGGCGGTTGGCCCCTTGCCTACAAATTGTGGTAACACATCGCTAGTAATTTTTACGATCACATCAAAGGTTGGCGGCAGCTGACATCGTAAATTTTCATTCCCATTGCTTCATCGGATTGTACATTATACAGCAGGGGTGGCCAACTTGATTCGACCCAAGATATACTGTTTACTGAGTAGACTCTGTGCGATCTACCAATTATATAATCAGTACCTCTTCATTCAACTTATATTAAACTTATATTTTTCTTTGCCTTGCCATGATCGACTGGACTAAGAGCCGCGATCGACCGGTCGATCGCGATCGACTGGTTGGCCACCCCTGCTATACAGTGTGTGTTTGAATTCGAAGAAAACTTGAATGAGGTAATAGTATGGCATAAACATAACATAAAATCACGCCTGTATTCCCCGGAGGGTTAGGCAGAGGTGTATAGAAACATCCTGATTTCGCCGTTATGTTCAAGTCCCATGTAATAGGAGGCGACTCTATTGCCATCAAACGGACACAAATACAAACTTCAGGCTGTTACTGAGGAATTCCACACGGATAACCCAATAGCACTTTGCCCAACCTGAGGATCGAACTCAGGACCTCACGATCAGTAGTCGCGCTTGCCACCACTAGACCAATGAGGCATAGACTGTCATCAATATCATAATCAGCCTATTACTGTCCAGGGTTTAGGCCATAGACCGGGCGATTGGCAGAATACACAGACCATCGAGACCTTTTGTCTTTTTTTGTGAAGCCCTTTCAGTTTCCTCAAGATTTTTTCCTTCACCGTTAACATACTTACACAAACTCACGTCTTTTTCCCATAGGGGTAGACAGAAACTATAGAACACCACCTACTACGATCCTTACATACTCCTTTCGCTTCATCCACATTCATACATCTTGTCTTCACCAGTTGAGAGTACTACGCACCTGTCCTTTGTAAAGAACATCATCAATAACATCGATGTATGTTGACACAAGTGATAGGTAATCAAATTCTGATTCGCACATGAATTCGAAAAGTCAGAAGAAGGCATCGAACTCAGACCTTCCTACATGGACGGCAAGCGTTGAACCGCTAGAATATGTTTGCTATCAACTCATCATCCTCCTGCCCTTATCCCAACTTATTTGGTGTCGGCGCAGTATGTCTTCTTCTTCCATACATCTCTATTAGCCGTCATTTCAGTAGTCACCCCCTTTCTAGCCATATCATCTTTCACACTATCCATCCATTGTTTCTTTGGTCTTCCTCTACTCTTATAACCAATGCTATATTATGTTTGCTATCAACTACTGTCAACAAACAAAACAAAATATTATTAGTACCTTCCTCTTAGCCTTTTCCCAATTATCTTGGGGTCAGCTTCCAGTCTAACCAGATGCGGCTGAATACCAGTATTTTACACGGAGCGACTGCCATCAGACCTCCGCAACCCAGTAACTGGGCAATGCCGATATCCTAAGGTTAAACCGTTTGTCAGACTTTCGGGCTTCTGACTACCCGTAACTGACTGTCATAGGTATTCGTATGACACCCGGGACCGACGGCTTAACGTGCTCTCCGAGGCACGGAGGGGTCTCGATGTGTAACAAATGGTCCACGGACTGACCGCGGCAAGCGCAGCTTAACCTCGCAAATCTTACGATCGGCGCGGTTGTTATTTAGCCACGAGCCCCTCAAAATATTATAAAATATTATTAGTACCTACGATCGTAATATTCTATTAATTCACGACGATAATAAAATTCAATTGTTATGAGACTATAAAAATATTCAACGCTAACTACTACAGTAAAAATGCTGACCTAATAAAACTTCGTACGTACTTAATAAACCTATATATTCAATGACACAATTTTATTGCAAAACGTTTGGTATGTTATTGATTGGTATTTTGTAATGCTTCAGTAGTTTATTTGTTGATTTATGTACTTACTCGTACATAAGGGCGCGTTCCCACTATGTCGTGACGATTAATTTATCATTGGACGACTGTCATCTCTAGCTGTTCCCATTATAACGACTGTTTGTCGTCCATTTTTTTTATCGTTTAGCGCCAATCGTATCTAGCTGTTCCCATTGGATCGCGATGACATTTTATCGTTTCACGGCAGTCGCCTTGTCGTTTGCACATCAGTACCAAGCTACAAGACGAGACGATATTTTTATCGTGGCCACGACAGATAGTCATAACAACGACACATGATTTGCCGTCACGATGTCGTGACGATTTCTTATCGTTTTACGATTGTCGTACTAGCCGTTCCCATTGACTTGACAATCTGTCGTCACTGCAAAAACAAGTCGTGAACGACAGTTAATCGTGTCGTCTTATATGTGAACACCTCCATTTATATATATATAAGCCACAACACTTAAAACTACACGACTATCTATCTGTTGTCACGACATAGTGGGAACGCGGCTTAAGGATACAGGCATGTTATATGTATATAGATAGAACTGTTGGCTTCTATGCTGGAGGGTCTGAGTTCGATACCGGCCCGTATCTCTGACTTCGAATTCATGTGCGGATGAGAATTTGATTATCACTTGCGTTAAGGTGTTTTCCGCAGCAAAGTGGCGCCGCCATCAGTTAAAAAATAATTACTTGCTAAGTACATAATTTAACTAAACATTTAAACGAATTTTGTTATAGATCAAAAAGTGACAAAAGTGGCCGTCTTCCGCAATTTTTCGATCTATAACTACAGATAAACTACAGTACTTGTACCTACTTCAATTTCATCGTTTGAAATGTTCGTTAAATTATGTACTCATCGAGTACCTAATTATTTTTTATCTAATGGCGGCGTTTCCTTTCTGCGGGAAGCACCTTAACGATAAAGGAAATCTTCGTGAGGGACTTCATAAAGTTCTAGATGGTGTGTGTAGTCTGCCAACTCGCACCAGGCTAACGTGGTAGACTAACACCCATATTCTAAGACGTTCCTCCGAAACCTAATCGACTTAGGACGGCCTCGAAAACACCTTCAAAATTGTATTCTTAGTCGCCATTTCGAGTGAACTTTGAGGTTCCTCGACTGAGTGCTCCTCAAATGAGTCGTGGTAGAGTGGAGTCATCACGTCATAATTTGAATTATCTGCATCGCGCAAATAACGCCGCGATAAAAAGTTGTAAGGATTATCGTAAGCATATTCAATAAAGTCTTCAAAATTCATTTTTGTTACATACGAACTTTGACACTTCCTTCCTTAAGGTAGGTTCCGAGGTACCTTGAGTTTGACAGATGATTCCTTACCTCGACTGAGGAAAAAATTCCAGTCGAGGACGTTTATGTCAACTATAACTACCGATGGTAGTGAGGAAGGCTGAGTCTAGGTGGAGTCGAGTCGAGTAAGGTTTGGAGGAACATCTTAGAATATGGGTGTAAGAACTAGGACCTTTTCATTCTGAGAAGACGCCTGTACCTAGCAATGGGACAGTAATAGGCTGATTATGTAATGTTGTGTATGTACTAAAAAAGTATTGGCCTTATACCATCAATATTTAACATTGTTACCTGTAATTACAAGAGAGGTCCACTTTCACAAGCTATGTAACCGTTTGTAAGTCCAATAAATTATTGCGCAAGAAATAAAATCAATATTATTTCTCAAGATGATGGTGGTGATTTATATATTGGTGATGTTCTTCACAAAGGACAGGTGCGTAGTACTCTCAACCGGCGTGCGTGTATGACAAGATGTATGAATGTGGATGAAGCGAAAGGGGTATGTAAGGATCGTAGCGTGTGGCGTTTTATAGTTTCTGCCTACCCCTATGGGAAAAAGGCATGTGTATATAATTATGTATGTGTGTACTTCTCAAGAACAAATAGCTTTTAACAATTATGTATAAACAGTAAATACAATAAATAATTACAAGAATGATGTCAAATGCATACCTATCGGTGAGTTATTTAACAATTACCATCAAGTTACTTAGAAAATGTAATAAGTATGTCAAATCTATGTACTTAATTACATGTAGTATCTATGTAGGTACATAATTACGAGTTATTTATTTTATAATTAAATTATGTGACGGTTAAAAGGTGAATTATGGTTACACCTATATTCAACCGGCTATTACTAAATGCTGCCGGTTGCAGTTGGTTACAATTTTATTATTAAGTGTAGTAGGTAATTTTTTTTTAATAAATCTTTGTCCTAAACTTTTATCTCTCCTGTATAGTGGGTGTGTTTACAGACAAAAATCTTCACATGCACAAACACCCAGACCCGGAACAACTATTCTGTAGGCCATACAAATATTTGTTCCGTGCGGGAATCGAACCCACGACCCGTAGCTCAGAAGCCAATCGCTCAACCACTGCACCAAACGTGTCGTTATTGTCGATAGCTGGTAACACTGCACAATCTAGTTAAAAGAGGGTAGTCGTCAAGATGAATCAACGTACCCGACGTTATAAAAACCGTGGGTATTCGACGGAGCAGAGGATTCTAAGTCGAACAGCCGAAGAAGTTTGACCTTTTATATCTGATTAGCTTGTCCTTATTTTCTGACCTTGTGTAAATTGTGTAAATTATTATATTGTGAACTAGCTTCTGTAACTAACCACTAACCCAAATATAAGTACCTACTCTCAGTGGTGGAGAGTCTACATTGGTTTCATTTACTTTATTTACCATGCTCCCAATCCTGACATACCGATATTACCTATAACTGTAATGATAGAGACATCCCTACAAGATTATGTTGCCTGTTCTTTTACATCGTCATTATTTATGCGGCTACACCTAATAAAACAGCCAATTTTTTGAAATTTTACCCCTATAAATACGAAAATCCGGTCTATATCGGTGTGTAATGTGTCTAAGACGAGCTGATATTATTATTATAATGATTATTTTTTAGTTCTAGCTAAAAGCTCTACTCACATTAGCTTAAAAAGCATAAACAAAATAGAAACGGTTAACAGAATAAGTTCTATCCGACTCTCGCCACATTCAACTCACGTGAAACTGGCGATATTATCATATAAACAGTCACTACATGCTATTAGGTTTCTAAAGGCTTTATTGCAAGAATATGTATAAATGTAAAACCTACCTTAAACGGAGAATGGCGCTCATATATCGCGGTGTTGGTGGTACTGCGACGTGGATCTCTGCGACTTTGGATGTGGCAAAAAAATCATATCATCAGTGAAAGGTAAAAAGACTAAAGCGCCAATATACCTACTTTACAATATAGAGATTCAAAGTATTTTTTTAAGAAAATAAACAGTTATTATTCTTAGAGTATACATATTAAATAGATAATTAAATTATCTATTTAATAACGATGATTATTTTCTTAAAAAAATACTTTGAATCTCTCTACTGTAAAGTAGGTATATTGGCGCTTAAAGGCCCATTTACACGGAGCAAGTTTCTTGAAACAAGTCTCATGCTATCTTTGTCTTTCTCTCCGACAAAAACAGAGAAAGCATGAGACTTGCTTCAAAAAACTTGCACTGTGTAAATGAGCCTTTAGTCTTTTTACCTTTCCACTGACGATATACAATTTCATATCTACCGCAGAGTATAATAGGTAAGGATCGGAAATCATTCTTGACCTGGTCGCATTTGACCCTTGTCTCACCTCATGGTAAGCGCAGACAGGGTCAAAGATGGAGCACACGAATCCAAGAAACAGAAATATAGACGGATTCCCCTATACCCCTCTGGCTCCCACATACACACGCTGGAACACAGACACACAGTAAACTGCTTGGCGCCAGTCTTTAATATGAGCTAACCAAGCGGATCGTATAGATCCTACCACCAAGCAAAAATACAATATTATTGTTTCTTTTAGGCTTTGCTACATCAAACGCGGGGCGCGAGCCTGGCGTGTATGCCGGCGAGTTTTCGGTGGGACCGTGTTAGTAATATTCAAGGGATTTCTATAAAGTATGACACATCAAATGCTAGCGTGGGGCATGAGCGGGTTGTGAGCGGGGTTTATCGTTTGCGGGCCCGCGTTTGTAGTAGGTATTCAAGGAACTATCAAGCATAGCAGCGGCAAGCGCAACTGCAGATCGTGAGGTCCTGGGTTCGCTACCCAGGTCGGGCAAAGTGTTATTGGGTTTTCTCGTGTGGAATTCCTCAGTAGCAGCCCGGATTTTGGATTTGTGCCCGGTTGATGGCAATATGTTCGCCTCCTATTACATGGGACTTAAACATAACGGCGAAATGAGGGTGTTACTATACACCTCTGCCTAACCTTTCGGGGAATACAGGTGTGATGTTATGGTATGAAGCATCTCACACCAATTAAGAGCGCGGTCCTGCCGTCGGTGGTGTGACGAATCCTTTAAAAATAAAGTGCCGCATCCACAGTTTCGTGGCGCAGCACCACGACATACGGTGGCCGACATGTTTGAGCGCCGCGCTATTTTAATTGATATGTCTCCGCTTGTTCGCAGCCAATACCAATTACACGTAGGGCTGTGCTGATGTCCAAGATATTATGCGATGCTACGATAAATGGAGACGATATGAAAGACTTGCCAAAAAATAGTAGACAGAGAAGTGCCGAAGAATATGGGAGAGGAGGGAACTCTTTGCCTTGCAGTGAGGCATGAAGGTTTTAATCAAAGCTAATTGGTCCTACTCTTTCAGGTTCTTCGATAGTTGGGTTGTGGAAGGAATTTAATCGCGTTGCGTGGGATTGGAAGGTAATCCTACCATAATCGAGGAAAAGGCCAAAATGATGGTGATCACAGAACAGACGAGCTTTTACTATGATGATAAACCATTTTTAACGTCACACATCGGAATAATTCGTGCTTGGTGAGAGTCCAGTCCCAAGGGGTCTACTGTGAAAATCGAACTACGAAGTTACGGTTTGTGACGGATTATTCCTTTGATAACGTTTGCTTAAGAATTATGTGTTAAGATTCTTTGTAAGGCGACTTTTTAGAAACAATTTTACATTTAAAGCCGGGTACAGACTAACGAAGTGTAACATGCAATGTAACACGCAATGAAAGAATTTGCCGTCCACATTGTCGCAATGTATCGCATCCCATTGTGTGGACGCATTGCGCGCACGAACCGTGCACACTACGCGTGCGTACTACGTACCTTTCATGTTACACTGCATGTTACGTTACAGCAGTATGTACCCGCCTTAATGACTTTAGGAGCTAATTTTGTGACCGATTATTCCTTAGATAACGTTTATTCTAAGAATTACAATGATACAGGCTGACGGATCGCACGTTTTCAACCACAAAAGTGTTTCGGAACCAAAGATTGAAACGATTTTCGTGATTTGACCTTTTTTCTTTCGTTCGCCCTACTCCTAAAAGTTAATTGGCATCTGTTAGTTTGTTGTTTGATAATACTTTGATTGTATCATATAAATTCACTAGCGGCCCGTCCCGGCTTCGCACGGGTGGACATTTTCCCAGTTTTTGCAACATTTTTCATTTATGCTCCGCTCCTATTGGTTGTAGCGTGATGTTATATAGCCTATAACCTTCCTCGATAAATGGACTATCCAACACAAAAATATTTTTTCAATTCCAACCAGTAGTTCCTGAGATTAGCACGTTCAAACTAACTAATTCTTCAGCTTTATAATATTAGTATAGATTATTTCGTTCCGGTTCGAAACTGTAACGTTCGTTGTTCGGAAAAGGCTCCCAGGTCCTCATCTTTGACTTTTTGCATTCATGTGTGGTTCAATTTGATCGTCACTTGCGTTAACGGTGAAAAAAACATCTTGAGGGAACCTATACATCTCAGAGGGCTACATAGAGTTGTTGATGGTGTGTAGTCTGCCAATCTGCTGGTGGACTAAGGCCTAAAACTTTTCTCATTCTGAGAAGAGGCCCGTGGCCATTAGTTGGACAGTAATAGGTTGATTATGATCTGAGTATGTTGTAACTGCCTTGTTGATCTAGTGGTTCCCATCCCCTGGATGGGGTCTTGGGTTCGATCCCCAGGTCGGGCAAAATGTTAATGGGTTTTCCGAGTGGAATTTCTCAGTAGCAGCCCGGAGTTTCGATTTGGGTCGAGTTGATGACAATAGGCTCCCCCCCTATTACACGGGACTTAAACATATCGGCGAAATGCGAGTGTTACTATACGCCTCTCCCCAACTCTTCGGGGAATACAGGCGTGATGTTATGTTATTCTTTACGCACACGAAGGTGACAATAACCCAGGTGTGGTAAGACGGTGGCATTTTCTTTCAAGACAACATTAAGCCCATATTTACAATCTAAAGCCCCGTTACAAACTGTTGCCCCAATACATTACATAGTGAAGTTTTCGAAATCGCTAGAGAAATTGCTACGTGCATGTATGTGCACAACACTAACGACATTTCGGACTATCTGTATGCAATTTGGATCGTCCGCCTTTTTCCAGCCATCCATTTTACGCCGTCACTAGTGGAAGCGAGATTGAAAGGTGCATGAAAAGCCTGATAACATTATACTGCGATCTATGTGATGACAAAAAACTTTCACACGTTTTTGATTAGTTAGCGGTCGATATTTATAATCGATTGAATCGAAATTGTTAATCGATTACTAAGGGTTGGTTAACAGGAGTGATAGCCTTGTGGTGTGACCGTCGGACTGCCAAGTCATAGGTCTAGAGTTCGAACCCAAGGCACGCACCTCTGACTCTGATTATCACTTGCTTAAAAACGGTGAAGGAAAATATCGTGAGGTAACCGGCATGCCTGAGAGATATTTCTCGACGGCATGTGAAGCCAAGTCAGAGACCCATGGACGGCATAACTCTGACACCAGGTTAGTGACTAACCACACGAAAAGAAGAAGAGGGTTGGACAGAAGTGTATAGTAATTTCGTCACTTCGCCGTTATGTTTTAGTCCCAAGTAATAGGCGGCGAGCTTAGTGCTATCAACCAGGGACACATTCAAACTCCGGGCCGCTACTGAGGAATTCCATACGGAAAAATCCCAATAACATTTTGCTCGTATTGGGGATCGAACACAGAGACCTCACGATCAGCAGTCGCACTTCCCACAATGAGGCAGTCAAATTATTTATATCGGCTGTAAATGACATAACTATCGTGTTTCAGAAATCACAGTTTTATGAAGGTTTAATATTATTAAAGCAAGCATAGCTATATAATTTTACTCTGAAACTATTTCTGATAGCCATATCTCAATAATATTTATGGATTCAATAAAATACTTATATGAGAGTGCGAACATAGTGAAACAATTCGAGCAACGCGCCATGAAAAATGCAGTATTATTCTGACATAACACGCGTTTGATACAAAAACAAACTGCGATGTATATGTATGTATGTCGCGACACGCAGAAACGTCTATACACGAACCAACATAAATATTTTTTGAAAAAAATATGTTGCACATAAATATGTCCTTATCCGTCAATTGGGTGGGGTGTGAGTGACGGCGACGCGAGACGAGATCTTGGCTGTTAATTTTGGCAGAATTCTGTGACAGTGACTGCATGCCAAAACTTTATGAAGGATTGAAAAGTGTATAATGCTATTCTGCTCGAATTTTTTGTATTGTTTTCTACGCTCTTGTCTGTCTCCATCGACGGTGGTTACCATTTTTTGAAACAATGTGCTGATTGACAGACTATGGTGTAGCTTAAATAGCTTAGAAAATGAAAGAAAGAAAGAAAAACCGTAAACTTGTACTCAATAAAAAAAATACAAGAAGTAAACAAGTGAGTTTTTAACGTGCGGCATTTTAGCGCCCCAGGCGAATTGCGCGGCTATCGCTCGCCGCGCGTTCATTTAACTCGGGGCGCTAAAATGCCTCGCGTTAAGAACACAAATGTTTAATTCTTGTAAAAAAAATATTGTATCCAAAAAAACCCCGTTCAGATTTAATCTATGTCAGCAATACATCGCGAGGTTTGAAGGAATTACATGATTTCGTTAACAGCCTGTATTGACTAGCATAACAGATAATGTTGAGTTTTTGGTTCGTATTTCTTTGGATTACTTACTATTTATATTCTAAGGAAACCACCGCGAACCCTGCCTCGTTTTCCTCCACGTACTGTCATTAAATATTAACTACAACTCATGTAATACAGGTAGAAAAACGTGTCTCTATAAACGCTCTAACGACATATTATTATGTTTGAATTATCCGCCGCCGCGCCGCTTTACGCTCCGCGTCTGTGTAAACGGGGTCTTAGAACACTAGAAGGCGTACTTAAACATTTTGACATTCAGCTTTTAATTGAAAAACAAAGAGGGCTTCTAAATACAAGGTAGAAGGTAGCATCACCGATACGTGATAATTATCCTCCATTACGTCATCCGTGTTATAACCCCTTGTCATTAACAACAAATTAAATTCTTTTCCGTTCTCCGCACTATATTTTACCCGCTCGCCGCGGTAAGTGGGACCACGCCTTCAGAATGCGGCCGCCTGCGCCCGTCACGTTATAATTATCATTTAAATTGTGCCCACCGCGCTACCGCTCGACACTTGACAAATGTAATGACGATAGACCGTCGCTTCAAGAATTTTTATACGCTCATATCCACCGTTTTATATGATCGTGTCAGATCCCCTTTATATGTGCACAACTTTACGCTTACAGCTCGCGTCATATTAGCGAACTTTATGGCCCAACGATTAAGGCTGATTATACAGTGCGGTTTTATTTTTGTTAAGAAAAAATAAATTTGTAGAAACATACAGAAAAACTAAAATAGGTTGCTTGATGAATACCGAACAATGTAAGCTTAATGCATTGTGTTAAAGTCGGAAATTGTTTAAACGATTGTTTTATTAGTCATTACATTGTGGTAATGATAAGTAGCGTAGTCAATGTTTTGCTCGTAAAAAGAGCGATACTGTGCGCATAGATGACGTTCTATATAATTTCCATTTGATTTGAAGCCAGTTTTTGTGTCGTGAGCGTTGACATTTTTATTTTTATTAATTTGTTTGATATTATGGCGGACAACGATTAAGTTCTCGTTGGTGTGTCAATTTATTTTTATTGTTGTTAGTTGAAATAAAAACTGAATCGTGTTGCGTTTGTTTTACTTTGAAGACAGTTGTAACTATGATAAGAATCTAAATTCGTGGAGTGAAGAATGTTTTTTCTAAGTAACTCTTTAATTCTGTTGCAAGGCTATTTTACAAGGCTAAACCACAAACGAATATTGCACGTGTATAAATCTCAGTTGTCTTCAACATAATATTGATCAAAACTGTACAGTTTTGGGTATTCTCTATTGGTCCTTTGAGACAATGCCCTTCGTCTCTAAGGTCCAATTTATTATTGTATTTATTAAATTTTACACTGAATTACATACATTTAATCAGCCCTACGTTATGTATAAGCTCCAATTCATATAACTTCACACGCTTTTCTATCAGATTAAAATTTTATTGCGAAACGAAAAATTTATTACACTCAAAGTATTCTTAGATAACATTTTATTCGTAATAAAAATACTTATTCAAATGATAATACTTATTCAAAGTGAAAATGAGTGTGTCAACGCGAGTGCCTTCTTTATCGATCAAATTATTCGATGTATGTGATGGTATCGAGATCATTCTCTCACCATTAAAAACTTGAAAACTATACGAGTTTTGTCGTGTAACTCGACACCTCAGGTGTTTTAAGAAAGGTTGGAGGCACACTGAGAGTTATTTTTTATTTTTGCGACATTATAAAATGCGTGATATGTTAAAATTTTAAGAGGATTTTGGTAAATCTGAATGTTCATAATGTTTGAAGTTCAATAGAGGAGTGTTTGAGTTAACAAAAAGCTTCGTCACTAGTAGAATCACGGTGATCTTAATCGATGTTGGAGAAAAAGGCGTAGTTTGAATTTAGCTTCTAGCGATTTCTTTACTAAGTACTTACATACAGGTTCTGCGTCGCTCCGGGATGAATGGTATGGAAGCTCTACTGATGCAGCGTCAACTCAGATGGTGTGGGCACGTCCTTCGCATGAAAGACCACAGTTTTCCCAAAGCCGTCTTCTATTCTGAGATGGCAGAAGGTAAACGGAAGCATGCTGACCAGCATTTGCGCTATAAGGATGTATTCAAAAGGAATCTGAACGCGTGCGCTATTGACCCTACATGTTGGGAGGAGCTCGCTTCACAAAGGTCGTCTTGGCGCTCTACTATCTATAAAAAGATAAAAACTTTCGAAGAAAATCGACTCGTAACACTTGACAAAAAACGCCAAATACGTAAAGAGAGACCTAAGCCTACACATATACTTTTAATTCTGCAGGTCAACTTTGTTGCAGTTCTTGTGATCGGATATTTAAAAGCAAGTTTGGTCTAGCGAGCCATATTAGGGCTCATGCTAGGAAGTAATTTATTTTAGGGTCGCCGTTATCGAAATCGATAAGGAGGACTATATATACATACAAGTACGTTTGAATTTAGGTGTCATGTCTATTATATTAGATTACTAGCGACCCGCACGGGTGCAATGTAGATACTAACGTGGGGCACATAAACCTTCCGCTTGAATCATTCTATCTATTGCTGAAAACTGCATTAAAATCCGTTGCGTAGTTTAAAAGATCTAAGCGTACAGACAGCGGGAGTGACTTTGTTTTATACTATGTAAAGAAGATATACGACACAACGACATTTTGACAACACGTTTGGTGCAGTGGTTGAGCTTTTGGCTTCTGCGCTACGGGTTGTGGATTCGATTCCCGCAGGGAACAAATATTTGTATAGCTTACAGATAGTTGTTCCGGGTCTGGGCGTTTGTGTATGTGAAGATTTGTGTCGGTAAACGCACCCACGATACAGGAGAAATAATAGGGCAACGTTTAAAAAAAATGATTTTTAACATTATTGTCCCTTTCTTCAATTCGATTGTATGTACTTACCACATAAATTAAAATCACGCCTGTATTCCCCGAAAGGTTGGTCAGGGGTGTAATAATAAAACCCTAATTTTGCCGTTATGTTTAAGTCCCATATAATAGGGGGCGAGCCTATTGCCATCAACCAGGCACAAATCCAAACTCCGCGGACTGCTAAAAAATCCAATAACACTTTGCCCGACCTGGGGATCGAACCAAGTACCTCACGATCAGTAGTCGCGCTTCCCACCACTAGACCAACGAGGCAGTTACCACCACTATTATAAACGTTATTACTATAGTGATATTTGGTATAGTTTGAATGTTTGTGTATCAGAGTGGATTGGCTTCCACACCATGTGGTATCCCAGTACAAAGCCATTATTATTTGGCATTTATTATAAACTAGCGGCCCATCCTGGTTTCGCACGGGTGGACATTTTACCCGTTTTTGCAACATTTTTCATTTATGCTCCGCTCCTATTGGTCGTAGCGTGATGTTATATAGCCTATAACCTTCTTCGATAAATGGACTATCTAACACAATAATAATTTTTCAATTCCAACCAGAGTAGTTCCTGAGATTAGCGCGTTCAAACAAACAAACTTTTCAGCTTTATAATATTAGTATAGATTACCCGTTCTAGAATAATTTAAACAATCCATGTTATTTCTATACAATGTAAGTCAAGGAAAACGGTTTAGAATTCTCTGCTAGTTCAATGCTAATCTGAGATGATGAATAAGATAACATAAATTGACTGATTGTCATTCCACGCTAGTTGTAAGTGTACGGGAAATAAATTGATCTAATGACTGTAATCGATCACTGGTAATGTTGCTGCTGTTTTAATTTTACCGATGCTTATACAAGGTGTAAACAAAATCATGTAATTCCTTCAAACCTCGTGATGTACTGCTGTTTACTTCTTATAATCTTTTTTTTATTGAATCCTAAAAAATCCCGTTCACAGTTAATCTATGTCAGCAGTACATCACGAGGTTTGAAGGAATTACATGATTTCATTTACATTCTGTAGATTTAGTATTTAGTTTTCATCTACCAAGAAGGTGGATAAAAGGTAGGGTAAGTGGTAGTGTGCATTAAAATGCCGCCACGAGTGACGATACTTCAGTATGTCCCATCTGGACATGACTTGCCTTGGCTAACCTGGAAGTCTTTAAACGGACTCCGGACCCAGGTTGGCCGAAACAAGGAAAACCTGCTTATGTGGAGATTCATAGACGATTCCAGCTTGGAGTGTAAATGTAGTGCTGTTTCACAAACGATGGGACAACTGACATCAAGCCTTACGTGCCCTGATACCTGCATGTTACAGGAACTAATGGCCGCTACTGATAGCGTTCAACTCGTAGCTAAGTTCTGGGCCGACTCAGTGTAGATTGCCATCAACACGCTATGTAGAAGAAGTACGCCCGACGCACTCTGGGCCTTGCTGACTGGCTTATCTTATCACCACAGCATAAGCTATAGTCATATAACTCGTGTCGACATGTAAGATGACGAATCTACAAAGAAACTAATGGCGGATAGACTCAAGAGTACGACAATTGTTTGCTCATTGCATTTAAAATAAGATTGATAAGTTTTTGTAAATAAAAGATTATTGATGTGTCCCATGAATCTTAAAAGTGGAATTCCTGAAGATTACTAAGACTTTACCTAGTCTAAATTACCCTGATTTGTCGTCGTTTGTCAATGCAGATTTCCTCAATATAAATATTGTAAATCGAAAGTCAAACAGTGATGAAACAAAAATCAATCTGTAATAAATATTTTTCTAACCTAACTAAATCTTATCTTACCTTAGAGTTGAGATAAGGTAAGATTTAGTTAGGTTAAGTGGTGGGGCAAGGCCCCACAGAGTAGAGGTCCGACGAGGGTTGGCGGACCGGGACCTGCCGGAGTTGTGGTGCATGCTTTGCGAATCCCGCGACCCCGGCCGAACGGTCAGGAGAAGGAGCACCGTTGGTTTTTAGCCGGTAAGAGTCCGGCAGACCCCCTCGCCTTCCCCGGGCAAGGGACATCCATGAGGATTTTCCAACAAAAAAAAAACGGTTAAGTCTAAAGCTGTTTCTTTGATCTATTTGTGGCAAGCGCGACTGCTTATCGTGAGGTACTGCGTTCAATTCCCAGGTCAGGCAAAGTGTTATTGGGTTATTCCATGTGGAATTCCTCAGTAGCAGCACGGATTTGATTTTGTACCCGGTTGATGGCAATAGGCTCCCTATTACATGTGACTTAAACATAACGGCGACATAAGTGTTACTAAACACCTCTGCCCAACCCTTCGGGGAATACAGGCGTGATGTTATGTTAGTGTAAAGTTAAGATTAAAAATCTTAAAAAACAATTTTTGAGAAAATCTTTTACACTCAGTGTGTCTCTCCAAGACGACACACAACAAATAGTGTCGATAGTAATCGCCGGTTGTGAGTGTAAATATCGCCGCGATCCGGACGATAACGCGCGGCTACCGTCCCCGGTTTTATGTACGAGTTGTGATCGAGATAATAATACGATTTATACCTATGCTACAGCTACTTGAGATGTTTTACGTGATTATGGTAGAGATGCGACAGTTCTTGCTTTAGGAGAATGCGTAGATGTAGGTATTTTAGGCAGTTTGCTGATCCGGGGTTGCGGTGCATGGTTTTGCGAATCCCGGAGAAGGAACACCGTTGGTTTTTAGCCGGTAAGAGTCCGGCAGAACCCCTCGCCTTCCCCGGGCGAGGGACATGCATGAGGATATTACAACTATAAAAAAAAGGCAGTTTGCTGATGTCAGGGGTAATTGTAGCTGTCGCTGTTTGTTGATGATTGCCGTCGGCCAACGGTGACGCTTGCTAGGCAGTGTCCTATCTCAGACGCTGGCGTGTCGACGTCAACCGTCGATAGACGGCGACGGATGCAGTTACCACCGTCGTCGACAAAGTGCCACTCGCCTTAACCCTTAAGGCCAAACCACATCTGACGGAAGATACGTCCCCGATCTTCCGCCGGTACACATCATTCCATACAAACTTGTCACTTCGTACGCATTCGACCGAAGATGCGTTACTAAAATTCCTCGAGTAAATTACGCGACGGAAGATCGGCGACGTATCTTCCATCAGATGTAGTTAGGCTCTTAATGCCCAGTTCCTATAAATAATAAAAAAAAGTACGTTTAAAAAAACCGACTTCAAAAAGTAATAAGTATAAAATTAACAGTTTCAGAAGTCGGTGCTAATCCACGCTGAACCAAATTGAAGGCACCGACTTCTGAAACTGTTTTTATACTTTCTAGTTTTTGAAGTCGGTTTTTTTTAAACGTAGTTTTCTTTTTTTACTTTTTAGTGTCTGTAAAAGGTTGTTATGTAAACTACAGTAGGATTTTTCTAGATTATATCAGGTAGAATAATTACATCGTCCAGGTAAACTAAAATGTTGATAAATAAATAAAAATGTTCATAAAATGAAAACTACCGGACCGAACTATGTTAAATTTTTATGGGACCGAATGGCAACTATTCCGCATCAAACTAAAGAAGAATCACGTAAATCGGATCATAAATCTCAGGGTAATCGGTGTACATACATAAAAAAAAAACTTATCGAATATAGAACCTCCTCCTTTTTGAAGTCGGTTAAAAACGAATCGTTTTGCTTAATAATGGTAGCATTTTGTATTGTCAAACTGGGCATATAAATAGACTCGTAATCCAATTTTACCTGTGATAACTATTTTCATATGGGAGGGTCTACTGCGCAAAGCTGTGAGGTCTGCTTCATTATTGGTAAAGATACAAGAGTGTCAATTTTAACCAAAAACTCTCCGTAAATTCTAGGAATCGGCCAAATGAGACCAGTAACACTGAAGATTAATTCTGAATTTCTCGTTGAACTATAATAAAGTTTAGCATTAACTACCTATAAAAAACGAATTTACAGTAAACTGCCTTGTCGGTCTAGTGGTGGCAAGTGCGACTGCTGATCGTTGAGGTCCTGGATTCGATCCCTAGGTCGAGCAAAGTATTATTGGGTTTTTCCGTGTGGAATTCCTCAGTAGCAGCCCGGAGTTTGGATTTGTGCCCGGTTGGTGGCAATAGGCTCGACCCTACCTATTACATGGGACTTAAACATAACGGAGAAATGAGGGTGTTACTATACACCTCTGCCTAACTCTTCAAGAAATACAGGCGTGATGTTATGTTAATTAACAGTAAATGTTTTGATGTTCGGTTTTTTCTCCCTGTGGTTGTCTTTTCCTTGATATTTTTCCCATTGTAGAAAAAGAAATATTTTTACATTAATACAAGAATTTATATTAGGGGTTCGTGGCTTATTAACGACCGCGCGGATCATATGATTTGCGAGGTTAAGCAACGATTATCGCGGTCAGTCCGTGGATGGGTGACCATTCGACCAATTGGTCTAACTTTACGATATCAACATTGCCCAGTAACTGAAAAACCCAATAACACTGCCTGACCTGGGAATTGAACCCAGGACCTCACGATCAGCAGTCGTGCTTGCCACCACCAGACCAACGAGGCAGTATCTTCTTATTTTCTCTGTAACGGACGGGATTCTAATCAGTATTCTTACGCGTTTTAAAACGAATGAGAAAGCTCCCATCTGTTTAGTATAGATTACCTAATCGCATCGGATATTCCAAAGAAATACCTCTAATCCAATAAATCGTATTTTAAAGTATGTGTGGGAAAACGAGCAGACAAAACACTCAATTTCCCTCTAATTTATACAACAGTAGCAAAACTAATAAAACATTAACTGAGAAACTGTATACATAACCTGCTTAATCTTTACTATAGTCCAGACATTCAAGTTTTGTATAAAATGTAAACAAATCTTTGATCGTGAAACATTCACTTAAATTGATAAATAAAAAAATAATTTAAATAACAAAAGTAATTTAAAAATAAGTGTTAAATTAATACATTCTTAAAATAAAATGCACGTTTCGCGATCAAATGTTTGTTTACCTATAATACAAGTTTAAAACGGCCGGACTATACATAACCAGTTGAAAAATTTGTATGTTGATAGTCGAATGAAAATAGACATCTGATATATGTTGAACTGATGCGCGTAAACACAATTCAAACGTTCAAATTTATGAATAATCGTTAGATACACTGACTGTAGTCAATGGTAACATTGTAAATTGTAATAAACCATCGTGGTGGAAGAGTTACGGGCTATCGTAAAATATTCGTTTTATAGTCGTGTTATAACGAAATATGTACGGGCGGAAATGTAAATGGGAGTAAAAATAATGGTTTACGGTTTCTTTATAATAATTTATATTGTATGTAAGTGGAGTTAGGATGATGTGTTGGGTTTGTTGTAAAGGGTTCTGGATGGCCGGGGGTTTAGTTTTTTTAAAGTGATCGTTTGGAGAAAAAGATTAATAAAGAAAAGAAGATAAAGATAGCCTCGTCGGTCTAGTGGTGGCAAGTGCGATTTCTGATTGTGAGGACCTGGGTTCGATCCCCAGGTCGGGCAAAGTGTTATCGGGTTTTCCGTGTGGAATTTCTCAGTAGCAGCTCGGAGTTTGCAGTTGTGCCCGGTTGATGGCAATAGGCTCGTCCCCTGTTACATGGGACTTAAACATAACGGCGAAATGAGGGTGTTACTATACACCTCCGCCCAACCCTTCGGGGAATATCTTATATGCGTGATGTTATGTTATGTCAAAGGTGATCCAATTATAATTAAGAGATCTTTAATTATAACACAAGATAACATCACGCCTTGTATTCCCCGAAGGAGTCGGCACAGGTGTTTTTGGTACACCCTCGTTTCGCCAGTTATGTTTAAGTCCCATGTAATAGAGGGCGAGCCTATTGGCATTTTTAAATATTTTCAATTAAATTAATGACTGAGGTGTAGATTCTGCCAATTTTTGTAATACGGACCACGATCATTTTTACAAGGAGCAAAATATAAAATACCAGTAAGACTAAAATAAAAACAAAACCCTGCTCTGGTTTTTACCGAGGAACCCTAAAATCTAGAATGTAAAAAAAATATCCAACGTTACACAATTTGACGTTGAAAGTAATTTAGTATGTGTATATTTTATTTGCGTAACTCAGATTTCTTTTAACAAAATTTCATCTATCAAAATTCCATTAGATTAAATTGCTGTAGTATGTTTGTCTGTCTGCCTGTCTTACTATAATTTTGAAAGGCAACACCTGCCAATCATATTATGTTATAAAAATATTGTTTAGGAATAATTAGTTTGCGTTTTGACAGGTAATTTGACGTTTGTAGTATGACAACGAAGCATGTCAAGTCAGTGATAGCTTATGGCGCCAAGATGCTGTAACTCTAAAATTGTTACATGTAATTTGTTTTATATATCTCTACATAATCATACAAGGTTAGTCGGAAAGGGGGTACTAAGCCGCGGGCTTCTTAATGTATTACTGATGATAGTTTTAAAGAACGTGTTAAAATTTAAAATTTTGATTAATTATTTTTTCATGTAAAATTATTTTTATTTTAGTTTTTTCAAAAATTCTTCATTCCTGCTTTAGTTATGGATTCAAAAAATTGACTTTCTAATCCGTGATGTTAAATATGACGTACAATGTAAACACGTCTGATCATAGCTGAGGATAGACAGAACTTAGCATGTTTTTTATGAAATCTTTGAACAGCTATTTCTCTTGAACTATTGACTTTTGGGGAGAGTTGTAGAACAAAATTATCCATTATTATGGATATTTTAACACCCTTTCGGTTTAGTACCCCCTTTCCAACTAACCTTGTATAATTACTTGTCCTGACTGACTAACTGATTCATCAACGTAGAGCCTAAGCCACTGAAGCTGGAAACATGAAATTTGGATAGTAGGTTCATTTTGTGACGTAGGCACCCACTAAGAAAGAATTTTTGGAAATTCTACCCGTAAGGGGGTAAAAGGGGGATGGAAGTTTGTATGAAAATTCACGCGGACGTAGTCACGGGTAGTTATAATAGGAGAAACTGACTGACTGACTGATCCATCAACGCACAGCCTAAACCGCTGGGGTTAGAAACTTGAAATTTTGACAGTTGGTACGTTTTATGACGTAGGCATCCACTAAGGAAGGATTTTTCAAAATTCCTCCCCTAAAGGGCGTGAAAAAAAACCACGAAGGCGATAGTGTGGGCAAAAGTTAGTCTTCTAATAGTTTCAATGCGTCATGTCGTTAGCAGTTATAGCGTAGCGGTTGAACGGCTGTCTTCCATATAGGAGGGTCTGAGTTCGATCCTGGCCCGCAGTTCCGACTTTTCATAAAGCATTTTTATATCCTTACTATCCTTACTTGCTTATTCTTACTAATATTATAAACGCGAAAGTTTGTAAGTATGTATGGATGTTTGTTACTCTTTCACGTAAAAACGGTTGAACGAATTTGGATAAGATTTGGCACACAGATAGACTATGCCCTGGATTAACACAAATGATACCTTTTATCTGGGTACGGGTACGAGTTCCCCTAGGATGCGGGTGAAACCGCGGGTAATAGTCTAATGTTTTTTATAAAGCAGACGCTGTGTTTCATCATGGCTTGTCATAAATACCTCTTCTAGACACGACGTGTTGGCCGTTGTCATCACGATACATGGAAAAAGCATCACTACTGTAACATTGTTTAACAATTCCTATAGGTTTTTGCGCTAAAATTAAGATATTGGTAACTTCTGACTCACATTGTTCTGCCTAGCGTTTACCAACTATGTTGAGGTCAGCGTCCAGTCTAACCAGATGTGGCTGAATACCAGTACTTTACACGGAGTGACTACCATCAGACCTCCGCAACCCAGATACTGGGCAATGCCGATATCCTAAGGTTAAATCTCAGACTTTCGGACGTCTGGCTTCCCGTAACGACTGTCATAGGTATTCGTATGATAATCGGGACCGACTGTTTAACTCACTCTCCAAGGCATGGAGGGTTCTCGATGTGTAACGAACGGTCACCCATCCACAGACTAAACCGGCAAGCGCAGCTTAACCTCGCAAATCGTATAGTTCACGCGGTTGGTAATTAGCCACGAGCCCCCTTAACTTCTAACTTCTGACTCACATTATCGATTAAAATACATAATTTGCACCTGTTTTATTTCTCTAACAACTGCATTGCCATAAAAATTTGGTAGTTGTGCATACAGGGTGTAAGCGAAATCATGTAATTTAGTGTTGAATAGGACATACAAGAGGCAGTACATTTGTCCCGTACATGACTAAATAATGTAAGAGCGGTTCAAGATTTTGACACGTACTACTTCAAATTTATTGTCGTAATACTCTTACTCTTTCATATGACGTGAACTGTAGGGTGAGTAAGACAAAGAAGTAATCATATGCATGTTTCACTTCAATAGCACGTCTTTTTAGGTACGTCATGACACTTGTAAGGTAGGACATTAGCCAATACAAAGACAGCAACACTAACACTGTCATACTCGTTACTTCAAATGTACTGTAGACCTTCGGGACAACTCGCCTCATTTGAAGTGAGACATTGTACTGGCTCATTACAAAAAAGTTGCTACTCTTACAAACTCATTTTAAAACCGTGTCCTACCCAACACTAATGTAATTCCTTCAAACTTCGTGATGTACTGCTGACATAGATTAACCCTGAACGGGATACTATTGGACTCAATAAAAAAATTTTACAAGAATTTAACACGTGTTGTTAAGGTATTTTAGCGCCCCGAGCGAATTGCGCGGCTATCGCACGCCACGCGGTCATTTAACTCAGGGCGCTAAAATGCCTCACGTTAAGTACACATGTTTAATTCTTGTAATTTTTTTTTATTGTATCTAAACGTATCCCATGCAGGGTTAATCTATGTCAGCAGTACATCACAAGGTTTGAAGGAAATACACGATTTCGTGTACACCCTGTATACAGACATACCTAATCTTCACCAATGATCCACAGACAGACAACTTGTTTGTTTTACATACAATATTTACGAGACCAATTAAGAGCCTAGCTTATTAACTACTAGACGAATTTATGCTTCAAAATAACAGTCTACCAACGTGTTGTTTGTTTTCATAGCTACACTGTGACTTACTATATTTAACAAAGAGTAGACCGCATATGTTTTAAATTTGGAAGCCGTTAATTATTTGTATTTGGAACTTAGAACAGGATTATCTTGTCTGTACTTATTTTTGGGCAATAATCTTTGACTATCTAGTGGTAACATATTGGTTTAAAAATAAAAACGGTTTTATTTTAGGGATAAAGGTATAAAGTTATTTTAATGATAATAATAATCTCAACAGTCAATTCTTATTTAGTAGTAAAGAAGGATTTACTCATTGTTAAATTAATAAGTATAGTTCTAACGTGGGAAACCACGTTTAATTCCCGTGCTGGGTAAAAATCTATTAAACATAGCATAAAATATTACCACGCTTGTATTGGGCACAGGTGTATAGTAACACCCTTATTTCCCCGTTATGTTTAAGTACCAAACATAACCGGGCACAATTCCAAACTCCGGGCTACTACTGAGGAATTCCACACGGAAAAACCCAATAACACTTTGCCCGACCTGGGTATCGAACCCAGGATCTTACGATCAGCAGTCGCACTTGACATTACTAAACCAACGACAATTTAATCTAGATAGTTAGTTGAGGTCAATTGTAATTTACCACCCTAACATACCTGCCGACAGTTTATACGAAAAATATAGGGGTTCTTCTCGTATCTCTAGTAAATACGAGAACCGCCCCTTTCAGTGTTGTTAAGGCCAACTTAATAATATTAAGTTGGCCTAAGAACACTGAAAGGGGCGTTTATGATTCCTCTTAAGAAAAGTAATAAATATGAAAAACATCGCTCATAGATACCGGTCTAACCTTAGGATATCGATATTGCCCAGTAACTGGGTTGCGAAGATCTGATGGTAGTCGCTCCGTGTAAAATACTGGTATTCAGCTGCATCGGGTTAGACTGGAAGCTGACCCCAACATGTAAAAGACATACAACAGAATCTTGTAGGGGATGAATCTATCGTTACAGTTATAGCTAATATCAGTATGTCAGGATTGGGAGCATGGTAAATAAAGTAAATTAAATCAACATAGACACTCCACCACTGATAGTACTTTTAATTTGGTTAGTGATTAGTTACAGAAGCTAGTTCACAATATAACACAATATAATAATTTACACAAGATCAGAAAATAAGGATAAGCTAATCAAATATGAGACTAAAGGTGAGACTTCTTCAGCTGTTTGACATGGAATCCTCTGCTCCGTCGAATGACCACTGTTTTTATAACTTCGGGTACGTTGATTCATCTTGACGACTACCCTCTTTTATCAACATTGTCCAGCGTTACCAGCTACTGATAACCAAAATAGTTGCGAAAAGGCTGGGCGGAACATCATCGCTCATAGATCGATTAAAAAAACATACATCCATTGTTGTCCCAAATCTGGATTAAAAATAAACACACAATGTTAAAATAAACTCCTTCTACACCACTCTGTCTACCTTGACATATTACCACTTCCGACTGCACCGGAAACACGTCACGATCCTTCCATAGACTATCAGACACAATGCCGCGTTATCAGAAGGGGTGAACTCGTAAACAGGGGATGTTTATGGTGGCGCCGACTTCCGGTGACGTCATTCTGTTTTTTTGTGGAAGTAATAGTGTACTTATCTGTGTGGGGTCTAGGTTACTGACCTTGAATTGAAAAGAGTAACTCAAAAAGACTTTTTAAAATGCCTCATTGGTCTATCGTGAGGTCTTGGGTTGGATCCCCAGGTCGGGCAAAGTATTATTAGGTTTTTCCGTGTGGTATTCTTCAGTAGCAGCCCGGAGTTTAGATTTGTGCCCGGTTGATGGCAATAGGTTCGCCCCCTATTACATGAGACCTAATCATAACTGCGAAATTAGGGTGTTACTACACACCTCTGCCCAACCCTTCGGGGAATACAGGCGTGATGTTATGTTGTGTTATGATTTTCAAAAATATCTAGATCAATGGAAGGCATACACTTAATATCACAATTCGTCATGTCAACGAGAAGGTCCCATGACATGGACTCACTGCTTCAAGAAGGCAGCTATGATAGACTGGATTTAGAAGAACCAGTTGTTATGGTGCAACTTGGTAAAGGCCATCCAGCAGTTCACCTTTCTTTTATACGAGTGTAAATCTTCATGGATACCCTCCGTCTGGAGAAGGTGGTAGGGTATGTTGGTCACTTACCGACTAAAACCATCTGGTAGCCGTCCTCAGTAAAAAGGGCTCAGATATATACTTTTCTTTTTCTTGACTTGTTTTCGTTTACCCCAGTCTCACTTGATGGTAAGCTCAGACAGGGTGTAAGATGGAGCACACGAATTCAAGGAACAGAGATATAGAGGGATTCCCCCATACCCCTCTGGCTCTCACACACACACGACGGAACGCAGTAAACTGCTTGGTGCCGGACTTTAATGTGAGGGTGGTAGCTAGCCAGGCGGACCATATAGATCCTACCACCAAGCAAAAATCCCCGGTGGAACGCACCGGTCTCTTGTGCTTTTAGCACGCTTCGGGGACACAACATTGTGTCTCCAACACCCTCATGGACCACGATTCACAGCAGCACGGGACCGCTACGTTTTGATGTCCTCCTCAAAATTGCTTGATGGACACCTCGTATGTTTTAAGCCTTCACAACCCCGAAAGTCCTGCCAGAGTCGTGGCGATGGAGCAGCACACCTAACACAAATTTTCCACGTCGCCACACACGTCCTAAATACACACAAATTGCTTTCACCACAAAACACTGTCAAAGCACTTGTGTCCCAAATATCGCCAATATTGTATTTCTACATTAAAATTCTGCCCGGATTTAAAAAGTACGCATCACACTTACAAATAAAAATAATAAAACCCTTCACAACCCACTCTGTTTTCCTACCAAAAATAAACATATCAATTTAAACCAACGAAAGTCAAACAGTTTTAATTTAATGTGTAAAGGAAAAAATAATGTTCTCGAGAGTTTGATATGTAAACATTTTCGACGTTAAAATCCATTAGATGAAGACTGTCTTTAATGTTGGGAGACAGATTGACAAACAAGTGTTGGCGTGATTGGGGAGCGAGGGGGGAACTGACAGCCCGGCTTTTTAAGTTACGCTGTTTTTTTTTTTGAATAAATAATGATTTCTTTTTCGTCGTAATTTTTCTCTTTTACTGCTAGAATATAATTTATTGATTTTAGCTTATACATAGCATTATTCTAGTCTTCCTAGCCTTCTCCCAAATACATTGGGGTCAGCTTCCAGTCTAACCAGATACGGCTGAGTACCAGTATTTCACACGGAGCGACTACCATCAGACTACCGCAACCCAGTTACTGCGCAATGCCGGTATCCTAAAGTTAGACCAGTTATCAGACTTTCGGGCTTCTGACTTCCCGTAACGACTGTCATAGGTATTCGTATGACACCCGGGACCGATGGATGGTTTAACGTGCTCTCCGAGGCACGGACGGGTCTCGATGCGTAACGAATGGTCATCCATCCACGGACTGACCACAGCAAGCGTTGTTTAACCTCGCAAATTGTATGATCCGCGCGATCGTTAATAACCCACGCGCACCTCATCAGACATCACATAAACTCCACAATTACATAACATAACATCAGCCTGTACTCTCCGAAGGGTTGG
The DNA here is from genome assembly GCA_910594945.2 of Amphipyra berbera. NCBI lineage: Eukaryota > Metazoa > Arthropoda > Insecta > Lepidoptera > Noctuidae > Amphipyra > Amphipyra berbera. The sequence goes on along the minus strand of OU343131.1, from coordinate 1,485,616 downwards.
GCAGAGGTGTATAGTAACACCCTCATTTCGCCGTTATGTTAAAGTCCCATGTGATAGGTGGGAGCCTACTGCCATCAACCGGGCACAAATCCAAACTCCAGGCTGCTACTGAAGAATTCCACTTGGAAAACCTAATAACACTTTACCCGTCACCTGGGGATCGAACCCAGGACCTCACGATTGACCAACGAGGCAGTTCTCAACACAATTCTTTCTCAATTTCTCTATACGGAACACTAAAAACCATTAGCATAATGAAACTGTTACGCGCTCTATTTTTACCAGCGACAGATAAAAGTACAACTGCTGATCGACATTGACAGCTAAGCTCTTTGATGACACTGTCTATAATTGTTTAGTGAAGTGCTTTGACAGTGTTTTGTGGTGAAAGCAATTTGTGTGTATTTAAGACGTGTGTGGCGACATAGATAAATTGGTGTTAGGTATGTTGTTCCATCGCCACAACGCTGGCTGGACTTTCGGGGTCGTGGAGGCTGTAAGTAGGTACGAGGTGTTCGTCAAGCAACCCTGGGGAGGACACCAGCACGTAGTGGTCACGTGCTTCTGTGTATGGTGTTGGAGACACAACGTTGTTTTCCCGAAGCGTGCTAAAAGCCCAAAGACCGGTACATTCCACTGGGGATTTTTGCTTGGTGGTAGGATCTATACGGTCCCCCTGGCTAGCTACCATCCTCACATTAAAGTCCGGCGCCAAGCAGTTTACTGTGTTCCGTCGTGTGTATGTGAGAGCCAGAGGGGTATAGGGGAATCCCTCTATTTCTCTGTTCCTTGGATTCGTGTACGTAATACGTAATACTGTCAGTATAGGTACTTCTGACATTAAAGTTTACCAGCTGTTATACCTTTCCAATTGGCTACCAACAAAATATAATAAAATTGTACAGAATCATTCCAAGAACATTTTTCATCCCAAACGCTTCCGAAAACAAGAACAAAGCGAAACTAAGTAAATAACAATTTGTTCCACCGAAGTAACATCGCTAACAAAAAGGTTAAACAAAAAAAAATACGAAACTAGACGCGCGAGTTCAGTAGCGGACGTTAATCTGAGCTGACAACGCGCAGCGGCTTCAAAGTGGCGGGGCTACGTTAATCACTCTTCCACTCGACTGTACGATGCTTATCTGCCCATTGCCTTACCACTTCAGATTATTGACTTTGACTGTACTACCATACTACTCACGTTTCATGGAAAAAATATGGATATCTTTATGTAATGTAAATCGAGTGAGTACAGTCGGGAAGAGTGGTGTTATTTTTAGATATTATGCGTAGGCTAACGCAGGTGTAAGTTATTGATGCGTAAGCTTACCATTAATATAACAGATGATAAATAAAGCCTTCTTGGAAACTTTTAATAATAAAGTTTAAAAGTTTATATCAGGATACTGAAACCATGATAAACTGCCTTGTTGGTCTAGTGGTCGCAAGCACGACTGCTGAGCATAGGGTCCTGGGTTCGAACCCCAGGTCGGGCAGTGATATTGGGTTTTCCCATTAGGAATTTCTCAATAGAAGCCCGGAGTCTGGATTTGTGCCCGGTCAATGGCAATAGACTTGCCCTCTATTACATGGGACTTAAAACATAGCTGGCGAAACGAGGGTGTTACTAAAACACGTCTGCCAAACCCTTTTGGGAATACAAGGCGTGATGTTATGTGAAACGATGCTTGTCATCTATACGTCGAGAAAATTGTACTTTACTTTGCTTTAATTTTACCTTTGCGTGATTAATGCTTGTTCGAGAAGAAACCTTATTAATAATTATGTGTTACTATTGCTATAAGACCCTTTTCATCCCACTGATGGGCAACGACCTCCCACCATGATTTCTAGATCTTTCGGTCTTCAGCTAATGTGGATCATTCATTTACATAGATTATTGATTTTATAATCTACTAGCGGACCTGGCAGACGTCGTCCTGCCCTAGGAATTTGGTGCAGCGCCACCTACCGGGTCCAATTGTGAATCTAAACCATCCAGGGCGCCACCCAAACGCATACAAAAAAAAAAATTCAAATCGGTCCAGCCGTTTAGGAGTTCAGTGACATACACACGTAGTCGAATTATATATACCTATATAAAGAAGATAAATGTATAAAACCTCCTTAAAAGGATGTTCTAACTAGCCTTTTTCCCAACTATGTAGGGGTGAGCTTCCAGTCTAACCAGATGCGGCCTTATACCAGTATTTTACGCGGAGCGACTGCCATCAGAACTCTGCAACCCAATTACTGGGCAATGCCGTTAACCTAAGGTTAGACTGGTTGTCAGATTTTTCGGGCTTCTGACTATCCGTAATGAGTAGGTATTCGTATGATACCCAGGAGAGCACTTCGAGGCATAGAGGGGTCTCGATGTGTAAGGAATGGTCACCCATCCACGGATCGGACTGACCGCGGCAAGTGCAGCTTAACCTGGCAAATCATATGATCCGCGCGGTTGTTAATTAGTCACGAGCCTCTCCCTAAAAGGATATACGTATAAGGTATGTATGTATGTATAGATATATAGGTTTAATATGTATTTTTATTGTAATATACAGATATCTGATATATATATATATAAAGTATATATTTTGTTAGTACTTATGTATTATTTTGTTTTTAATAATTTTTATTTACCTATTCAATATTTGTTTTAAATTCTTTTTTTGTACCTTTTTCGAAGTGCTTAATTTTTGACCCAAAGGTTGACTGGTAGAGAATGCCATTGGCATTAAGTCCGCCTTATGTACCACCAATTGTACATGAAGTTTAAATAAATAAATATACCTACACAAGTATTGTTTAAAGTTAATATCTCGGAAATCATTGTTTAACACTGTTTTGTTGATGTTGGTGACCCGGATTCATTGCTCCCGAGTATAGCTACATTCATATTTAAATACTTACCTATTCAATCATCAAAATCTGTACAAATACTTGCCTCACAATTCATCATAATCATTAACACCTAAAATGACACCTTGTCACTTTTTCATCACCAAACCACTAGGGCGTGAACCAGACAGCCTCAATACGCCAACACCGTCGCGTCAACCACGACTCCACGAGCAATTTTTAGTGCGGAAGTAATCACGGTCAGTGCGATGACCGTTTCTGAGTTCTGCCACAAAACAGATAGGTACAGAAGTCAATCACATGTATGTACTGCACTTTTCATACCTACGCTCGGCGATCGCTCTATCTATATATCTATCTCTCTCAAGCGCATGGCACTCGCGCTCGCACTCACTCGCTCTCTAGTCCCAAACGGTCCGAAATATCGTATCCGTGAGCAGTGTCTATGTGTGCGTTGCTCGAGTGCACAATGTATGTAGATTGACTTCTGTACCTATCTTTTTTGTGGTTCTGCATTTTGTCAATGACTTTTATTTCATTGGCTAGACTTGCTAATGCTTTGAAAAGGTTAGTGAATAGATTTTTTTTGTTTTTGTGTTGAGAGTGTGGTCATTATGTGGTATGGCCATTTAAGTTTCACACATACGTAAAATAATTAGGCCATTACTGTCCCACTGCTGGGCACGGGCCTCTTCTCAGAATGAGAAGGGTTTGGGCCCTAGTCCACCACGCTGGCCAGGTGCGGGTTGACGGACTGCACACACCATCGAAAACTTGTAGTCTTGTTGTGCAGGTTTCTTCAAGATGCTTTTCCTTCACTGTTAACGCAAGTGATTATCAAATACGCATCCGCATATGAATTGGAAAAGTCAGAGGTACCGGCTGGGATCGAACTCAGACCCTCCTGCAAGCGTTCAACCGCTAGGCTATCTGAGTTTCACAAGTCAGACGTCTAATCAGCGTAACTCAGAAACTACAGCAGTCTTGACAAAGAATTTAAACTCATTAAAATAGTGCCTAAATAGTGACCTCAAAATGCAAAATCTCAGAAATAGTGATCCCATAGGATTGGAGATATTTCAATGTATGGATGCTGACATAATCTTTTTGTTATTTTACACAAGTTCCGTGAATAGTAGTAGAATAAGTAGTTTATACTTACAGAGAACGACACTGAAGTCTATGTAATATATAATTTTCAGAAAGTTATAATGATAAAATGAGAGAATTACACATAATAACATAATTAGCCCATTACTGACCCACTGCTGGGCACGGACCTCTTCTCAGAATGAGAAGCCTTAGTCCACCACGCCAGGTGCGGGTTGGCAGACTATAAACACCATCGGGAGCTTTATGGGGCCCTCTCAGGAGTGCATTTTTCATCGCGATGTATTTCGTTCACCGTTAACGCAAGTGATAATCAAATTCTGATCCGCACATGAATTCGAAAAGTCAGAGGTACGGGCCGGGGTGGAACTCAGACCCTCCTGCATAGAAGGTAATCGTTAAACCGCTAAGATATCACTGCTTAAAAAAATGCTCAGAAATATACCTCATAAAATTAATTTGGGAAGTAGTTTCAGATTATTTTTTTAACAAGTTTAGTACCTATTTAGTCTCAAAGACTAAACCAGCGTGAAATAAGACTAATTCATTCCACTTTCAATTAGTCAGCTCCATAACACTCAGTAAAATATTGCCCTACATTAATTTTCAAAACAGCCGTCTGCAAATTTTTTAACGAAACGCCCGACATTTAAATGTTACATCAACTAAAGTCATTACCGTCACCAAACTCTTATGTACTTAAACGCTAATTAGTCTGACATCATTGCCAATAATTAACGCGTCAATAAAAAATTACTTTTCAAAAAAAAACTTTGCACTTTTTTACGCGAGTGTACAAAGTGTCATGGCGTCGGGTGAGCGGCGAGATCAAAGCGGTCGGCGCCTTTGAACCGCCGCGTGTATCAACAGTGCCGTGCCGTAAACGACACGTAGAGGAATGAGTGGTACGGTCTGCAGCGGAAATTAGCTGAGCGTTTGTTCAACGGCATTTTTTTAATACAAATTACTTGCTGTTAGCTGTCGGTGGAATAAATGAGACGTATTTACGTGGCAGTAAAATTAGATCATTTGGAATGTTCCAAGACAATTTGCATTTAAGTTAATAGTCTGAAAGTCAACCTTGAGATTTACTACAGGAAGAAATCTTTACATAGTATAAAACAAAGTCGCCCCCGCTGTCTGTACGCTTAGATCTTTAAAACTACGCAACGGATTTTAATGCATTTTTCAGCAATAGATAGTGATTCAAGAGGAAGGTTTATATGCCCCATATTAGTATCTACATTGCACCCATGCGAAGCAGGGGCAGGTCGCTAGTAAGATATAAATTAGGAGCATAATATGGTATTTATTGGTATTTGGTATTTCCACTGATAAACATCGTTGCTGTGTTCCGGATTGAAGGTTATGGGTGCCGGTGAAATTGCAGGCACATGAGATGGTTCAGCTTTGTCTCAGGGTTGGCTGCATATCAGCAATCCTCTAATCCTCTTGGGGTTATAGGCGAATATAGGCGACAGTAACCAATTACAATCATGTGTGCCATTAGATTGTTTGCAAAATCATAACATAAAAAAAACTAGCCCAATATTACATTTACATACATATAAACAAAGTCAAAGTCAAAGTATTTATTTCAATTAGGCACATAAAAGGCACTTTTGAACGTTAAAGTTACAAAGAAAATAGAATTGATTCTAGTTGCCCCTTCCAAAAGGTAGTTTCGTATGGAGAAGAATGGGCAAGAAACTCCACCGTTACTCTTTTAAAATGTCTTACAATATTTTGTATAGGTACATTAATTATACAATTATATGTGAAAAAACAAAAACACATACATATATTTACGCCTGTAACTATGTTGGGGTCAGTTTCCAGTCTAGCGACTGCCATCAGACCTCCGCAACCCAGTTACTTGGCATTGCCGGTATCATAAGATTACACCGGTTGTCAGACTTTCAGGCTTCTGACTACCCGTAACGACTGTCATTGATATTCGTATGACAACCGGGACCGACTGTTTAACGTGCTCTCCGAGGCACGGAGGGGTCTCTCGGTATGCTGCATTCCCCAAAGGGGTATACAGAGGTGTTCTCCATATTACATTTAGAACAGCCAATATGTTCATTCAGAATTATGGCGATATAAACTAGTCTTTAATTGTTTTCTTAATTGACACACACTTCTACTCATACTGTGTGTAGCCAAATATTGTATCAACGGAACACGAAAACCTTATTTTTTCCATTCACACCTTATCCAAGTACCGTTAACAAAAAAACAAGTAACAAATTAAAGTAAATTAATTTGCTGTCTCTCCTCCCTTACCTGCAATCTATCAAATCCGACGGCACGAAGTTTAAACTGTATGTAGTATGTAAATAAGACAGGTTGACCCCGATGGCTGCGTGCTACACCTGCTCCGAGGTTCCGGGTTCGATCCGGTGTCGGTACATTGGTGCATATTTCCTTATCATAAATATTTACCCTGTTATTCATAAAAAAGTTGACATATTAATCGTTGGATATTAATGTAGGCTTACCTGCCTTAATTATTTTCTTTTAATTAATAAAGGATAGCAATTAAGTGGTATAGGTTAATTGAAAAATAATTGGCAATGTTATAATAATGGTATAGTCATTGTTTATTCATAACTAGCGGACCTGGCAAACGTCGTCTTGCCCGGAAAAGCAGCGCCACTTACCGGGTGTAATTGTGTTTTCAAACCATTCAGGAACTCATTGAAATATACACACAAAATTTTATCCAAATCGGTCCAGCCGTTTTGGAGGAGTTAGGTGACAAACACACGTACAGAAGAATTGTATATTTAAGATTATAATTGTGGTCCGCGTGGTACATACCTTTGAAATCTTGCTTCTCAGCCACCTCAGCAAAACGCTCCTGTACAAAATTTAATACTTTTGGCCATCTCTGGGACTTCATGCCAGGATTTCAAATTGGTAACACTTTTACCAACACAACGGGAATCTATACTAATATTATAAAGCTGAAGAGTTTGTTTGTTTGTTTGAACGCGCTAATCTTAGGAACTACTGGTTAGAATTTAAAAATTCTTATTGTCTTGGATAGTCCATTTATCGAGGAAGGTTATAGGCTATATAATATTACGCTACGACCAATAGGAGTGGAACATAAATGAAAAATGTTGCAAAAACGGGAAAAATGTCCACCCGTGCGAAGCCGGGACGGGCCGCTAGTTATATAATATAACGTAACATGACGCCTTGTATTCCCCGAAGGATTGGACAGAGGTGTATAGTAACACCCTCATTTCACCAGTTATGTTTAAGTCCCATGTAATAGGGGGCGAGCCTATGGTCATCAACCGGGCACAAATCCAAACACCTGGCTGCTACTGAAGAATTTCATACGGAAAAATCTAATAACACTTTGCCCGACCTGGAGATCGAACTCAAGACCTCACAATCAGCAGTCGCGCTTGCCACCACTAGATCAACGACGCAGTTCCCCATTTCCTATCCTCCATTCTCTTGTCTGATAATACAAATAAACTGATAACTCCAAGCATGGTGGATATGACAATTTCCTCTTTTAGGCGCAAGTATGTTAGAGCTCCTTGGCGAAGGATTCTAGTAATCATTTACACGATGCAATCAAACCAATCCTTTGCTGGTTATTTCTTTTTTCAATATATCAAACTTAAAACGCAGTGATAGCGTAGCGGTTAAATGATTGCCTTCCATGCAAAAGGGTTTGAGTTCAATCCCGGCCCGCACCTCTGACTTTACGAATTCATGTGTGGATCAGAATTTGATTATCACTTGCGTTAACGGTGAAGGAAAACATCGTGAGGAAACCTACACACCTAAGAGGGCTCCAAAAAGTTCTCGATGGTGTGTGTCGACTAAAGCCTAAACCCTTCTCATTCTAAGAAGAGGCCCTTGCCCAGCAGTGGGACAGTAATGGGCTGATTAAGTTTTTAAGTTATATAAAACTCATTGGCACACGATTCACGATGTGTAAAGAAGTCCAAAGTATGTAGTTAATAATAATGAAGCAATGCACAAAACGCAGTGGGACACGTGTGTAGGAACAAAGACATTAGTTGACATTACTGCAGCATGTCACGTCAGGTACAATCGCACACAAAACTGTTAAGCGCACTTCACACTACGCTATAATTTATAGCATATAGCAAACTAGCGACCCATCCCGGCTTCGCACGGGTGCAATGTAGATACTAATATCGGGCATATAAACATTCCTCTTGAATCACTCTATCTATTAAAAAAAACCGCATCAAAATCTGTTGCGTAGTTTTAAAGATCTAAGCATACATAGGGACAGACAGAGAGCGGGGGCGACTTTGTTTTATACTATGTAAAGAAGTTTGGACACGTTCACACTTAACTGTACTATATATTATTAGTTTATTCTTATTTGCTATACTATATCACCCATATTCTAAGACGTTCCTCCAAAACTTACTCGACTCGACTCCACCTCGAGTTGACATGAACGTCCTCGACTCGAGATTTTTCCTCAGTCGAGGTAAGAAATCATCTGTCAAACTCAAGGTACCTCGGAACCAACCTTAAGGCAGGAAGTGTCAAAGTTCGTATGTAACAAAAATGAATTTTGAAGACTTTATTGAATATGCTTACGATAATCCTTACAACTTTTTATCGCGGCGTTATTTGTGCGATGCGGATAATTCAAATTATGACGTAATAACTCACTCATTTGAGGACCCCTCAGTCGAGGAACCTCGAAATTGCGACTAAGGATACAATTTTGAAGGTGTTTTCGAGGTCGTCCTGAGTCGAGTAAGTTTTGGAGGAACGTCTAAGAATATGGGTGTATAGCACAATAGTATAGCGTAGTCTGAAATGAGCTTTATCCCATTATTAATAATAGCACAAGAAAATATTCATAATAAATTATTAAAGACATCCGTCGAGCAGGAGCGTCGCAAGAAATCTAATTAATTTATTTAAAATGAAACATGTATATTCAGTATGATATTAAATTGTATGACAAATTGATGGTTATGTTAATGTGTGCTGGTTTCCGTTTCGCTTTAATCCTTTTGATTGGCGAGCGAATAATCAGATTATGACGTCATAGTAATAAAAGCTATGGTATATTTATTGGTTGAATTGAATATTTTAGTCAGTCAATCAGATTGAATATGTAGCTTGTTATATAATAGGCAAATAAACAGTGATGGCCTAGTGGTGTGACCGTCGGACTGCCAAGTCATGGGTCTCGAGTTTGAACCCAAAGCTTGCACCTCTGACTTTTCGGATTCATGTGCGTATGGTATAATTATCACTTGCTTAAAAACGTTGAAGGAAAATATGGTGAGGAAACCGACAAGCCTGAGAGATATTTCTCGACGACATGTGAAGCTAAGTCAAAGACCCATGGGCGGCATAAACTCTGACACCAGGTTAGTCACTAACCACACGAAAAGAAAAAGAAGATAAGTAAATACAAGGAGTACAAAGGCCAATTGTAATAAAAAAATTGTTTAGCCAAACTGCCTCGTTGGTCTATTGGTGGCAAGCGCGACTGCTGATCGTGAGGTACTGGGTTCGATCCCCAGGTCGGGCAGTGTTATTGGGTTTTTCCGTGTGGAAATCCTCAGTAGCAGTCCGGAGTTTGGATTTGTGTCCGGTTAGTGGCAATAGGCTCGCCCCCTATTACATGGTCTTAAACATAACGGTTTAACGAGGGTGTTACTGTACACCACTGCCCAACCCATCATATACAGGCGTGATGTTATGTAAAGAGGTCAATTCTGGTAACAAAATTGTTTAGCCAATATGTGCGTTGTAGCTTCTGTCGGGTTCCATATGATTCGATAAAACTGATAACTAGTTTTACTGACAATTTTAGTAAGCAAAAAACACACACAAAAAAACTTGAATACTACAAAAAACTCGCAACATAACATAAAACATAACATCACACCTTACATTCCCCGAAGGGTTCGGCAAAGGTGTTTTTAGTACACCCTCGTTTCGCCAGTTATATTTAAGTCCCATATAATAGTGAGCGAGGCTATGGCCATTAACCGCGCACAAATCCAGACTCCGGGCTGCTACCGAGAAATTCCTTATGGAAAAACCCAATAACACTGCCCGACCTGAGGATCGAACCCAGGACCCCATGCTCAGCAGTCGCGCTTGCGTCTACTAAACCAACAAGGCAGAACATACTTGGGGTGTTTTCAAATAACCCTCCCTGGATATGAAGAATTCAGAATTTTCTTTTGAACGTCACTATTTGGACCACCCTGTATAACAACTAACTAAAACTTACCCAAAAAAATACTACTATATTTAAAAAAATACGCTTGGAAAAACACTCTGTAGTTACGTTACATTGAAACATAAATAATCCGTATATAATTAACTTCAGTGTACGCAGTGTTTCAACATCTTATTAATTCAGTATCTGGCGAGATGTATCATAAGTCTGCTCGTAACTGTAGGGTGAATGACGCAGTTGTCGGACGGAAGTTATCTTGATTAATGTTTAAGTATTTCTGTGTATTGTGGATTTCTTTTGCGTAGTCTTTGGATGCCTGTGTGATGTGTACTTATAATACCATACTACGTTAAAAAAAGAACAAGAGAAGAGAACATTAAGAAAGAACAAACCTTCTCACTATAGCAGTGATAACCTACAGGTGTGACCGTCGGACTGCAGTCATAGATTTCGAGTTCGGATCCAAGGCACACACCTCTGACTTTTCGGATTCATGAGCGTATTGTATAATAATCACTTGCTTAAAAACGGTGAAGGAAAACATCATGAGGAAACCGGCATGCCTGAGAGATATTTCTCGACGGCATGTGAAGCCAAGTCAGAGGCTCATGGGCGGCATAAACTCTGACACCAGGTTAGTCACTAACCACACGAAAAGAAGAAGAGACCATGCACTTGATTATGATATCCTATTTTTAACGGTAGTTATAACATCACACCTGTATTCCCCAAAGGGGTGGGCAAAGGTGTATAGTAACAACCTCATTTCGCAGTTATGTTTAATTGCCATGTAAAAGGGGGCGAGCCTATTGCCATCAAACGGGCACACATCCAAACTCCGGGCTGCTACTGAGAAATTCTACGTGGAAAAAATAACACTTTGTGCAATCCGGGGATCGAACCCAGGATCTCACGATCAGCAGTTGCGCTTGCTACCACTAGATCAACGAGGCAGTCATATGGCAATGGTAGTTATATGGAAATAGAACAGGAAAAGAGTGTCCAATTTCGTTAAAAGGTTGCAATTGTAAATAATATAAACAGACATTGTCACCTCGCAATTTTTTGCTTCTTTTGAAGTAACACGTTGTCTATTTATTTTTATGAAAATGACTCATAAATATTCCGAGGTATTTACCGAAATAATATTTTGGTATTCACATAGTTTAGCATTGCTAAAGTAAAGTAGCTCGATATGTCACAATAGTTAATTTTCCTAATGACACAAATTCTGTTAACTTCAGAATTACAGCATGAAAAGTAACAGTGACGAATTTCCATTTTTTTTGTCTGTAAGTTGAAAATTATTATTTTATTTTAGATTAGTATTAAAATAAATGGTTGGTTTGAAGTGTGTACCTCTTAAAAAATCTTTATAAACTGCATTCTAAGAAAATACAGAAAAAAGTGTTTTCGTACACACGTAATATTAAACAGGAATTCTGAATTTTGCTGATCGACAAATTGGAAGCTAGTGAATTACTAGTGTTGAAGTTTCTATAAAAAAGAATAAACTATTAAAACTGGCACTGAATAAATTGCTGACAGAAAGCTAAATTGTTTTTACGAGCACCCAAAGTCATGACTTGCGTTTTAACAATTTAAATCTGAATTTTTCTTCAAGAACAATACAAAGCTGACACTTCGACAATAAAATGAAATGAAACAAAGACATATTATACTCGTTAATGACACTAACGAATGTAATAATGTGAGAATTATACTTTAAATACGTTTTATAATTTCAATATGCTTCTTGACATATATATTTCGAAATCAGCAGGAAATCGTAAAATTTTATTATACATAAGTATACATAAATACATAGCAACATTGTTTTTGTAACTGGCATTAGTTATAAATTAAATGAATGGCGTTATTTAAATTTTTATATAATTAATTTATTGTTTAGTGTCTGTAACGGTGTTTTGTATATTATTACAATATTTATAATTTAATTTTCTTGTTGCTAAAGAGAATTTTAAAGTGATTTAATGATATTAATTTTTTAAATTATTTAATTACACTATGTAATCTATGCGTATGGTTAACCAGCCGTCATAAAAACGATCTCACTATTGTACTTATTTCGAAAACATTATTTTGAAAATAACCTCCAAAGTTACTCATATTTGATATAAATTACTTTAAAATTTACACACGCAACAGTTAATTAAAATAATAACATTCAGTTACAAAATAACCAAAACGCAAAACCCACAACCATCTGCATAATAAATTACAAACTAAAAATCATTTCACACGATCATAATGTAGCATTTAAAGATAATGCCGCGTCTACACCTAACAAATGGTGCGTCCACCCTGCACATTGGTCATAATATTTCAACGCTAGTAAATGCTGCACAGTTCGTGATGTATGGCGACGGACAGACAGATAAATTGCTTATAATTTATTGTAGTGGAAGCCGCAACAGTCCTAATTACGTACGACGTTTGAGTCATGCGTTTAGAAAAATATCGTTTATTAGTGTTCGCTGCTTGCATTATGTGTGGGTTTATCGTTTTGAGGTTACTCATCTTCTTTAAGGATACTTAAATGGAGTTAGTCAAGTGGTATTTACCAGACATAACATAACATCACGCCTCTATTCTTCAAAAGGTTCGGCAGAGGTGTTTTAGTAACACCCTCGTTTCGACAGTTAAGTTTAAGTCCAATGTACTAGGAGGCGAGCCTATTACCACTAACAGGGCACAAATCAAAACACCTAGAGAAATGCCTAATGGAAAAACCCAATATCACTTTGAAGTTACTCATCTTCTTTAAAGATACCTAAATGGTATTGGTCAAGTGGTATTTACCAGACATCTCAATACTTTGTTCTTGATTTGAAGGAGTTGCTGGTACACGAAGTGAAGCGACGATTTTTCTTCAGTTTTAATTTGTTGTGTAAGTAGTGATGGTTTAGTGGTTGTACGCATGTGCGATCCATGTAAGAGAGTCTGAGAGTGATCCCGGCTCGCATCTGTCTTTTCGAGTTCACTTGCGTTAACGGTGAAGGATAACATCGTGAGGAAAATTTCAAACAAGATAGCTTCAAAAATTCTCGATGATGTGTGTAGTCCGCTAACCTGCAACGGGCCAGAGTGGTGGACTAAGGCCTAAACCCTTCTTATTCTAAGAGGCATGTGCCCAGCAGTGAGGCAGAAATGGGCTGATTATGTATGTTATGCTTTTTTTAAATATTTAGTGTCATCCATTGCTATTTGTATTGTTGTTGACATTGTCGTTCCACAAAATAAGTCATGGTTGATTCATGTCATAGAACCCAATTATATTCAGTTTTCAAGTTTTACTTCCTCGCTACGTCTGAACCGATGAGGCGATGACATTAAAAATGCGAGAACTTTAATTATGATTTAAATTTTTCTTCTTCAGTAAAGTTAAATTATTCAAAAGTTATTATTTGTTTGCAAGTCTTCGTGAATAACAATTTCATTATTTGAAATTGCAATGAAATGTGAAGGATAGTTATTCTTTTATTTTTCATATACCTTGTTTCATGCAGTAGAAACTGTTTTGCATTCTATTTGCAAATGTAGAACGACAGTTGTTTTGTAAATAAAGTGGAAAAAATTCACGGGTTGCTATTTAGTAGCTCGTAAAATTGTATACAAACTGATATAAGCATGAAATTCTCAGGTGATGTCATTTTTGCAGTAGAGAAAAGTCGTCACATTTTGTTTCCACATTATGACATTGGATTTTCAATTGTTTTCAAGAACCAAATGACATTTTTACTCACGACAGAATATAATATTTGGGGGTAAGATATGCGTGTTACCATTTGTCGTTAAAAGGTTTCAGAAATTAAAGTCTAGAGTTTCAAATTAAATATTTACGTATATTTTTTTTCGCTTTATGCCCTTTATAACAACAAATTTTTATTTCAACAGTTATCAGTTGCAAGTATTACAGTGTCGATTACTATATAATGAATGTTGTACACGCATTCCGCTTTCACACCATTATAATTTGTGTCATTATTGAACATTCTGACAGTGTACTATGTAAACATTAATTTATAGTTACACATAAAAATATAACGTGCCAGTTTTGCAAGCATTAGAATGTAAATTTTAAAAGTAAAGTGTATTTGTGAGATTCTTCTAAGATTTTTATCATTTTGAAAACGGAAAGTAGCAATTATATAAATATAAATGAGAAACAGTTGCGGTAACATTTTATCTGTAAGATTAATTTAGTTGAACCTACCATGCGTCTACGAGAAACCTTCAGTCATAACGCACATATAATTACAAAGATATGTTATAGATCAATGTATCGCCAAATAATAAAACATCAACTTAAAAAAATACAAACACAATTAACAACCCTCACTAATTAATTGCAACAACTTAAATTACAAAATCAATTTAAATTACAATCTATAGATTTGGTACATAAAAATTTCGTTAGTCTAACTAGAAAATTAAAATCCGCGCACGCGGTTACGACAAAGCGTTCAGTGCACTAATTATAATGATTACGAGTTAGAGATCACAGCTGTCGCGACCCCCGGAGTCGGGGGCTTACACTTCCGTCGATGATATGAGCCGACTAGAAACCCGAAGAACACTAAATTATATTTACACATACTTCGGTTCCAAATGTCCTTTTGGCATGGGCGTTAGCGGTCGGCGCCCCCCTTCTTGTGTCCGTGGAGCGCCGATGGTCCTCAAGGGTGCAGGGGCCGCGGTCCAAAGAGTGGGTACGGCGGGAAGTAGGCCGCCAGCGAGGGATGCGGCGGCAGCCCGAACGGCAGCGGTGGCGACGACACCAGGTGCGATGGCTTGCTGTATGGGTGGAACCGAGGAGTCAACGGCGACAGTGGTGGAGTCGGATAAGTGCGCTGCAACAGGGGATGTGTCGCGCTCAGCATCGACAGGCTCGGGCTAGACTCACCACTCGCAGTGTGGGATCTCAGGTGTTGGAGCAATTCATCTGATGTTGCGAACCGTTTGCCACAGTACGCAGAGTCTCCTGCCATCCAGCTGCACACATAAGGCAGTTGTGAAGCTGCAGCTAACGCGGCTAACTGCGCGTGAGCATACGCCGCGGCCGCGGGGTGACTAGTAGGTAACGGAAATGGTGTTTTAGCGTGATCGCATTGAGCACACCCCGCCGGACAAACGGCAGATTTGAGCAAATGTGAGCTTAATGAGCAACCCGTGCAGTAGGGATCTCTACAGATTCCTAGGTCACTACCAGGCGCCTTCATTCTAGCGTACGCGAGGTACGGATTTAATCCATTCTTTAAAGCGTGATGCTGCGCTGCCATTAGGCTACTAGTCATTAAGTCCATTGGTAGAGGAAATCCGCTATGATGCAATCCACCGAGGAAGGCGGAAGTAGAAACAGGTACGCTGGGCTTGAAGCTCGAATGTTCTTTGGTGTCTGCGCTGGACGATAAAGAGGTGGGCGTAAACGGTAACTTGGATGCAGACGAGCTGCTGATCGTCTCTGAGTTAGATTTCATCGGTACGGGTGAGCCGTGCAGAGGGCTGGACCTCTCGTCTGACTTCTCTGATGGTGTTTTCCGGTGAGCCGGCGGTGGAGTCCTTTGTGAAGAGGAGCTCTGATTAC
Source organism: Amphipyra berbera (assembly GCA_910594945.2). Taxonomy (NCBI): domain Eukaryota; kingdom Metazoa; phylum Arthropoda; class Insecta; order Lepidoptera; family Noctuidae; genus Amphipyra; species Amphipyra berbera. The sequence goes on along the minus strand of OU343131.1, from coordinate 1,469,810 downwards.
TGGCGCAGCGCGCTTGGACCGGTGTGGTGGACGCGCTGCCCTTCGAAGAGAGCGGTGTCTTCGACGAGGCGTTGACAGATCCTCTGTCGTCCGGTGTTCTAGTCTTTTCTCTCGCTGTTAGGCACGATTCGTAAGGCTTGAAGCTGGGCTTGTTGTCAGGTATATGCGATTTTTCATCGTACTTCTTGCTGGCTTTCTCGGCGGCGGAGATCAGCTTGGGGTTGGGCGAGTCCGCGCCGATAGCGCTGCAAGTTTGCGCTAGTAGCGCCAGCGGGCTCTTTTTCGCGTCGAGCTGCAACAAAGAGAGGCAGTTTATGAAATGAAACGTCGGGTCGAGGTTGCGAGTGACGGGCGTACAAAGGGACCGCGGGGGTGCGAGGTGGGGGAGGCGGGCGTCCAATCACGCGGCCGACGCGCCATTATCCGCGCGTCTGGCAGCCGTCGGCTCCGCTTGACATTTCACTCGGCTCCCGCATGATGTAATCTCGCAGTGAAAAGGGCAATTTGTGCCGCTGAATTTGCGGCACGCCTGAACTTGTGGCGTGTTGTCACGTCTATTGCCGTCGCTCAACCGTCGCTATGTGTTGGGAATATGTTTTCTGTTTTACGTACACCGTTTTGTCAAAGTTTATTTTAGCAACGATACGAATCTTATTAGATAATTAGAGTTTAGTTTGAAATACTAATTGCTTGTTTGTAAGCGCTTGAGAGACGATTGTTGTTTTAATGTGGTAATTACGCGACGTCTTTCAAATGAATAGGCGATACTTAAAATGTTTTATGTTAGAAATAACTTTAAAAACAATGAAAGCTAATGGATTTTGTCTGAAATGAAAAGTGAAGCGCTGAAAGATTTTGTTATTTTAAAAGTAACATTATTAACAATTTACGACATTATAATTTCATCATAGAATGAAATGATTTTAGAATATTTTTCTTGAATGCGATTAAAATGTTACTGAAAAACTTTTCTATTAGGTTGAAATTAAATATAGATTTCAACAATTCCGCAAAACAGCATTCGCTCTGCGGAAGTTTACTATTTACAAATTTAATGAAAATTAATGTACCGGTAAATTAATGTTTACACATAATTACGTGTTACAAATAAAATATATATTTCAATTTACTGTTAATTTCATCAAGTACCTAAGTATTTTGAATTTACATTTATTGGGGCGACTTTATTTTGTTTTTATTTCGTTTTGTAATATTTATACAATTTTCTTAGTTTGTTTCCAATATTTTTCCTCATCTAGTCCAAATATTTTACGAACTAGTGTCTTTTCAGCAAGATCCACATTAAAGTTACTATTATCTGTTTTTATTGTAGTTTCTTTTTATTTACGCTTCACGCCTTTATTCGTGTCAACAGACGTAATTGTTTTATTATTAATTTTATTGTCCATTGTCACGAGGTGACATTCTACAAACTTGTTGAAATTCTTGTGTCGCCTTTTCACAGAATGATTGTTCAATTTCGAAATGTATAAGGAAAATAGTTTCATCATCGACAATGGATATGGTTGCGGTCATTTATTTTTATTAGGTGAAGGGTACAATTTTAAATTCTTCCTTTTAAAGTTAGTTAATTTCTTATTCCGATTTTTTTTCAGGGTATTGGGGTTGCCGGTCCTCTGTTTATCTTTTGTTGTATTGTATTGTTATTAAGTACCACTGATTTTTAAAATTTAGACTGTTGTTAGTTAGCCCTTATGTTGTTCGAAGACAATACCTCAGTCTTTTTAAGATTTTGTTTCGTTTTAAAGTATAGTATCATCAGCAAAAACACATATTAAAGGCAGTCCATCGTAATGCCCGTGTTTCAAATCAAACATTACATTCAACATAAATTCCCTTTTCCTGCAATCATCGAACTTTCCCGCAGCGCTAATGTAAAATAAATTATACCTAACGCAAGCGCAAGGATAAGAAAACACGAGTTTGTCATCATCAATCAAACTTACCGTTGTCGGAAGCGGCGACAGGTAATCCGGTCGCAAATACTGATTGCTTGACGTGAGCATGTTGCTCCACAGACCGATATCCTTTTCCAGCTTAAAAAAATATAATCAATCCACAACACAGAACAATATCACTTCACAAAATCCAAGGCTTGGTGTCAGCACATGATACACAAGTCACTAGTCGCGGCGTGTGTACAGGAGCGTAACGAGACGTGCGGTTGCCGCGACGGACGGCACAGAACTGAGGTTCGCGGTGTGACGTGCCCCCCTCCTGACACCTTGTCACTAGTCGCCTCGCCATTTTTGCATTCTGTGTGCTCTGCGGGAGCTTTGGCGTCTTATCCCCACCGCTGTTTGACACCCCGTTTGTCAGCGGCTTCCTTCTCGCTCGCTCGCGAGAATTACTAAAAGCGCTTTCCGCGAACTCGACGTTTTGATGAAAGGATTATATAAAATATGCATCGTGCAGTCAAAGGAGTGGATGCGACGACTGAGATGCATAGCATGGGAAATTGAATAGCTGCGAAGCTGGTAAACGGCGGCTTAGTAATAATTTAGTTTTAGTGTCGTCTCGACGTGGGCGGACCTTTGTAGCTTAATGTGGGTCAAGAGATTTTTCAGAACGATTTGTTGCTGCGTTTTGTTATTTTCTTTTTGTATTATGACTGTTTTATGTGCTGTTTTCATTTTATCATTTGTATTATAAATGTGAATTTATGTGTGTTTTAGAAAATTAGTCAACATTATCATCTGTAGAAACATTCTCATCATGTTAATTTTGTAGCGCTGTTGGAGTGATATTAAAATTCTTAATAACGTTGCCTAATCTCAGGTAAAACGTGAGTTTAGTTTTTAACCCCAAAGTTTTACGGGTGGGGGACCACCCACTGGTTTTACGATTGTAAAAACGCATTCTCATTGTTTAGTTTCCATAAACAAATGGTTAAGTCATCGCAATTGCTGTAATCTTTCCGTATCTTTTGTACTTTTACTTTGGGTAGTAAAATTATACTTTTGCTAGTTTCTGACAATACCTTGTTAATACTACTGCTTATCTTTATACTACGAGCAAAAGTTTTATGTTTAAAGCAGTTCTTTGTTGGCTTTTTAGAAAAGAGGATTACCGTTGTAAAGCAGACTATTTGGAATGAATGAATGAATGTTAAGAAGTGCTTGCTAGAAGTAGCACATATTCATATATTCTGAGTAAGAATTTAAATTGTTTACTGGAAATTTCGTTTGTGGCGTTCCTAATATAATGTGATTCAATCTGTTTACTTATTAAGCATTTTTTTAAATATTATTGTACATAATTTGAATTTATGTAATAGTAGAAGTGTGTGTGAATTTGTTATTTATGCGATTATAATGAATATTATTAACATTACCTACATTATTAATGCCATTAATTACATAAATACTATGCTCCTAAAATGATAGCATTTTCAAATCTTCGATTTTGTCACGGGTTTTTAGCAGTTTCAGATTTACTTTGAAATTCATAATGTAATTGAAATTGATGAATTAAAATTGATTCAATCGTTTGAGAACAAATCAGACGTGATAGGTATTCAAAACTTTGTTTCAAATTATGTGTTACAAGAAATAAAGCAATAAACATATTTGTCACAAAATATTGTAACCGCAAACAAAACAGCCATCCCACACAAAACACGCTGTCATCACACATTGTCTGTTTCATGTCGTGACAGCCATGACAGGATCAATCGTGCCGACTTCTAACGACAGTGCCCGACTGTGCCCGAGCGTAACGTGATGGCACACATTATCTCATGATGTGGTGTGTCACGATCAAGCTAATGGCTTTTATTAGATACACCAGAATTTATTGAGTTTTATTTTTATGTTCTAGTATCGGTTAGTTGTGTAGCAGTTGATAGATTAGTCGTGAGGTGGGTATTATATCGCGCGGATCATACGATTTGTGAGATTAAGCTGCGCTTGCCGCGGTTAGACCGTGGATGGCTGGCCGTTCATTACAGATCGAAAACCCTCCGTGCCTCGGAAAGCATGTTAAGCAGTTGGTCCCGGGTGCCACACGAATACCTATGACAGTCGTTGCGGGAAGTCAAAAGCCCGAAAGTTTGATAATGGTCTAACCTTAGGATATCGTCATTGCCCAGTAAATGGGTTGAGGTTTCTGATGGCAGTCGCTCTGTGTAAAATACTGGTATTCAGCCGCATCTGGTTAAACTAGAAGTTGACCCCAAAATAGTTGGGAAAAAGCTAGGCAGAACAACACCTTTAGGTACCACCTTCACCAGCCCAGAAGCCTTTCTTTTTGTCTTCTATGGTTGCAAAAAGTAACAACTGGTGATTTCTACTAAGGAGGCTAATAATTCTACTATTTTTTTTCTTATAAAGTTAACGGTCAACCAGCCGTTGCCCGTGATTGGGCTGGGTTTGTGTGCGATTTTAAACTATTTTATTATTCACCAGGAGATGACTGATAAACTATCATTCGATATTCTATCAGTGGATGCCGTTGTTTATATAGGTAGGTACATGACAAAATAAAGAGAAAACCCTTAAAAACTCTTAAGTTAAACGGTATCTGGCAGTAGTGCAGGATCAGGATTAGGATTTGAGGATTGAAGGTTGACGATTTGCGTGCGAAGTTTCAGCAGAATCGTTTAAGCAGAAATAGTTGAAAAATTTGTCGCAAGATTGAAATCAAACAATTAGACAAATATACAAAGTGAAGCTAATTAAAACCGTTAAAAAACCACATAAAATTCTGTTCCTAATATTTCTAAAGGATCACCTTTTTTGCTGTATCAACAGCAGACGCTCTGCGTATAGTTAGAAGCTAGTCGTTTCATGGATACAGAATAGTGATAGTACATTATAGCTTAAGATATTATTGTAAGACCCGGTCACAACTGTCTTATTGTAAGCGTAGGTACCTTTAGTTGCAGCCCAGAGAAACATCAAACCGCTTGCATTAAAACGCTAACATAACACTTTGAATGCATTACACAATCTGTACGTTAATCTCGGGTGAAGATTAGTTTTGGCATCGCTGCGTTTGAGCAGACTTGAGCCAGCCAGGAGACTCGAGCCCAGCTAATCCCCAAGACCGGAGCCAGATAAGAACGATAACATAACTAGAATTTGCATACGTTTGTTTTAACGAGGTTTCTGAGGGTTTTGGTATGTAGAACACTTGAATTTTGAGTGTGTTTTTATTTTATTTTTCTGGTGTTGAGAATAAGAGAATGAAGCAAAGACTTTTGGATTCCGCAGAAATCGTAATGATACTGAAAAAGATGAAGAAAGAAAGAACATAATATAACATGACGCCTGTATTCCCCGAAGGGTTGTGCAGAGGTGTATAGTAACACCCTCATTTCGTCGTTATGTTTAAGTCTCATTTAAGGGGAGAGCCTACTGCAATCAATCGTGCACAAATCTAACCTCCGGGCTGCTACAAAGGAATTCCACACGGAAAAACCCAATAACATTTTGCCCGGCCAGGGGATCGAACCCAGGACCTCACGACCAGCAGTCCCGCTTGCCACCACTAGACCAACGAGGCAGTTTAGAAAGAAAGATTTTTTTTGCGACTTCAATATGACGTACATAATTAAAACAACAGAGGCCTTAAAAATCCTTCAGAGATTACTGAATTCATTTGAACAAGAATAAGTCCTCCGAGATGTAGATCTCAAAAACATTTTAACAAAAATAAAACCGACTTCAAAAAAACGATGAAAAGAATAAAATAATTACCATATTATAAAATTAACAGTTTCAGAAGTCGGTGCCTTCAATTTGGTTCGGCGTGGATTAGCACCGACGTCTAAAACTGTTAATTTTATAATATGGTAATTATTTTATTTTTTTCTTCGTGTTTTTGAAGTCGGTTTTATTTTTGTTAAAATGTTTTTTTATTTTTTTCGTTTTAGTGACCTAAATTAAAATATGGTTGGACCTACTAAAGACGCTGCTCGTAACATAATCACATCATCATATTATGCGTACTGTTCGTCATTGAGGAGTTCTATTATCTATCTTCGAAGTTCTTCATCAGATCGTCATCAAATTTAAATCGGAACAATCTGGAAGTATATCCTTTCAATTTTTTTTTATCTAAATCGGTTTATAAATGGCGGAGTTATGAGGTAACAAATATAAAAAAAAAAACAAAAAAAAACACAGACGAATTGAGAACCTCCTCCTTTTTTGGAAGTCGGTTAAAAACTAAACATACATACATACTTACATAAGCTCACGCCTTTTTCCCATGGGGGTAGGCAGAAACTATAGAACGCCACATGCTACGATCCTTACATACTCATTTCGCTTCATCCACGCATTGATAGTATGAAAGTTTAATTTTAAATGTTTGCCAATACATTTTACAACCCTGATTTTGTCGTAAAACTACAACACTAAAACACAATAATAAATTAATAATGCTTTTATTCAGAAATAAAGGAGAGATTTAAATTCAATTTGAGACTAATAGGTTTATTGTCCACCCCTTTACAACTAAAACGAGCATTTTAAAACCGTTGCGGCATGTGAGACTTTAATAGTTTTAAATTAAAGTTTATGAGGTACTTTTGACTTCGCCCTTGCAAGAATAATTGCAGCCGCGAGCGCAATAACGGCCTAAGTAACATAATAAAAATATAGCCTATCTGTGTCAAAAATCTGTTTATTAAAGAAGCAAAATGGCCTAACATTGATTTTTCGCGCTACCAAGAGATGGCATTAGTAACACATTGATTGCTTTAAAAAGTTTTTTTTTTTTCTTTACGGCAAAAAAAATACAGTACTCAAAAATTTCAAAATTTCCTTGAATTTCGCAATAAGTCGAATCAGTATATAGGCCGTTCTTGCTCTCGCGGCTTCCATTTATGTACCTAGATGATTTTATAATACTTAAGTTGCGAAAAGTCTGTGGTAGATTTGAGGACGAGAAAATTAAGCTTTGAGTGACGTCGCCGGTCTGGTGCATTTGGCTAGGGAGGTCGGTTGATACCAATATCTGGGTTACCTGAATCTCGTTGGTCAATAGTCGAGTATACAGTGTCTAAAGCAATGATTGTAATAATTTACCGATCGTTAAGATTAAAACTCTTGTATCTTTCCATCTTTTTCTTGTATTCTTTCCATCCAATGGTTGTCTGGAAGAAATTGCTTTAAGCGATAAGACCGCCATTTGTAGGTACTGTTAATTATGTGTATTCCTTGTTTTATTTCTTTTAGTGTGCAATAAAGTATATCTATCTATCTATCTATCTATCTTCCAATAAACAAGCTAAGATCCCATAGCTTTGCATAGTAGACTATCTCATAAGTTTATAGCTATCACAGGTAAAATTAGCTTAATAGTCTACATTCCCAGTTTAGCAATAAAACATGATCTTCCTCCTAGCCTTTTCCCAACTATGTTGGGGTCAGCTTCCAGTCTAGCCAGATGCGGCTGAATACCAGTATTTTACACGGAGCGACTGCCATCAGGCCTCCGCAACCTAGTAACTGGGCAATGCCGATATCTTAAGGTTAGACCGGTTGTCAGACTTTCGGGCTTTGGATAACCCTAGGTATTCTTAAGTCACCCGGGACCAACGGTTTAACTTGCTTTCCGAGGCACGGAAGGGTCTCGATGCGTAACGTACAGTCACACGCAGCGGGTCCGATGTAACAGATCCGTTTTTAACGGACAAGCCGGTATTGGATATGTTTTTCACATCTGTACCGACGGATCAGTTAAACAAATGGCAGCTGCGTCGCATCTGGCAGGCAGGATACGATAAAAATAAGGGATCGTGTGTGAATGCACCCATAATTCTCCATACATCTTCATGTACAGATCCGTTTTTTATACTGTTCCATCATCTGGTTTTTGATGACAAAACGGAACGTGTAAAAATGTCGGACCAGTATTTTTTACTGGATTCGTAATACTGTCGTGTAAGTGAACTCGCTCATACAATTACAGGCGCTATCACCAAAATAAAAACGGATCCGCTAAAACGGGTCCTGTAAACAGTTTGTGTGTGAACTACCTGTAGCTCACCTGACTAGTAACATCATAAACTGTCAACCTGTTCACAAATAAGCTGTCATTTGAACACCACCAACAATTTCAAGTCCAATAAACAAACAAAAGTTGTTCACTGCTGACAGATTTCAAACTAACAAATATCTGTTATATGTAGTATCTGATCGCTAAGCAAATACAGCGCTGTATATGTCACCGCGTCCGACAAGCACTTAGTGGCCGAGTTGCTTCAAGCGCTGGAAGGTTGACTTAGAAGGATTGAGAGAAGACCGAACATGGAAATAGTTTTATTTTGTGTAAAATGTTCATGCTGCAGCTTTGTGGTTAGCTTTGTGGTGTTGTGGACTTGACTGGAATAAACCGCTCGATCTTTGTCTATGACTTATAAAGAGATTGGTTTGTTCTAGACAGCATTTTTTTTTCTTGTTTTGGTCGCGTTTGGCCCTAGTCTCACCTGATGGTAAGTGCAGACAGGAGCTAAGATGGAGCACACGAATCCAAGGAACAGAGATATAGAGGGATTCCCACATATCCCTCTGGCTCTCACATACCTACACACGACAGAAGAGTAAACTGCTTGGCGCCGGACTATAATGTGAGGGTGGTAGCCAGCCAGGCGGACCGTATAGATTCTACCAAGCGTGGGTTTTGTTGAATCTTATAACGCGTCAATTTCCAGTGTTCGGTGGGGACCTTTTATATTCTAACCCATCCCCACACGACTAAACACTGGCAATTAACAAAATAATAATGAAATCCATTTTTTTCTGAGTGGCCTTCGTAGCCTATCTGACAGAACTGCAAACGTCATGCATAGTTTTTGATCCTCCTCATGGCTCCTCTCTGCAATTGGGATTCTGAAAACCTTGGCCAACTGAGTACTGTAATGTAACTTAAGCTACCTATATGCTATTATGGAAGAATAGGAGGCACTGGATCTCTATCGGCTGAGATTGCAAGATTTTTTGCAAATTAATCTGAATATCGACTGCCTTGTTGGTCTAACGGTCGCAAGCTCGACTGCTGAGCTGGTCTTGGGTTCGATCCTCAGGTCGGGCAAAGTGTTATTGGGTTTTTCCATTAGGAATTTCTTAGTAGCAGCCCGGAGTCTGGATTTGTGCCCGTTAATGGCAGTAGGCTCGCCTCCTATTACATGGGACTTAAACATAACTGGCGAAACGAGGGTGCACTAAAAACACCTCTGCCTAACCCTTCAGGGAATACAAGGCGTGATGTTATATTAATCTAAAAATCGATTCAGTTATGACTGCAAAAATTTTGAACAATTTTCTTTTTTTTTGCCAATTCTATCCCGTTTTCTAGTCTATTTTAGTAACAGATCTGAAAGCGACCGTGTGACTTCCGTCGACGCAAGTGCATCGCACGAACAAGATGTTTGGCTCTACTATCTATGTATAAGCGAGTGTACGTGTTTATTTGTTGAAGTCAAGTCCTGTATGTAATACAAATATAGGGCGGTGAGGAGAGGAAGTCGACTTTTGTTGCAAGGAAGAAAGGAACACTGTAGAATGTATTGATTATTTTATTTTCAGCGAACTTAGGATGATTTCTAAGAGCAACAGCAGAACGCCTGTAAATGGCATTGACACAGCCTGGAATTTAGAAGGGTATCCAGAATCTCGGGCAAGTAAAAAATATATTAATATAAACAACACTTGAACGGCCTCGTTGGTCCAGTGGTGGCAAGCGCGGTGCTGATCGTGAGTTCGATCCCCAGGTCGGGCAAAGTGTTATTGGGGTTTTCCGTATGGAATTTCTCAGTAACAGTCCGGAGTTTGGATTTGGGCTCGCCCCCTATTACATGGGACTTAAACATAACTGGCGAAACGGGGGTGTACTAAAACACCGCTGCCGACCCCTTCAGTGACTACAAGGCGTGATGTTATGCTAAATTCAAAATATCTATACTTCTATACTAATATTATAAAGACAAAAGATTTGTATTTTTGGATTTTTGTATGTAACGAATAAACTTAAAAACTACTGGAACGATTTCAAAAATTCTTTTGCCGTTAGAAAGCTACATTATCACTGACTAACATAGGCTACTGGCGGAGCCGTGAGGACACAGCTAGTAAGCAATATTTTGAAGGTCTAGCACATTGAAGCTTTAATTGAACTATACAACTACTTCGACTTCATAATTATTTATGCATTAGTACCTCATGTGCCGTTACTTATTTAATTTATTGACATTTTGTATTTTATTAATCACCATGTATAATTCGCAAACTATCTTTATCAATAAATGCAATTGAACTACTATGTATAATTATTAGTTGCTTAAAACGGTGAAAGAAAACATCGTGAGGATACCGGCATGCCTTAGAGATATTTCTCGACGGCATGTGAAGTTAAGTCAGAGGCCCATGGACGGCATAAACTCTGACACCACTAGTCTCTAACCACACGAAAAGAAGAAGATTGAACTATTGCATCAGCCTAGATGTCACAAACCTCACAAAGAACAGTCGTAGATACTGCTTCCTATGCTCCCAGAACCTCACTGCTGCAGTGACTTCAGCCTACCAAAGTAGACATCCAATATTTACATTGGCACAGCGTGGATGATGGATGGGCGTGATTTATACCGGGCCTTCAGCCGGCCCCTATTTATGCACTTATTGTGGAGGAAAGCGATCATAATTCATAATGGGAGGAGTGCAAAAGAGAGGAGTCCGCGATTTTGAAAATTTCTGATACTTTAGCTATAATCTTTTTCTTTTCATGTGGTATGTGACTAACCTGGTGTCACAGTTTATGCCGCCCATGGGCCTCTGACTTGGCTTCACATGCCATCGAGAAATATCTCTCAGGCATACCGGTTTCCTCACGATGTTTTCCTTCACCGTTTTGAAGCAAGTGATAATTATACAATGCGCACATGAATCTGAAAAGTCAGAGGTGCGTGCCTTGGGTCCGAACTCGAAACCTATGACTTTGCAGTCCGACGGTCACACCTCTAAGCTATCACTGCTATAGTGAGAAGTTTTGTTCTTTTTCTTCATCATCATCAAGCATTTGCTTATGAGCCATGTTGAGTTCTTATTAGAAATTTTACAACTTGTTATCACCTCTATAGTTTCTGACTATTCTAGAATCATTGCAACCAGTTACATCATCATTATTTGTATCACATGGGTGGGTGCAGTAGTTTCCTAGTATATTATAGTTTCTTTTTTTTCTGAAGCCACTAGATCAATTGTTCTGTATCACATTGCTGGCCATCCATAGTAAGTTCTTCATCGACTCTAAAAGCATTAACGGAATCATTCGGTACGGCAGGGTATATTCGTTTGTTATCCTCTTTTAAATAGAAAGGGGCTCGTGGCTAATTACCAACCGCGCGGATCATACGATTTGCGAGGTTAAGCTGCACTTGCAGCGGTCAGTCTGTGGATGGGTGACCGTCCGTTACAAATCGAGACCCCTCCATGCCACGGAGAGCACGTGAAATAGTCGGTCCCGGACGTCATACAAATACCTATGACAGTCGTTACGGGAAGTCAGAAGCCCGAAAGTCTCACAACTGGTCTAACCTTAGGATATCGGCATTGCCCAATAACTGAGTTGCGGAGGTCTGATGGCAGTCACTCCGTGTAAAATGCTGGTATTCTGCCGCATCTGGTTACACTGGAAACTGACCCCAACATAGTTGTGAAAAAGTTAGGCAGTGAAATCTTTTAAATAGGACCCTTGGTTAACTCAGCTGAATGAGACGGTCTTGACTATCTCTTATTAAAAGTTACGTTCAAAGTATTTTATTTTCGAAATCGCTCCCAACTCCTTGCTTGGATCAACCCAACAAGACTGCCGAAGCTCATTAGCCAGCAGATAATCAATCATAAAGAATTACCGGCTGCCGAGACGGCTGCCGATCGGCCGTCACTGCCGTCACTGACGCCCCTTGTTACGTAAGTAGCGTGATGTAAGTAGGTTTGTGACGTCAGCGGAAAATGTCTGGTGAAGGGTAATGGAGAGGTTGTCATTGGATTAACCACAGTAGTTAGCATAATATCTGTCACGACTGTGATCAGTGGAGGGTTAAGCTTAACTATGTTGTAGTACATCTTCAGTTTGCGTTTGCGGGTGGCATAAGTTAAGGGGCGATTGATCAGTGGAGGGTTAAGAAAAACTGTACCAAATACCCTCAGTTTGCGGGAGGCAATATTAAGTAGTTACTATATGATACTCGGTGAGGCTATCGCCACTTAATATAATTTAAAACGCGTGCTATTTTTATAAGAAATCTCTTTTACACAGTATCCATCTTGCTTGCAAATACCAACAATTTTAACATTGTAGTCATTATCATTCAAGAAGAAAGTTTCCGTTCCTGGACCGTCCACTTTAAAACATTTTCCATACATCGCAAACCGGTTGATTCTTGGACGATATTGCGTTTGATTTGAGGCATAATTATCAAAGTATAATTTATTAGGCCTACTGGTAGATTTGTTCCCATTATTCTGGTTCCCTTGTCAGCTTATATAATCCTTATGAGTCTTCAGACAGTAGTCTTCTCTTTGTATGTTTTTTTTTTCCAACGAGTATTTTTTTAAGATGCGTTCGTCGTTCATTCTACTTTTCGAATTTCAATATCTCCAAAACCACCATCTTTATTTTTTCACCTAACCCCAAACCATATTAATAAGACAATCTCAATCCGTATTAACACGTCGGAACATGTAACGAGCAATTAGGTCGGCCACACACGGCCGACACGCGATATTAAACGCGACCCCACTTTGTAATGAAAGAAACAATGGCGTTATATTTGCGCAGAAAGTGTGGATCTTGCGACTAACGCGTGCGTCAAATTGCTGTGTTTGGCTATTGTTAAGTATGTGGATAGATGATAGGCGAGGATTCTTATCTATACTAATATTATAAAGCTGAAGAGTTGGTTTGTTTGAACGCACTAATCTCAGGAACTACTGGTTGAAATTGAAAAAATATTTTTGTGTTGGATAGTCCATTTATCGAACAAGGTTATTATAGACTATATAACATCACGCTACGACCAATAGGAGCGGAGCATAAATGAAAAATGTTGCAAAAACGGGAAAAATGTCCACCCGTGCGAAGCCGGGACGGGCCGCTAGTGTGATAATAAAATTGGTGTTATTTATTAAAATTATTAACATTGTAGTGTTAAAATAATGTCCAATTATACTCAAAGGTCAGGAAAAGAAAGACTATCATTTGAAGTGCGTAATCTCTGTTAGAACAGGCGAAGATACATCTATTTATTTATTTATCCATTTACAACAATATGTTATAAGCTTACAGTCTAGACACCAAAACGCTTATATGCTAAAGAGAGAAAAAAAGGACAAAAATCTCCATAATTAAAATCATAGAGCAAAGCATTACACATTGACTGCTAAGAAACAACAATATTTTATTTTTTAATACATTAATATTATCAGAAAATATGTCGGCATCTGGGCAGTTCTCAACAATTCTATTCAATTCTCAATCTATGAAAAAGATGATGTTGTTTGGACAAAATGCAACAGCATCTCTCTCTGCAACTTGAAAACATCGTCTAGAGAGCCATGGTTCTCCTAAGCACTGCGGAAGTCTGATGGCGTCACTTGGAGTAAATCAGAAACGCATTAGAGGTACATTAAAAAGCAGTAAGTCCTAAATGAAAAAGTTCAGAAAACTACAATAACATGGTAGTTCAAAGACAGGACTATAACATGTTAAAATGCAATAGCAATAGACTATGATACACGTAATCACGACCAACAAGTGGGCAGAATGTTTGTCCACGATATTCCAACATCGGGAGATATGAGCGAGTGAAATGAAAGCAGTATTCTGTAGCAAATTGGTATGTTTGTCATATTGTCTCATTTGTAGTGGCACCATGTTATTATAACTTATTCTCTGTGAATTACTTGGTCTACAGAATTAGGTATAGACAAATAATCTTCTGGGAGTTTACGATGTTTTTTGAAATATCTCAATTGAACATTTGAAAATTATTTCTTAGCTAATCATCTGGTTATTAAACCGTATAAGGAATAGTGTACTGCGCTTCAAAACTCACATCGCCGACGTTGGTCAGAAAGCCGCAAGCTTAAAATGGAACTGGGCTGGTCACGTCTGCCGCATGTCGGACGAGCTGTGGGCAAAACTCAGCACTGAGTGGAGCCCACACAACGTCAGACGACGTTACGGCAGGCCCGGAAGGAGATGGCGAGATGAACTAGAAACTTATTGGAAGGATTGGCCGCAGAAAACCTTAAACTGAGAGTGGAAGGAGGGTAGGGGCGCCTTTGGTCTGCAGTGGGATGATCACGGCTGAGTAAAAAAAAATAAAAAGTTGCTTTCGCTGTTTTGTCTATAATCTTTCGCCTTTAGTCTTCATCGAGGTCTTTTTGCTTGAAAAGATCACTCGTAGACTTCTCAGCAAATTAATGAATAATTTTTGGATTATAGCGTAGTACGACAGACATCCGTTGGCCTCAACTGTAGAGCTTCTAGATTTCATAGAAGATATGACATAATAATTTATGGAATGGGTGTATGCATTTCGCTCTCTACTTAATGCTATCACTTCGTTGTTACAACACCCACAGGATAATATGGAGTGGTTATTGTCAATTAAGAACTAAAGGCCCAGTACTCCTACTGTACAATAGAATAATAGTACCCAAACCGCATTACTTTTTGTTAAAAGCAATTTTTCAAACACTATACTTATTCGAAATGAGAATACCAAAGAAAGGGCCATGACGTTCCAAATTTAAACAGTAGCAACCGATAATACGATACACAAAAACTTAACAACAATGAATTTAAAAAGGAATAATACATTATTACACTGTCAGACTCAACAAAGGAAGTCAACAGAAGAAAACATAGTGCGTTCAATGAAATAACGTAAATGAATACCTTCGGTCCGCTCACCGCTGTCGTGACGTGGAATGACCCCATTGGCTGGTTTTGCAATGTTATGAATACGCCTGACGATGCCTGCGGGGTATTTTTGGTGAGAGTAATTTTGAAGCGTCTGCTTGACGCGTTAAATGATGTCGATTCTATACACATGCACGTAGGTACAAGTCATTTTGTTTATAATGAGTGTTGGCTGGAATAGAGTTACAATTAGCGTCAAATGTATGAAATAAATGATGGGAATTAAAAGGTGATAAATAGATAAGAAGGTTAGCTAGCTTTCTCCCAACTAACTATATTAGAGTCAGTTTCCAGTCTAACCACATACGGTTGAATACCAGTATTTTACACGGAGCGACTGCCATCAGACCTCCGCAACCCAGTTACTGGGCAATGCCGATATCCTAAAGTTAGACCAGTTGTCAGACTTTTGGGCTTCCGACTTCCCGTAACGACTGTCATAGGTATTCGTATGACTATCAGATGAGACACGGAGGCGTCTTGATGTGTAACGAACGGTCACCCATCCACGGACTGACCGCGGCAAGTGCAGCTTAACCTCGCAAATCGTATGATCCGCGTGGTTGGTTAGCCACGAGCTGCTCCGAACATGTAATTTTATGTATGTAATTTCTATTTAATTCTGGACTCGCATTCATTTTTCATTTAACAACACACAGACAGACACCTTCGTCCCTATACAAATAAGGAATACTAATCCATCACAAGAATTGAATGCGCGTAATATGTTTCATGCAAACATATCATTTCACGGCTCGCTTGCTACATGATTACAATGTTAATGATATGAGTCTTGTCTAACCTTGTTGGAGTCATTAGTGCAGTGCAACGATGGGGGAGTCTTGGATTAAAACTGTATATTTTGTAGGTAATAACAGTAAGAATTTGTGATTGTAATTGGTAATCTTAACCGGACAGAGAAGATATTGTGTCTGTTAGAACGCATTTTTTTTTGGTTATTCATTGGTACATCATTCATCTGGATTTTAGTCACTCATCACCTTGTTGGTCTAATTGTGGCAAGCGCGACTTCTAATCGTGAGCTCCTGGATTCGATCCCCAGTTCGAGCAAAGTGTTATTGGGTTTTTCCGTGTGGAATTCCTTAGTAGTAGCCTGGAGTTTGGATATGTGCCCGGTTGATGGCAGTTAGGATCGCCCCCTATTACATGGGACTTAAACATAACGGTGAAATGAGGGTGTTACTATATACCTCTGCTCAACCCTTCGGGGAATACAGGCGTGATGTTATGTTTTGTTGTATTCACTCATTTGATAAAGTATTTCTTATCAATAGAATAAAATAGAAAAATCGAGGAAGACAGAGGATTCCCTTGCGGAATATGAGAGCATTTAATTAATTTATTAATGCCAAAAGTCTTGTCTTAGGCAAACTGTGGAAAGCTGTGGGTTAGGTATCATTATTTTGTTCATTATGTTATTACCAACGAAGCTACAGGCACTGCTAGTTAAAAAAACATATAACGATAGAGATAACAATAGGACCTTCTAAAATAAAGAAATCTACTAACAGAACTCCTTATATTTTCACACAAAAAGCCCTTAGGCACCAGCACTATATAGAACCAATTTGCCTCAGTTTATTCAAACAGCTTACACGATATGACAGGTGTCAGATACACACTATTCTCCAATTCCAAGTCCAGAACGAAAACGTTTATCAATTTAAACTGAATTAAAATTCAAAATTCACACCGTCTCATAAATAAAACATGAATTAAATCACTCAATTACCGATGCCGACAGGCTTCCCGAGTATCCCTAAACGGCATAGATGGATGGGATCCCTTCAACGCGTCAATTGTCAAAAGGAAGTGATCCAGTTTTTTTGCTTTCAAAACAGCACCATCCCTATTCATAACTTTCAAACTTTACCTCTTTTAAAATAGAGGTCATATTCGCTTGTTAATTATAATGTTTTCTTCTACTAATTTGTATAAGAATAGCACAGAGTGATTCATGAAAGCTCACCGAAGCGTGACGTTATTAAGTGCTATTGTGTTAAACTGAATTTAGCGACGAGCGTGTGATTGATCGGGTTAACGATGACAGAACAATGATTATATGCATGTGTGAATTTTGATAAAAACATTTGTGAACTAATGTTAAATCATGGCTATGATCGCTGACGGGTTTAGTTACAACGACTGCCATACTTGCCACAGCTCTGTTTGACAATTGGTTTACCAAGGTATGGGTTAAAATATCAAATCTCGCAATTTTTGCCATTATATAGGTATGGACATTTTACTTATGCAATAATATTTCTGCAATTAAATTTGCATTTAACTTCTTATTTATTTAAACTTCATATACAATTGGTGGTACATAAGGTGGACTTAATGCCAATGGCATTTTCTACCAGTCAACCTTTGGGTCAAAAATTAAGCACTTCGAAAAAGGTACAAAAAAAGAATTTAAACCAAATATTAGAAAGGTAAATAAAAATTATTAAAAACAAAATAATACATAAGTACTAACAAAATATATACTTTATATATCAATATATTACAATCTTATCAGTTTCTAGCTTTTCAATGTTAAGGTTTATCTTTTTATTAAATACTAACTCAATTATATTTGACTTTGGTCTAAAACATAATTGTATATTCTCAATGTAATTCGAGACAATTGGCATTCAATCTTGCAATCGCATATTTTGACAACAAAGAGTTATCTCAAAACACATTCACAAAGTTTCTAGACACCCGAAATTAATATCTCAACATCTAAGCCGTCTCAACGGATCGTAGCAAAGAATTAAACAGTAAAACAAACTCACATGTATCCTTGCCCCGTCGTGCTAACTAATGATAACACTAATCCTCCACGTTTGATCATAGTCACGGAAAGGGGGATAAGTGCAGCAGTAGGTGTGTCGAGTACAATGTTCTTGAATCATGAAAGTAGCTTGGTAAAGTAGCTTCCAAAATTCGATAATTATTTTGTTTTCAAATTCTTTTGGTGACTGTTTTTTATCCTTAACAGTTTAAGTGGAAACTTTTGAAGTAGAAGATCAAGTGATTGAGTGTGATGATGGTTTTGGGCTGCTGGAGAATTAGAAGAACCTCAAAAAGGTCTTTATTGAAACTTGTGTTGTAAAAGCCAAAACTATAGGAACGTTTATTGATCAAAGTAACTTTGACGAGATTTAAGAGAATTTCGATGAGTGTGAAGTTCATATGATTTATGTTTCATGTTCGTCTATTGAAGGGTATTATCTATTATTTCCTATGTGTAATTGTATGTGATTAGGACATGTCAACTCAAACCAGCAATGGCAGTTTCCTCAAAAGGCCATTCCAGACGTTGCCCTACATTGTTACACTCGCATAGTTTTTATACCACAATGTCTGGACTTTAAAAGAGACCTTGATCTCCGAGTTTGTTTCGCCTTTTCTTCTCAGAGCTAGTCAGACAGGAATTGTCGTCACCACCAAGTCTTTAAAAAACATTACATTGACTTGTAGAAGTGTCTGTAACAGATTTATTTACAGAAATAAAAATAATTTATCATTTGGTAAGCTGCAAACTGTTGAATGGTTTCATGCACACGCTTCAAGCACTTTAAAGCGTTTTAGTACTCAAGTATCTTCCTTTTTTACAGCTGTGCTTAAATGTACATATTTACAACTGAGCCTTTTACAACTAGCATTAACTGCCCACCTAAGGTCATATAAATTTTTAAACGCCATCAGGTGACCAATGAAAATGGCACGTTTTATTGGTGGTATCATTGCGGCAACTATCAAAATGAGACGTGACTGTTTGCTGGTCAGGTGTGACTTTACTAGAACCTTTGGGAATAAGTATTGAAACCGATGGATGGTTCTGGTTGGATGGTTTTTTTCCACCATCTATAAAAAATATCTAAAAAAACAGATTAGTATTTTATTCTTCAATACAATTCATATTTATGTTGAAGCATTAAGTAAGTACCAACTGAAAACTACATACGAACATAATTAGGCCATTACGATCCTATTGGTGGGCACGCGCTTCTTCTCAGAATGAGAAAGATTTAGGCCTTAGTCCACCACGCTGGCCTGTTGCGGGTTGGCAGACTTATCACCCTCTATGAAAGTCCGGCGCCAAGCAGTACCAGTACAGTACCAGTACAGTACCAGTACAGTACCAGTACAGTATTGTGTTCCGTCGTGTGTATGTAAGAGTCAGAGGGGTGTAGCGGAATCCCTATATATCTCTGTTACTTGCATTCGTGTGTTTCATCTTAGACCCTGTCTGCGCTTACTATAAGGTGCGATTGACGTCAATCGCAATCAATTTAAAAAAAAAAGTTACCAGTACCCAATTTATCTGAGAACACAGCAAAAACTTTGCATTCAACAGATATTTCCTATTGATTCATATAATTCGTTCCACATGCAAAGCAGCTGTTTTTCCCTCTTAGATTAGCATAGACACAATAAAAGTGAATGAAATGCATTAGATATAAAACGAATTAAGCACCGTGGGACCGGTGGTTGTGTTGCGAAAGTCATTTCCACTCGTCGACCTTCAACTGTTCACTAGTATTATAGGAAAGAGGAAATTGTTAATACTTTCTACATATAAACTATAATATTGCCTGAATGAAATAGGAAATAATCCCTTAATATCATTTTTAAGTTATACCTACGGTTTTATCTTGCAGTACCCCTGCAGTATCAGAATTTGAAGATTGAAGATTGAAATTATTATAATGCTGTATTGTTATGGGAAGTGTTATTAGGTTTTTTCGTATGGGATTCCTCAGTGGCAGCCCGGAGTTTGGATTTGTGTCCGCTTGCTGCCAATAGGCTCACCCCCTATGACATGGGACTTGAACATAACGGCGAAATGTGGGTGTTACTATACATCTTTGCCTAATCCTTCGGCGAATAAAGGCGTGATGTTATGTCATGATGATTGATGCAGATGTGCCGTCAGTTAGGACAGGTCAACTCGAACCTGCTATGGCACTTTCCTCAAAAGGCCATTCCAAACGTTGCCCTACATCGTTTCACTCGCATAGTTTGTATACTACAATGTCTGGACTTTAAAAGAGACTTTGACCTCTGAGTTTGTTTCGGCTTTTCTTCTCAGAGCTAGTCAGATAGGAAATGCCGGCGCCATCTAGTCTTAAAAAAAAAGCATTACATTGACTTGTAAAAGTGTCTGTAACAGATTTATTTACAGAAATAAAAATCATTTATCATTTATGGGAACTGAATTTGTGTGTGAAGTTTCAGGAGAATCGGTTAAGTAGAAGTCGTTGAAAATCTGTCGCAAGATTTGAATCAAACAAATATACGAAGTGAAGCTAATAATAATTAAAACCGTTTAATAAAATAAAACACCAGCCTGTATCTGTCCCACTGCAGGAGGCCAATTCTACTAGCAAAATTGCTTAAAATCGCAATCGAATCGAAGCTGAATCGCAGCAGTTTAACAAAAAAAGTCAAACCGCCGTCGCTGCGGTCCAATTGCGATTTTAAATAATTTTGTTACTAGAACTGGCCTCCATGACAATAGTCTATTTTAAACCAGAGGTGTAATAAGCATTGATCACCACGCTTGCTCGAACTGTTGGTGATTTCAGACCCTTAAGTGCAGTATTCCTCCCGATGTATTCCTTCACTGGATGTCATGTCAGCGTACACCTGGCATGACACCCGGTGAAGGAATACTCTCGCCGAGGCAGCCCAAGACTAATGCTGTCTTTTGGATGCCATTTCTATTAACAAAATTGTTTAAAATCGCCACAACTTATCCACAACTACATATTTGTTTTTTTTTATTACGTAGATAACGGCTGTGATTAAACTTCGGTTCTATTGCAATTTTTTTTTTTTTGTGGGAATAGCCTCCTGCAGTGGGATAGATACCTACAGGTTGTTATTTTTTTAAACACTTCGTATATTTGTTTGTTTGTTTAATGTTTCAACTACTTTTGCTTAATCGATTCTCTTGAAACTTCGCACACCAATTTAATTCCCATGACAGTACAACATTGAAATAATTTCAACCTGATGCTAAAGGGATACTGCAAAATAAAACCGATTAACAAAAAAGCTTTTTTAAGGGACTATTCTTTTTCTTTTTCAGGTTTGAACTTGCAACCGTCATTAATATGAGTCTAGACATAATTCCATAATCCACACAAGCTTTATACCATAAAACTGAAAACTTAATTATTTATTCGCCATCTCGAAAGCGCCTTCATCCCCTGAGGATAGGGGCGCTTGTCGGGGATAGAGAAGCAATTTCCGAGCCCGGGGCGATTGTTACAAAATCACTGATGTAACGAGGAGGAGGATCGTCTGCTTTGATGGCTGTAATACGATTTTGGGTTATTGCATTGATATTATGTGGTACATATGGGTAGGTATACTGGGTGGCCCAAAACACGTGGTCGTAGAGGGAAAGTTTTTAAAAAAAAAAGCTTTACTTAAGATTTAATTTTTAATAGACTTCAAACTGCCTTGTTTGGTCTAGTGGTCGCAAGCGCGACTTCTGATCGTAAGGTCCTGGGTTCGAACTCCAGGTCGGGCAAAGTGTTATTGGGTTTTTCCGTGTGGAATTTCTCAGTAGCAGCCCGTACTTTGATTTTTGTGCCCGGTTGGTGGCAATAGGCTCGCTCCCTATTACACGAGACTTAAACATAACGACGAAATGAGGATGTTACTACATACTACTGCCCTACCCTTCGGGGAATACAAGCGAAATATTATGTGTGTTTTTCCTTCATAAAACGCTTTTGAAACTTTCAACCGTCATCACTTTTGACGTTGAGTTTACTTGCTACATATTTATTTCAATTCCCACATCAGCTTAGTAACAGTAAACAACTCAACTAGAAAGTCATTGAGACCTCAATTTATTTACATTATTTATCTACGTACATAACAACAAACATACCAAGAACTGAATTTGACCCCTTTTTAATTAAAAAACCCGTTCAATACTTGTTTATTTGAGTAAAAAAAAACATAAATCGTACATTTAATCGCTTCAGTAGCGTTTAAACTTACCATTGTGTATGTACACGACCAATTTGAATAAAAAATATATCTATTGTAACACAAATGAGTGTTATCGGGAACCGGTATCGAGACGAAAAACATACATGTTACTTGTTCACCAAACTCGATGTTAACCCTCGTAAGACGCGGGGTCTAACGCGTACGTTTCCATTGTGAACGGTCGCCGCGACCCGAGTAATGATCTCACGTCCCGCGTGCGTGTCCCGATAAAGGGTTAAGTACACACTAACAACCTGACGTGAGTCACAAATCCACCATTATTATGTTATTGTGGGAGCCGTGTCGCACCGGTCCGCCATTTACATACAATTTAACATGAAATGTGGGCAATATTTCATGGCGACTGTTGCGTTATTATTTCTATTATAAAGTGTTCAACTTGACGTTTTTCGTGTTGCCGTCTGGCGTGTTACCTTTTTTTCACAGTAAATGCTTTTCGTTTATATGTTAACGGCCCACCATTAAAGTCCAGTTTTGCTATCTCACTAGCTTGAATAATGATCGCTGTTTTGCATGAAATTCATAACGTGCCTACTTTTTCTATTATACCAACTCGTAAAGTTGAAATAACTTAGTATAATTAATTCCGTGCGAGTGAGTTTAACGATATTCGAGCATTAAGACATTCAAAACAAATTAATCAAGTATAATCGACGATTAATTCGTACCATGCCGCGAAGCAATATGCTCGCTTACTTTTTTGTTGTCGTACAGAAACAAAACAAAAATAAACCCTTCCAATAGGTCGCCCGTCGACAAATCGACGAACAGCATTATCTACGCCCCGCTTAATTCGAATTCAAATGAAGGCATTCAGTGTTTAAAATATTAATCGATGCGAGAAGCTTATTGAATATTTTTACGACGATTTATGCCCAATTAGCAGCCGGTGCGTGAATTGAATTGTTTGTGCCCGAAATCTGAATAAATACCACAATATTTACGATAATGTCTGGCCGTTTGAATAGGCGGCACCGCGGGCGCGCCGCGGGAGAGGAGCGACCCGAGTAGTTTATTATGCGGCGGCGAAGGGTTACCTCTTTGTATGACGTTTTCATGTTAATTTACGCGCTAGCTGACAAGGTGGTCTGACCGACCCGCGGCGCGCATTACGACGTTGGATTTTAAAAATGATATTTTAGTGTTAAAGCTATCGTTGAATGAAATTGGCCGTCGTATAAACGTTAATTTACGAGACGTTGGGTTGTTACTTACGTACTTAGGTATGTTATAGGCTAACGCTGTGCTCAATGATTATTTCCGAGCGGTTAAACTTTTCATAATAGCTGATTATTGCCGTTATTTAATTAGGAGTAACGTTTGTTCGGCTCAGTCGGTTTAATTAGTATGAAGCGGGTTGGCCCGTGATCAAAGCTTTGTGGAAGCGATCGCGCGGATATAAATCGTTTTGTAGATGGTTAGTCAAGCGGTCGCGGCCGCTACAGCGGACTTATGCCTAAATATAGTTTGACTTAGATCTGTATACGATAAGTGGGTTATTACTTGAAATATTTAGGTAGTTAAATGTGGAGAAATAATATGGCATGTAATATGTTTAACAATTTCTCTTCAGTTAGGATAATCTACTAAGCAACTGATACAAAAACATAACATAACAAACACCACGCCTGTACCTATTCCCCGAAGCTTTTTTTTTCAGTTTTTTTTTCGAGGCATTATTTCGCTATTCAGCGTCTATGCAAGCCTCATTATGTACGTCTTATATCATAAGATACTTAAGAGTAAAATTAATAAAAATATAACATGCATAAAAGAAACGACGTCAGGGAACACAATTTCACCGACACGGATTCCCACAACAGAGGAATCAGTAACACTCTCTCCCCGAAGGGTGGACAGAGGTGTATAGCAACACCCTCCTTTCGCAGTAATGTTTAAGTCGTAATAAGAGGCGAGCCTATTGCCATCAACTCGGGGCTGCTACAGAGGCCACATGGAAAACCCCAATAACACTTTGTCTGACCTGGGGATCGAACCCAGGACCTCACGATCAGCAGTCGCGCTTGCCTCCACAAGACCAACGAGACTGATACGTCCTTCGTTTATCTTTTACTGATACATTTCGAAATTCTTCTTCATATCTCGTGTCGGCACGAGGTATATGAGAATAGCTCATGCTGTGGTGAAGAGATATGACAGTCAGCAAGGTTAGTAGCGGGTCTGACTGCCCAGTGTGTGACGGACGTACTTAAGTGTCGTCACTTGTGAAGCCACTTTTAATACATTTTCCAAATGTAATTCTATCTTAGCAGTGTATGTATACTTAGTTGTTGGCACCAAGATTGACAAGCATATAATTTTGGGACCCAGTGCCTAATATCAGCAAGCACATTGGGCACCCGTGCGAACGCTCAACGAGTATTCCCAAGGAGGGTTGATGTCAGGCAGGCGGCCAGTCATAAAACAATAAGCCAAAACCTCTAACAATATGGATTTATGAAATACATGTTGTGCCGACCCCACCTAGTGTGGGATAAGGGCAGGAAGAAGAAGAAGATTCTATCTTAGCAGTGATAGCCTAGCGGTTGAACGCTTGCCTTCCATGCAGTAGGGTCTGAGTTCAATCCCGGTTTGTACATCTGACATTTCAAATTCATGTGCGGATCAGAATTTGATTATCATTTGCGTTAACGGTGAAGGAAAAATATCGTGAGGAAACCTGCACACCTGGGAGGGCTCCATACAGTTCTCGATGGTGCGTGTAGTCTGCTAACATGCACCAGGCCAGCGAGATGAACTAAGGCCTTAACCCTTCTCATTCTGAGAAGAGGTCCATGCCCAGCAGTGGGACAGTAATGGGCTTATAATATTTTAAGTTATTCTATCTTTATTGAGGTAAATGATAACTTTACATACCTTTTAAGTACCAGCGAGATTTTATGTAGTAATTTATATCAAATTGCCAATAAAATCCATACGTTATTCCAACTCAATTAAAGTTGAGATCTGCCATAAATACTCAGAAACTTGTTAGCGGGCCTATCTCAAGCTCAAAACTGCTGGATAAGGGCCCGCAGTAATTTATCGTTGCGCTTAAAGATAAAAGGGGCAACAGATTTGTTTTGTATTTATACTCTGATGCTTTATGAGGGACAGGTGCGAGAGCAGTGATGTGGGGGTATCGATGTTGAGAGCTGAAAATTGTCGATAGATTTTTGGTTTAAAAAAAAGACGAGAATGGTGTTTTAAAAAACATTACAGTTTTTTTGCAGATTGTGTGCTTTTATAAGAAGTACCTGGATGACCGAGCTTAGCTCGGTTTTTTTTTTGGTAAATCTTGTTTTTTGGTTAGAAAAAAAAAAGGAATTAAATGGTCTAAAAAGAAGAAAATAAACTTTAAATTAAATCGATCCCATCAATTTATTACATTATACAACTAATTTATTAAAACAATATAAAAGTTTGTCGCGAGAAATACAATTTTATGAAGTACATAGGTACCTACATTTTTTCTTAGAATTACTACATTTTACATTTATTAGTTATTGTACATACATATTGCATTCTTGTTTATTTAGTATCTCCCGACAAGCTTTTATAATATTTAAATAAATTAGTTGTAGGTATAATGTAATAAATTGATGGGATAGATTTAATTTAAAGTTTATTTTCTTCTTTTTAGACCATTTAAATAAAAGCTTGTTTTTAAAAATGTTTTTTGTACTATTCATTTATTTATTTTTTAGTCGGTATATCATGTTGAAATTTAGAACGGTCTTTCATAATTGAACGCGTATACAACCTTTCATGTCTGTACTGCTAACCATTGAGGAGTTCTCTAGTCAGGACCCAATCCTGAGTGCAGCCACCATGTCACGGTAAAACTTAAAAGCGGCTATCATAATAAAAAGCGTACACAAAATTTCGTGTCTGTGCTGCTAAACATTGAGGAGTTCCCTAGTCAGGACCCAACCCTGAGAGCAGCAACCATGTCACGGTAAAACTTAAAAGCGGCTATCATAGTAAAACGCGTACACAAAATTTCGTGTCTGTGCTGCTAAACATTGAGGAGTTCCCTAGTCAGGACCCAACCCTGAGTGCAGCAACCATGTCACGGCAAAACTTAAAACCAGCTATCACAGTAAAATGCGTACCCAAAATTCGTGTCTGTGCTGCTAACCATTGAAGAGTTCCCTAGTCAGGACCAAACCCTGAGTGCAGCAACCATGTCACGGTAAAACTTAAAACCGGCTATCATAATACAATGCGTACATAACATTTCGTGTCTGTGCTGTTGAGCGTTGAAGAGTTCCTTTATCTGGAGCTAATCCTGGATGTCGATTCAGGTCATGCTTACCAAAAAAATGTATTGTCATCGGAAATGAACCAACATTTTTAAATTCAACTCCTTAGGATAAAAGGAAGTGATTCAAAATTCAGTTGCAAGATTTCAACCGAACATACATACATACAAACATTGAAAGTTAAATAAAAGCGTATAAAAAGAAAAATAAATTATAAAAGCTTGTAAAAAAAAGAAGGAACTTAAAAAAAAGGGAAAATAATAATCAGCAGGACTCGAACCAGGGTTTTCAGGTTTTCGTGACCACCCGATTTCCCACATGAGCTATTATAACATTGTAAACTGTGGCGAAATTTACTTTCGTATTCTAATGATATTGTAGCAGCTTTTCATTGCCTAAAAACAGGGATAAAACGACATTTTTTTTAAATGAAACCTAGCTAGATCGATTTATCGCCCCCGAAACCCCCTGCATACTAAATTTCATGAAAATCGTTGGAGCCGTTTCCGAGATTCAGATTATATATATATATATATATATACAAGAATTGCTCGTTTAAAGGTATAAGATGTGTAAACGTTTAAAACAAGTACAATTCAAGCAATGTTCTTTATTTTTATACAATTTGTTGAAATATTGATTTCTACTTTATTTATTTATAGTAACAAATAAATTATCCTAATACATCTATACTAATATTATAAAGAGGAAAGATTTGTATTTTTGTATGTAACGAATAAACTTAAAAACTACTGGACCGATTTCGAAAATTCTTTTGCCGTTAGAAAGCTACGTTATCACTGAGAAACATAGGCTATATTTATTACTGGAATAGAACTTGTTACGCGGGCGGAACCGTGAGGACACAGCTAGTTCAATATAAATCTAAACAAGAATAATAAAAAGCAATAAAAAAATTGGCGATGTTTCTTTTTCAAAGAAGAAAACTTAAAACTCCCATCATAAATAAAGAATTTTAAGACATAAATCTAAAAAAAAAACGGTAGAACCATTTAAAAGCGACAGTCAATCAAAATATCAAGTCCAATCTAAAAGTTTGTACCTATATTCCCTTTTCACCCACATAAATTAATTTATCAAAACTTCTCAACCGGCACATCCCTAGCCACTATTTCCAATGCCATAACTCAGGTCTGCCCCTTATTAATGCATCTGTATCAAAGCGCGATGACATATTTAGTCGAATAACTCACAAAGCTAGGGTAATTTAGTGAACTACTAACTGGTAGGTACGGTTGAGGACGGTCCAGTGAGTCCGTTTGGGATCATTCGGGTTGAAGTGGGTGATACGGGGTATAAAGGAAAAGTTAACTGAATAATTGTGTTGTGAGGTATTTGTGGGTAGTGGACTACAACAAAATTGTTATTTTTGTCTATCAATAATTTTGTCCTTTGGTTAACGACTGTCCACGACAGGTCGACATGGCAATTTTATAGTCATTTTCAATACACAACTACGAGTAACAACGTGAGCGAGATCAAAATCAATAATCGCGGTCGATGCAGACTCGTATAGAGCTAAGAGTTAAGAATAAAATGACGCGGGCGTTGTGCGGGTGTGCGGGGCGTCCCTCCTTCCATGACTCACCCCATACCCGATTGCCATGTCGACCTGTCACTGACTGTATGTTTGTCCAGATAACTCCTTGTTCTACAGGCCATAATATCTTGCCTTCTGCATTTAGTTTCGGCTGTATTTTTAGGTCGTCTCATGTCCTTTGATTTATCTAACGTTCTATTAAAATTAGCATAATATCACGCCTGTATTCCCCGAAGGGTTGGGCAGAAAAGTATCATAACATCTTGATTTTGCCGTTATGTTTAAGTCCCAAGTAATAGGGGCGAGCCTATTGCCATCAACCGGGCACGAATCCAAACTCCGGGCTGCTACTGAGAAATTCCATACGGAAAAACCGAATAACACTATGCCCGACCTGGTTATTGAACCCAGGAGCTCACGATCAGCAGTTGCACTGACAACTGACAAACAACTGATCGGCCAAGACCAGTAAGATAACTATTGAAAATGATTCCATAATAAATACTCTTGAATAATGATATACACAATTTAAATTGTAATTCCGGTCACTTAATTCAATAAACACTACCAATTTGGTGTCAGTTTTACATTCAAAAATACATCATCATCATAATCAACCTACATCAGTCCACTCTGCTGGACATAGGCCACTCCCAAAGCACACCACTGAGCCCGATCTTCGACTCTCCTTCTCCAGTCGCTGTCAGCTACCCCACGTATATCGTCGCTCCACCTAGTCGCAGGACGTCCTACACTACGTTTGCCGATTCGCGGTCTCCACTCTAGAACTCGCCTACCCCAACGGTTATCGGTTCAAAAATACGAACTGACATAATTCCAAAGTCAATTTATCGGAATTAATTCTACTGTTGAGGCAAAAGGTAAAATAAAAGATAAACAAGAAAACTATGCTAATATCGTACTTATTTATCTAGCCAGTCACATTTGAATACTACAGAATCTAGAACACCACATAAAAAACCTAATTAGATTCCACCTAGGCGTCTAACTATAAAAAAGGACATTATCATAAAAACTCAATTAGTTTCAATGACAGAACACTACTAGACGTAGTAGGTAAAATTATTACATAAAAGCTAAATTATATGGTGCAGATAATAATTTC
Source organism: Amphipyra berbera (assembly GCA_910594945.2). Lineage (NCBI taxonomy): Eukaryota > Metazoa > Arthropoda > Insecta > Lepidoptera > Noctuidae > Amphipyra > Amphipyra berbera. Next base: position 1,440,856 of record OU343131.1, on the reverse strand, counting down.
CATTGAATTATAGGGACGGTAATGATTGGGTATTCCATTGATACGATGTTACTGGCAACTATCGGTAGTTTGGAACGATAATTTTTGAATAATTTGTGGGTTTTAGACTTGGATTTGTTAATTTTAAATCGTTTTTGTATTGTTGGTATGTAGTATTGGTTAATCAAATTTACAATTCCTTTATTCATTAAATATACATATAAATTACATATTTAAATATTAAAAAAAAAACGTTAAAAAAATAAAAAAAAACAATAGTAACCCACCGGCATCGGGAACAGGGTCCAAGCTACCGGTGGTCAGAGCCACAGAGAGAGGAACACCACCACCACCTAACAATACGCGCCGCGTTCAGAACTACCGCTTTCTGTATCAGGCCCTTAATCCAGCTGCCCAGCGAGAGCTTCATCAGATGTTGATCGAGGCTATTAAGCCATTGGCCATAACGACTATCGGCTCAACGGCTGCTGAGACAACCTCCCTTGTTAAGAATCGAAATCACATTTGCCATAAAAGGTTTCATCAATCAACCAATTAAGCGTATCGCAATCATCGAGCCATAACCTACCTATCTACCGGTATCTACTAGAGATAGAAATTTGCCATAAGGGTCATAGAAGTAATGTCTAATTTCTATATCTTCTAGGCAGATAGTTTATTGAAAACGCCCGTTAATCTGTCTCAAGTCAGATGTATCGACGACCTGAAGAAGATAGCCGAAGTAGACTTGATTCGGAAGACCGCGGGCCAAGTATTCAGGTGCAACTGTGGACGTTCCACATAAAAGTTAATAATGCATGGGTTGCTTATAAATTGACTGCGAAGTTCTCACGATTACAGATCCGCTTGTCCAAATTGCTGCACCTAAACTTTTAGATCAGAAACTGCATCAATATGTACAGCAGACAGCTGCATCGATTGGGTACCCGTAACTTGTGGAATCTCTTAATATTTCTCTTAGATACAATTTTTGTATAGGTATTCATATAGAAGCCTACATTCATCCTTATTATATTTATAAATCTACAAATGGCAAGGTGCATTACAAGAGAGCCTTTAAATACCAGGAGGGAATCCAATTAATGCAGCTACCCGTACTTTGATCCTCCTAAAATAATTCTCATAACCTTACGCCTTACATTCCCCGAAAGGCTCGGCCGAGGTGTTTTAGTACAACCTCGTTTCGCCAGTTATGTTTAAGTTCCATGTAATAGGGGGCGAACCTATTGCCACTAACCGGACACAAATCCAGACTCCGGGCTGCTACTGAAAAATTCCTAATGGAACAACCCAATAACACTTTACCCGACCTGGGGATCGAACTCAGGACGATCAGAAACAGGAAGAAATTTAGCAAATCGACGTCGTTCGTTTCTTCCTCCTAGCCTTTTCCCAACAATTTTGGGGTCAGCTTCCAGTCTAGCCATCAGACCTACGCTACCCAGTAACTGGGTAATGCCGAGATCCTATAGACCGGTTGTCAGACTTTCGGGCTTCTGACTTCCCGTAAGTACTGTCATAGGTATTCGTATGACACCCGGGACCGAACGGATTAACGTGCTCTCCGAGGCACAGAAAGATCTCGATGTGTAACAAACGATCATCCATCTACGGACTTACCGCGGCAAGGGCAACTTGACCTCGCAAATGATCAGTGCGGTTGTTAATTAGCCGCAAACCTCTCCCTACCCCTCCCTCCTAATATCCCCCTTAATCATATAAAAATATAATAACATAATACTCAATCCAATCAAATTACCGTACACGAACAAACATTTGATATAAAATATAACCCCGTATATGACGCAAATAGTCATCTAGCATGCGAAATGTGCATTGAAACTTTGCATAAATAGATTTATATCTGGTTATCCATTAGAACAGACGATGATTTATGGTATGTGAGCACGCTTGGCGGATCATAAAAGTGTTTGTTCTATTTTATTAGAGAACACTAGCTTGGTGTGTGGGTTTACTTGTTGCAGAGGTAAAATATTCAAGATTCTTGAGCGAGTTGGATTGAAACCCTTCATTATTAGCCCATTACTGTCCCACTGCTGGGCACGGGCTTTTTCTTAGAATGAGAAGAGTTTAGGCCTTATTTCACCACGCTGGCCAAGTGCGGGTTAGCAGTCTACACACACCATCGAGAACTTTATGGAGCCCTCTCAGATTTGCAGGTTTCCTCACGATGTATTTCCTTCACTGTTAACGCGAGTGATAGTCAAATTCTGATCCACACATGAATTATAAAAGTCAGAGATATGGGCTGGGATCGAACTCAGGCCCTTCTAGGAAACCCTTATTGATATAATATTATGGTATAGCTTTATTCTGGTCTGCCTAGCCTTTTTCCTAACTATATTGTCAGCTTCCGGTCTAACCAGATGCGGCTGAATACCAGTATTTAACACGAAGCAACTGCCATCAGACCTCCGCAACCCAGTTACTGGGCAATGCCGATATTCTAAGGTTAGAACGGTTGTTAGACTTTCGGGCTTCTGACTTCCCGTAACGACTGTCATATGTAGTCGTATAGCACCCGGGATCGACTGTTTAACGTGCTCTTTGAGGCATGGAGGGGTCTCGATGTTCCCTCAATAGACTGACCGCAGCAAGCGCAGCTTTACCTCGCAAATCGTATGATCTGCGCGGTCGGTAATTAGCCACGAGCCCCACTGGCACACCTTTATAAGTACACTTTTTAATTCTCCTACTTGGTAGCATTTGACCCTAATAGCACCTGATGGTAAGCAGAAACAGGATCTAAGATAGAGCACATGATTCCAAGGAACAAATATATAGAAGGACTCCCCTATACCCCTCTGGCTCTCACATAGATACGACGAAACACAGTAAACTGCTTCGCGCTTGACTTTAATGTGAGGGTGGTAGGTAGCCAGGTGTATCGTTAAGGTTCGCCAAGCTCACTACTCCCTTAGAGATGATGAAAATAGCTAAGAAATGGAAACAGAAAAATAGGGTAGAGAATGGGAGCTTATGGCCACCACTGGTGGTACCAAAACTTCTTCTTCTTCCTGCCCTTATCCCACACTACGTGGGATCGGCACAATATGTATTTCATATACCCATGTTGTTAGAGGTTTTGGCTTATTGTTTTATGACCGGCCGCCTGCCTGACATTAACCCTCCTTGGGAATACTCGTTGAGCGTTTGCGCGGGTGCCGAATGTGCTTGCTGATATTATGCACAGGGTCCCAAAATAATATGCTTGTCAATCTTATAGCCGACAACTGAGTAGACTATGTTCTTCTTAGTGGGGTATACTTTAAGTTCCTCAACCCACTCATTCAGTTTTCCTTGGGACTTTGTTCTGACACATCGTAAACTAAATAGCACCGTGAGCGTCTCTGTAAAATCATGAAATTTCTCGTAATCTGTATTCGACATCGTTTACAATAGAAATAAATGGCGATTTATACTAACAAAATCTAAATATTTAAATAATACTCGAAAAATATATTTTATATATTATCATATTGATATACTGGTGGTACCAAAACAATTTCTTTAATTAAAAATTGTTTGTCATTATAGATAATATAAATTTAACTCGTTCGGATTGGTTGTGGTGAGTACCGTCTTATCGTCGTGAGTGTGTACCGTCGTAGCCTTTGTCGTGCTGAGAAGAGATAATAGTCTACTAGCTTTTACCCGTAGCTTCGTTTGTGTGATTTTTTTACCCCCTTAGGGGAGGAATTTGAAATATCCTTTCTTAGTGAATGCCTACGTCATGATTACTGTCAAAATTTCAAGTTTCTAACCTCAGCAGTTTAGGCTGCGCGTTGATAGCTCAGTCAGTTTCTCCTTTTATATATACAGACAGATATGTCGTCTCAGTACGAGATAATGGGACGACAAATTTATGTCGCGTTGCGCATATTACTTGCATGCATATCATGTCAATTAATTATGTTATTAGCAACAACCATAGTATATCATTCTTTTGTTCCAGTCTTCTAGCTATAAGGCTGGACTATTACTATTGCGAGCATAAGTTCATTACGTTGGTTTATGATCAATAACTTTATACTGCTGTTAGCTCAACGATAGCAATATAAATGATAATGATAGCATGGTGGAATGGTTGGTAATGAATAGTTATTTTATGGTTTACCTCATGAGTTACCATTATCAATTATGATTATTTATGACGAAGGATTTTTTATTACTTATACATACCGATGGCAGCAAAGCAAAAGAAGATACCTATCTACAAAATCGCAATTTTACAGGAGAGCACATTTAGTAAGAAACAGAGGCCATTTTGCTGCGATGTTTCTTAGAAATCGAGTGTAGATGTCTTCATTTACATGCCAGATTTTCTTCATTATTTTGAAATTTAAAATTATTTTAGTACAGACTTGTAGATAGGGTTGGTTTAAGCTCATTTTTGTAAAAAAAGCATTTTGGTAAAAATGTAGATGTCCGTATGTACTTTGCTGCCATCGATACATAATTAGCCCATTATTGTCGCACTGCTGGGCACGGGCCTCTTCTCGGAATGAGAAGAGTTTAGGCCTTCGTCCACCACACTGGCCTGGTGCGGGTTGGCAGACTACACACACCATCGTGAACTTTATGGAGCCCTCTTAGGTGTGCAGGTTTCCTCACGATGTCTTTTCTTCACCGTTAACGCAAGGGATAATCAAATTCTGATCCGCGCATGAATTCGAAAAGTCAGAGGTACGGGCCGGGATCGAACTCAGACCCTCCTGCATGGAAGATAAGCGTTCAAACGGTAGGCTATTACTGCTTATTTTTATTACTTATTCTTTTAATATAACATTAGACACTTTAGCAAGGAAATGTATCGAAATAAGCACCGTGTTTGCTTCCAGCAGGGATTCAACACAGTACCTATTATTCTTCTATGAACCTTAACGGTCAATCAAGATGACTTGAAATTGTACTTGAAGAAATGGTTTAATTACGTGCCTTGATTGGCCACTTTTGTCTATAGCTATATTAAATGGAGTACAGTGTATTTCAATACTGAATAAGGTTGTTTTGGAGAGATTTTGAATCTGCAGTCTATGTTTTTAGCTACAGTCTTTCGATAACATCGGTTTGCGATTATTAAATTGCTAGATATTGTAGTTCGATGAATGATCTTTGTTTTGAATAAAATCGATGGCAGCAAAGTAAAAGAAGACATCTATAAAATCGCAATTTTACAGGAGAGCACATTTAGTAAAAAAAAAAGTGATCATTTAGCTACGATGTTTTTTAAAAATCGAGTGTAATGTCTTCATTTACGTGCGAGATTATCTTCATTATTTTGAAATTTGAAATAATTTTAATACAGACTTGTAGATAGGGTTGATAAGCTCATTTTTGTAATAAAAGCATTTTCCCAAAAATGTAGATGTTCGTATCTACTTTGCTGCCATCAAAATGAAAATTGCAGTGTTGGAATTTCAACGATCGGTTATCATTGCGTATGCGCTTTTTAATGCGGAGTTTGTTGGGGCGCGGCGCCGATGACATCGCTACCAGCGCCAGATCTGCAGAAAGCCAAATCTAGCCGCCTGCACAGATATGCTAGAATAGAACAAGCTAGGCAGCATTTCTGGAGTCGATGGAGCTACGATTACGGCTGCGAACTGCAGCAGCCTACACGTACATACAATTATGTTAACAGTGTATCGACGTGCCCTGTCTCGGTCGCACGTTTTTGGCCAAGATCGGATACATCAGTCATCAGAAATCACACTCTCAAGCTGACTGTAAATCTAAGTTCTACCAAAAGCTGCCGCTGTAGCCGAAATCGGCATGGAAAGCCATCATCATCACAAACCCAAAACAGCTGTGATAGCCTAGTGGTGTGACCGTTGGACTGCCAAGTCATAGGTCTCGAGTTCGAAACTTCGAACCCAAGGCACGCCTCTGACTTTTCTGATTCATGTGCGTGTTTTATAATTATCACTTTCTTGAAAACGGTGCAGAAAAACATCGTGAGGAAACCGGCACGCCTGAGAGATATTTCTCGACGGCATGTGAAGCCAAGTCAGAGGCCCACGGGCGGCATAAACTCTGAAACCAGTTTGGTCACTAACTACACGTAAAAAAGAGAAGTTCACAAACAGACAAATTAATAATGAAAAATCCAAAAAATAAATTTAAACGTTGTAGGGCTTTATGTAATGTTACAACTTCTACAAGCAAGCGAGTTGACAGCTGACGTAATTTTTATTCATTTTCATGTCATACACACGGGAAACAGGTGACACACTTTATGCCTTCCGTTCCTTCTAACACTGCAATTACAAACCCAATAAATATACCATCACAATTTATTAAAATTACGACTCGAATAAATATCAATTATTTGTTCGTAAACATAAATTTTGTACGTCGGACATCGCGTGCTTGTCAACTCCGTGTCATGAGGCGATCATTACCGTGTCACTAGGCGATGTCACACCGCCCACTGTAATGATACCAACGATACTCCACGCTGACGTTAAACGTCATAATTGAAATGTATCAACGTGATTATTACGGAACGGGAATGACGAATGATTGACGGTAATGACACTTTTCAAGAAATGTGGGGCTTGTATCATTTTCATTTTAATTATGTGGTTGTGTGGTGAAATCTCTTGTTTACTGGACTATGAACAATGGAACGCTTGCAAGTTCTCAAAGCCTTTTGCGTTTTCCGTCTTATTTTCATAATTTGCGCAGGCATTAAAGTTAACGTACTCTACACTTATCTGTTATCAACATCAGCACTAACAATGTTCTATTCCAACAAATAAACTGCACAAACAAAGCGACTATCGTTAAGAAACAATACATTTTAACTAAGGGAGCCTGACGTTCACTGCCATTCGCCGAAACCAAACATTGCCAGAGTATCAGCCGTATAGACACGATCCAATCAACCTTTACTTCACAGAGGCATGCCGCAGACGTCTCTCGATTCAATCGAAACTGCAACTGCATTTCCAGTTGGCAGTCCTTTGATACGTCCATCGCTTGTCTGTCCAAACGATTGTGCGACATGTCCAAACTAACTAGAAACCTTGTTTCATTACCGTGTACCCCTCACGCTCCTTCAACCAAAGGTTTACAACCAGTGAGGGAGCTCAACTTACGTCGGTCAAACGTCAGCCTCCTTTGAATACAGAATACACCATCATTTCAATTGTCAAGCCGTAACTCGTAAACAGGGAAGGTGATAAATTAATGCACTAGTACATTAGACGCCCGTGATAATAAAACACGCATTAAAATGTAATTGCTGACAACCGTCCCACCCTAATCGATAAAATTCCATATTCCACATACATCGCCGGTTTTGTCAACAATGCACGTAACGTTTCCGTAAATCACGCGGCAATGGTGTTGTAGTACATCGATGTAGTTGTGTAGCGTGTAGGGTGAATGTTCACATTGCAGGGCACCTAACAGCAGAACCCACTCTGGAGGGTAATCGCGCACGAAAGCGTCTAGTAATAAAAGTGATCGTAAAATTGTAAGGTTACGAGCCGTGAGAGAGGAGAGTGCACTCGGATGGCACACTGATACGTTTTTCGGGTTCAGTGTCGTTACCACTTGAGCTAGTGTTATTTATATGATTTATGAATACCTATGGTATTGACAGGTCGTATCGCCAGTAGGTAACTGTTAAGATTGTTTTATTTGCTTTAGATATTTTGTTGTTAATTGAAAAATAAAACTATGTGCCAATCGAATCTTGTATAAAAAATGTTTTTTTTTGTGTCATCAGTCTCATGCGATTCGCCAATCAGAAATAAATAGTGGAAATGTAGGCCTGTTGAAATAATTACTTTTCTATCACAAAATCTCTTTTTTATTATTTTACGTTTACGTACGTTTCTTTTTTATCCAGTGTATTGGCCTGATATCAATTATACGACTTCTACCATACTACGCTTGTGTCTAAACTGCCAGCTTCAAAGATCTTTGCTACATGACGCAAAGCAAAAGCTTGAAGCATAGCTCACTTACAAACGCGATATGAGTTGTTGAATGAGTCAGAATGTCAAAATGCTTTAAACCTTCCGCATTGCCAGCAATATTGTAAAATTAATCGATAATCCACAATTGCTAACCTGTGGTATTCCGAAATATCTTCAATCAAGAAGGAGAATTTGAAATCATCGCAGTCTCATTATTATTTGATACTAAAGTTGGAACCTTATTCCTCTCAAAAAATAAAAAACTCAATATTTTAACTCCAGCACCCCCAAATTGTCTGTGTCGAGAAAAATTTGCTCCCACCAATAGACTGTGAGATTAACTCCCTCGTATCAGACGGCAACGTTTCATGGGTTTTATCTCGCGCGGTAATTGGTCGTAAGATTCCGGCTTTACAGTCGACGGTGGCGTATTTCGTAGGAGCTTTTGTGCTCGACTGTACGTGATTGCTACCGAAATGATTATTGAATGCCCCGATAAGGCTCGTTCCAGATTTATCGTTGTAAGTTTTGATCGTGTTTCAACTGGTGTTGGAATGGTTTAGATTTAATAGGGTGAGTGTATGCGTGTGTGTAACTGATGTTTTTTTAGGGTCGAAATTGTGTCTAGAGTTTATCTTGCACTGATTTAAAAAACTGCTTCGTTGGTCTAGTGGTTGCAAGTGCGACTGCTATGCGTGGGTCCCCGGTCGAGTAAACTCTTATTGGGTTTTTCCATTAGGTATTTCTCGGTAGCAGCCTGGAGACTGGATTTGTGCCCGGTTAAAGGCAATATGCTCGCCCCCTGTTACATGAGACTTAAACATAACTGGTGTAACGAGACTGTATTTAAAGTCACCTCTGCCGAACTCTTTGGGCAATACAAGGCGTGATTTTTTGTTATGTTATGATTTAAAAATAATTCAGAATCTACTTTTCTGGTTCAATTTCTTACATGAATCAGTTTTGTTCGCCAATAAAATGGTGATCTCATTTGTCACCAAGCTTCAAATTAATGGTTAATTTTATGAATGTTAATAACAACTGAAGTTTAACCCAATTACCTTTCACAACCTTCACAAAATGATAAACAGTCAACACGCTTCATTATTCAACACAAATGTCACAAAAATGAAAAATTATTACGAATATAATTTATACAAAGTACCTTAACACTGTAACTTTCATTTAAGATATACATAATATTCTCACAGTCCGTAAAGGCTAGTTTACGTTAGCTCCAGAACTTAAAGTTTAAGGGAAAAGCGAAAATTATAAAATGGTTCTTCTCAAGTTTTCACTAAGCACGGTAATGAGGCGACCAGTATGCTTGACCCCTGCTATCCCTTTCAAAATCCCCTACACGTTCCGTTTCACAGAACAGTTGGGAGGGTAGGGAGGTCATTGAAGCTGGTGGTTGTTGAAAATGTTTTTAATTTATTATACCGCCGTGTATTTTTCGGCCATCTCTTGTGAAATATTGTTCACGAAGCTTTGTAAGCTGAATATGTTTTTACCAAGCACAAAATGGCGGCAGGTACGCTTTTAATGGTGAAATATGTGGTCGATTACGTGAACGACAATTATTCTAATAATAAAAATGGCAGTTTATTTGTTTATTTGATGAATAGGAAATTAAAAATATAATGGATAAAAACGTCTGTGTTCTTGGAATTGTAAAAATGATTATTGTTCAAAGCGCGCCATACAAGTTTTGATTTATCGTCACAGATATCGTGAGACTAATGGATTTTGTTGACGATAGTATAACCTGTTGCCAATTCTCTGCTACTATAACGACTTGTATAAAAAGGGGACTATTACAAGCTATGGCGATCCATTCCCCAACAACAACAAAAAAAATACATCAATTCATTTGTCCAAATAACGTTTTATCAAACAAATAATAACACAGACCTCTTCTGTGAACACGTGTCACCATTCAAACTTACATGCTTAAACTGACCATTAACATGAACAAAATGTAAAAAGACCTTTATACGTTCCTTTTCACGCAAACTCCCTTCCAAGCATAACGCGACGTCCCTAATGACGTGTGAAAGATTGATCGACCTAACCTTGAAGCGGCGGGCACAATTATTCTTTTATAATGTATTTTAACTAGACATTTTCGTGGGTGTACGATTTATGAACGTTCAACGTTGTTTTATGATGTTAAATTATAGTATGTTGATGGCAGTTGACAATGTAGGCGGACTCGATGATCTGTTATTTACGATTATTTGCGATGTCGTTAAGATTTAGAGTCTAATAATGTTTGTGATAAAGAAATCTTGTCGGTGTCCTGTTGCGTTTAATCGTGGTTAATGAGAGGTGATTGAGTGTTGTCAAATTAAGTGATTTAGGTGATATTGTTCAGACAAGATTATGAGATATGTATTTATTAAACAACAGATTGTTGAAGCAGATAATTACCTACTTATCAACATACTAAATTATCTGCTTGTTGCTACCAGATTTGTTTACGATAGAATTTTAAATTATAATTATTACCAAGTTTTCGATTTTTGATTGTCTCCTAATTTTATTTTATCAATACCTTTTAATCAATTTTAGTATAAGCATTATGAACTTTGATAACAGCAGTGATAGCCTAGTGGTGTGAACGTCGGACTGCCAAGTCATTGGTCTCGAGTTCGAATCCAAGGCACGCACCTCTGATATTTCGAATTCATGTGCGTATTGTATAATTACCACTTGCTTAAAAACGGTAAAGGAAAACCTGAAAGATAATAAAAATGCCTGAGAGATATTTCTCGACGGCGTGTGAAGCCAAGTCAGAGGGGAACGGCGGCATAAACTCTGACACTAGGTTAGTCACTAACCACACGGAAAGAATATGAACACAATAACCTACCACATCTTACCAATCCAATTTTCAAATCGTGAATTTTTTTACTCCAAACAAAAGTTGCAGCAAAGCAATAAGCCGTTTGTTTGCAACTGCAAATAATGCAGTAGTCGTAAGCCTTTTAACTTAAGAGTACAAAGCTGACCCATTTCCTCAGGTAAGTCTAACGACTTGCTCAAGAAGATAAGCAGACGATACCCTCTCTGTAAAGTTGTTTTCTCTAAGAACTGTAGCTAGTCTGACTCACTCAATTGTCTTTGTTGATAAGTATCTCTAAAATAAGTTTGTGCACAAAAGTGTTTTGCAATTTTATCCTAATAGTTGTATCTTTTATATTTATTTTTTTATTTAGTATTGAATCGTGATTTTAAAACTAGTCTGGTAGTGTATACCTATAGGAAGGCCTCAATATTCCACAATATTATTATTATACAAGGTGTAATTGCAAAAACTGAAAACCTCTTTAGGGCTCATTATACTCATCGTTATGAACAATTTCTTCTAGGGACCAACCCTGAATAGCGAAAAATTTATCTGCTGCTCCTTACATTTATGTTCGTATAACTCGACAAAATGTAGGGAACAGATCATATTTTTTTCGCGATTTCTTGATTTGTTCCATAGTAAAAGTTCTTCATAATGATATGTATAGGTATAATGAACCTTTAAGAGGTTTTCAGGTTTTAAAGTTACATCTCATATAAGAAGCAGCTATGGCCAGGTTGATAGAAAATAAATGTAGCTTCTATTTGTTCTATTAAATACTCTCTATTCTATTCGTATTTGTCAATACTCCTTACGTTCATCGATCCGCTTTAAGAGCGTGATACCATCTTCCCAATAGCTTCCGTATCTAATAGTGATCTGTGACGAATATTCATGTTTAGCGATGGGTGTTTATTTACCACGTCAAACATTAAAGTCGGTGTAAGCTTGATTATGTCTTCGGTTGCAGACAGCTATCTTGTGTAATTCATGTCCAAAATTACCTATATTATCTATTATATTAGAGTGTGTGTCAACTATATATTCTGGTATAGTTATCTATTCTGTATCTGATGTCCAAGTTCTTTCTGCGACACAATTATTTTCAATCGACCCATTAATAGCTGGTCTCATTAGTTTCCTTTCAGAAGGGACAGCGAAACATTAACGACGACGTCACAATGTTTGTTGTCATACTCGCGTCTCGTCTACACTTCAATATCGCGGTAAGGACTTGTGTAGATCAACAGATTGACGAAGTCTTTTGTGTCGGTTGAAAGCTATGTGTCGCGTATGTGTATGACGAAGAGTAGGGCACGGTATTATAATCAACAGCAAAAGTCGATGAATAATTCGAAATATTGAAATCGATTTTGTAATTACACAAATTAATAAATCGATTTGATAGCTTTAGTAAACCTTACGTAAATTGAAACCGATTATAAAACCTATTGCATCGGTGTTAGGTGATTAGAAAATCTAAACAAAAATAGATGACCCAACAAAACAGTTTTATTGATAATGCCTCAGTTGTCTGATTCGATATCTAAATCTGCACAGCGCCAATATTGTACGGTATACCGAGTAATGCACACCTGTTATAAGCTTTATAAATAATGAGATGTTTCGTCAAGAACTTTCTGAATTACTGAATGAAGAACAATAGTATAGAATAGCAACTGCTTTTCATGGTGCTGTCGATTAATTAAGGGAAACAGACGATAGGCTTTTGTTCTATGATCCCAGATCTTTACTCTCAACAGTAACATTATAGCAGTGATAGCCTAGTGGTGTGACCGTTGGACTGCCAAATCATAGGTCTCGAGTTCGAACCCAAGGCAAGCACCTCTGACTTCGGATTCATGTGCGTATTATAATTATAACTTGCTTAAAAACAGTGAAGGAAAACATCGTAAGGAAACCGACATGCCTAAGAGGTTTTTCTCGACGGCATGTGAAGTCAAGTCAGAGGCCCACGGGTGGTATAAACTCTGGCATCAGGTTAGTCACTAACCACACGACAATAAGAAGAAGTAACATTATATATTTCAAGCATTCGCTGTTTAAATTGAACACATCTCGGTGCATAAGCGTTTCTACATAAAGTATATTCAATGATATACAAACGTTCTTCGGCACACATAAAATGCAGCAAAATATCACACATGAGTATTTCATCCTCTCACTACTTAATCTTCTGTCACTATTAACTCAAAAGGGGATCTGGCAAGAACATCAACATTAACAGTGTGAGTGATATTAGCCATCGCAGTGACAAAGTTATAGCATTCGGTGACTCAGGCTCAGCCCTATACGAAAATATGAAGAATATATAAATTTTATAGCGACGTAAATTGAACATGGATTTGCACGTTAACTAATTATTCTCAACTCCGTCTTAAAATTATGAATAACATTACAATAATAATACCTTTGTTTTTTATTCTGATTCAAAGCAAAGTTGAAACTACAAGACAAATTGAAACTAGATGAAACGATTTTTCTGCTGCTGACAGTGGTAGGAATAAAAGAATGAGAGAATAAGTACAAGTTTTTACAGGTGGAATTTACAAAGATTCTGATAAAGAAAGAATGGTTGAACGCATGCCTTCCATGCAGAAGGGTCTGAGGAGGCTCTGACTTTTCGAATTCATGTGCGGATCAAAATTTGATTATGACTTTCGTTATCGGTGAAGGAAAAATCATCGTGAGGAAACCTGCACACCTGAGAGGGCTCCATAAAGTTCTCGATGGTGTGTGTAGTCTTCCAACAGTAATGGGCTAGTTATGATATATTTTTTTAAGATAAAGATCCTTTCAATGATTTCCAAAATGTGACCAGAGTAAACTACAGTCATAGCCAAGAACAAAACAGACGACAAATTTTATTATTTTCTTAGTTTCTTTAGCGTTCCAATTGTAAAAGGCTTTTGGCTTCAACAACCTAATACATTTACTTAAAACGGCATTTTGGCATCCATCCTTAATTTAACATTTCTACACAAGTTTGCGTCAAAATATTTCGTCGCCTATGCCAAAAAAACTTTGAAACTCTCGTACAGATTCAATACAAACATATTGCTTCATAAATCCTCATAAATAATGATATTTGGCACCGATACTGTGTTGGTAGTGTTATAAATTTAAGGATTTGCACACAATTTATATGTTTAAAGTGTAAAGCCATTGTGCTTTTGGAGTTCAGCACTGGAAGGGTTTGTTAATTGAATAAAACATTTGGAGCAAGTGTTTTAGTCATCTTCATTTAATTTTTTTGCTCTAATCTTGCATGCCTGGCTTTTTAGATCTAATTAATGAATGGCATTTCATACAATAATTACTGATTTACTTTATCCACTTATGTCTGGTTCCTATAAACAAATAGGAATCGTTTTGCTTACCAATGCTAGCATTTTTTTTTCACCAAACTTGACATATAAGGACTCGTAAGCTGTGATATCTACTTCCATATGGAATGGGTTTACTTTGTAAAGCTACAAGATCTTGCTTCATTATTGGCAAAGATATAAGAGTTTCAATTTTAACCAATAACGCTCCGTAAATTATAGGAATCGACTATTACAAACTAAATTGCTTTAATTTCACATAGCTAGATGTTTTTTTTTGTATTGTTGACTCATGTCAGTGCCCATATTTTAACATAGCATAGTGTAATCAGTCTACCCGATACTGTCCCAATACTGGGAACGGGCCGCTTTACAGGTTGAGAAGGATTTAGGCCTTAAACCACCACGCTGGCCTGGTGTGTGTAGGTAGACTACACACACCATCGAGAACTGTTTTTTAACCCTCCTCATGATGTTTTCCTTCACCGTTAACACAAGTGATACTCAAATTCTGATCCGCACATGAATTCAAATAGACAAAGGCCCTGATCAAACTCAGACCGGCTCAGAGCGTTCAACTGTTTTTTTAATACTTTTCTTAGCAACAACCTTCTAGCCTTTTTCCCAATTATCTTGGGTTCAGCTTCCAGTCTAAGCAGATGCGGCTAAATACCAGTATTTTACAGGGAGGGATTGCCATCCAACCCACCTCTGCAACCCAATAACTGGGCAATGCCAATATCCTAAGGTTATACCGGTTATCAGATTTTTGGACTTCTGACTCCCGGAACGACTGACATAGTATTCTTCACCCGAGACCGACGGTGTGTCATGAACGGTCACTCATCCACGGACTGATCGCGGTAAAATCGTATGATCGGTGCGGTTATTAATTAGACACGATTAGATACTTTTTATAGCATCGATTATAATTATCGATGCTATAAATTATTTATAGCTAATTGTATTAATCTTTCACGTAGATAAGTCCTCGTGTTTATTGCACGTCAGTTTATGTTATATGTTTGGCACTGAATAAATATACGTTGCACCCTACTCGCCAAGTTTGGAGGCTATTCTCAGATATTGTTATGTACGTGAATAATTTATGTTAGAAGCTGTATCATAAATACATCATAATCAAACATATCATCCATTGAATGATATTGTGGTATATGTGGTATATAATGGTATTATTTTGTTTATTCATTTTCTATACATATTATTTACATTTTTAAATATTTCTATAAAAAATAATATAAAAAATAGTAGCCCACCGGCATCGGGAACAGGGTCCAAGATACCGGTGGTCATGGCCTTAGGGAGAGGAACTTCCTGACAATTCGTGCCGTGTCCAGAAGTACCGCTTTCTGTATCAGGCCCTTGACCCAGCTGCCCAACGAGAGCCTCATTAAATGTAATAATAATAACGTTGTTTATCTACTATTAACAACGTTATGGGTAAGAAGTGAGATGTTTTGACTGCTGTAGAAAGTTTGCAAGATACGTATAGAAAGATAAAAAAAACCTCAAAAATCATTTGTGTCATTTAAACTTATTCCGAAAATCATCCAGAGTTTTCTAGAACGTATAGACTCATAATGTTGGAAGAATTGAAATTGGATATTACACTCGGAAGTAATGAATCCGGGCCACCAACATAAACCTTAACATCTCGGAAAACATTGTTAAATATTGTTCAACGTTTTAACATTGTTTTGTCTATGTTGATGACCCGGATTCATTGCTGCCGAGTATATTTTATTAGTAGTAATATTGGTTCACTATTTCTATTTTTAGAGAAGAGTACAGAACCCACATTGTGCCAGGCAAACACACTTGACATTTTGTTGCCTAATTCAGGTATTCGCGTGTCGTGAGCTCACAATACTCTTTTGAAATTCAATTGTTACTGTCACTGCGTTTTTGTTGCCGCTAATCCTCGCCCATATGGCTTTTAAACACCATTTTTTTATCGAAGTTACAAAAGCCTTTGTAGTAAACCCATTAAGGTTTAATTTCCTTTAATTAAACTGTAATTAAAATGTGGTAAATTCTATAAGTGTTTGCAAATCTCAGAGTTTGAAATTTCCAGCTGCAGAACAAATATTGCCGTGCAGTATAATTTGACTTCAGTGTATGAGAATAAGGTTGAAATTTGCGTGTGTTTTAGAGTATTTGAAATAGAATTGATGTGTTTAATGTTGACTCAGTTGGGCTGACAAATAGTTATGTTATCGAGGTTAAATTGACGGTAGCTAATATTGATTTATTGTCTAAATAGTTCCTGTAGGCGGTAAGTTATGATTAGTAGAACTATAAATCAAAGATATTAAATTAAATTAATTGATGGTTGAATTTTATTAAATCCTGTTTCCTCCCAAACGACTAGAGCTCATGGCTGATTACCAACCGCGCAGAACATACGATTTACGAAGTTAAACTGCGCTTGCCGCGGTCAGTCCATGGATGGGTGATCGTTCGTTACACATTGAGACCCCTCCGTACCTCGGAGAGCATGTTAAACAGTTGATTCTGGGTGTAATACGAACACCTATGACAGTCGTTACGGGAAGTCAGAAGCCCGAAAGTCTGACAACCGGTCGAACCTCAGTATATCGGCTTTGCCCAGTAACTGGGTTGTGAAGGTCTGATAGCAGTCGGTCCGTGTAAAATACTGTAATTTAGCCGCACCTAGTTAGACTGGAAGCTGACCCCAACATAGTTGGGAAAGGGCTAGGCAGAACACTGTGGTTAAACTGAGTGTCAAACACACCAGTCTGTGTGGCTGTCCTTTAGCTTTATGGCCACACATGGGCCACGCTGAGATGGCCGAGACACAGTTACATAAACATAAGTAACATTACGCCTCTTTTCCCCGCAAGCTTGCGCGGAGGTGTATAGTAACACCCTCATTTCGCCGTTATGTTGCAGTTACATGTAATAGGGGGCGAGCGTATTGCCATCAACCGGGCACAAATCCAAACTCCGGGCTGCTACTGACAAATTCCACACGGAAAAACCCAATAACACTTTGCCCAGCCTGGGTGCCGAACCTAGGACCTCACGATCAGCAGTCACGCTTGCCAACATTAGACCAAGGAGGCCAACTTGCCAATAAATTTGTTTGTAACTGCAGTTACCGTTTGGTATACGACCTACAGTTAAAAACAGTATCTTTTTACCTAATTAACTAAAATTTAGGTATTTTTAAACGGTTTTAATTATCTTCATTTCGTATATCTGTCAGATTCAAATCTTGGGACAGATTTTTCAACCACTTCTGCTTTACCGATTCTCGTGAAACTTAGCCCACAAATTCAATTCGCATGACAATACAACATTATAATAATTTCAACCTTCAATCCTCAATTTTTTATGGTGCAGGGGTATTGCAAGATAAAACGACCCGTTTGGTGCAGTGGCTGAGCGATTGGCTGCTGCGCTACGGGTCGTGGGTTCGATTCCCACACGGAAGAAATATTTGTATGGCCTACAGATAATTGTTCCCGGTCTGGGCGTTTGTGCATGTGAAGATTTGTGTCTGTAAACGCACCCACGATACAGGAGAAAATCTAGTGTGAGGCCGCATTTTTATAAAAAAAAACGGTTTAGATCTAAAACCTTTTTAAAGGGAATATTTTATTTGAACGTGTTCTAAGTAGTGAAATTTCGCCAAGTAATTTGATGTAGTTGCAGTGCATGCTTTTGCGTATCCCGCGACCCCGGCCGTACGGTCAGGAGAAGGAACACCGTTGGTTTTTAGCCGGTAAGAGTCCGGCAGAACCCCTCGCCTTCCCCGGGCGAGGGACATCCAAGAGGATTTTCCAACGAGAAAAAAAAAGGTAATTTGATGTAACTCTTTATAGTGGCAAAAATGTATAAAGAGCACCTACCTTCACTATAATAAATTGTTACTAATAAACATCTTTAAGACCATACTTTGTGTTGAACAGTACAAAGATATTTTTTACACAACATTGTTTTCAAATTCTCGTAAATCGTTAAGTACCACCTGCTCATTGCTTCCAATTTGAATTGCTAAACTGAATTCACTTCTAACATTATAAATGAAAGGGACAGAATATCCACTTCTAACATTGCACTATAGTCAGACTTTTAATTCGATAACTTAACAATTCAAAGCAAAATAATGTTACCATGCTAAAGCTAACAGTGTTGGGGTATTCTTATTTTCGTGTGGTTAGTGATTAACCTGGTGTCAGAGTTTATGCCGCCCATGGGCCTCTGACTTGGCTTCACATGCCTTCGAGAAATATTTTTCAGGTATGCCGGTTTCCTCTCGATGTTTTCCTTCACCGGTTATAAGCAAGTGATAATAATTATACAATACGGACATGAATCCGAAAAGTCAGAAGCCTTGGGTTCGATCTCGAAACCTATGACTTGGCACGATCACGGTCACACCACTAGGCTATCACTGTTATAAAGTGTTGTTGGGATAGGGAACGATTTTGTGAAAAGAACGAATGAGTAAAATAGTTTAATTTAAATAAATCTCTACAAATTCGTTTGCAATATAAGAATAATAGAGGACGAGGGTTTTATATTAAACATAATAAAATGAAATAATTCGTTTTGATCGTAATGTTTTTAAATTGAATAAAAATATTGCATATTAGTACACTATTAAGTTCATTCAATTTTGTTCATTCTTTTTTCACTTCACTAGGTACCTTTTTGCCGTCAAAAACTGGTATCACTCCAACTGTCAAGTTACTGCACCAAATTAAAAGTCCGATTATAAGTTGGAAAGGCTTATGGGTACCTCTTGGTTTCGTATAACTATCGATTAGAAAATAAGCTGTACTACGGCCTTTTGTTCTTGGATTCTCTGTTCTTTGGTAATTGTTCTTTATCCACGTCTCATAGATAACTTTAAGCTTTCGTACTCAGTTGTCTTATTGCAGATCATTATTGGACGCAAAAAAGTCTCATGTGACTGTAATTTTATCGGCACCTCATCATTATCATCTTCCTGCCCTGGTCCCAAGTTACTTGGGGTCGGCGCAATATATTTTCCACTTCCATTCTTCCATGCCAGCTGGCACCTCATCATTTACTCTCTTTTCCTTCATAGCCTCTCACACAATCCATCCATCTGTCCTTTGGTCTCCCTCTCCCCCTCCATCCATCAACATTCATATTCATCACTCTCTTAGGCATATGCTTTTCATCTCTCTTCATCAATATTATCGGCACCTATACCCTACAAACTAGAACACAGCAATACTGCTTGACGGCAGAAAGAGGGACGGTAGTAGCACTTCCCGGGACGATCTCATGCGCAAAGAGCTCTATTTCTGCTTAAAAAAATTACATGTTTTGCAAATACAATATTTTCCATGTCGTCATGCATGTCCGTCTGCTTGTTATTGCAATTTGTTTGAAGTGGGTTTTCTGTGTTTTTTTTGTGGTGGCACCTTTATGGTCAATTAACTAGAACTTAATTGCTTCATACTTGATACCCAATTGTTTTATAAAGATGTCTATTGAATGTGAATGTTGGACTTTAATTTACTTTATTTTGTAACATTTTTGTGCTGAATTAATTGTTGTTTAAAGTTTATAGGGAATTTAGAATCGGTATTTATCGTTATAGCTTTTCCATAATGTTTTTTAATTCTTTTTCTTTTTCGTAATTTTAACATTTTTTTTAATGCAATAGTCGTGTTTGCTAAATTAAATAAAAATATCAGTATTCAGTCGTTGCAAGTTATTTTGAAAATACTTATCGTGTAATAATGGATTCTAAAGGTAAGCGTCCATTTATCCGCATCGTAAGCATCGCACGGATCGCATCGAACGAATTTTAGTAATCTTTATATGGCTTAAAGCAACGCGTCCACCGACGATCTGTCGTCGCGTCGGTAGTCGTGTTGCTTTAAGATGGCTAGTGATACAAGTGCGTTCACTAATGGGCAACGGATGGAACGCACGCATCGTATGACGTCATTCGGATTAACTAATGACAATATCAAAAATCCGATTGCTCATATGAGTCAGTCATAGTGAATGCATTACTGGTCCATTCCTCTAATTTACGTAGCGTTACTGGTTAAAATTGTGACTTTTGTATCTTTACCAATAATGAAGCAAAGATCCCATAGTTTTGCAAAGTAGACCCTCCGATACGGAAGTAGTTATAACAGGTAAAATTTACTTATTACTCTATGCCCAGTTTGGTAGTAAAAATGCTACCATTCGTAAGCAAAACGATTCGTTTTTGGCTATAGGAACCGGGCATACACGAATCCGTTTGATACGACACGTCCGATGCGTACGATGCGAAACTGTGAACGCTTACCTCGATCTTATCCTTTTCTGTATTGCAGCGCCACTTTTAATGCAGTGGGAATAAAATAACTTTAGCCCCTCTGAAGTGTGGTACAGAACGCCTAAAGCCTGGTTTCAGAGCGGTGAAGATATTTTACGTGTACTATACACTTCTTCCTCATAGCCTTTTCCCAATTATCTTGGGGTCAGCTTCCAGTCTAACCAGATGCGGCTGAATAGCAGTATTTTACACGGAGCGACTGCCATCAGACCTCCGCAACCCAGTAACTGGGCAATGCCGATATCTTAAGGTTCTTAAGGTTACGTGTACTATACACATTGTGACATTTTATTAAGATCGTGCGTGAAGTTGATACAATTTTATTTGAAGTGACTCCCTTATTGATTTAGTGGTCGCAAGCGCGACTGCTGAGCATGGGGTCCTGGGTTTGATCTCCAGGTCAGGCAAAGTGTTATTGGGTTTTTCCATTAGGAATTTCTCAGTACCAGCCCGGAGTCTGGATTTGTGCCCGGTTAATGGCATTAGGCTCGCCCCGTATTACATGGGACTTAAACATAACAGGCGAAACGAGGGTGTACTAAAAACACCTCTGCCGAACCCTTTAGAGAATACAAGGCGTGATGTTATGTTATGTTATTTGAAAGTACGCATAAATAGGAATAATACAGTATTAATAAGACATTAGAATTATGTTATTATTCAAGTGCTAACCGTCACGGTATTTTACTAACAGGGCGAACAGAATTCTAAGCCTTCGGAAGGTATGTAGATTAACTGTATAATCGCTGAATTGAATAATATTGTGAACAGTATTACCTAGTATGGTAGGTACGTCCGGCGCACTCTGGGCAGTCAGCCCCACTACCAACCTTGCTGATTGGCTAATCTTTTCTCAACACCATTACTATTGTCATACTTATAATTCGTGTAGATATGAGAGAATATTAAAATCTTTTGGTGTAAAGATATTTTTTAATCTATACATATATGTACAATTACTTGTCCTGATTGACAAGACTGATTCATCAACACAGCCTAAACCGCTGGGGTCACAACTTGAAAGGACAATGCTCATAGATGTATGGAATCCCGTACCAAGCTGCATCAAAGTGAAACTTTGTTTTATAAAGACTACACTTATCATATTAACTCCTACAAAATTTCTTTTTGTAAACAAAACTCGGGTTTCGGAGTTATTCAAAAAAATCGAAATAACCTAAAAACTAGTATATTTTGTTAGACCACGAGCGGCCAATATTTACTCTAAAAACAGCGTAATCCACTAATATTAGTAAGAATTAAGACACATATGAGCACAGCAGCCCACTGTTCGCTTACTGACTAGGCAGCTGCAGCAATAACCTACTACGGCTTCTAATGTGTTGGCCACACCATCATCTCTGCTAATCAATAAATACGTGTGATAAGTACGACTGTTGATATGTCTCGATTAACCATAGATAAAAATGATAATCGGTTAGACGATTATATCCAGGATAAGAACGTTTGGAAACACGCTGGTCCAGCTCCATAGGACAATCTAGAGTCTAGACAAAATCAAACTGGTTGCTATTTTAATTGTATAATTTATTTTTTTAAAGCCGTTTATTTTAGATTCTATGAGTAAGTACCTAAACTCATACACTGACCTATTACTTTTAATTTTTTGGGAAAACGTATACTTTTGCAATGTTTGTAAATATGTGAGCACCATGTACCTATCACATAATTAATATGACATTATTTCATTTTTTATTTTTTTTTACCTTTTGTGGTATAGTAATTTTATTCTAGGTGCATCGTCTTCACATATAATTGTATAATTAATGTACCTATACAAAATATTGTAAGACATTTTAAAAGAGTAACGGTGG
The DNA here is from genome assembly GCA_910594945.2 of Amphipyra berbera. Taxonomy (NCBI): domain Eukaryota; kingdom Metazoa; phylum Arthropoda; class Insecta; order Lepidoptera; family Noctuidae; genus Amphipyra; species Amphipyra berbera. Next base: position 1,418,510 of record OU343131.1, on the reverse strand, counting down.
AGTTTCTTGCCCATTCTTCTCCATACGAAACTACCTTTTGGAAGGGGCAACTAGAATCAATTCTATTTTCTTTGTAACTTTAACGTTCAAAAGTGCCTTTTATGTGCCTAATTGAAATAAATACTTTGACTTTGACTTTAAATAAAAACTCTATTTTATTTTAGTTATTTTTGCCAAATAGTTATATTATTTAGATGTTTTTTGAAAGACATGATCATGACACTTTACAAATTGCAGGTTATATCACGGAACGTCATTAGGAAATAAAACAATTTAAACACTTTTTTACTTTATATTAAATTCCTTGTTCAAAAACCAAATCACCGACGCGTAAATGTCGTAAAAAAATATGAAAATAATTACTATAATACTTTGATCTTTATGCATGAGACTTTTTGGTACCACTTTTGTTCATTCTCCTTTAGACAGTATTTTTATTTTATTTTTTAGGGACAAAAACAGTAACATGTTGAATAATACAGTATGTTCCTTTTGATACATAGGCATCCACTAATAAAGGATATTTGGAAATTCTACCCCTAAAGGGATAAAATAGGGGATGGAAGTTTGTATGAAAATTCACGCGGCCGAAGTCGCCGCGCCGGTTAAGTGCTAAATAATATCAATGACGAATGAACTGTCTCTAATTTACATACAACAATATCAATGCTCGATGTCCCCACGCTTATTCCTACATACCCACATTTCACCCTATTCATAGCACTCACGTTCTTGCTAATGGTTTTGAAGTATTGGCTTTGTATCCCGCATCCCTTCGCTCTTTGTACCGCGTTATTTATGTGGCGAACCTATTAATACTCATTATTATAACAGCTGTGAATCCCCACATGTATACCAACAACTGGGACGCTCACCTTGTCACAGCCTGAAATATTCTATACAATGTTTAGTCAAACTGTCATTTTTCAAAATTAGAATGTAGGGGAGTTGTTAGTCTGTGGCAGAGTGTAGGGTATAAACGCCTGTTATGCGATATGTCATAAGCCATTTTGTAAAGAGCAGAAAGATCGGCTTTGTTGCACAAAGTGCCGTCGAGGTGGCGTGAGTGATGTTTTTACCTTTTGTGTCGCGGCACACATTTCTCATGTTAATGTCTTCTGAGAGCTCTAAATTATTTATTTAATGGTGGTCATAATTTCTGTCGGGTTAAGATATTTTGAGGAGATGAAATGTGTAAAAGAAAAAGGCGAGATCTCACATATTGCATACAGGTTATGTTTTTTTTTCTTGTAAGAGAAACTTAAAAGCTTGTTGCACTTTCTGTTTTATTTGGAGCTCTGTAAGATTTTAAGGAAGACTGTAAAAATCATTTTTTTAAATCCATTCTTTGTCGTATTTATATTCTAAGAAATTATTACATAACATAAATAATATAAAATATAAATTAACTGCCTCGTTGATCTAGTTGTAGCAAGCGCGACTGCTGATTGTGAGGTCCTGGGTTCGATCCCCAGGTCGGGTAAAGTGTTATTGGGTTTTTTCGTGTGGAATTTCTCAGTAGCAGCCCGGAGTTTGGATTTGTGCCTGGTTAATAGCAATAGGCTCGCCCATATTACATGGTACTTAAACGTAACGGTGAAATGAGGGTTACTATACACCTCTGCCCAACCCTTCGGAGAATACAGGCGTGATGTGATGTTATTACAAAAAATAAGAACATCAAAATCAAGTGATTATTCCTAAAGTAAGACACGTCATCCACGACATCCACATTTAACTCACTCTCATTCACCACTCATAGAACATAACACGTCATAATATTCCCCTTCCCCACCCCACATGGAGCGTGAGGATATTCAGAGTCCAATATCGCGGGCAATAAGCGCCCGACTGCGCTCGTCACACGTAATCGCACATATAAATCAGCCATTATCTCGCCTCTCGAAGGCAACAGTACAAAACGGTGACGCCAACAAATGACCGCCATTTTTCCCCAGCAGCCGTGGCGGAGGACTCTGTCAATATATCCGTGAGGTATGGTTCAGTTAGAGCGGACGAGAATTGGTATTTTCACCCTAAATGTAGACACAGTTTAAAAATATTTCTAATATTAATGTTTAGTTTTGGCAGTATGATGTCGTTTGTCTTTGTTATTTTTTTATGCTGTTGAATTTTGCTGCGAATAATAAACTGCAACTTATTTTCATAATTTATGAAGAGCTGAGTTTTGAATGATTATTTGGCAAATGGCGGACAATATACGCTGTCATCAAAATGTATCTTTGTCGTTTTGAAATATGTAATTTTCGCCGAAAATCTTATACTGCAAATTATAAATCAGAAGTATTATTTATAAATTTTCTTCGTACGTTACTGCCACGTGGTCTAGAGTTAAGATTTGTTCGTCCGTCTGTTTTGTGAGTATTATAAGACGTTTCCTCTGTATGGATTAAAATAAATTCATGAACATCATACATAACATAATTAGGCCAGTCCTGTCGCATTGCTAGGCACGGGCCTCCACGCTGACCTAGTGTGGGTTGGTAGATTACCTACACCATCGAGAACTTTATGGAGCCCTCTCATGTGTGCAGGTTTCTTCACGATGTTTTTCCTTCACCATTAACATCAGTTAGCCATAAAATATTTTACATGAATTACAGCTCGTGCTATAATAATCAAATTTGTTTACTGAATAATAGACTGAATAATATTAGAGCGAAACGTTGAAATGAAGAAGATAAAATCTTCTTATTTTATTATTGGTCAACATCAACTGTGGCCATAAAGTAAAATCTATGTTGTGAAAATCTTCCGTCGTGTAAATTACTCGAGGAATTTTAGTAACGCATCTTCGGTCAAATGTGTACAGTATGGGATGTTTGTATGGAATTATGTGTACGGCGGAAGATCGGCGACGTATCTTCCGTCAGATGTGGCTTGGCCCAAAATCGCTATCCGCTGTCACTGCAACCCCTGCCCGCCTCGCCCCATCTGCCGCCCTAACCACTGTTATATTTTATTTGCACGATAAATTACATTTTATTACACATATTTTGTCGTGTTATAATAACTAATGTACTCTCTCAATTCGCGTGTAATGCTGCGTAGCGATATATATTTTTTGTTATTTATTTCTTTTTTTTATTGCTTTCACCCTCCTTTGTTTGTATGATCGACGGTTAGAGCGGACTTTGAAATTGTTTGATTTGTTTTATTGGTGTAGGGGGACAAAAAGCGTTATGAAAACAGCTGATGCCGTGGTGAGAAGGTTAGCAGCAGGTTGGTAGTGAGGCTGACTGCACAGAGTGCGTCGGACGTAAATACATACATAAACTCACGCCTTTTTCCCATGGGGGTAGGCAGAAACTATAGAACGCCACATGCTACGATCCTTATATACTCCTTTCGTTTCATCCACATTCATACATCTTGTCATACATGCACGTCGGTTGAGAGTCGTATGTAAATATTTAAGTATCGTCACTATTCGTCACTCGGGTAGGTTCTCTTAATGCACCTTTTTTGACCTAAAACATGACAAACAAATATTGGAAAACCCATCCAATTTTCCAGAAAAATATTGTACCGATGAAAGGTAGTGCCGACCAGTTGTAGGGGATATCACCGGATACTAACGATGACCCCCTGTCTAGCATGTTCTTAAAGACCGCTTGTACACTGCATCCGACCCGAATCCGAAAAAAAACGTTCCGAGGAAACTCGGCTGCAAATCTATGAAATTCGGATCGGATATAGTGTACCTACAACCGTTCCTATAAATAGTACTACAGTTTATTCGAATCGTATTTTCTTATATTCGGATTGGACGCAGTGCACACACGGTTTTAGGCATCAAATAGATAAATTAGCTTTGCCTAAGAAGTATATGTGATATTATTTTGTATCTAGTAATTTATTAAAATAAGCTGAGAATTACACTCAGGAGCAATGAATCCATGTCACCAACATAAACCTTAATATCTCGGAAAACATTGTTTAACATAATTTTGTTTTATGTTGGTGACCCGGATTCATTGCTCTGGAGTGTATTTGATGTAGGTTTTTTTACTGTATTCCTTCCTGAAAAAGGTACCATCCTGGCCTATAAGTGTAGTATTCAGACCCCTCACTCTAAAGGTGCACTTTCGTCTCCCCTAAGGCAAAATAGACGTAAAGATGACTACAAAAGTATAATACCCAATAAAGGGAACAATCGAAATGCCTATACGCAAGCTTAAACAAATAAACATAAAAACAGTACTAAACTTTAAACTAAGAATCCCATAATCCAGCACCCCCCAATGTTCCAACAGTTCCAAGCACACAAAAAGAAGATACAGAAGGCCTAGTTACACAATTAAAAAGAAAAAAGATATTACAGTAAAAGATACAAAATTAAAGTAGAGTTAGTTTCCTTCTCATTACATAACAAGCCTATTATTGTCCCACTGCTGGGCACGGGCCTCCTTCAGAATGAAAAGGTCTTAGGCCTTAGTCCACCACGCTGGTCTGGTGCGGGTTGGCAGACTACATCACCATCGAGAACTTTATGAAGCCCTCTCAGGTGTGCAGGTTTGTTCACGATGTTTTCCTTCACCGTTAACGCAAGTGATTATCGAATTCTGATCCGCACTGTCCGCATATGAATTCAAAAAGTCAGAGATACGGGCCGGTATCGAACTCAAACCCTCCTGCATGGAAGACAAGCGTTCGACCGCTAGTTTATCACTGCCATCCTTCTCATACTCATGTAAAAGCACATCCAATGTCAAACGTCATACTTGTCTGCATATGATGACAGGAGAATAAACTAAATTGCCAGCCTTAATACCCAGAGACTGGGCAGCATCGTCTTCAGTGCTTCATAAATAAAGTAAATTCTTTGTGAGGGTAACCTATTTCCAACAGACAGCTTTGATTTTGATGGCATAGTTTCAAACGCAGCAGTTTCAAATTCCTCATCATCACACAACACTACAGATTGCGAAGCTATTCGACGTTTAGTTTTCGTGAGCTTTCTATCAAATTGGATGGATTGGATCTTCTGTATCAATCTATTTCATGGTTCCAAGGTTCTATCCTCGAAGGCATGATCGTTGTTGTTCAATACGTCTCGCTCGCATCCGCATTATGTTCGCGGCCGGTCGTAAAACTTCGACAAATTCAAATACTGCTAGTGTTGGCAGAGACGGTAGATCGATTGTCGATAAAAATTGCTGTCTTTGGCGAAATAAGGTCATCTCTGTTTTTCCTTAGAGTAGGACAACTTTATGCGACCCGTTGCCGAGTATGGAGATTAATATTTTGACAGTATTATTGTCCCAAAATAGGAATAAAAAAAGAAAAACGATATTATATTGTACGTGGTACTGATAATGTACCTGTCACAAAGGTAAACGAAATAGGAAAAGATGGGGCATTTTTATAATATTCAACGTCTATTAGGTACTACTTCTAAAATTCAATGTCCCTTAACACTAAATTTATTTATTATTTTACTAAAGTATATTTTAATGAAATATGCTTCGTTAGGTCTATGGACGATACGTCCATCAGTAACCATGACGTAAACATCACAATTGCGTTAAAAAAGATGACAAATGATCTTCATCCACGATGTTATTATAATCACCATTGCGTCAAAATATTATTTTTCTGATTCACGATACATTAAACGTGAACATTAATCGTGTCATAATTGCTGTATATAAGTACATTAATCATAATATGAGTGCGTACATTAATCATACTTGTAATGGTATTCTCATCAAAATATATCATTTTTAAATGATAGTCGTCATACTTGAATTTAGGGACAAGCTTTTATTAGGTTAATGCGTGGAAGGCTTAGAGGATTAGTTTTTAAACGATAATTGTCCATAGCTAAACGTAGTTCTTTTGAAAACCGCTTAAAAGAATAATAGATGTTCGAGGAAAAGCAATATCACTTCGTCTGATAGGCAAATTAGTGACGTCATTATGAAGTCATCAGATGTATAATTATGATACATAAAAACCCAATGTGAGTATTTATTTTACTAAAGGAAAGCGAAAACGAATTTTAATCGATAAGAGGATCCGCACATCACTAGAGAAAAGAAAAATACTGTTATTGCAATGGTCGGTGAAAAGAGTTCGTACGTTTTAAAATGTAGTGAAAATTTAGTATTACAGTAATGGCTTTTATTGTATTGGGGCATATAAATAAGGACGAGAGTTCTTTCGTGAATATTCGCTATTCTCTTAGTATCTTTATGAGGGTAGTATTAGCTATACGCGTAGCCTTTTACTATTGTATAGGGATATTTAAACTTAATGTTCTGTAAAATAATGTGACTATTTTGAAGTCAGGCAAATTAAGATTTTAAAGGCTTCAACATATTTATAAAGGAATATAGAACAACCCTTGAGTGAGAAAAGTTTCACAGTGCCATTGTTTTAATGTTGCAGTGCAAGTGTTAAATCACGCATTTAATTATAGTTCTAATAATAATATGCTGTTAGTAGTAATATATTTTCTATAAAACATTGCTGCTATAGTCCGCGTGCGAGGGCTAGTCATTGCGTGCGGTATGTGAGCGGCAGGAGGGGGTATTTTATTTCCTTTTCGACTGCTTGTAGATGGTCTTGCGGACCGTTTCTACGTAACCGGGCAGTTATTGGTGAGACCTGTAGGGTCTCCAACCCATCCCGACGTGGCAGGAGGGGGGTGCGCGTGCTAGACAAGAAAAAGCAAACTGACAGAGCGGGCCTATTATTTTGCACCCCCCTCACGCCGCTCACATACCGCAGGCGGTGACCAGCCGTCGCGCGCGGACACTTTGCCTAAATCTCGTGTTCTCTTTCGCTCTTCATCTTAGAGTGAGAGAGAACACGCGATTTAGACAAAGAGTGCGGCGCGTTTTCGTGGATGGCACTATCATTAGTCACGTTTTCCATTGATACTATGAATTTAAGAATCTATAAAACTCACACTATGTCAATACAGAGTACGAGTTTCATAGACTAGTACATCCAACATATAGATGTTGATTGATAGCAATCCAGTAGCAACTACAGTATTCCACACGGGGTATTACCATTTACCTCATTACTATTAAAATTAAATGAGACAACTTTATCATTAATACCTTTACCATTATTAATACAAATATTCTCACTTACCTACATTTATTACGAGCTCCTCAAAGTACCGCCGATACGTAAATAAATTGAAATGATGTGGAGTACGGGCATCGGGACAGGATGATATGTGTGGCGTGCCAGTTTAATGGCCCCCATACATCTAGTGGCAACTCTGAGGGGACGAGAGTGATTTTTCATCAGGACACCGGCGTAATGCATGAACTTAAAACTTTTGCGTTGATGTTCGGTCGTGTGGTATGTTTGGTCCAAGAATTTTAAGAGAGATTTAGGAGAATTTAATTATGGCACTTACGATATCTTCTTTTAGAATTTGATTATTAGTTTTCGTTAACGGCGAAGGAAAACATCGTGGGGAAACCTGCACACCTGAGAGGTCTCCATAAAGTTCTCGATGGTGTGTGTAGTCTACCAACTATCACAAGGCTAGCCTGGTGGATTAAGGCCTAAACACTTCTCATTCTGAGACGAGATTCGTGCCTAGTAGTAAGACAGTGAAGGGCTGATTATGCATATGCTACTTACAATTTTTTCTAAATAATCTTAGCGTGAAGTTTACCACTTTACCTTTGCTTCAATGACAATTGCAGCTGGCTACAAAGATAATTTTATTCTTATTTCAAGTAAGACAATCGAAGTCCCTACTTTCTGGTCAAACATTATAAAAACTTTTTGTGAGTCATTGCTTCGAAAAGAAGAAGAAATGCACAAAAGGAAGCAAACAACAGTTTCTTTCTCCACGACTAGCTGTATCCTCACGGCTCCGTCCGTATCTTAGGTTACTCAGTGATAATGTAGCTTTCTAACGGCAAAAGAATTTTTGAAATCGGTCCAGTAGTTTTTAAGTTTATTCGTTACATACAAAAATACAAATCTTTTCTCTTTATAATATTAGTATAGACTTAGCTCGCGACTTCGTCCGCGTGAATTTTCATACAAACTTCCATCCTCTGTTTTAGCTCGGCGTTGATGAATCAGTCAGTCAGGACAAGTATAGATATGGCAAGTTTTAGGTTAGCATTGTATGTACTACCAGTCCTAACATACAAAAATATAGTTGTTGGGTCTTCGATCCCGTCCAGAATGATAAATGCTGATGCTGGAAAGATTACAAAATAAAATTAATTTCCAAACGCCAATATATCACTTAGCTAGCTATCGGCTATTACGTAAATCTAAGGCACAAATCAAATTTAATTCATACAAATCGCTACAGGGCCATAACAGTAGGGACATGTGCAAACGAAAATAAATCGCGACGATTTATTAATCGCACAGTCGCACAATCCGAGAGCGATATAAATAATGACAATAACGGATGAAAAAGATATTATATAACATGCGTTTGTAAAAAGGAAAACCATTTTGGATGTTATGGTGATTTATCGTAGTTGTACTTTTTTGAAAAGTTCTGGTTTGGTGATTATGGTTTATTAAACTGGAAAACTATGAGACTTCGTAATTGGTTTACTTGTATTGTTAGTAATTTTACTTTTGTTAAATCTTTTAGTAGTAAATTAGCCTTGTCAAATTTTCTGTTACAAAAACGATGAATGAAAATTCAACATAATTGTAACAAAAATTTTTATTTATTTGCACAATTTTTTGCATTAATGTAGGTATGTAGAACATAACTTATGTTGGAAAAACTTCAATGTTCATATTTCATAAAGAAATATATCAATAAACGTTTTGTTAGATGTCATTACTGAAGTTTAAATAGTGATAGACTGGTGGTGACCGTCGGACTGGAGGTCATAGGTCTGCAGCTCGAACTCAAGGCACGCACCTCTGACTTCTCGGATTCATCTGCGTTTTATATAATTATCACTTGCTTAAAAACGGTGAAGGTAAATATCGTGAGGAAACCGGCATGCCTGAGAGATATTTCTCGACGGCATGTGAAGCCAAGTCAAAGGCCCATGGGCGGCGTGAACTCTGACACCAGGTTAGTCACTAACCATACGAAAAGAAGAAGATTACTGAAGCATATAATAATGTAAGTTATGAACTAAAACAAAAACAAAACCACTGATGTTATCAGTAGCTGGTAACACTGGACAATGTTGACAAAGGAGGGTAGTCGTCAAGATGAATCAACGTACCCGAAGTTATAAAAACAGTAGTCATTCGACGGAGCAGAGGATTCTATATCGAACAGCCGAAGAAGTTTTATATCTGATTAACTTGTCCTTAATTTCTGATCTTGTGTAAATTATTAAGTTGTGAACTAGCTTCTGTAACTAACCACTAACCCAAATATATGTACTCTCAGTGGTGGAGAGTCTATGTTGGTTTCATTTACTTTATTTACCATGCTCCCAATCCTGACATACCGATATTAGCTATAACTGTAATGATTGATGCAACCCTACAAGAATCTGTTGTATGTATTTTACACTACCACAATTGAAATAGTTCCCAGCCCTAAATATCCAGCAACAATAAAAAACACGTAAAGATTAACGAACTGATTACAACATCCCAGTAAAATGACATTGTCGGTACAATAAACAATAATAAATCAATCAATCTACGTTACAACGATACAAACTGTCAGCAAAACAAAAAAGTAATTGACGTAATTACGCGTCGACCTCAGAAAACATAAATCGTTTGACCTTAGAACTGAACCTGAGACCTTGCTCTTAAGTTGTTTGACGTCATTATTCCAAGTGTCACTGTATCAGTCCTTAATGACACTCATGAATATTGGACGCGTTAGATTTTACGATTGCTCGCTGTCTCGTTGGTTTAGTTGTGGCAAGCGCGAATGCTGATCGTGAGGTCCTGGGTTCGATCTCCAGGTCGGGCAGTGTTTTTGGGTTTCTAGGTGTGGAATTCCTCAGTAGCAGCCCGGAGTTTGGATTTGTGCCCGGTTGATGGCAATAGGGTCGCCCCCTATTCCATGGGACTGGTGAAACGAGGGTGTACTAAAAACACCTCTGCCGAACCCTTCGGGGAATAAAAGACGTGATGTTATGTTTTTCGCTTTGAATTGTTCAGAAATCGACTAGATGTAAAAAGCAAGCATATAACTCCCAGTCTTCCTCCAGCAATGCCCTAAGCCGAGGTCGGAGACCCATTAGGGGTCGCCCTTAGTGCTGTTGTTGCTACTAGTCATGATTTTAGAGTAGTAGTTAGCTTAGGTTAAGTATTGTACTTCGTCCCCATTGGTTGGAGACCCTTCAGGTCTCGCCAATTACTGCACGGTTACGTAGAAATGGACCGCAAGGACCATCTAGAAGCGATCAGAATAGAAAAAAAAATGTGAAAAGGCAGTGAGAACCTTTTTAAATTTTAACTAAGCGATTGCTCAAAGGAGTCTAGTACAGTTTTAATTAAGAAGTAATCACACAATGAGATCTTTTGATCATGTTTTAAGACAGACTATCGACTCGCCTCGGCTTCGCACGGGTGCAATGTGGATACTAATGTGGGGCATATAAACCTTCCTCTTGAATCACTCTATTTATTGCTGAAAATTGCATTAAAGTCCGTTGCGTAGTTTAAAAGATCTAAGCGTACAGAGAGCAGGAGCGACTTTGTTTTATACTATGTAAAGAAGATTTCTTGCATTATAGTAAGCTACTGCTAACTTTACGAGTTCCGTAACTACTGTCTGTACTCTGAGTTAGTAACCTCTTAGAGAAACTGTTTTTTTGCGGGTATGCTATCGGATGCTGTAACCCCTTCAACATAATAATGTATTGATAGCTCGTTTGGTGTATTGGCTAAGCGATTGGCTTCTGCGCTACAAATTACGGGTTTGATTCCGGCTCAGAGCAAATATGTATACGGACTACAGATAGTTGTTCCAGTCTTACCAGATGCGGCTGAATACCAGTATTTTACACGGAGCCACTACTATCTTTAGATCATACGATTTGCGAGGTTAAGCTGTGTTTGCCGCGGTCAACCTGTGGATGGGTGATCGTTCGTTACACATCGAGACCCCTCCGTGCCTCGGAGAGTAAGTTAAACAGTCGGTCCCGGGTGTCATGCGAATACCTATGACAGTCGTTACGGGGAGTCAGAAACCCAAAAGCCTGACAACCGGTCTAACCTTAGGATGTCTCGGCATTGCCCTGTAACTGGGATGTGGAGGTCTGATGGCAGTCGCTCCGTGTAAAATACTGGTATTCAGCCGCATCTGGTTAGACTGGAAGCTGACCCCAACATAGTTGGGAAAAGGCTAGGTAGAACAACATGATTTCGAAATAACATACTATTAAGAATAGATGAGCACATACAAACAAGTGGGTTAACATAATCGATTATACATAAACAGTATCAGATTAAAACAAATGGTATATCCAATTCCCTACCATATAAGCCCACATGTAACGACCAGACATTTATTGAAATGTCCATCAATAAAATTTTACAGCGACATAAAAATATCAAACGCTAGGGTGTCGTGATGGATGGCGCGGACATAATTGGCCGTCCCCCACATGTTAATGAATCGTGCGTAATGAAAAATGATTGTGCAACCATGTCGGGACATGTCCGGTCGACAAGTGATGTATGGTCACACTATTTCGTGTAACGAATCCAGTTACAAATGGCCGCTTTGAAGTGTTTTTGGAAGTAGTGACATGAGGGGTAGGGTTGTTGATGATGTTAGTCGGGTGATTTGAAGAATATTAAAGTGGACACAGATGTCCTTATTTTACAGCGATCTGAAGGGATGATGAGACAGGAACGAGAAAAGACGTCAAAACATTGAAAATTCTCTACACTCTGGTTCACATAGCGTGAACAGTCGGTATGATTGTGGTTTAGATAACAGTACTCTATTGAAAAGTCGACAACATGTTCGCCAGTGTTGAGTATCGGAGGGATCTAAAATATTATACCTTCGCGTATGCTTCATGTACCTACATCATAACACTAGCGGCCCGTCCCGGCTTCGCACGGGTGAACATTTTTCCCGTTTTTGCAACATTTTTCATTTATACTCCGCCCCTATCGGTCGTAGTGTGATGTTATATAGCCTATAACCTTTTTCGATAAATGGACTATCCAAACCAAAAATATTTTTTCAATTCCAACCAGTAGTTCCTGAGATTAGCGCGTTCAAACAAACAAACTCTTCAGCTTTATAATATTAGTATAGATAACATAATCAGCCCATTACTGTCCCACTGCTGGGCACGGGCCTCTTCTCAGAATGAGAAAGATTTAGGCCTTAGTCCACCATGCTGACCTAGTGCGTGTTGGCAGACTACACACACCATCGAGAACTTTATGGAACCCTCTCAGGTCCGCAGATTTTCTCACGATGATTTTCCTTCATCGTTAACGCAAGTGATAATAAAATTCTGATCTGCACATGAATTTATTACAAAAGTTAGAGTTACGGGCCGGGATCGATCTTAGACCACCCTGCATTGAAAGCAAGCGTTCAACCTCTAAGCTATCATGTGTATTACTTCCCCAAATTACCCTGTAAGTTATAATAAGACGAGTGTAGATACAAGTCTAACATGACGTCATCAATTTAAACTTCAAGGTAACAGCAATTCATATAATTTCAAAATGGCCGCGTCAGTTTGATAACCAGTCCTATAAAATATTACTCAAATATTATCAACTCTCCTCTCCCTTCAGGAACCGTTAAAATTTAACGCACGATTTGCAGCCCCCATAAATATTCCACTAAATTTAAAACTAGTCATATATTTTCCATGCTAGTCCAGATAGCGATGACCATGGGCCCTATAAAGCGTATGATGACAAAGTGCCACCATAACGAGGGATCCCCCGATATTTTTACGTGCCGTCGCATTTTGCGCCTCTTATATTAGGTGGGGTGTAAGAGGGGAGTTTAGAGCGTTTTACAGTATTTTTCTTTTTATATACGAAGTGAACCACATTTACAATACATTACATTTAGAACTAAATTCAGGTTCACCTGGTTCCAGATTTTTACTTTCGAAACATGATTGTAAAGTTGTTAAAATAGTGTGAATGTTGTGCACATGTTAAAATAATGTAATGCACATTTGATACCTGCGCCTGAAGATGGTAGCTTTAAGAATACTTAGCTGATGTCCACTTATACCTGGTCTCTATAAACAAAAACGAATCATTTTGCTTACCGACGGTAGCCAAACTAGGCATATAAATAAAATCACAACTGTGATAGCTACTACCATATGGGAGGGTCTACAATGGTACAATTGGTAAAGAGACAACAATCTAAATTCTAACCAATAACGCTCCGTAAATTGTAGAAATCGGCCAATCGTAATAAAATTAAATCGACTTGATAAATAATAACATGAATAAACAACATTTCAGATAGATACCTACGTCAATCGTGAAGCTTACAATAATATCGATGATGGTGATGAAACGTTTAATGAGATTAAAAAAAAACTGCCTCGTTGGTCTCGTGGTGGTAAGTGTGACTGCTGATCGTGAGATCTTGGGTTCGATCCCCAGGTCGGGCAAAGTGTTATTGGGTTTTTCCGTGTGGAATTCCTCAGTAGCAGCCCGGAGTTTGGAGTTATACCCGGTTGATGGCAATAGGCTCGCCCACTATTACATGGGACTTAAACATAACGGCGAAACGAGGGTGTTACTGTGCACCTCTGCCCAACCCTTCGGGGAATACAGGCGTGATGATTTGTTATGTCAAAAAAAAACAAAGAAAAAACAACTATTTTTATAAACAAAAAAAATGCACAGTTTTAAAAATCGCTTATCGCTGATAGCCTAATTATCGCTTATACCTTGGACCTGAGGAGCTACTGTCAAATTTGGCAATAAAAATTGCTTTTATTTATAATGCCCATTTATACCGCCATTCAAACATAGTGGTGAGCACAATTTAATTTATGGGTGCCAGGAACGTATTTATTACTTCGTTTTGTGGTGATAGTCTTGTTTGATAGTGGACAATGGTAGGGCAAGGTATCGTGAGTTTGGAACTGGACGTTGAAAATTATAAAGGTGATTTGTGACTAGATTTAATGGTGATCGAAAATATCATAATTATTGTGATGATATCAATACTAGATGAACATGTTCTTTCGACTACGAAAAAGCTAACACCAATTTTCCTTTGAAGGTTGTTCAACAATTTTTTTTTTATTTTTTTTTTCTTTTGAAAAAACGTTGCCCCACACTAGGATCTTTCCTGTATCGTGGGTGCGTTTACAGACATAAATCTTCACATGCACCCAGACCCGGAACAACTATTTGTAGGCCATACAAATATTTGATCCATGCGGGAATCGAACTCACGACCCCTGGCGCAGAAGCCAATCGCTCAGCCATTGCATCAAACGTATCGTCTATACATCTGAAACTATCATCTATACAAATAATAATCCCTTAAAATATTCTATTTAAGTTAAACGGTTTTATCTTGCAGTACCCCTGCAGCATCAGGATTTGAGGATTGAAGGTTGGAATTATTGCAATGTTGTATTATCATGTGAATTAAATTTTTGTGCGAAGTTTCAAGAGAATCTGTTAAGCAGAAATAGTTGAGAAATCTGTCGCAAGATTTGAACCAAACAAACAAACAAATATACGAAGTGAAGCTAATTAAAACCGTTTAAAAAAAATCGTAACGTTGCTAAAACTGTACATTAAATATTTTTGGAAAAAAGTAAATTCTACGCATCCCAGGAACGCTAGTGATGCCAAAAATGATTTTTTTATAATTTTTGCTTATTTTTATGTTTGAGTTTAACGCCAGTGCTACTGGACAGATCCAGTTGAAATTTGGTAGCCACATCCATTAAAGAGGGGATCAGGTTATAGGGTACAAATTATGACGCTATTGAGTGTGGGTGATGAGCAGTAACTTTATGTTTCCGTAGGCACAGCTGCGGCTACAGCTAGTGTACTATATAAAATAAATGCTAATTACTTGTTGTTTTTGGATGAGAGTCACTGTATCTAAAGTTTAGCCTCGTAGCCGGTTCCTTTGATATTAATTCCAACTACACTTGGGAGCAATGAATCTGGGTCACCAACATAAACAAAACAATGTTAAAATGTTAAACAATGTTTTGCGAGATACTAAGGTTTATGTTGGTGACCCGGATTCATTGCTCCTAAGTGTAGAACGTTTAAGACAAGCTGAACCTAGCAACAGATTCTGGAACAAAGCGGGAAGGCAATAAAGAAATAAATTAAAAGATAGTCAAACATAAATATAATGACTTCCCACATAAAATTTAATGAACACAGCCCATAGAGCCGAACTACAAAACGATTCAATCGAACAATACTTAACAATCGAATACATAATTCATACATTTCTGTTAAGCTTTCGACAATTTTATCGATACGCCCCGGGATAATGTTAATTTATATATCGATGTTTGTCGGCGCTTTGTGTTAAATGATGCTCGATTAATTTTATTGAGTTTTGAATCGATTATAAAATGTGAAAGCGCATCTGTCGTGACTGTGAAGGGTGTGGTTATTAGTATTTATGGTAATGTTTTTATTTGTGTGGCTGTCTCGTTTTTGAACCTATTTCGTTTCAAAATTAGTACACAAGTATTGTAGTAGGTACTAGCTTTTGCCTTCAGCTTCACTTGCGTGTTTTTTTTTCGAAGGAGGTCTGTTTTGAACAGTCCTTTCTTATTAAATGCCAACGTTATAAAAAGTACCAACTGACAAAATTTCAATTTTCTGACTTTCCAGTTTAGGCTGTGTGTTGTCAAGTCATCCATTTGTCAGTCAGTCAGTTTCTCCTTTTATGTATAAGATTTTGTATTTATAACATGGTTACTATTGCAGAAGCATACATAATATTTATGTGTATGTATGTATGTATAGATATATAGGTTTAATATGTATTTTTATTGTAATATATAGATATATATAAAGTATATATTTTGTTAGTACTTATGTATTATTTTGTTTTTAATAATTTTTATTTACCTATTCAATATTTGTTTTAAATTCTTTTTTTGTACCTTTTTCGAAGTGCTTAATTTTTGACCCAAAGGTTGACTGGTAGAGAATGCCATTGGCATTAAGTCCGCCTTATGTGCCACCAATTGTACATGAAGTTTAAATAAATAAATAACTGCGAAATATCAAAGGCGTGTCAATATCAAAGGTGTATTATCGTTTATCAACAATTATTATTAATCAGTGTTAGAACACAAGTTCCAAAAAAATCTACAGACTGCTAAAATCACAGTCTTTATACAAGACATAGTTTTATTTAGGGTTGCGAAGGTCAGAGACAGTTTATGTAAATCTAAAAACGTTCCATATTAAAGAGAAAGCAATTGCATCTTAACTGCGTAACACACTCGAAAATATAAAAATCACTTAAATTTTGACAATAGTAGGATATTCATTGCATGATAAATAGTTGCTGAGAAGTCGGGTTGTTAAAACTTACGTTGCTATTTGCTATGGAAATTGTTGATCTGTCAAAATCGAAGCTATTGCGATTGTGAATGTCTTGGGCAAAACAATTGCGACACTAATTTCACGACATGTTTGGTGCAGTAGCTGAGCGATCGGCTTCTGCATTGCGGGTCTTGGATACGATTCCCACACGGAACAAATATTGTCCCGGGTCTGGATGTTTGTGCGTGTGAAGATTTGTGTCTGCAAACGCACCCACGATACAAGAGAAGTCCTAGTGTGGAGCAGCGTTTTTTTTTACAGAATTATTGAAGAATGGTGCCCTGTCGATCACCCAGAGCGTTAGCGTAAAGTGCAAAAATAACTCCTATCACATATTTATCTTTCAGATAAACGTATACAACGCGTAGCTAAACAATATATTTTCCTCCACACGCAACCCAAATCCCTACACAACAAAATCTTAAAAATCAATGTACAGTCAATAACCTTATTACGTCTGTCAAAACGTAACAATATTACGGACCCCTTATTTTCATATCCAATTCGTCCGCATCAAACGGCCCGACAAAAAGCTAATTCAAACGACTGTTTGACATAACAAAATCTGAAAGGAGAAAATTCAAATTGGATCACGTCACTTACTCAAAGACGTAACAGTAGTGCTATAGCCGTCTCCCTCTAACAGAATTAATGACTAAAGGCGGGCTCAGCTGCGACGTTTTTTGTTGGCGAAATCTTGGCGCTTGGCGAAAGGATGGTCATTAACACGTTTGCCTCATGAAAGTTAAATTATTGTTTAAATGGAATTGAGTTTTTTATCGTTTGCTCTTTTTAAATTATGGCGTGAGGGAAATTTTGAAACGGATTCAGCGATGGATGCAGCTGGCCATAAACCGACGTACGAGTTTCATAAGGGGCCATTCAAGTATTACGTATGCAGAATTTTAGTAATTTTTTACCCACCCCTCCCCCTCGTCAGCAAAAGTAAGCAAAGCATTTACCCCCCCTAATGCTTACGTAAACATTGGTGTACATTTTTTTAAGCTGATCAGGTTTCTTTATTTTTATTCATGAGCAGCAGTTTTTAAGTCTAGAAAAATAAGTAAATAAATAAAAATTGCTGACGTAACCATCATTTAGACACCCCCGTCCCCCATGTCATCAAAAATAAGCTAAGCAAAGACACCCCCCTTTCGGGCTTACGTAGTACTTGAATGGCCCCTAAGACAACAGTCTCCAGAAGTAGCAATCACAATCATTGCAGTTTTTAATCACTGACACTACTGGATAACGTGACTTGTGCATAGTTAATATAACATAACATCACGCCTGTAATCCCCGAAGGGTTTGGCAGAGGTGCATAGTAACACCCTCATTTCGCCGTTATGTTTAAGTCCCATGTAATAGGGGGCGAGCTTATTGTCATCAACCGGGCACAAGTCCAGACTCCGGGCTGCTACTGAAAAA
The DNA here is from genome assembly GCA_910594945.2 of Amphipyra berbera. Classification (NCBI taxonomy): domain Eukaryota; kingdom Metazoa; phylum Arthropoda; class Insecta; order Lepidoptera; family Noctuidae; genus Amphipyra; species Amphipyra berbera. Next base: position 1,400,576 of record OU343131.1, on the reverse strand, counting down.
CCCAATAACACCTTGCCCGACCTGGGGATCGAACCCTGGACCCCGTGCTCCGCAGTCGCGCTTGCGACCACTAAACCAAAGAGGCAGTTAATATACTCACTTTCCAAAAATATAATTCCTTTGCTATTGAGGTTAAGGCTTGTCGACATTGATTTTGCCTGCTCTATCCTCTTCCCCCTTTTTTCATCAATCCTACTTAAACACCATGGTAAGAGATTTAATTCGATACTTCGACTTTCCATCAGTACCCTCCCTTATCCAGGCAATAAGATTATTATATTTGACAGGGTAATTCAGCGACACAGGCACTGTCAGGACAATCTTATTAGCCATGTAAATGAATATAGAATGAATCCATTATTTCCCAAACAAGCGTTGGGGAGGCTATCATATTTTTGGAAATAGGCGAGGCGGATTTGTACAGAGCTGATAATAATATTTTGTTGGTAAACAAGAAAGTTTTTGGGAATGAAATTGGATTAAAATGTGTGTTGAGTTTATTTACATTTATTTTAGACGTGCAAAATAAATCTGTAGATACATGCCAAAACAAATATGTAAATCTATTGATGTAATAAGCGCTTTCTATCTCAAGACACACGTATTTTATGTGTCTTAAATTAATGTCATCACATTTGTAGGTAATTAAATCTAATCTTCTTCGTTTCATGTGGTTAGTGACTAACCTGGTGTCAGAGTTTATGCCGCCCATGGGCCTCTGACTTGGCTTCACATGCAGTCGAGAAATATCTATCAGGCTGTTTCCTCACAATGTTTTCCTTCACCATTCTTATGCAAGTGATAATTATACAATACGCACATGAATCCGAAGAGCCAGAGGTGCATGCTTTGGGTTCGAACTCGAGCCCTATGACTTGGCAGTCTGACGGTCACACCAAAAGGTTATCACTGCTGTTATATGAAGTCAAATGTTATGTGATGACATTGATTCGGACTCGAAACAAAAGGGTTACTTCAAGTTAACTGGTGAAACTTGACACGGTTACTAGGTATCATTAAAAGAGCACATTCAAATAACAATACCAACATTTTAGTTTATTAGATACTAGCTGTGTCCTCAAGGCTCCGCCCATAGCATATTATGTTACTCGTTGATAATTTAGCGTTCTACAACAAAATAATTTTTGAAATCGATCCAGTAGTTTTTGAAATCGATCCAGTAGTTTTTAAGTTTATTCGTTACATACAAAAATCCAAATCTTTCCTCTTTATAATATTAGTATAGAAAAATATTATGATGAGACAATGTTGCGGTTTAAAAGATGATGTAGTGACAAAAATTGAAAGGAGTAAGTATGCTTAGGTGGTTTGGTCATGTTGAGAGAATGAGTGAATGGGGATTAAGAAAAGGAATTTATAAGGCGGATGTCAATGGAAACGCCGGTAGAGGACGTCCTAGAAGGATATACATTGATGTTATTGATGATGTTCTTCACAAAGGTCAGGTGCGTAGTACTCTCAACTGGCGTGCGTGTGTGACAAGATGTATGAATGTGGATGAGGCGAAAGGGGTATGTAAGGGTCGTAGCATGTGGCGTTCTATAGTTTCTGCCTACCCCCATGGGTAAAAGGCGTGAGTTTATGCATGTAGATAAAAATATACTTGCTATGTGCGTGCTCTTCGCTAATGTATTATAGTCTGTGCGTAAGTTCTAGTCACCGTCTGAGGTATGAGAGTGGTAGGAGGGGGGCGTGAAACAATAGACGCGCTCTGTCATTTTGCGTTGTCTTGTCTACCGTGCACATCCCCCTCCTGTCGCTCCCATACCTCAGGAGGTGACTAGTTAGTTATATAGTTAGTTATATCCAAGTAACTCTGTATATTTTTAGCATTTTTTCCCCTTGTAGGGACGCGTTAGAATATATAACTTCCTCACCGCACACAAAACCCACCACGCTTGGTGGTAGGATCTATACGGCCCGCCTGACTAGCTACAACCCTCACATTAAAGTTCGGCGCCAAGCAGTTTACTGTGTTTCGTCGTGTGTATGTGAAAGCCAGAGGGGTATAGGGCAATCCCTCTATATCACTGTTCCTTGGATTCGTGTGCCCCATCTTAGACCCTGTCTGCGCTTACCATCAGATGAGACTAGGGCCAAACGCGGCCAAGTCAAGAATAATAAATAAAATAAAATGGCACAGTAATTCGTAGCGTTGACGCGAATTATTTATATACATAGAGTTGATACTTCACAAAAAACTACTTACATTTTCCCAAGAAAACTTATATAATTACGTAAGTAACCGGTACTAACAACTCTGTACGACACTTGAACCATTAGCCTTGGCCATAATAAATGCTTTACCATATTTTCGGGTGTATTACGTGTTATTTATTGGCTTAAAATTGTACTCATCGCGTATATTATGTATGCTAGTAATTACCCGGCTACCGCTCCCTCCTTACCGTGTTCATATTGTGAGGTTGGGATATAGCGTAGGGAATTACAGCGGGACAAGATTTTTAGAGGACTTTAAAATGCACAAAATATTATCATAGTTTTGTCTCATCACTATTAGAGATAGTTGTATCACTCGATTATGTTCCTATTGATTTTGGTTTAACACACATTTTATATGCATATTTCACTTCCCAAAGAACTGTATCTTATCTTAATTTGTTGTTAAATGATTTTTATTTCTGTAAATAAATCTGCTACAGATACTTTTATAAGTCAGTGTAATGTGTTTTTAAGACTAGATGGCGCCGGCATTTCCTTTCTCTGACTAGCTCTGAGAAGAAAAGCCGGAAGAAACTCAGAGATCAAGGTCAGTGTTATTTTCCAGAGTTTTCGTTCTCTCGTTAAACCCTTTTGTATACAAAGTTACTCAGTCTTAAATGCTCGACATCTTAAACATTTGGCAAGTTCTGTACATTTAAAACACATATCGGCGACACAGCGAGCGAGTGAACGGCGATTAACAAAAGGAATTTATAAGGCGGATGTTAATGGGAACGCCGGTAGAGGACGTCCTAGAAGGACATACATCGATGTTATTGGTGATGTTCTTCACAAAGGTCAGGTGCGTAGTACTCTCAGCCGGCGTGCGTGTATGACAAGATGTATGAATGTGGATGAAGCGAAAGGGGTATGTAAGAGTCGTAGCATGTGGCGTTCTATAGTTTCTGCCTACCCCCATGGGAAAAAGGCGTGAGTTTATGTATGTATGTATCGGCGACACATACTTATATACAAACCAATGAACTAAATGTATTGTGATTCTCATAATATTTTTAGTGGTTTAGTTCCTATTAGTACGACGCAAAGGCTCCGCTGTTTAATATGTTAGATGGATACCGACACTAAGTTAAAGTATCTAAAATTTTCTTTAGTATGAATTACTTTATCTGTTTCTGTATATACGACTATAAAAGGAGAAACTGACTGACTGATCTATCAACGCGCAGTCTATACCGCTGGGGTTAGAAACTTGAAATTTTGATGATAGGTACCTTTTATAACATAGCCATTAATTTTTTTTTAATTTCCCCTCAGTCTCTTAAAATAGGCGGTGGAAATTTGTACGAAAAAAACCTCGCAAATGAAGCTGCAGGCAAAAGCTAGTTGATAATAAAACCATAGTTTTGTAGAAAATCTCATTGCAAAAAAATATTTGCTAAGTGCAAATAATATTCAACCATCCATTGCCCAACTGATATTTCTCTTCTACATCTCCTTAAATTTAAATACCCAAGTTCGAACACATCTCGGCGCCCTCTTTTGGGCTCGATGACACTTCACTTTGTTGACAGGTCGGTGATTAATTCATATTCCGAGAGTAGACGTAGAATATTTATGTGCCACGATATTTATAGTGGTAGGGCTAGTAAAAAGTGTTGAATATGATTAAATTTTAATATCATTTTGTATGTGACCATGTTTTTGGGGTAATTTTTCAATAAGAATACTGTGTTGGATGTTCCACTGTTTGACATAATACGCTTTTTTTAATCTCGTCTCATATTTCTTTAAAGCATAAGGGAGCCAACAATAAGTTGGGAATACCATTATGTTTTAAATGTACCCTATGTTTGGCTTTAATTACTTATTCACACAACTGCTTCATTGGTCTAGTGGTGGCAAGCGCGACTGCTGATCATGAAGTCCTGGGTTCGATCCCCAGGTCGGGCAAAGTGTTATTGGGTTTTTCCGTGTACTATTTCTCTGTAGCAGCCCGGAGTTTAGATTGGTGCCCGGTTGATGAAAATAGGCTCGCCCCCTATTACATCTGACTTACACATAATGGCGAAATGACTTTGTTACTATACCTACACTTCTGCTCTACCCTTCGGGGAATACAGGCGTGATGATATGTTGTTACTTTTCAGCACTGAGAAATATCAAAAGAATTAACTGGAAAAGCACAGCCAATATTTTGTAAACGAAAGGCGGAAGCCCGGGTGTTTTGCCACTGCTACGCCAGGACACCCAAGATTTTGGCACAGCAATGAGATAGGCTATAGGATAGGACTGATTTAATCATGATGAAAAAACATAAAAGCGGAGTAGGAAAACATCTTGAGGAAACCAGCATGCCTGAGAGATATATCTCGACAGCATGTTAAGCCAAGTCAGAGTCCGATGGGCCGCATAAACTCTGACATCAGGTTAGTCACTAACCACACGAACAGAAGAAGAATGATGATGAAGATGAAGATTACCCTTTGAAGTTTCATCTACCGTTAACAGTTAAAAGACTGATACAATTAAAGAAAAGGCTTGCTTTTAAAGCACTCAGTAACGCATATCTGCCATACAATGACACCTTCAAACAGCAAAAGCAACATCAATCCTCAAAACCCAAGCAACCGACAGCCATGACAAAACATTCCCACCTGCCCGTCACAACTGCCAAACAATTACCACAACGCATGTACACTACACAAAGTCTACAAGACAACCGTCGTACCGCGATTACTCGCTATTAACCCATAGCTAGCCCCCGTTTAATTTAATTAACACGCAACCGCACCCCATCCCTTTCTAACACACTACCGAAACATACCTCCATCTCTGTTCCACAGTAATCTGCACACAGCCTTGCGGTCACCCGAGGCAGTTAACATGCTGGCCATTGTTTCGGAGATTTCAGTGGGCCACAAGGATAAACTTGCAGGATTAGTACATTTGTCGTGGTTGGGGTGAGAATCTGTTGGGGTTCGTCCGGATAAGTCCTGTTTAGGCAAGCGGGAAATTGTTGATGGAGTGAGATATGGGCTTTGGTTTGCGGATTGAAAGATAGTTAACACGTTGTTGCGGATTTTTCCTTTTAGTTTCTTCTGCGTTGGAACTTGTCATTGCTTTTTCTTTGTTCTTGAGACTAGGGTAAGCGCAGATAGGTTTTAAAATGGAGCACATGAATCCAAGGAACGGCAATATGAAGGTATTTCCCTATACCACTCTGGCTCTCATATACCTATACACATGACGGAACACAATAAATTGCTTGGCACCGGATTTTAATGTGAGGGTGGTAGCTTACCAGGCGGACCGTATAGATCCTACCACTAAGCGCGTCTATTCCCAGTGTAAGTGAGAAAGTTTTATACTCTAGCCCGTCCCCACACGGGTCGCTTCTGTCAACAGGTTCATAATGTGAACCCTAACCTTTTCCTGATCGTGGTATGTTCAGATCAATGGTGCTTCTGATGCCGACTCTTTCACTGACATCATTGGAACAGGTGTTTATAGCTCAATAATTTAAAGTTATATTGATTAGATTCAGAAGTCTTATAATCAGACCTAGATTTTGATATTATTACTCGGTAGGAGCGTCTTGCTATTCTGGTTTCTTCATCATCTCTTCAAGCTTGAATATGTTATTTTTGTTTATTCTGTTCTGTCATGGTGTTCGGTTAGTATCCGAACAAGTTTGTTGCGATAGTTTGGCAAACGGACTTGTCATTAGCTACTGCATTAATAAGATTTTAATATTTGTGAAGGATACTTCTTATAAGAAAGAATAACTGCCTCGTTGGTTTAGTGGTGGTAAGCGCCACTGCTGATCTTAAGGTCCTGGGTTCGATCCCCAGATCGGGCAAAGTGTTATTGGGTATTTCCGTGTGGAATTCCTCAGTAGCAGCCCGGAGTATGGATTTGTGCTGGTTGATGGCAATAGGCTCGCCCCTATTACATGGGACTTAAACATAACGGCAAAATGAGGGTGTTACTATACACCTCTGCCCAAACCTTCAGGGAATGCAGGCGTGGTGTTATGTTATGTTACTTCTTATTAGAACGTAAGTAAAGTCTACTATGAAATCCTTAGTAGACCTGTCAAATCATAGCTCAAAGACTGAAAAAATACATACAGCAAGTCTCTCCACAATTTCTGGAGCTCCTACCTGCGGAAGACTATGCGGTCGGGCCTTAATGTGGGCCGTATTAAATTCTGTGTGTAACAGTTGCGGCCCGCCATGTTAATTTGAGACCTCTGTATTACCTACTAATGGTATCTGCTTAGTTTATGGCGCTTGGAATTAAGGTGTTAGCTTCTTGGGTTTGATTTTTGGGCTATTTATTCATTTTCTTCTTCGTATTATGTAATGTAATATTTTGATCAGAGCGTTTGCCATTTTTCATTTTTTTTTTGATTTTCTGGATAGTTTTTGCTTTGTATTATTGCGCAAAGGATTTAACTCAGCGATGGTACTTGAATTTTTAAATTGTTACTTTAGCCGTGTGTGTTTGTTTCGACTACATTTATTTTATAGAATTTCCGAACAAAATTCTTGTATGTCATTGGTGTATAGTGCTCTTTTCTTCTTCTTGTTGGTTCTCATTACCAGTGGTCATATCTATTGCAAAAGTTCGACACTGGCACTTCAATTTTCTCAGCGTTTTGTTCAATGGTAGATCAGCCAGATCAGTCAAAGCTCTCACCTGATCTAACAATGCACTGTTTACCTGCGTACCTAATAAAAAAACCAAAGGAAATTTTCAATTTGTTACAACACTGAAAAGTAATACCCGAACTCCATAGTCTATCCGTAACCACAGATTCACTCCCGCTTTCCCCAAAAACCAGCAAATCAACCAAAACAAACCGGCTTACCGAATCCCTTTAATTTCCCCTTGTAACCTCATAGAGCTGACCGCGAGATTTATAGTTTTAATAGCAGGCCAATATACCGCCGCAATTTATCTGGACTGGACTGCATTAAAGGGATCTAGTGACCCTTAACGGGTTTTAAATTGTCCAGGACCGCAGTGGGGAGGTTTAGGTTTGGATAACTGGTGCTGGAAAATTTAGTGCTTAAGCTTTGAGACACCTGAATTTAAAAGGGGGAGGGAAGTAGGTTTTTGTTGAGGATTTAGGAAGCCTTCGGAAGGAAAGAGTTTCAGTTATTGTCCAGACAGGTGATGGGTTGGGAATTTATCGCTACGAAGTCATCATCAATATTAACCTGTTCTACCGCTGAACATGTCTGCTTGAACAGTAGTGAGGACGGGAGCATTAACATCTGATCAACATGACAAACAATAACTGATTGGAGTTTATTATTAGCCGGTAAAGCGGTAATAGGTTAGTGGTGTGACAGACGGACTGCCAAGTTATAGGTCTCGATTTCGAAACCAAGGCACTCACCTCTGACTTTTAGGATTCATGTGCGTATTGTATAATTATCATGTGCTTAAAAACGGAGATGGAAAACATCGTGAGGAAACTGGAATGCCTGAGAGATATTTCTCGACCGCATGTAAAGCCAAGTCAGAGGCTCATGGGTGGCATAAACTCTGACACCAGGTTAGTCACTAACCACACGAAAAGATGAAGAAGCCGGTAGGGAGAATCTATTGGCCAACCTAGTGACTTTTTCCCTAAGTTGCTTTTACGAACATTCAGAGACAGTGAAGGGGTGGTATAAATAGTACACAATCATATCGTATCATAGGCAGCAAAGTAAAAGAAGACATCTACAAAATCTCTATTTCACAGGAGAGCCCATTTAGTATAAAATAGTGGCCATTTAGCTGCAATGTTTTATAAAAATCGAGTGTAGATGTCTTCATTTACCTGCCAGAATTTCTTCATTATTTTGAAATTTGAAATAATTTTAGTACAGAATTGTAAATAGGGTTGATATAAGCTCATTTTTCTAATAAAAGCATTTTCGCATAAATATAGATGTCCGTATCTACTATGCTGCCATCGATGTAGTTTCAAATAATGCTTATTTAGCTTCAATCTTCAGGATTCCTAAGACCGTTATTTTATGTATGAATGCATTCGGAATAAACGCAAACGTACTGTCTCCTAGAATGCAAATAGTTCTATTTCCAGAAGCTTGAAATTTATTAGAAGCTCGATTAAATTTGCATCCAACTGCTTTTTGGTATTTAAATAGAAGTTTTATTCTAACTGAAGTATTTGATTCGACGTCTGATAGTCACAAACTGTTAGTGAGTGACGTAAATACGATTAGCCTTCAATCCAATAGGTACTTAATTTCAAAAGTTTTCAATAAATCTGTTTCATCTATACTAATATTATTAAGCTGAAGAGTTTGTTTGTTTGTTTGAACGCGCTAATCTCAGGAACTACTGGTTGGAATTGAAAAAATATTTTTGTGTTGGATAGTCCATTTATCGAGGAAGGCTATATAACATCACGCTACGACCAATAGGAGCGGAGCATACATGAAAAATGTTGCAAAAACGGGAAAACCGTCCACCCGTGCGAAGCCGGGACGGGCCGCTAGTAATACTAGCGGCCCGCCCCAGCTTCGCACGGGTACAATTTAGATACTAATGTGGGGCATATAAACCTTCCTCTTGAATCATTCTATCTATAAAAAAAAAACCGCATCGAAATCCGTTGCGTAGTTTTAAAGATCTAAGCATACATAGGGATATGGACAGCGGGAGCGACTTTGTTTTATACTATGTAATGATTCAAATGGCCAGACTATACACATTATTACAAAGTTGCAGTCACCATGTCCTGTAACTCAGCGGCACACTTTCAAGCTGGAAACTCGACAACGCTGCTTGACTGCAGTAATAATGGTGGTAGTACTTTCCCGGACGAACTTTTCACGATAAAGACAAAAGATAAAGGATAAAAGATAAAGGATAAAGATAAAAGATTAAGATAAAAGATAAAAATAAAAGATAAAGATAAAAGATAAGGATAAAAGATAAAGATAAAATGTATTGTTTTCAATTAGTTTATTCTAATAAAGTAAAGATAAAAGATAAAGATAAAGGAAAAAGATAAAGGATAAAGATAAAAGATATAGATAAAGATAAAAGATAAAGATTAAAGATAAAGACTAAAGATAAAAATAAAAGATAAAGATAAAAGATAAAGATAAAAGATAAATGTAAAAGATAAAGGTAAACGAAAAAGATAAAGGATAAAGATAAAAGATAAAGGTAAAAGATATAGACAAAACATAAAGATAAAATACAAAGATATTTATTTTGCAAATATGGGTGGTACAAAAAAATGTGGTGACATAAAAGAGGATACATGATCAGCCATTGCGACCCGTCCCGGCTTCGCATGGGTGGACATTTTTCCAAATTTTGCTAAGTTGTCCATTTATGCTCCGCTCCTATTGGTCTTAGCGTGATGTTATATAGCCTATAGCCTTCCTCGATAAATGGACTATCCAACACAAAAATATTTTTTCAATTCCAACTAGTAGTTCCTGAGATAGCGCGTTCAAACAAACGAACAAACAATCAAACAATCAAACAAAAAAACTCTTCAGCTTTATACAAGGTTAGTCGGAAAGGGGGTACTAAGCCGAAAGGGTGTTAAAGTACCCATAATAAGGGATAACTTTTGTTCTACAACTTTCCCCAAAACTCGATAGTTTAAGAGAAATAACTTTTCAAAGATTTCGTTAAAAATATGCTAAAATCTATCTGTCCATAGCTATGATCAGCTGTTTTTACAATTTAGGTCATATTTGGGGTCACGGATTAGAAAAATAATTTTCTGAATTCATAACTAAAGCAGGTATGTTTTTTTTTTTGAAAAAACTAAAATAATTTTTTTTTTTCATGCAAATAAAAGTTATCGAATTTTGAAATTTTAACAATCGCTTTGTAATAGTCATCAGTGATACTTTAGGTGGCCCGCGGCTTAGTACCCCCTTTCCGACTAACCTTGTATATTAGTATAGATTGGATTAGTATTGTACTTGTATTTGCTATATTGATGTAGGTTATTGATAGAAATTCTACATCCATCTTTAGATATTGTGGATTGCGATCGATTATTAATATTGGCCATAAATCGCATAGCAGAAATAAGCAAAAAGTTGAATCAATCAATTCTTCTAGCTATAGTATCACAAGTAGTTAGACTGGGGTAGTATTTTATATAAACATTAAAGCATTTTGAGCTCATAAGATCTTCCTCCTAACCTTTTCGCATTTATCTTAGGGTCAGCTTCCAGTCTAACCAGATGCGGCTGAATATCAGTATTTTACACAGAGCACTGCCATCATACCTCCGCAACCCAGTAACTGGGCAATGCCGATATCCTAATGTTAGACCGGTCGTCAGACATTCGGGCTTCTGACTGCATAACGACTGTCATAGGTATTCTTATGACACCCGCGACCAACGGTTTTACCTACTCTCCGAGCCACGGAAGGGACCCGATGTGTAACAAACGGTCACCCATCCACGGACTGACCGCGGCAAGCGCAGCTTAACCTCGCAATTCGTATAATTGGCGCGCTTAACCACTCTGTCAGCTCTTACGTTCTACGGAAAAATAAGTAGCTGGAATGGCGCATAACCACAAAATAGATAGGTACAGAAGTCAATCACATGTATGTACTTCACTTTTCATACCTACGTTCGGCGGTCGCTCTACTATATATCTATCTCTCTCAAGCGCATGGCACTCGCGCTCGCACTCACTCGCACTCTAGTCCCAAACGGCCCGAGATATCGTGTCCGTGAGCAGTGTCTATGTGTGCGTTGCTCGAGCGCACTTGTATGTAGATTGACTTCTGTACCTATCTGTTTTGTAGCATAACGTAATATATTGTCACCGATTCCTTCACCATGCCATTTTTCTAGATTCTCTTGCCAAATTTGCAATCATTATTATAAAGTTCTTCCGGAAAATATATAGCGCTGAACGAATGCTGTGAAAAATTTGCGGTGCTCTAGAATTGTCCCTGTATAAATAACTTTTCTTCTTGAACTATTTTAAGGTTTATAAGTGTGAGGGTATGTTGGAGCCCTACGTAGTGGTTTCCAGCGATTGAAACATAACATGCTCTATGTGAATAAAAGAAACACTTCCACCCAGTTCAGTGGTTTATTGGAAGAAAAAAATCTCCCTATAATAATAACACGGTTGCTATACGAAATTTAAAAATACAGTTGGTTCATAAATTATAAGCACCAAATAGTTCGTATTACTCACAATAAGATTGATAGAATTTATTATAAAATAACATCACGCCCGTATTCCCCGAAAGGTTGAGCAATGAATCCGGGTCATCAACATAAACAAAACAATGTTAAAATGTTGAACAATATTTAACAATGTTTTTCGAGAAATTAAAGGTTATGTTGGTGACCTGGATTCATTACTTCCGAGTGTAATATCCAATTTCAATTCTTTCGTCTTTATGAGTCTGTACGTCCTAGATGATTCTGAATGATTTTCGGAATAAGTTTCACCAACATTAATGATTTTTGAAGATATTTTTTTATCTTTATTTATGACTAGCTGTGTCCTCACGGCTCTGCCCGTAGCCTATGTTACTCAGTGATAATATAGCTTTCTAATGGCAAAAGATTTTTTGAAATCGGTCCAGTAGTTATTAAGTTTATTCGTTACATACAAAAATACAAATCTTTCCTCTTTATTAGATAGCGGCCCGTCCCGGCTTCGCACGGGTGGACATTTTCTCCGTTTTTACAACATTTTTCATTTATGCTCCGCTCCTATTGGTCGCAGCGTGATTTTATATAGCCTACAACCTTCCTCGATAAATGGACTATCCAACACAAAAATCATTTTTCAATTCCAACCAGTAGTTTCTGTGATTAGCGCGTTCAAACAAACAAACAAACTCTTCAGCTTTATAATATTAGTATAGATTTTAGCCAACACTAGTGAAATGTTCTTCAAAATTCTCACATAGACTGTCACTCCTTTTGGTGACTTGTCTGTCACTGTCCCGTTTGTGAATCTAAAAGATACCCGTTGAAAATGCCTTTACAGAATTTTCAATCCCTCACCTATCACAATCCTCGTTCATTTCTCGCTTAGCTTCGTTCCCTAAAGTTAGGACAATGCGAGAATCACAGACGCTGCTACCCGCCAGCATTAGCCCCGAGATTTGCGCGGGATTGAAGCGGGTGAGTTAGTGTTGGTCGTGCGACCAGTGTTGGGATTTCACGGGATTCCGGGATTTGGAATCTGGGTCGAATTTAGTAGTCACCTGGTCGGCTATTAAGGACGTCATTAGTTTTGATTGTTTATTGTAGTTATAATTTGGAATTTTAACGCTGAAGGTAAACAAGTATTTAAGTAAGTACCTATATTGTTTTTCAAAATGCTTGATTTTAACTGAAGTAACTTAGAACTGCCTTGCTGATTAATGGTGCCAAGCGTGACTGCTGATCGTTAGGTCCCGAGGGTTCGATCCCCAGGTCAGGCAAAGTGTTATTGGGTTTTTCCGTGTAGAATTCCTCAGTAGCAGCCCGGAGTTTGGATTTGTGTCCGGTTGATGGCAATAAGCTCCCCTATTGCATGGGACTTAAACGTAACGGCGAAATGAGGGTATTACTATACACCTCTGCCCAACCCTTCGGGGAATACAGGCGTGATGTTATGTTGATGCTTGCTTTTTTCGTTTAGCAAGCACAGAGCTAATTAACTTCATCCACGCTAATCAAGATAGGTCACTCCCAGATTTTGCCAAGTAGGCACACAATCAGATCACTAATTCGGATCTGCCTTTCTTATCTTCAGAATTCTATGGATACCCTTTGCTTTTGAAGTCTACTTTCGATGAATTATTTATGTTATCAAGTGTTGTTGAAACTGTTTAGTTTTTTACCTACCTTCCGAGTCCCATTAGAGGTCGCCCTTAGTGCTGTTGTTGGTAGTAGTTATGATGTTAGAGTATTACTAGTTAGCTTAGGTTAAGTATTTTACATAACATTACGCCTTGTATTCCCTGAAGGGTTAGGCAGAGCTGTTTTAGTAACACCTTCGTTTCGCCAATTATGTTTTTTAATTCTTGTGTTATAGGGGGCGAGCCTATTACCATTAACCGGTCACAAATCCAGACACCCGGCCGCTACTGAGAAATTCCTAATGGAAAAACCCAATATCACTTTGCCCGACAGGGGGATTGAACCCAGGGCCCTATGCTCAGCAGTCACGTTTGCGACCACTAGACCAACAAGGCAGTTAAGTATTTTACTCCGTCCCTATTGGTTGGAGACCCTTCAGGTCTTGCAAATAACTGCGCGGTACGTAGAAACGATCTGCAAGACCATCTAGAAGCAGTCGAACAGAAAAAAAAACCTACTCACCTTATACAACGCGTGGTGCCTCTAAAATATCCCGAGAAGAAAGAAATTATTTCATAACTGGAAGCTCTTCACAACATCACCAAAACTCTCATAAACATCACAGACTAGAAATTCCTGATAAATTCAACCAACAATCAATTCCGAACTAAATCCGGTAGCAGTACGTAATTTCCCGTCAAAACAGTTCAACGTAACATAATTATGAAGCTATTTTACAACAACCACGTAATCTGAGGCTTTCCATAGCCAACATGGAGGCTGAACACGTAACCGGGATTATACCAACTATCTAATATGATTAGCATACAAATTAGAGGTTTTTAACTGAGGATAAGTTTATGGGAGTGTGTGTAAGGGATTTTGGGATTTAACCGTTTGTTTGCGGTGAAAGATGGTTTGTTGTATGTTTGGATTTGTAGTTTCGAGTGTGGATTGTTTTATTTGTTGTGGAGTAATTCAATGGTATTTCTTTAACACTCACTTAACAACAGCTATGGGAGAAGTACTATCAAGGATTAAAACTTGGTCATACTGGAAAAAAAAATGGTTTCCGTTGTTATTTATTCCGGCCCGTACCTCTTGACTTTTTTAATTCATGTGCGGTTTAGAATTTGATAATCAAATTGCGTTAATAGGAAAAACACCGTAAGAAAACCTGTTTAACTGAGAGGGCTCCATAAAGTTGTCGATGGTGTGTGTAATCTGCCAACCCGCACCAGGCCAGCGTGGTGAACTAAGGCCTAAACTCTTCTCATTCTGAGAAGACGCCCGTGTTCAGCAGTGTGTTATGTTATGTTGTTATTTAATTAGCTTTTGCCACAAATCTTTATTGATGCATTGCTGAACAAAAGACCACATCTCTCATTCTTCTTGTTTCATATCAAACTTTTGTGCAATTTTAACTAGTCTCGCTATTTCTTTCTGTACCTTGAGTAATGTCAGTTTCTATTTCTATATTCATAACTTATTGTTTGTTGGTATATTCGAAAAGCTCGACCAAAGCTAAGCTGGCAGTGCAATGCCAAGTTCATCAAAAATCGATGATGTTATTGAATTTTCTCAGAACATTGAAACATGCAGGTAAAATAGTGCACAAATATTTTACAGAAAGAATTAAATTTAAAAAATGTCTTGAAAGCTTTTTCCATTAACAAAATAAATAAATAACGGTCCATAAAAATTGGGGCCTTGGGTAAAAAAGAGTAGTTCAACAGTGAAAAATTTACTCTCAAATGAATAAGGTCAGTAAAAATGTGTTGGAGTAAAGGTCCATTTCTATGTAAATGTTATTGGGGGCATCCGTTTAATCCTACGCTTTCCCCCGTTCCCGAGCGTGTATCTGGTTTAAACTGGATTAGGGCTGCTACTAAGTTAATAAACTGTGTTAACTAAAACTCTGATGGGTTTTCGGGCATTATAATACCCATCATTTTTGGATGGCTATGTTAGTTAATGTTGTTCCGGTTAGTATTTTTAGATAGGGATAAGTTTTAGCATATTTTTTAGTCATGGTATGGGCATGTGATGCGGAGGAACGAGGAACATGTCGTGAGGAAAGTATTGAGTATGAATGTGGATGGTTATAAGAGTAGAGGAAGACTAAAGAAGCGATGTATGGATAGTGTGAAAGATGATATGGCTAGAAAGGGGGTGACTACTGAAA
This sequence comes from Amphipyra berbera, assembly GCA_910594945.2. NCBI lineage: Eukaryota > Metazoa > Arthropoda > Insecta > Lepidoptera > Noctuidae > Amphipyra > Amphipyra berbera. The sequence goes on along the minus strand of OU343131.1, from coordinate 1,385,361 downwards.
TGACGGCTAATAGAGATGTATGGAAGAAGATGACATACTACGCCGACCACAAATAATTTGGGATAAGGGCAGGAGGATGAAGTTTTAGCATATTTTATAACTAAACTAGCGCGAGTCTATTATTTCATAGATTTTGAAAATATTATAGCTAAAACAGACTGCCTCGTTGGTCTAGTGGTGGCAAGCTTGACTACTGAGCATAACACTTTACTCGACCTGGGGATCAAACCCAAGAGGGTTTGATCCCCAGGTCGAGTAAAGTGTTATTGGGTTCTTCCATGTGGAATTCCTCAGGAGCAGCCCAGAGTTTGGAATTGTGTCGATTAATGGCAATAGGCTCACCCCCTATACGAAAAAACGAGGGTGTACTAAAACGTCTCTGCCGAACCTCTCGTGGAATACTAAGCGTGATGTTATGTCATGGTAGTTATTTTTTCATGCCATCCCTATGCACTAGATCGGTTACCAGAATCTCTGTTTATCTGATAGTTTAGCAACTCCGTTAATGTTTGTACAGATACATATTTTGTTGTAACCGTCTACTTAGAATTCTTATCTTATGTTACAAGGTTACATTTCTGGGTTATGGCAGGATTTTATACAGTTTTCGTCAAAGTTACTATTAGGTCCTTACCTATGAAATTGGCGTTTTTTTCTCACAAATAGAGAACCTCGTCACTTCTATGATTTAAAATATATATCAATTGCTTGATATTATATCGAATATTGACCATCATAGACAACTACCAATAGTAAAAAAAACCTTATTACTTATAGTTTTCTAAACATAAAAAATACCTTAAAAGACTCCCCTTTTTGGTAGCAGAAATGACCACTATTTTTGTTTTAACTTTGCCAAAACTTATTTTTGTCGCATAATCTAAGTGGCATACGTTATCTTAGTTTTTAAACATTAGTGCATAAAAGTTTTAAAACATTAGTGTTCATAGTTGTTAAATAAATTAAGAAAATGTTAGTATGAAAAATGCAACTTCTTTAAAATTCTCCATACAAAACGCTGATTTCATAGGTAATGACCTAATATTTAAAATACAGTTTTTTCAACTTTTACTAAAGTATTGTAAGTTGATGTAACTATACAACTATGCAGTTATTGAGACAGGTTGCATAACCATGGTTTAACAACTTTAATTAGGATAAAAAGTCTAGTGGCTAATTACCAGCCGCGCGGATAATATGATTTACACGGTTAAGCTGCGCTTGCCGCAGTCGGTCTGTGGATGGGTGACCGTTCGTGCCTCGGAAAGCACGTTAAACAGTCGGTTCCGGGTGTCATAGGAATACCTATGACAGTCGTTACAGGAAGTCAGAAGCACAAAAGTCTCACAACCGGTCTAACCGAAGGCATTGCCAGTAACTGGGTTGCGGAGGTCTGATGGCACTCACTCCGAGTAATATACTGGTATTTAGCCGCATTTGGTTAGACTGGAAGCTGACCCCAATATGGTTGAGAAAACGCTAGACAGAACAACAAAGTTAAAGGGGAATCTCCGATACCACAAAAGAAGAAAAACCGAAAAGGGACTGGAATTGGACAAAACCATTTATCCAAATAAAATATAATTTTTGCATTTTTTTTAAACTACTAAAATTACTAATTTACCCAAGCTTTAGCGCTTATACTATTCTTGAAAAAACAACCATTATACTAGTTTATATGAAGAGACAGCACGACTTTTTCCTAGCCCACGAACACACGGCAAGTCCCATAACATCAGATAACCGTGAATTATAAAAACGTGCCTCAACATCCAACAATAAACGTAAAACAGATACTGTTGGACATCCACGGTGCTGGAACAACTTAATAGAGCCTTATTCGTTCTAATAACCACCTTCACGGCTTTATCTTTATCGATAATGGCGATTGCTCTAACACTATCGCCTTTCGATGTAAATATACGGGAGGTAAGTGCGGCCGCGAGCGTTTAGATTTTTTGTGCAGCTGATAAGCCCATCGTCGAACTCGGCGGTGAACTACCGTGCGTCCAAATTATTTTTAATACGTGAACATTGAAAGTTGTTGTACTTTTTTTAGTATTTATTATAAAAGCAGAGGAATGGATCTTATCATTCGAAAGGTACTATATCATGGATGTGAATTAAATTAATGATCGAATTTCGACTACAAGCGATACTAGTATTAGAGACTAGACCGTGAGTCTCTGCATACCCCTCACAGACCGCCATCAGTTTTCTCAAACCACAGATTGACGGGCTGAGCAGCGCCATATCGTCGGCGTAGCTTATATTGTTTATCGTTTGTCCATCGACGGAGCAGCCAACCCTAGTGCAGCTCAGCTCACCAATCAAACAGTTTACATACAGGTTAAATAGACTGGGCGGGGTCGGTCCACTCTGTCTTACACCACAGTTCAGTCCATAAGAAACGGATTTAGAACCTGCCCACCGAACATAATTCTTTTGGTTTGAGTACCAATGTTTCAGAATACTAATGAGTTCAGCGGGTAAGTCAGTTTCATTATTATTAAGATATTTTTGTAAGTACTTATATTATAATTTACCAACATATGGATGTACCTTGTCCGAAATAAATTTGATTGATTGATTGATTAATTAATGTTCGTCACGGACGCACGTCAGTGCTGGATGACAGCCACCACAATTCTGGATACTTTCACGGCGCCGTCTGGAGGCTGCCATGCAGCGCCGATATGCAACAAAAACAGTCACTTCAGTTGGTTAATAACTCATCCTTATCGTAGAACAAGAGTATATTATCTACTAGTGCGAGTAGAAACATATTGACTGTTTTTAGCTGCTAACATTTTGGTCAGACTTTTGCTGACCTTGGAAACATGGCTGTGATGTCAACACAGCATCCAATCCAAGCAGACGCTCCAACTGTCTACCTGTATGTTTCCACACAACACCTCACGACCTACGTCTTGCAACCAATATTTTTTATTCCAATATCAACTTTACCCTTTCCACTCTAGGTCTAATTTCACTCAACTCTTTAAAAGTAAAATGTCCTGACTCCGATAAGGTTGTATCACGTTAACTATAGTCGCAAATTGGAACTATGCGACACTCAACGTTGTTATTCGCTTTGCATTCAACGAGCGCCACTATCACCTCGGCCATTCGGAATCAGGTATCGAATAGGCTCGCATCGAGATAAAATTGAAATCGTTAGAATCGAATAAAGTTTCGATTGTTTCTACATGTCCGTAGAAGGGTTTTTAAATTACTCGTGTAGTTTTTTTGTGTTTTTATCGATTAATTGTAGGAATGTGGTGTGTGATTGGACCCGTTAGGGATGTGAGTTTTATTGAGCGTACCGGATTTTTATTGCATTACATGCATAGAATAGTGAACGAATTGAGTGCCAACACGCACATTTCTCCTTAGAATAAATCTAACCAAATTTGTGAAGACTGTGGGATGGATGTTATGCCTGTCAGCGGAAAATTAGTGGGCTTCATGATGGGTCCTTGGTTTCTTTTGTAGAATAACCAATTGCGGTGAGATTCGTAGTGTGTCTGCAGATTAGTTATGTCTGATACTAAAAATAAAGCTTTAATGTGCATTTCTATTAAATTTGTTTATTATTCTTCGATTTATTGCATAGTGTTAGCGGTTTTTATTAAGAACTAGCGGCCCGTCCCGGCTTCGCACGGGTGGGCATTTTTCCCGTTTTTGCAACATGTTTAATTTATACTCCGCTCCTATTGGTCGTAGCGTGATATTATATAACCTATAACCTTCCTCGATAAACGGACTATCCAACACAAAAAAAAATCAATACAAGTAGTAGTTCCTGAGATTAGCGCGTTCAAACAAACAAACAAATTCTTCAGCTTTATTATTAGTATAGGTTGTGTATTGCTTTTAATTAGCTTCGCTTTTTATATTTATTTGTTTGATTCAAATCTGGCGACAGATTTTTCAACGACTTCTGCTAAACTGATTCTCCTGAAAGTTCGTACACAAATTAAATTCCCAAGACAATACAACATTATAATGATTTCAACCTTCAATCTTCAAATCCTGATGCTGCAGCGGTACTGCAAGATTAAACCACGACACCACACCTTTTTGTGGCGATACGTTTAGTGCAGTGGCTGAGCGATTGGCTTCTACGCTACGGTTAGTGGGTTTGATTCCCGCACGGATCCAATATTTGTATGGCCTACAAATTGTTGTTTCAGGACTAGGTGTTTGTGTATGTGAAGATTTGTGTCTGTAAACGCATCCACTATACACGAGAAATCCTAGTGTGGGGAAAGATATTTATTTAAAGAAAACCATGTAACTTAAAAAAAAAACTTTAAGGGATTACTAATAAGAGAAACGTTAAAATTTTTCGCTATGTTTCGTACCTATTTACGCTACGCTACGCTACGCTACGCTACGCTACGCTACGCCACGCTACGCCACGCTACGCTATGCTACGCTACGCTTCCATCTGAATAATGTTGCAAGTGGTGATGGAGAGATTATATCAGCTCAATGGGGATTAGGGTTTCATATTCCCATTCGTGGTAGTTAGCTAGTTAATTTACTGCTAACTTGCGTTAGTCTCAGTCTAACTACAAGCAGCTGAATATCAGTGCTTTATTTTATAATTAACAATTGCTTAATCTAACACAAATGGGTAGATGTTTTTTTATTTTTTACTAGCTGCCCGGACAGACTTCGTTCTTTAAAAAGTTATTGGCGTGTAGTGGGAATAGAATAGTGTTATTTTTACTATTTTCTACGCAATTTTTATGTTTTTCTCTCCATAAGAACCTTCCTTGTGCCTTAAGGAATATATAAAAAACAAAATAGCCGAGTTGGTCGAGCCGTTCTCAAGTTTTGCGCTTAGCAACACAATTTGGCGATTCATTTTTAACCGACTTCCAAAAAGGAGGAGGTTACTATGTTCGTCTGTATGTATTTTTTTTTTTGTGTATTTTCATCGATATTTTCGCCAATTGTGAACCGATTTTGATGATTCTTTTTTTAATGGATGGGGTATACTTCGAAGTTGGTCCCATTTAAATTTGGTGAAGATCTGATGAAGAACTTCGGAGATAGACAATGGAACTCCTCAATGATGAACAGTACGCATATTGTGATGATGTGATTATGTTACGAGCAGCGTCTTTAGTAGGTCCAACCAAGTTTTAATTAAGGCCACTAAAAAGAAAAAAATAAAAACTTTTTTACAAAAAATTTAAACCGACTTCAAAAAGAATAAAATAATTACCATATAAAATTAACAGTTTCAGAAGTCGGTGCCTTCAATTTGGTTCAGCGTGGATCAGCACCGACTTCTGAAACTGTTAATTTTATATGGTACCTAATTATTTTATTCTTTTTGAAGTCGGTTTAAATTTTTTGTAAAAAAGTTTTTATTATTTATATAGATTATTTGTCTCAAAACTTTTAAACTTCATATTAGCTTGACATTACTCCGTACAATGTTTGTTTCGTGCGACAAGGACACAAAATGTCCCATTCAAAACTTGAAAAACGTGTATCTCTTCCATTTTTAGATTGATTTTATTATTTTTTTAACGATCGTTTTCTTTCTATACTTTTTTGATAAAGTAATATTAACTACCAAATTAAACGGTGTTTCAGCACTAACTGTGCCTTTACTCACGTTAGGCCTACGAAGTTTTGATTTCCTTCCTTTCACAAAACAACTCGCCAGTGCACCTCCACCCTAAACACTAAAGCGAACCACTTTTTGTCGACTGTCTGCAAACGCCACTACACTAGATCTATGCTCTGGTCGTCCACATTTTTATCTTACAAAGTGCTTGGATAGACACCGAGGAAGTTTGCGGGAAATTCATCACTGGCTTTAAACGATGCAAGATACTAGACACCGACAAATGAAATTAAGCTTTATGACTAAGGTACGAAGGTTGGTTTTTGTTTGTGAGTGGTTGAGTATTAAGGTGGTGTTTCATAAACTTCAGGCTTGTTGAACGCGAGAGCCACGTATAAATGTATGAAGGTACATTAATCCAAACAGTCGCGGTTCTTTGTGGGGGCACAGTTGAAATGGCGTGAAAATATGACTCGTAATTTATGTTCCCAGTACACGGAGTTTTGTAGTGACTGATTCAGTTTTGTGTGTGTTTTTAATTCTGATGAACGTATTTTTTTGTGTTTTTAGGGTTCCGTACTTCTTCCTCTTAGCCTTTTCCCAATTATCTTGGGGTCAGCTTCCAGTCTAACCAGATGCGGCTGAATACCAGTATTTTACACTGAGCGACTGCCATCAGACCTCCGCAACCCAGTAACTGGGCAATGCCGATATCCTAAGGTTAAACCGTTTGTCAGACTTTCGGGCTTCTGACTACCCGTAACGACTGTCATAGGTATTCGTATGACACCCGGGACCGACAGCTTAACGTGCTCTCCGAGGCACGGAGGGGTCTCGATGTGTAACAAATGGTCACCCATCCACGGACTGACCGCGGCAAGCGCAGCTTAACCTCGCAAATCGTACGATCGGCGCGGTTGTTATTTAGCCACGAGCCCGTTTTTAGGGTTCCGTACAAAAATGGTAAAAAAGGAACCCTTCGTCTGTCTGTCTGTCACAGCTGCTTATTTCAGTAACTACTAATGTTAGCGACTTTAAATTTGGAATAGTTTTATAAATAATGCTTACGCAACTATATTTCAAGTGAAATAATCGAAAAAATATTTTTATTTTCATTCTAACAGGGGCCGAAATGGGGGGTTGAATTTTTATAGGGGGGTTAATAAGATTGTTCTTGTTCATTTGTCATTGTTCTTACTTTTTTATTTTTTTTTTTTTGCTTATATACATATTATAGTAATATTTTATGAATATATATTTATTATATATGTATTTATAACCTATGTCCTATATTTATAGTCCATAATTTTTTTATTTTTTTGTGCCTCTCTTTTCAATGCTTTTCTCTTTGACCCAAAGGTTGACTGGTAGAGAATGCCTTGTGGCATTAAGTCCGCCTTATGTACCACCATTGTGCTGAAGTATTAAATAAATAAATAAATAAATAAGACAAGTGGGGTATTATATGAAAGAACTTCAATTGCACATTATAAAATATATTTTTATTATAATTTATGCCGCATAGTTTTTAAGTTATGAGGAAAAACGTCTGAAAACATACCATTCCCCCCTTATCTCCGAAGTCTGCAAACCGAATAAAAAACATTTTAACAAAAATAAAACCGACTTCAACAAAACGAAAAAGTAATTACCATATTATAAAAGTGACAGATTCAGAAGTCGGTGCCTTTAATTTGGTTCAGCGTGGATTAGCACCGGCTTCTGAATCTGTCACTTTTATAATATGGTAATTATTTTATTACTTTTTCGTTTTCTTGAAGTCGGTTTTATTTTTGTTAAAATGTTTTTTATTTCATTCATTTTAGTGGCCTTAATTAAAACATGGTTGGACCTGCTAAAGACGCTGCTCGTACACATAATCACATCATCACATCATGCGTGCTGTTCGTCATTGAGGAGTTCCATTGTTTATCTCCGAAGTTCTTTATCAGATCTTCACCAAATTTAAATGGGACCATTTCGAAAAAATAGTCTTTCAAACAAAAGAAGAATTTTTCTTATCGGTTCATAAATGAGGGTGTACTGCGGTAACAAATATTAAAAAAAAAAAATATACAGACGAATTGAGAACCTCCTCCTTTTTTTGGAAGTCGGTTAAAAATCTGGAATAAATAGAGTTGATGGACGTTTGTCTAAGTTTTACAGGAAAAATGAAATTATGTCTATAACTAGCACGGTTTATTTGGAAATCAGCAGAAATATTCTACAAATAAACTTAGTTGCGCAGTTATAAAAAAAATAAAATTTAATTTTGAAAATGGAAAGAAATATTTCCTGTCTAACAGATGGAACCCTTGGTGTGCGAGTACGACTCGCACTTGGCCGGTTTTATATAAATTGAACCCAATTAGATTTAAGTGATGATAGACTTTGATAAGAAGGTGCTTGTGACTAATTAATAACCGCGTGGATCGTACGACCTGCAAGATTAAGCTACACTAGCTGCGGTCAGTCTGTGGATGGGTGACCGTTCGTTACACATCGAGCCCACTCTGTGCTTTAAGCCGTCGGTCCCGAGTGTCATACGAATACCTATAACAGTCGTTACGGATAGTCAAAGCCCAAAAAGTCCGACAACATGTCTAACCTTAGGATATCGGCATTGCTCAGTAACTGGGTTGCGGAGGTCTGATGGCAGTTGTTTCATGTAAAAAACTGGCATTCAGCCACATCTTGATAGACTTTGAAGAGGCCTATGCCTAGCAGTGGGGCACTAACATAACATCACGCCTGTATTCCCCGAAGGCATGTGCATAGGTGTATAGTAACACCCTCATTTCTCCGTTATGTTTAAGTCCCATGTAATACGGAGCGAGCCTATTGCCACTGATGCTGCTACTGAGGAATTCCACACGAAAAAACCCAATAATACTTTGCTCGACCTGGGTATCAAAAACAGGACCTCACGCTCAGCAGTCGCGCTTGCCTCCGCTTGACCAAAAAGACACTAATAGACTGAATATGTTGTTTTCTGGTTCAGGACATTGGGTGTCATCAAGAAAACTTGCAAGGTAAAATTCACTTAAATAGAAACAATATTAAAAAGTATTTAATACCAACTTACCTTATTGCAATTTGGATGTAGTAGAAAAATCAATGTAAGAATAATTTGCTATCAGTAATCCGCCTAAACCGAACGGCAGACAAAATCCTCCAAAATTATTGTAACAGATACCCATATCTCACGTATCGCTTTAAGCATTTCCTTGGAACACCTTCCAAAGCTAATACATAACAAGAATCCTAAAATAAAAAGCCGCTTGAAGCGCTGTCGGATCGCGATCACGCAAGTTATGACGTCATTACCCGCGCTCAACGCTGCAGCGTTTTCCAGCGCGGCTTTGCTCCCAAATTTATTTGACAATTATTAAGGTGTCCGCATTAAAGGAGCATTACCAGCTCGCTGCTGGTGGAAATTCATGTTTTTCTTGGGATGTTTTCACCAGTAACTCAGTATAAAGACCGACACGTGCGAACTATTAGCCTCCCGACGTTCGGATTAGAAAATAATTCACCACTCTGAATGTTATTATGGAGGCAAGTCGGATTTATTTTATTGCTTCGCGAGATATATGTTAGTCTTTCGGCTTTATCCGTACGGTGCTCCGGTTTGTTTATTGAGAAAGCTAGAGATAAACGCGTGTAGCAAATTTTATAGTGAGAAGGGGAGTTTCGGGTGAATGTTTAGGCGTAAATCTTGTTAACGTTCCATGTTCAGTAATTATTGCTTTACGCGCTTGAGTAACTCTCGTTCTCCATGTTATTGAATGTTGCTATAAAATATTATTGATTGCGCCAATAAAATGTTATTTATGTGGGTTCTGTGTTTTTTATATTTTTTCTCTTTAACTATACATTTGTTCGTCTATTTCTGTTTCGGGGTCGCCTATTTATTGTGCTATTATTGTTACGGTTGTTGGTCGTGGAATGGGCGAAGATACAAGGAAAGGGACTTTTCAATAAATTGTATTTTATTAACAACCTTACTGGTCTAGTGGCCGCAAGTGCGACTGCTGATCGTGAGGTCGAGGGTTCGATCCTCAGGTCGGGCAAAGTGTAATTGGGTTTTTCCACAAGAAATTCCTCAGTAGCAGCCCGGGGTTTGGATTTGTGCCCGGTTGATGGCAATAGGCTCGCCCCCAATTACATGGGACTTTTAACATAACTGGCGAAACGAGGGTGTACTAAAAACACCTCTGCCCAACCCTTCGGGGAATACAAGGCGTGATGTTATGTTTATGTATTTTATTTGCGTTGGTTTGGAATTTATTAATATTAGTGGTGACAGGCTACCGCTTGATTTTATTATAGTTAATTGATGTTGTTCAACCTTTTCATTTTCAGAAGACATAAGGTTTCGATACGATCGACTGGAGATCTCGGAGCTTCTTCGATTGTGGTAAAGATGGCCACCGAGGGGAGGAGTAAGTACGTAACAACTTACATATAAGCCCCCCCTGAATAAGGAACTGTTTGAAGTTTTCTCTAAAGTCACCATCATACCATGGGCGTTATATGAAGAAATTATGGGATTACAATTCCTTCCACAACTACCTACCTGCTACCTGAACGCATATCTGTGAACGTAAACGTTACGCTAATGTGATTGAATTTTGAACTGGAAATACTTGTTTTGTATACTATTTAATTATATTAAAAACTTTATTCATATTTATATAAGATACAAATTGTGCATGTCGCAAAAAAATACACCAAAATGTTATAGGACAGTTGTTTTTTCGATTCAAAATTCGCTTATATCAACGACTAGCTGTGCCCTCGCGGCTCCGCCCGCGTAAGAAGATTTTTTTAGATATTTGCGTAACTTAAACCGTTTACGCAGCGCACGCTCGCAACTGAAGCTCTCAAAAAGGAATTATTTTTCCCGTTTTTGCAACATTTTTCATTTATGCTCCCCTCCTATTGGTCGTAGCGTGATGTTATATAGCTTATAACTTTCTTCGATAAATGGACTATCCAACAAAAAAATATTTTTAAAATTTCAACCAGTAGTTCCCGAGATTAGCGTATTCAAACAAACAAACAAACTCTTCAGCTTTATAATATTAGTATAGATTCGTTTGCGATACTATACGTCCAATGTTCATGCTAGACCTACTGTTCAGCTTACCCCACCAAAACCACGTACGACTATACACAACCACACAAATCTAATTACAGCTGTCGGCAACACTTTCTGCTATTTTTCACCCACATACACTTTCAACGTTCCACAAAACCCCTGTAATTGCCCAGGTGGTCATAAATAATACGTCTGCTGGCCCCTGGCTGGACCAGCGCGAGGATATATTGCGGATGCACCGACTGCATTACTCTGGCAGTCTGCTTTATTTCTGTTAATGGGAGCTGAATTTTATGGCCATTTTGGGGCTTTGCTGGTCTTACAGTGACAGTAATAGGTGCTATGACGTAATATAACACTACGCATGTATTCCCTGAAGGGTTAGGCAGAGTATAGTAACACCCTCATTTCGCCGTTATGTTTAAGTTCCATATAATAGCGAACGACCCTATAATTGCCATCAATCGGGCACCAATTCAAACTCCGGGCTGTTACTGAGGAATTCCACACGGAAAAACCCAATAACATTTTACCCGACCTTGAGAACGAACCCAGGACCTCACGATCAGCAGTCGCGCTTGCCATAACTAGACCAACGAAGAAGTTACTTATACATTACCTAATTAAAAGTCACATACGGCTGTCGCTGAAAACCAGCGCTGTGGCTCTGTCTCGCACGTGAGACACAGCATTATGCTGAGCGATGGCCGTTTTGCGCGGATGTGACGCATATTTTCCCCCAAGCTTCTATTCAGTTTGTTACTTTTATTTTATTTTGTGCGTCATGTTGGCGCGAATAAATAACTTTTCTTTCTTTCTTTTCTTTTTTTTCTTTACATACATACTCTCTTTGACAGAAACTTCCAGAAAAAAATATCGACGTACCAGTCCAAGGCCAGTAACTTTTTCACAGGGCATCAATCTATAAATTCAGCGTAAGTTCTCGTAAGCTATAACTACCATAACTTTGGCCTCAACATGGCCATACTTTATGGCCTAGTGGACGCGCGGGGAGCGAGTACACTAATCCATTTTCGTTAGATACCTCTGGGTGCAATTATGACTATTTTTAACAGGCCAACAGAAGCTTAAAAATGTATACTAACATCCTGACTTACTGGCTTGCGCAGGTCAGATGGTAGTGGCTCCTTGTATTATACTGATTTTCAACCTCATTTGGTCACACTGCAAGCTGGACTTCAAGAAATATAAATGCGTACACAACTTAACACAAAATTACAGATGACAGTCGTTAAGGAAAGTCAAAAGCCCGAAAGTCAACCGGTCTAACCTTAGGATATCGGTATTGCCCTGTTAGTGGGTTGCGGAGGTCTGATGGCAGTCGCTCCGTGAAAAATACTGGTATTCAGCCGCATCTGGTTAGACTGGAAGCTGACACCAACATAGTTGGGGAAAAGCTAGGTAGAACCATCCAGAAATTCGAAAATAACTATGATACAGTCCAACAACAATCAATTGCAGAGATTATGTATAACTTTTCATACAGTTAGGTACTTCATTAGGCTATTTAAGATTATTCCGCTTAAAAGCCCATTACTAAAAGTTCACCTAACATATCTCAATCAACGCTTTAAGCATACAAAATCACAGTGCCCGGGTGTTTCAACAAATAAGCGCTTGAAGCGATTTATTCGAGCGATAAGAGCCCTAAGTGCTGCACGGTGCAAATATTTCGCGTCTAAGTCTTCCTTGCGTTAGTTAGCGCTTACTTACACTCGCTTACGCCGGAGTTTCGCGTGATGTATGCGAGGGGATGGTACTGAGGATAAGGGGAAAGCGAGAAAAAGATTTAAAGAAGTTTTTTTTAAGGGGGCAAGGCACGCCATCTTTCGACAGCGTACAAAAATCCAAAATCTCAACCATATCTAACCGGTGCACTTTAATCTTATCTACCAAAGGTCTGAAAAATAACTACATTTAACCGTCTCTGGTCGTTAATGGGCAGTAACTTTTATCTAAATAAGAGGATTGACTGTATGATCACCAACACGCCTGGCAAATAATAACCACAGGCAAATATATACTTTAGGTAGAGATCTACGCTCTTGGCCCGCGTTATGACAGCATCTTTGAGTATTGACCTGAAAAAAATATAAGGGAAGGAGAAACATGAATATTATTATGTATTTTCTTCTACACGTTTCTTTGGGGACGTTTAAAGCACCCCTTAGTTGGTATACATTCCATCCCTTAATTTTTTTTTAAGTTAAACTGTTTTATTTTGCAATACCCCTGTAGCATCAGAATTACAGGATTGAAGGTTGAAATTATTATAATGTTGTGTTGTCACGGGAATTTAATTTGTGTGCGAAGTTTCAGGAGAATCGGTTAAGCAGAAATAGTTAAAAAATCTATCACAAGATTTGAATCGAACAAACAAATATACGAAGAGAAGCTAATTAAAATAATTTAAAAACGCTCCTATTTTTTCACTTGCACCACCGTAGCGCACCTCTGTCAGTCTTAACTGGGTTGCTTACGATTTACGTACAACGTTACCCGAGTATCGTAGGCACTTATTAACATCTATTTTAGTTAAACGCGATCCTCACTTACCTAGCTTAGAGTTAATAGCCTAGTAATGATGGAGGTAAATTTGAACTGATAGGGTGTTGCTGGTTTGATGATGATGTGGGTATAAAACTGATGCTCGTTACCCTTTAAATAGGATACGAAACGATTTGCAACTTAATGCTTATTATGGAGTTGAAGCTTCATATTAAGATTTCTGGAGTCTTGAGTATCAATACAGTGCATACAGAAAAGATCAGATTCAAAAAAACCAGTGATAGTGGTGTGACCGTCGGACTGGCAAGTCATAGGTCTCGAGTTCAAACCCAAGGCACGCACCTCTGACTTTTCGGATTTATGTGCGTATTGTATAATTATCACTTGCTTAAAAACGGTAAAGGAAATCCTCGTGAGGAAACCAGCATGCCTGAGAGATATTTCTCGACGGCTTGTGAAGCCAAGTCAGAGGCCCTTGGGCGGCATAAACTCTGACACGAGGTCAGTCACTAACCACCCGAAAAGAAGAAGATTCAAAACTTTTATTTGCTGGTCATAAAGCTATTCATCTTGGTGTCGGTCTTTACAGTGAATTCACATTTAAATCAAAACCTGAAATTACAATGAGATAAAAGAAATTACCCCAAATAAACCCATTAATCCAAAATTGGCAACAAACGAGACTGAACGAAAACAATGGCACTAAAGCTTATTACAAGTCATTACAAAAAAATCGACAGTTAAGTAGGTACTAATAAAAAAGGACGGACAGACGGACAGACGTACCTTGCGGCGTTGGTAACATATAATTTAATATGAAAACCACAGAGGCTATTACGAAGGGAACCTTTGTGATTATAATAAGGTTATTATTACGGAAAATTGGTCTGTCGGTGTGTGTGTTCATGGTAATCGCGGTTATGAATCAATTTTTGCCGACCGTGCTGGTGTAAAGGAGGTATGAATAGCTTATTATCTTTTATTTGAAAATGTACGTGATGAATTTCAGATTTTTATAGGTGGTATAATTGGTTCTGACACCGATGTCGAAGACGAAGTGGAAAAGAAAGACAAAGGAGGTTTGATTGATAGTCAGGAAGTAAGAGACAGAAATTTGGCTACATTTGGTGGTTTACGACAGAAGTAGAAGACTACACCATGGTTGGTACAAACTTGAGAGGAAGGAAACTATACAGTGAAACCTTACAGGACTTCAAACTTATTTTAGTAGAAACTTTGGGAGCTTATTATTCCCAGCTATGTAGTAAGATATTGCCTTATTTCAAAGACTTATATTATGCTACAGTGAATATTACCACAGAGTAATTTCAAAGCCATTAAATATTCTTTTTTCAACCTCTATCTCTAGATATATCTGTTATTAAGTAAATTTTTTTTCTCCCAAATCCACGTCCCAATTTAAAATGCCCTCTAAATAACTACACTGTCACCATCACATACCGTTATCCAATTACGTAGACACAATAATCGATCCACGAACAAAGCGATGCATCGATTTCTTTTATCTGTCAATCAAAATCGATTGTTACGACCGATCGAAGCGAATGCAACTTTACATTTATCACCAAGATCACTTTTATCAACTTTATGTGTCTAAACTTAAGGTTGATAATTGATTTTCAGGGGGGTAAAAATATGTTTGTGTTTTAAGTAGTGACGTGATGTAGATTGATTGGCGGCAGATCGAGATAACTCAAGCTTTGGATATGCGGCTACCGGTCAGATAGCGAGGCAAATAAAAGAGAAACATTTGTAGACAATGGTGATATTAATTCTGGATACGACAATCATACGGAGTAATAAATGTTCTGGAGTTATGGCTGTTGGGGGAACTTGCGTGAAATGTGAAATGGCATGTGAGACAACAATGGTTCCGTTCGTCACGAAACATTTTTCAGCTGCTTTTTATACATTATTTCGTGAATTTAATTTTACGATTGTTTTCTCTTTCAGAATTGACATTGACAGCAATGTCAATGTTAAAAAAAATGACAACAAGAAACATTGTCACAGCGATGCTGAAAATATTTAAGAACAGGCCCAGACAGGTTGCAATAGTGTCGGATGAGATAGTCCGGCCATATTGTTGGGAGACCGAAAGAGAAACTTGATGTATGCCAGGTTGTCGTTATATCTAAATTTAAACCCTGGGAGTGGTTCAAGAAACATAAAGAGCCATCCAACACTTACTATCATTTTGGATTATAATGATGCCGATTTTGTTGTGTACAATCTAAACTTAATTAGACTATTACCATCTTTTTCACTCAGATAAAATAAGAAAGAGGCGGACATAAATAAGAGATTTCAAATTTAGTTGAACTAAAATGTCCATCTATATTTAGACGACACGTCGGAACGTGTCGAATAAAAGCACGCTGAAGTTCAAGGCGTAAACTAGTTTGACATCTCTAACTTAGTTCTTATCTATCACCGTCCGTTTCTCGCGCCGTTTGTGAGTAAAAATCAGCAATTTTTTAATTTTAGTTTAGTAGAGAATCGGCGCCAATTCCAGTTTATGTACCATTCATTAAAAGGTAGTCGTAAGATACACTTTACTATTAGATACTTAGATCAATTCATCTGTGATATCATTATTATTTCTAGATACGTATTCAGGAATCTTTTCATTACAATTATCAATGTCTTCATACGCAGCTTTACAGCAATATAATGTCGAATCACCTGCAGAGTAAATTATTATGTTTAAATCATCATTATTCTTCCAGTTCAAATTACTTAAATATCAATCCTAAATCAATTATATCGAATGCGTAAGAGTAAAAAGAAGGTAAGACAGAAGCTGTAACGTCGATAAAATGCGCTCGTATATAACATTCATTACGATAACATTAAAATGATGGCGGGTGATTCGTTAAATTTTATCCGGTAGCCGATTGTGCAGTGTGTACCGACAGAAGAAAAGTTTAAACTTATTGATGATTTACGACAATTTATTTATTTAAAACAGCAGCTTGGAGAAAGATGGGACATCATTTTGTTGCTGTAGTATTATGAAAATTAAGTAATATCTACAGATTAGTCTTACTTACTTAGCGCACTTGTGTACTTTTGTGCAACCACCTCACATTTTTACGATTTTATTGGTTTGTCCGTTTTGTTCTATTATTCTGTTTTTATGATAGTTACTAATGTTAAATAATGTATTTTATAATCTAGTGTAGATCATAATTAAAGTGGCAGCCGATAATTTGCGTTCGTGCGTTTTTGTTTATTTTTATACTCGTTTAGTTATTATGTAAGTTTCTTATGTAAGTGAATTCTTATGTTATTCTTATTATGAGAACTAACTGCGTCGTTGGTCTAGTGGTGGCAAGCGCGACTGCTGAGCGTGAAGTCCTGGGTTCGATCCCCAGGTCGGGCAAAGTGTTATTGGGTATTTCCGTGTGGAATTCTTCAGTAGCAGCCCAGAGTTTAGATTTGTGCCCGGTTGATGGCAATAGGCTCGCCCTCTATAACATGGGACTTAAAAATAACGGCGTAATGAGTGTGTTACTATACACCTCTGCCCAACCCTTCGGGGAATATAGGCGTGATGTTCTGTAGATTAGTTGTTCATGTTAAAGTAGTATTGAATGTTAAATCATTCGCACGACTTCTATTTTCTGAGATAAGATGAGTTTTCGGGTTTGCCTTAAAATTCTGCTGCCTGGATTCTAAAATAATGAGGAAATGGATAATACTGTTTTTAGAGTGTGCAGATAAATTTTTAATTTTAACATGTTATTTAAGTCGTGTACAGAACGAAGCTATTCTTGACCACCACCTTGGTTGTTTGAGACTATTTTTATATTCCCACGACATTTTCCATCATTGCGTGTACATGCCAGTTTTATAGACTATAAAACGTCAATAAGTGCTGTTGCAATTTTCTCGCTCATATTTCAACCTACAAGACATCGTTTTATTACTTGGTAGTAAAACTACAGTTTAATTACACTATAATTACTTTAATACATTATGTGCAAAGGAATTACAACTTGCCACGTTTGGTAAGGTGCTCATAACTCCACATCTAAGGTGTCATTAAAAAAAGTAATAATTATAGTTAAACGTAGTTGCTTACATTAGATGAAATTGGTTAATTGAATGTTAGAAACCGAACAGTAATCGCTAGATGATTACACGTTCCATAAAAATGATAATGGTTTTTCCCATGTACGGACACCATAGGTCTAGCATTTTCCCGGTTGACTGACAGCGTCCGTTTTGCTTGAAGGAATGGGTCGTTGGCTTGGTAGTGGATGCAATTAAAAATAATGACATTGATCAATCTTCTATACAATTCACCTGCAATTAAAGGAGTTTTTTTTTTCAAAATTAACAAAATCTTAGAAATTCATAGTCATGTGTGATTTCTCAACCACATAGTTGAAAAATATTGTCTCGAAGAAATATTGTTAGACTAGTGTCCATTAAACAGCTGTGGTGCCATCTGGTACAATTTGTATGAACTATGTGCGTGTGTGAGTATAAGTTTCACAGAGTGAGAAATTTAGAAAATTTTGAGAAAATTGAGAATTTAGTTTTTTTTTATTGCAAAGTACTTATTTTAGTAAACTGCTTCGTTGGTCTAGTTGTGGTAAACACGACTGCTGATCGTGAGGTCCTGGGTATCCCTAGGTCGGGCATAATGTTATTGGCTTTTTCCGTGTGGAATTTCTTAGTAGCAGCCCGTAGTTTGGATTTGTGTCCGGTTGATAGCAATAGGCTCGCCTCCTATTACATGGGACTTAAACATAACGGCGAAATGAGGGTGTTACTAAACACCTCTGCACGACTCTTTGGGGAATACAGGTGTGATATTATTATGTTCATTTAGTAAAAATCTGATACAATCCATGGGCTAAAAGAAAAGTAGTAACAAAAAACACTTAGAAACACACAAGTTAGAATTCCAGTACTTAAAATGCTATCATATTTAATTTAAAGAAATCACACGATATTTTTTCAGCTAACCATACTTCCAAGTATATCAGCCGATCGACGTCGACCGCAACCGGTCGCCGACTGTCTAAATGATATACTTTTGACAGCATAGATACAGTCGTGATAAGACTGACAGCGGCAATCCGCTCACAATGCGAGCTGATAAAAACTAATGTATTGTCGCTAATGAAAGTAGCTAGATGAAGTTAGATGATAGTGGTAGGTTTGTATGGAATATAGTAGCTTGGCAGCGTGTCAGACTGAGAACGGATTTGGAATTGGTTAGTGAGATGGGTTAGCTATCAAAATAAGAAAGACTGGATGTAGATGGTGAAGAGTGGAAGGTTATACAATAAAATAGGTAGTTGGATTTGGATATAGGCCTCCTCAAATGAGAGGCTTTCTTTGGGTTATGTGGGTTGGTAACCGCACAATCAGTTTTCTTGCATGGGTAATGATACGGCATGTCACATCCCCAGGACACTTAGACCCGTAATAATAAAATCCCTTTCAACATAGCGGCCTGAGAGGAGTAATCTCAAGAGGAGTTGTCAAAATATAAACAACACCTGAATTCCAGACATTTGACTTTTTTGTTTGGAATTTCGACATCTTATCTGATGTCATGTTCAGTGTTTACGGAAAGTCTAACAACTGGTCTAACCTTAGGATATAGTCGCGGAGGTCTGATGGCAGTCGCTCCGTGTTAAATACAGGTATTCACCCGCATCTGGTTAGACTGGAAGCTGACCCCAACAAGGTTGGGAAAAACCTGGGCAGTCAATCATGTGATGTCAAAATAAATGGCACCTAAGAGGAAGCTCTCAACTGAGAGATATTTATTAATATGGGTCTTAGTATGCTAAAGTATACTATTTCGGTTATCAGAACCTCGCCAAATAGTAGTAGGGTGCATGACTTCCAGGTGACAGACGAAGAAGCTTAATTTTATGTGTTCCTCTTTCATTATTATTATCACTATCTTGATTAACAGGAAATACCTTAGATAAAATTTAATGATAATTCTACCACGAACAAGTTTCACACATCTAATGTAACCTTACAATCATATTCCGAACAATCATTTACAACTCAACATAATATCATATGCTGTCAAATTAAAACACAGCTGTGCCCTACATATAAATATAAAACCAACATTCGCCGAACCCCAAAAACATACCCCTTCAACCTTATTCCTTGGTAATAAGGACAATTTTATAGACGGCACAAGTTTGTCAATAGCAGAATATAAGTTGGTTATAGTATATGGAACTTATATTATGAATTAATCAGTCATGTAATAGATCAAAGTAGTGCAGGAAGTACTCAATAACGTTGACAACTTCAAGTAAACTGCATAATAATGCTGTTTTCCATACTGATCATTAATGTATTAGCTGAAGGATATCAGTAATCGATTTACATACATTTGCTTAGTGTGGCCTGACTTTGGTGTGTTAGAGGCTATGCAAGATACCCAGCTTCAACACTGTGGGCACACTTTACATTGATAAGTGAGGCTCTACACAACCTTTATCCGATGACTCGCAGCAGCGTCGCTAGAACGTGGCGTGGCTTTACGCCACAAGCCTGCTTATCTTCGATAGTGACTACTAAAAAATAATTTTCAGAAAAGACGATGCTAATAAGAAAAGCGGTTGTGAAAGTCAGAGTGCAGTCGGAGTTAAAACAAAAATTCTAGATACAATAGTAGTTATCATTGTTGAAGGAACAGGTAATGCTTAATGAACAGCGAAAGGCACTAGATTGGAAAATGGACAGAATGAAGTAGTATAATCAAATTAGATTGGAAAATGAACAGAATTAAGTAGCATAGCCAATGACTGAATACGTTTCTAAATATCAATCAAGCAAAAAAGCATGAAATAACTTTTTCAAACCAGCCATCACACATGACCACACTTCAAACTTTCCTCTACAAATAACATTTTATATCCATCTTTGTTCGTAAGATTTTAAATTGAATAAGAAATAAATCTTGTCAATGTTTTTTATGGGATACAGTGACGGCGTCTTCGTGTCGCCCGTCAGTCTCTCCATGGTTTATCTTTGTTTATTCGTCGAGGAATCACAAAAAATGTCACCATGACTAATAGGTATATTATGCGTTTATATAATCAGGTACTGTTTTCTGATGAACTGGAAAATAGAGTCGAAAGTTTAAAAAAAGTCTTTAAATTTAATTGAATGGGATTCGCCCCCTTTCACATGGGAATTAATATCATCATTGATAAACTGGAAGTAAGTTAGAGGTGAACTTGAAATTAAGCCTAATCCTTTGTTGACAACAAATGCGTCGGGAATGGAACCAATTTTTTTTTTACTGGTAGTTTCCCTAGTCTTTTTCCCAAGGAGGGTTGATGTCAGGCAGGCGGCCCGTCATAAAACAATAAGCCAAAACCTCTACCAGCATGAATTTATGAAATACATGTTGCGCCGACCCCACCTAGTGTGGGATAAGGGCAGGAAGAAGTTTCCCTAGTCTTCAGAATATTGACTGTAGTATGGCTAATGCCATTTTTGAAGTTCAAAAACACTTCTCAGCAAATCAATAGCTGCAATCGATAAAAGGCTTTTCCTATTTTTCTCCCATGTTAAATTAAATCCTTACTATCCTTTCCTTACTTAATATTATAAACGCGAAAGTTTGTATGTATGGATGTATGGATGTTTGTTACTCTTTCACGTATAAACGGCTGAACGTATTTGGATAAAATTTGGCACACAGTTACGCCATGTCCTGGATTAACATATAGTATACTTTTTATCCAGGTATATGAAGTAGTTACCCTAGGATGCGAGTGAAACCGCGGGTAACAGCTAGTATTCCATAAAGAATTGGGTAATATTTCCACACTTGTGTTGCAAGGTGTGAAACCCTTAAATATTCTAAACACACCAAAGGGCTGTATTATCGTGACATGCAATGATCCAGGAAGTGACAAAACTTTGTTTGTTAGTTATAACAAGGTCAACATTATTCTGTGTAATTAGCAAATGTAATTCGTTATTAATATGGGTAAAGGGAGCGCAGATGTCTAGTGATGAGCCACGGTTGCTAACAATAATTGGATCGTTGGCACAATTAATAAAGAAAATAAGGAAAATTTGGAAAGTATTTATTAGCTGTGTATCATCTCTAGCAAACTGAATGGGTGCTGTACATTCAGCCAGATCTACACTTACAAAGTTTCATTGTAGACACACAGGCGTTCATAGTAAGCCATCGATGATCCGTTTTTGTGCAGGAAGTTCAGCTGTGGATCCGACTGTGTGTACAACCTTAAAGTCTACCACCAAAATTAATGTCGCACATGTACTTGTTGGTACATCAGCAGCAAGTTTTTACAGAGAAGCTAACGGTGCTATGATTTACGATGTGTCAGAACCGAAGTCCCTAGCAAAACTGAATGAGTGGGTCAAGGAACTGCAAGTATACTCCACCAAAAAGACACCGTTGTTGGACCCAATGCATAATATCAGCAAGTACATTGGGTCAACTGCGCGACGGGCGCAACGAGTATTCCCAAGGAGGGTTGATGTCAGGCAGGCGGCCGGTCATAAAACAATAAGGCAAAACGTCTAACAACATGGATTTATGAAATACATGTTGTGCCGACCCCACCTAGTGTGGGATAAGGGCAGGAAGAAGAAGATGTACTTGTTGGTACAGAAGATTTTTTTTTGTTGTTAACATGTCAAAGCCCACATGGTTTTATTGTAGAAAACTGCTAAGAGTAGTCATGACAAGCTCTCTAGGTGTTTGTATAATACGCGAATTACAATGTTTTGCCACCCAAGTGGTAACATCACTATAATTTTACCTGTATAATTACAGTTGATCTAATATACTGATAATAATTGAAACAGTCCCTAAGCTCCTATGCGGTTGTCACCATTAACCCAATTACATAAAAACTGTATTATACACGAATTTTGTCTTTAGTTGCGAAAACAACGTTTCAGTGAAAGGACGCGAGCAAAATGGAGTAAGTACTCTTCAATTATAAAAAGTTAATGTAATTCGTTCAGGGTCGAGAACACCTTCTGCTGTTTTTGTTAAAGGAGAAATCTTTTAAGACTATTTTCCTCTAAACCAGATATTAGTGAAATCGTGGACTTGAAAGTATTTCTCTATCATGAAAATGTGGATCCCATATTGATCTTATTCATTTAGTTTCGATTTCAAAACATGGAAGTTCAGAAAGGAGACTACAAACTTTAATAATTTTTACAGTTTTAATAATGGACTTAGGGGTAACAGCAAAAAAATTGATTAAAATGATAATGAGATACAAATACTAGACGAGTTAATTGAGAATTTGAGCTATGTGAAATTACAGAGTGGAAATCTTCGCATACAAAAGTAGGTAGTGATCTCCATCCATTGGTGCGACAGGTAGACGATATTAGAAAATACGTAGACAAAACTAATCAGTCGACCTTGATTTAGCTTGAATTTCCATTGCCGAAGAGTGCAGAGATGATGTAACTATAAGCAGGATTATGATGACAATCCCATATTATTTGGCTAAATCTTTTGATACCTCTATTATATTGAATATCAACTTCACATTTTATTCCAGGCAAGAAAACGAAGTGGTTATCGTTACCAATGTGTATGGTGATATTTGTATTCGTAAAGCTAGAAGAAAACGTCAGAAGCTATTGGTACGGGAACTATTCTACGACTACGCGAATAATACTACTCTTCATGGGCTTCCGTACGTTACTAAAACAGGACTTACTCTAATCGAAAAGTAAGTACTTGTGTATGATCACAATCTTTTACTTGAAGGCGTTGCTCGAGACACAGTTCATCACTGTTTTTTTTTATTCTTGACTAAGTCGCATTTGGTCTTAGTTTCACCTGATGGTGAGCGCAGACAGGGTCTAAGATGGAGCACACGAATACAAGGAACAGAGATATAGAGAGATTCCCCTACTATACCTCTCTGGCTCTCACATATACACGACGGAACACAGTGAACTGCTTGGCGTCGGACTTTAATGTGAGGGTGTTAGCTAGCCAAGTGGGCCATATGATCCTACCAAGCGTGCAGGGTTTTGTTGAATCTTACAACACGCGTCTACTTGCAGCGTACGGTGAGGAAGTTTTATATGCTAACCCACACGGGGTAAACTTTGTAGCTGCAGTTACAGTTCATGTATGGCCTGCAGTTAAAAATAAAATTAAACGGCGATCAACTGTGTCTCGAGCTGTGATGCTATGATATATGGTGGTCAGCCATATATCATAGTTTTGGCTTGCTGTGTTTTCATCATTACATTGTGATCCTTTTCTCGAGAATGTTGAGAGTGGTTCCAATATGACCAAATTATCTTCGTCTAAAGTCTGAAATGGTCCCTTTCTCTTTGGTTTTACTCACAGAAGTCTAAATAGTAATTAACTATGTAGGTTTTTGAGGTTTTACTGCTTACTAATAACAACAATAGCAGTGATAGCCGAGTAGTGTGACCGTCTCACTGCCAAGTCATAGGTCTCGAGCTCAAACCCAAGACACGCATCTCTGACTTTTCGGATTCATGTGCGTATTGTATAATTATAACTTGTTTAAAAACGGTGAAGGAAAATATCGCGAGGAAACCATGCCTGAGAGATATTTCTCGACGGCATGTGAAGCTAAGCCCAGAGGCGGCATAAGCTCTGACACCAAGTTAGTCACTAACGACACAAAAAGAAGAAGACTGCATACTACTGAACCATGTTTACCTGTGTTTTAATTTTATTTTGTTTTCAGAATATTCTGGCTGCTGACTTTTCTTACTAGCGTTTCATTGTGCCTCTTTTTGATCAGCAAGGTGTGGTTCAAATGGCAGACTAGTCCAGTCATTGTTACTGTTAGCGAACAGCTTGTGCCAGTCAGTATGGTAAGATCACTATGTAAATTATTTATATTCGTATTGATAACCGCTAGCTCCAACAGAAACAGGACCGTTTTTAGCGAATTCGTTTTTATTTTGGTGATGGCGCCTTTAGTTGTATGAGCGAGTTCACATACACGACAGTATTCTGAATCCAGTAAAAATACTGGTTAGACATTTTTACACATTTCGTTTTGTCATCAAAAATTAGATGCCGGTAAAGTATAAAAAACGGATTCGCACATAAAGATGCATGGGGAAGTATGGATCCCTTCACACACGATCCGTTATTTTTATCTTATCCCGCCTGACAGATGCTGTCTATCAAGATCGGTAGAATGGAATGGAATTCGACAGATGTGAACAACACATCCAGTACCGACGGATCAGTTTAAAACGGTCCTACGAAAACGGATCCGTTGTGTGAACGGGCACTTACTCGTATTGGAGTTTAGTAATAAAATGGACTGTATATCTCCTTTGTGATTTTTGGCCGATCCAATATAACTATTATTTTCAATAAATTTAAATTATTATTGTATTATAGCAGTACAACAACTAAAAAGCTCTTTGTAGCTTCTATTCCTCCAACACGTTTTAATAAAAATAATCTTTATTCTCAGGTTCCATTCCCATCAGTGACAATTTGTCCACAGTCAAAGTGTAAAGCCACAGTGTACAATTATACAGCTGAAAAAGTCAAGATTAATACATTGCTGCGACAAAAAAAGGGAACATTGAATTCGACGTGAGTTTTAGAAGTTAAATGTTTTTGAACTAACTCTAACTTTAACTGCCTCGATGGTCAAGTGGTGGCAAGAGCGACTGCAGATCGTAAGGTCCTGGGTTCGATCCCTAGGTCGGGTGAAGTGTTATTGGGTTTCTCCGTTTGGGATTTCTCAGTAGCAGTCCGGAGTTTGGATTTGTGCCCGGTTGATGGCAATAGGCTCGCCCCCTATTACATGGGACTTAAAACATAACGCCGAAATGAGGGTGTTGCTATACACCTCTGCCAACCCTTCGGGGAATACAGGCGTGATGTTATGTTATGTTATATTCTCTTTTAAGTTATATGACTCCTTCATTGTTTAGTATAAACATAGGTCGTGGCCCAACGTAATGGTACTTAATTGATTTTAAACCGTCACTCTCTTTCCTTGAATTTTCTTTAATATACCATTCGTAAGAGGCGACTAAGAAATTTATAAGGCGGATGTTAATGGGAACGCCGGTAGAGGACGTCCTAGAAGGACATACATCGATGTTATTGGTGATGTTCTTCACAAAGGTCAGGTGCGTAGTACTCTCAACCGGCGTGCGTGTATGACAAGATGTATGAATGTGGATGAAGCGAAAGGGGTATGTAAGAGTCGTAGCATGTGGCGTTCTATAGTTTCTGCCTACCCCCATGGGAAAAAGGCGTGAGTTTATGTATGTATGTACCATTCGTCACATCAGTGTTCACATCTTTCTAGATACCTGAGGCTATAATATTGACGACACGTTTGGTGCAGTGGCTAAGCTATTGGCTTTTGTGCTACGGGTCGTCGGTTCGATTCCCGCACGGATCAAATATTTGTATGACCTACAAATAGT
Source organism: Amphipyra berbera (assembly GCA_910594945.2). NCBI lineage: Eukaryota > Metazoa > Arthropoda > Insecta > Lepidoptera > Noctuidae > Amphipyra > Amphipyra berbera. The sequence goes on along the minus strand of OU343131.1, from coordinate 1,359,661 downwards.
TTTCCCGGGTCTGGGAGTTTGTACAAGGTTAGTCGGAAAGGGGGTACTAAGCCGAAAATGTATTAAAGTACCCAAAATAATGGATAACTTTTGTTCTACAACTTTCTCCAAAAGTCAATAGTTCAAGAGAAATAGCTGTTCAAAGATTTCATAAAAAATACGCTAAATTCTATGTATTCTCAGTTATGATCAGCCGTGTTTACATTTTACGTCATATTTGGGGTCACGGATTAGAAACTCCATTTTCAGAATTGATAACTAAAGCAGGGATAAAGATTTTTTGAAAAAACTAAAATAAAATTTTTTTCATGGGAAAAAAATTAATCGAATTTTTAAATTTTAACACTTTCCTTAATACATTCATCAGTGATACATTAAGTCGCCTGCGGCTTAGTACCCCCTTTCCAACTAACCTTGTGGTTACGATTTGTGGCTGTAAACGCACCCACGATACAGGAGAAATGCTAATGCTGGGCAAAGCTTCAAAAAATATAAAGAAATGCAAATAAATATAATAATACCTACATTATTTCTTATTTTCCAGAATGAAAGAACAAATTGCCAAGTTTGCGGGAATCACACAAATATGCGGTGTTGACGACAATACTGATTTTTCTGAAATATATCCAAACAAATATTCCGATTCGGCTGTCTTTCAAAATATTTTTCATGTACGTTTTCCATTATTTATTTGTTATTTTTACCTATTGTATCAAAAAATTGTCAACGTACAAAATTATCAAGTATTTAGTACTCATGTACATGATCCAGTATTTAGTAATCATGTACATGATCAAGATTACGATCAAGTATTTAGTAATCATGTACATGATCAAGACCACGATCAAGTATTTAGTAATCATGTATATGATCAAGATCATGATCAAGTATTTAGTAATCATGTACATGATCAAGATCAATAGAAGATTTTAATTAATTTTCTTATTTCTATTCTAATTTTCTTTTATTTAATTTAAGGTGGCCCCGAAATATGGAGATGTTTTTGGAATGTGTGCAATTCATGGACAAGAAGCATTATGTGAAGACCTCTTCAATGTAGTTGTCACCGCCGAAGGAATCTGCTACAATATGAATTCACTTGCAGCTAATGAGATTTTTCGCACAAACATGTATGTGATTCATTTCAATTCGAGTCATAATTTTAAGAGTCCTTCGTATAGCATAAATAAACATAATTTGCCCATTACTGTTCCACTGCTGGGCACGGGCCTCTTCTCAGAATGAGAAGGGTTTAGGCCTTAGTCTACCACGCTGGCCTGGTGTTGACACCATCGAGAACTCTCAGGCGTGCAGGTTTCCTTACAATGTTTTTCCTTCACCGTTAACGCAATTGATAGTCAAATTCTGTTCCACACAAGAATTCGAAAAGTCAGAGGATCGGGATCTAACTGAGACTTTCGTATAGTATAAACATAAATGTTTTTATTAATTATCTTTATTATCATTAAAATAAAAATACTAAAGTCACAATACTCAAGTGACAATACACCTCGCTTGGACCCTGCGTTTGATATCGTAAACGTTTTATGAAAGAACAGATCTGAATTCTTTATTCCCCGAAGGGTTCGGCTGAGGTATTTTTAGTGTACCTTCGTTTTGCCAGTTATGTTTAAGTCCCATGTAATAAGCAAGCCTATTGCCATTAACCGGGCACAAATTTAAACTTCGGGCTGCTACTGAGAAATTCCTAATGGGAAAACCCATTAACACTTTTCCCGACCTGGGGATCGAAACATAGACTCTATGCTCAGTAGTCGCGCTTGCGACCAGTAGACCAAACAGGCAGTCTTTGTATTTCTTTTATATTTCTTTTGTGTGTTTGATAGCTTACAGAAAGAGTATCCATATTTATATGCGAATAAATCCAGTGAAGGTTGGTCAATGATACATGGCTACAATTTTACTCCTACTACTGATGATAAGTTGAAAAATCCATCTTTTTATCCTCTTCATGGAGAGGTAAGTTTTGCTAAATATTATATTTTGAAGAAGGGTGAATTTTCGAAGAACTTTAACAGACATACATAAACTCACACCTTTTTCCCATGAGGGTAGGCAGAAACTATAGAACGCCACCTGCAGCTACGATCCTTACATACTCCATTCGCTTCATCCACATTCATACATCTTGTCATACTCGCACGTCTGTTGAGAGTACTACGCACCTGTCCCTTGTGAAGAACATCACCAATAACATCGATGTACATATGTCCTTCTAAGGCGTCCTCTACTGGCGTTTCCATTGACCTCCGCCTTATAAATTCCTTTTGTTAATTGCCGATCACTCGTTCTCTCAACATGACCAAACCACCTAAGCATACCCCTTTAAATTTTTGTCACCACATCATCTTTTAAACCGCAGCTTTGCCTAATCTCATTATTCCTCAAACCTAATCAGCCATAATATATTTTTTAAATTACCATTTAGGATTGTTAGCGTTATAGTAGTTTTAGATTGTTTTTATTCTTGCCTCACTTCTCGATTCCTTCATTCAACAGTTTTGGGGACCATTGCTAGAATCAAATTTTTATTCAGGTATTACCAGTGACACACGACGTGATCATTGCAAGACCTTCATCTAAGTTATGGGTCACCTCAGAACAATTTTTTTTTGTTTAATATTTGAAGTACTTTCAATTTTATATATTTTAGGAAAATGGAGCAACACCTGACGTACAGGTCATATTGAAAGATTTTACCGCAGATCGTGACGATCTCTGTAACGGCATCAACTCTGGTTTCAAAGTAAGATGTTTTTTATCCTTCTTCTATTATTGTTTAATATTGTTCTAGTTCTTTTTTTCTATCCAGTTTTCTTCTATTATATTGTCGTCAACCTCCGGGTTCATATCTTTGGAACCATCATCATCTTCCTGCCCTGGTCCCAAGTTACTCGGGGTCGGTGCAATATGTTTTCTACTTCCATCCTTCCCTTCACACCTTTGGAGACAAAATCAATAAAATAATGACCAATGATTCCAGGTATACATCCAGCACCCAGCCGACTTGCCACAGGCTTCGCTTTATTACTATGCTGTGCTTAATAGCCAAGTGTCGTCAATGGCTCTCAGTTTCAGCGTACTGAATACTTCAGAATCTTTGAGGGGTTATGATCCCGAAATGTAAGTTTTTGGATACCTCCCATATTTCAGTCACCTCATTATAGTACAGCCTGGTTGTTGTTGTAGTTGTTGCCAACGATAATAATAGCAGTATTATTAACACCGGCAACACTTCTATTTTAAATTATAAAATGTTATTCTTTTATACTTTTGTTGCAGACGCCAATGCTATTTCCCCGATGAGCGATACTTAAAATATTTTAATCTTTACACAGCAAACAACTGCTGGATTGAATGTTTGTCCAACATAACTTATAAAACTTGCAATTGTGTTAAATTCTATATGCCCCGTAAGTATATACGATTTGTCAAAGTTTATTTTTGTTACATATTTTGCGCTCCTACTCAGTCTGATTATACATACTACCAGACATAGACATTTTGAAAAATAAAAGGTGGTGGGACCATGTCGCCGTCAGGTAGTTGTCGAATCCTTGTTGGTCTCAGGCAAGTTCTACCGGGTGACAGGGAAATTCAACCTATTCCTTGAAAAGAGTAATACTAGAGGTCATTAGCAACAAATTAAGTCCAGTTAACTAGTGGTCAAAACTGGATAGTTACCGAACTGTGTCGGTTTTTCGATTTTTTTGCAATTTTCTGACCTACCTTAAACAATTAATTATGAAAAAACTACTCAACTCTAAACGTTATTGCTACTAAAGACCTTTTATTTCTGAGATTATGCAAGTTTTGGGCAAGCATATTTTTTAATGATATTCATTTTTCAGGTTTCAGAAAAGTATCAATTAAATGTTTAGAGTAGAGTAGTTTTTTCATAATGAATTGTTTTTGGTAACAAGTCAGAAACTTTATATATATGGGTGGTTGAATGGTTATTAAGTGTGTTAGTTAGATGTTTTATCTTCTTTTGAAATATAACTTTCGTTTCTATGACAATACTTGATGGCCCCTGAAACTTATACAAGGGGAGTTGTTTATGCCTATTTGTATGAAATAATAATGGAATGGAGATGGTATATAGCTTGCTAGAGTCCCGTTACCCGTAAACGTTTTGTACTTCCAGATTCCACTAATTGTATTTTATTTTCTAGACGATACCAGCAAAAGAATTTGTACATCGGAGAATGATGCTTGCGTTATGAGAGCACGAGGTAGGTTGACGATTAATAGTAAAGATACTTTAGTTTGAATTATTTATTCTGAATGACGTCTAAAATTTATATTGTTTCTTACAGAAAAACTGCAACTCCAAGAATCAGGTATGGGGCATATTATGATTGTTTTCGGTTTACTCGTGAGCATTTTCGGGACTGTCCGACCAGTTTCGGACCCTGAACATGCGGCGAGGTCGCGAGTCGAATCATAAACAATCATTAATATGAATTTGTCTCACAAAAGTTATAATACAGGTATGGGCAATTCAAGATGCCATTGCCTTCCTTCATGTATGGGCGTGGACTATGAAGCTGAAATATTGAAGACCGAATATAATCTGAAGAAATTCATTGAAACTTACAAAAAGCTTAGCGATAGGTTCGATGACAGTTTAGCAGGGTAAGTCAATTAAAATAACGATATCTTAAGGACTTGAATCAAACTCAGTAGCTTGTAATTGGAGAGGCCTATGTCAAACACTGCTATATGATGATGATTATGATGAAGGATTTGGTTTGGGCCTATTGTTCAGCAGTGTCACCTTACTAGTGATTGATAGAATATCTGCTGCCACTATTGTTATTTATTTATTTATTTATACTTCTATGCACTATTGTGGTACATAAGGCGGACTTAATGCCATAAGGCATTCTCTACCAGTCAACCTTAGGGTTAAATAGAAAAGCATCAAAATACGTAGGTACAGGAAAAAAATGAGTTGACAATTTTGGACTGAATATATTAGGAATTCAAAAGTTAAATATAAATTACATAAAATACATATATACAATTAATAAAATATATAGATATTGCAATATGTATATATATATATATCAATTACAAAACGTTATGAAAATCTTAATGCAGTTATGACGAATCATAAAATCATGTTATCATTAAACCGTGGAGGAACGAGGTATGGTATTCCTCCAACAAAAAAGGAGGATCTTCCAGCCAGGTGGATCTTATGCCTGGCGGGCTATTGCCCAACAGTTGATGTTGGGAAGTTGTAATTATATGTCGTACGATAATCGGAAAAATCGAATCTTTTCGACTACCAAGGATGATTGCAAAGGACCGGGTATTTGAAATCTAAGACAGATTATTGCAATCATTAGAGTTATTTTCAGGATTATTACAAAAATCAAGCCTATCTTACCTAATAAGTCACGAATAGCGCTCACGTTATGAGCGCTGATTGGCTGATATGATCGTTATCACTTTTCTGTCTATTAGATATTTGTGAAGAGCCATGTTCTGACCAACCAGAATAAAGATGATTTAAATCGACTCTTAGATTAGCTAATCAGCGTTCATGTTTCCAATCCTCCTAAACAAACTGGGATTTTTGCAATGATACTGAAAATACCGCGTATGATAAAAAAAAATCCTAGATTCCAAACATCCAGTCCTTTGCAATCGTCCTAGGATTATCGCATAGATTCGATTTTTCCAATTATCCTACGACATATTATTTACTGTCTACGTGTCAAATCTTGATATCGCGATGCAGGATTCTGTGACGTCATATTTGCGAGTTTAATATTTGCCGTACTGCGTAGTGCGCATGTGGCATGGTAGATGCCGCCACAAAACAATTAAAACCACGTTTCTTTATTACAGATTAAATTTCTCCAAGTTGGAGATGTACTTCAAGAGGCCTAGGTTTTTGTCAATGCGTCGTTCGGAGCTGTTCGGTTTGATTGACTTCCTCGCCAACATTGGAGGTCTCTTGGGCCTGTTCTTAGGTTTCTCATTCTTGAGCCTTGTGGAGATTTTCTACTTCCTCACTCTAAGGTAACTCAATCAGCGTCACGCTTATCGATCACCATCCTTAGACAAGTTGACCAAAAACCAAACCATTTTATTGAGTTTTCATTCGTCTGCAATCTTGCCCGATTCTGATGGCCAAAAACGAATATTTTTGCTTACTAATGCAGTAGAATTTTTTATTGCTAAACTGGACATGTAAATAAACTCGTATACTTTACCTATAATAGCTACTAAAGTATGGAAGGGTTTACTATGCAAAGGTATGAGGTCTTTGCTTCATTATGATACGAGAGTCTTAATTTTAACCAATAAAGCTCGATAAACCATAGCATTCGGCCATGAGGTTGTCAACTTGTTTAAAAGGGCAGTTGAAATAACTATAACCTATCACTATCTAACAGGATGGTCTCAAAATGGGTTTCTAAATTGTGAACCTAATGTCTCCTCTCTAGTGACACTGCTGCGGTTGGTCAATTGGTACGGAACTGTTATCATCATTCTGTCAGACGTAGATTCTCGGCCAGAGACAGGTGTTCCAAGTACTGTAGCTGGATGTTGAGAGCCACCTTCTTCAACCTCAATTGTAGTTTAATAAAATACTATCCAGGACCTAGAGGAATCTACCATTGCGCACCTCGATCAATCTGTAGCTTTGGATGGATACGGGTTGAGGAATAGAGAGAGACTATCTTGAAAGAAGTAAATGTATTTAACCTACATTTTTTTGTACTTCAGGCTATGCTGTACGTTAAAGAAAGATCTACAAGAAGAAAAATCAAAGGTCATAAATGAAAAAGAAGTTCAAATAGAGAAATATTAATAGAAGGGCAATTCTTTGAAAGAAAGAAATAAAATACACTCGTGAAAAATGAATCCGGGTCACCAACATAAACTTTAATATCATGGAAAACATTGTTTAACATTGTTTTGTTTATGTTGGTGACCTGGATTCATTGCTCCCAGGTGTAATTACATGAAATATTTCGCTTCGTTTCGTTTGATTATTTAGAGTGATTGAGTTATTATACCTATCTTAAGATTTTTTTTTATTACAAATATTCTTCTTATAAATAGATAGGTAAAATTTAATATAATTCGTACCTTATTTATTATTAAATTATATTATGTGGATTATGTTGTTGTGTGTTAAATTCTTTTCATAGGATTTATCTTGCGCGTTACTGTTATGAATTTTGAGATGATACATTTGTTAGTTAAAAATAACTAATAAAGCGAAAATCATTCACATTTAAACGAAACCGTGCTAACCAACTGTACCAATATTAGCACAAACAGGACGTTAGTTCAACTCCTGCGCATTGGATCAAAGACGCGATTTATGCGCCGTCGGATTACATAGATTTATAGCGTGCTAACGAACGCACGTGGTCCGACATCGATTATAAGTAGATCTCGATGTTGACTCGAAATAAGATGGCGGACCACTTTTAAAAGACGGCGAGAAAAGTATTTTCTTTTTCATTTAAAATAGACTACATAATACCTAAAATTTTACTACTGCTTGAAATAATACACGTAATAAACGAAATCATGTAATTCCTTCAAACCTCGTGATGTACTGCTGACATAGATTAACCCAGCAAGGGATACTTTCAGATTCAATAAAAAAAATACAAAATGAAAACATGTGTTCTTAACGTGAGGCATTTTAGCGCCCGGAGCGAATTGCGCGGTTATCTTTCGCCGCGCGTTTATTTAACTCGAGGCGCTAAAATGTCTCGCGTTAAGAACACATGTTTATTTCTTGTATTTTTTTTATTATATCCAAAAGTATCCCGTTCAGGGTTAATAGTACATCACGAGGTTTGAAGGAATTACATGATTTCGTTTACACCCTGTATAGTTTGTCAACACCTCAAACATGGGGCATTAAACTACTGCACATTTGAAAGGCTTATTTTCATAATGGAACGAAATGCATAGAGATGAACGATGAATTATAACAGATCAACTGATCACACTTCGTTCTGGCTAGCCTTTTGCTGTTTAGCTGTTGAGGTCAGCTTCCAGTCTAACCAGATACGGCTGGATACCAGTATTTTATAAGGAGCGACTGTCATCACCTTCGCAACCCAGTTACTGGGTAATGCCGATATCCAAAGGTTAATCTGGTTGTCAGACTTTCGGGCTCCTAACTACCCGTAATGACTGTCATAAGTATTTGTATGACATCCGGGACCGACGCGGCGACGGTATAACGTACTCTCAATACACATACATACAAACTTTCACCTTTATAATATTAGTACCTAAGGATAATATTAGTAAGGATAAGGATAGTAACGATTGTTAAAGTTCATTATAAAAAAAACAATGCCGCCTATCGCAGTTTAGACAAATCATTGTTCCAAGTTAAATGGTGGTATGTTTGAACTTAAAATAACATAAACAATCTAATTATTTCATCAATACTCTTACAAAATAATAAACACGAACATTAACGAATAGCCAAACATCTTGTCTTGTACGTAAAGCGAAACACTCGAAGATCAAAGGGTGCGCGTGCGCAGGAAACGCGCAATCATCTATCAGTGATACAGAGCCGCCTTTCAGTGCCACTTGAGGGTTAAGTGGGGCAAAAAAGTGACGTCATAGATTCTGCATTATATCTATCAAAAGATACAAGTAGCTAGCTTGCAATGCTTCTAGAAAACACTTTTGACTTTACATAACATATAATCACGACTGTATTCCCCGAGGGTTGGGCAGAGGTGTATAGTAACACCCTCATTTCGCGGTTATGTTTAAGTCCCATGTAATAGGGGGCGAGCCTATTGCCATCAACTAAGCACACATTCAAACTCCGAGCTGCTACTGAGGAATTCCCCACGGAAAAACCCAATGACACTTTTGCCCGACCTGGAAATCGAACCCAGGATCTCACGATCAGCAGTCGCGCTTTCCACCACTAGACCAACGAGGCACGTAGTCATGTTGCCTATGCATTGGATGGAAACAGAGAGAATGTCAGTTTTCTTTGTATCTAAGAATCTTAGTTTTATGTTACATACTAGTCCGCTCAGTTATAGCAGCCCACTGCTGAACATAAACCGTTTAAAAAGGCAGTGGGTGTAGTATCATGCACGAATGTTGGGATCGAGACGCCACATCGCTTTAAAAGCGCATAACTTAATCTCGCCAGAGGTGTCTTTAGTATACTCTCGTTTCGCCAGTTATGTTTAAGTCCCATGTAATAGGGGGCGAACATACTGCGATTAACCGGGCTCAAATCCTAGGTGTACTAAAAACACCTCTGCGAACCCTTCGGGGAATAAAAGGCGTGATGTTATGTTACGGTAATCTCCCACCCCCAAAACCTTAAAGAATTTAGGAGACCAGAAAATTAGCAAAGAATGATTTCTTACAAATCCTCACATCAAACATTCTGCAGAATCAAATTTTTGATCTTAAAATTAATCCCAACATGATAATCCGAAACGGCGTCACAAAACACGGCACTAACATACAATTAGCGAGCAATTCTGCCGACTCCCCTGCGGCCAAAGAATAATGCAAGGGCAACAATTTAGTTCGGTGGCCATTACAGCGTTTGTCGGGTTAATGGGTAATCAAAAAACAGCCGATAAGTGGCCGGCTCTTTGTTCCGCTTCGACCATTGTAATTGGTTATGGTTGGTTTACATGCGTTGATGCTGGGTATAAATTGACGGGTTGACGACACGTTTGATGTGCCGCGTCCGATTATAAACCCTCCCAAATTAGCATAGTACGCCGTCCCCGGCATGCGCTACTAGAGCCCGATGATGAGATCACCCTCCTCCAGGATGCGAATAAATCTACTAGCACCATACATATACACCGCCGCCGCCGACCGGCGTATCGCCCTCGCCGACGAGGTCCCTCGCGACGTCCCACCGCCGCCGCCCCCGATCCACCGTGCTCACCCGCCGCAGCCGCGGAGCCGGTCGTCCCTTCTGACTCCGCGCAGTCACCATCACGCGAGAATACAGCCCTCATCAAGCTGTCGTATCCCTCCCAGTCCTCTTGCATTCAACACCCTAAGAGGTGGAGTCCCCCCTTGGGGACACCCTTAGAGGTGTTGCTGCTATAGTCATAGTCATAATGTTACAGTAGTTAGCTTTGTAGTTAGCTAGGTAGTTAGTATAGTTCAAATTGGTTCGGAGACCCTTCTGGTCTCGCCAATAATAGCCCGGTTACGTAGAAAAGGTCCGCAAGACCATCTACAAGAGTCGAATAGGAAAAAAAAAAAAAAAGTTTGATGTAGTGTCTGAGCGATTGGCTTCTGCGCTACGGGTCGTGGATTCGATTCCAGCACGAATCATTTATTTTTATTTTTATTGCGTTGCTCCAAACTACGATTTCTCCTGTATCGTGGATGCGTTTACAGACACAAATCTCCATACGCAAAAACACCCAGACCCGGAACAACTATTTGTAGGCCAGGGAATCGAACCCACGACCTGTAGCGCAGAAGCCAATCGCTCAGCCACTGCACCAAACGTGTCGTCAATTTGTATGGCTTACTATTAGTTGTTCCGGGTCTGGCCGTTTGTGCATGTGAAGATTTGTGTCTGTAAACGCAAGCACGATACAAGAGAAACCCGAGGGTGAGGCAACGTTATTAAAAAAAAATCAAAAGTAAGTAACCATGTTAATTCTTCTTTTGTATCGGCACGAGTTATACGAGAACAGCTCATGCCATTGTGAAAACAGTCAGCGAGTTTGTTGGCGAGGCTGACTGCCCAGGTTGCGCTGGAACTGCCGGGGTTGCGGTGCATGCTTTTGCGAATGCTGCGATCCCGGCCGAACAGTCAGGAGAAGGAACACCGATGGTTTTTAGCCGGTAAGAGTCCGGCAGACCCCCGGGCGAGGGTCATCCATGAGGACATTCCAACGACAAAAAAAAAATGTGCGCTGGAAAGACTTAAGCATCGTCACTGATATCAGTGATGATATGATGGAATAGTAAAGGTTACCAATAAAATTGTAAATTGCTTGAATGAATTGCCTAGGTATCTTGTTGTTTATTCTCGACGAAATACCAAAGAAGCTCTTGGAAAGAACATTTGAGTGTTTTGCCAACCTTCATTAGTGAAGTGGCATCGCAAAAAGAAAAAGAAAACGAATTTTTAAAACTGGTGATAAACGAAAAGTAAAGACAATAGTGTGGCTAAAAAGACACCTAATAGTTTTACGTGGGTATCATCTAAGAGTGATTATGTCAAGTTTGGCAAGAGCACTTTACTGACTTATAAATTTATCTTACGTTCTCTTAGCCTCCTGCCCAGTGACTATAGTTTCTTCTGTCCAATATTTAGTGGCCTGCACTTTGACACTTAGATTCTTCTTTTGGGCGTAAGTTTACACAAATGTGAAACAGTATTACCGCTATAAGGCCACCGCATACAGGCCACTCGCCACAGCGACAAGTATCGGCGTTTGCGGCAAGTCCGAAATGTACCTATGGAAAAGTTAGTTCGCAGCTTCTGGTGAGTGGACCGTGTGGGCTACCTAAGTTTTTAAGACTATTCCGTGGCTGGCAAAAACTCTACTGCCACTAACTAGACTCTTCTTCTTCTTCCTGCCCTTATCCCACACTAGGTGGGGTCGGCACAACATGTATTTCATAAATCCATGTTGTTAGAGGTTTTGGCTTATTGTTTTATGACCGGCCGCCTGCTTGACATCAACCCTCCTTGGGAATACTCGATGCGCCATCGCGAGGGTGACCCAAAGTGCTTGCTGATATTATGCACTGGGTTCCAAAATGATATGCTTGTCAATATGTATTATTGCCGACAACTAAGCAGACTATGTTCTTCTTGGTGGGATATACTTAAAGTTCCTCGACCCAATCATTCAGTTTTGCTAGGGACTTTGGTTCTGACACATCGTAAACTAATAAAGCTACACTAAACAAAAAAAAAGGTTCAATGTGGCTACAGAGCAATCTGAATAAATACTCCATGTAAACCGCTCCTTTCAAACCTTCTTACTTAGCTATATGATTAATTTTTTCTTGGACTTTTTTGCGTCAATCCCGTTGAAATTACCGATGATTCGGATCTCCATCATTGTAAATATGATTGATTACTAGCCTCCTATGTAATGAGGGGCCACTGTTGGAGGTATGTATATAAGTGTCTTTGTTTAATGAATCAATGTTCTTTAGGAGATGTAAGAAGCAAAATTAATTAAAAAATATTGTTAGCTTATAGATTATACATGAACATTAACCTACTATATTTTGCATACCAAAATGGTTAAATATGCGGCTACTTATTGCGATTTCAAATAAAACTGTCCTAACCCATATTTTTTACAAATAAAGTTTTTATTTTTTCCTTATTATTATTTTTAATTTTAGCAGTGATAGCCTAGTGGTGTGACCGTCAGACTGCCAAGTCATAGGTCTCGAGTTCGAACCCAAGGCACGCACCTCTGACTTTTCGGATTCATGTGCGTATTGTATAATTATCACTTGTTTAAAAACGGTGAAGGAAAACATCGCGAGGAAACCTGGATGCCTGAGAGATATTTCTAGACGGCATGTGAAGCCAAGTCAGAGGCCCATGGGTGGCATAAACTCTGACACCAGGTTAGTCACTAACTACAAGAAAAAGAAAGAAAAGAAATATTTTTTCATTAAAAAGACACACTTTCCTTATATTACATTACATTCGTTAAACATGAGACCCCTCCGTGCGTTGGAGAGCACGTTAAACCGTCGGTCCCGGATGTCATAAGAATACCTTTGTCAGTCGTTTCGGAAAATCAGAAGCCTGGAAGTCTGACAACTGATCTAACTATAGGATATCGGCATTGCCCAGTAACTGGGTTGCTGAGGTCTGATGACAATCACTCCATGTAAAATACTGGTATTCAACCACATCTGGTTAGACTGGAAGCTGATCCCAACATAGTTGGGAAAAAGCTAGGCAGAACAAGGTTAGATGCGAAGGTGGTTTATGAGCTTATTATAGTCAGAGTTGTGACAAACTTTGGATAGGAACGATTGATCAAGATAGAGCCACTTAAGTTTAAGAGTTGACACAGAGAACTTTTCTGAGCATGGGGTCCTGCGTTCGATACCCAGGTCGGGCAGTGTTATTAGATTTTTCTATTAGGATTTTCTCAGTAGCAGCCGGCGTCTAGATTTGTGCCCGGTTAATGTCAATAGGCTCGCCCCTTGTTACACTGTCGAAACGAGTATGTACTAAAAACACTTCTGCCGAACCCTCCGGGGAAAACAAGGCTGGAAGGCTGGCAAGGATGTAATATTATATTTAAGGTTTTACAGTCTGTATACAGAATGTCGTCCTGTCTCAAACTATGTCATCGAGGCCATAGTACTTGTAAACCAAACGTCCTACTTTACTACAAAAGATATTAAACCACACAGATCCTATTCACACGCCTCCAGATTTCAGGACATACAAGGATAAACGCTAGCCTTTGTATCAAAGATCTATTGTATGTCTAATGCGTTCTATTTTCCTCTGAAACTGGATATATTTCCAAACCTGTCAATACGTAGGTGGTGAGATGGTGGTAGGTCTTTTGTGTTGGGAGTGCAAAGATGGCGTAAAGAATCTAGGTTACTTAAATTATTTATCGTCGCTGGGCAGTGAAAACCTCGTAAATCACAAATTCATTTTTATTTTTTGTTATTCATTAACAGACAGTTTATTATCTTCTTTTGTAAAACTACGTTCATTGCTATTACGAGGTTTTCACTGCCCAGCGACGTTATAGAGACTGGGAAATAACCATGAATAGATTATTATACTATGTGTATAATTTTTGTGTAGTATACTATAGCTTGGGATGTATTAAAAGAGCCTCCAGTGACGTCAACCTTGCTGACTGGCTAATGTTTCCCCGGTGGCATGAGCTCTTCTCGTATACGTCGCTCGTGCTGACACAAGAGACAGAGAGAGTTCCCTATGGTGTAGATAACGTGGTTACGGGCAAAGAATTGCCCACCATCTCTCTGCCCGTTTGTGTTATAAAAGGCGACTAATGCCCGGTTTTTATAAACAAAAATGAAACGTTTTGCTTGCCAATGGTAGGTAGCATTTATTATTGCCAAACTGGGCATGCTAATATTAATCAGCAAATTTTATTTGTGATAGTTACTTCCATATAGGATGGTCTACTATGCAAAGTTATGAGGTCTTTGCTTCATTATTGGTAAATATACAAGTCTAAATTGGCTATAAGAGACTAAACACACTAAATGATAATGATAAATGATTTTTATTTCTGTAAATAAATCTGTTACAGACACTTTTACAAGTCAATGTAATGTCACTTATCAGTAATTCAAATTTACCTTATAGAAAATAGAAGCTTTCATACACTGATAACATGACATGACAGGATCTGATAAGTTTTTTTTAATTCGCTCTTCAATTATGTGGCAGCTTATTTATTCTCATTTCATTATTCAATTCCTCTAGAAGTAGCTTCTAGCCATTATTATATCTACTTATAGAATTGTTATCACCAATCAAATGCGCCATGTTAAAACCCCAACAGATTATTACATCGACAGAATTTCAACTGTCAAACATTCCGTGGAGTGTTTGCATTGCGGCAGTCACTTGAACGAGTCAACTCGTCCGCCCGACGGTAGCGAGTGTTTTGTTTACTCTGCTGTGCCAACAGTAATGTTGAGAGCAAGTGAATAATTGTGCGCTATTGTTGGGGCAGATTAGGGATGGGATAGTCATTTTTATCGACTTAATATTTTTGATACCTTAGATTTTGAGATTGGTCTTTTTTGTATTGCGATAATATCGAATGACATGGAATGGAATGGAAAATTAGTGGAACACTAAAAAACATCTGGTGCTTGGAGACCGCATTATACAAGGTTGGTCGGAAAGGGGGTATTAAGCCGAAAGGGTGTTAAAATACTCATAATTATGGATAACTTTTGTTCTGCAATTTTCCCCAAAAGTCAATAATTTAAGAGAAATAGCTGTTCAAAGATTTCATAAAAAATACGCTAAATTCTACCTATCCTCAGCTATGATGACCTGTGTTTATATTTTAGGTAATATTTGGGGTCATGGATTAGAAGCTTCATTTTCTGAATTCGTTACTAAAGTAGGGATGATGAATTATTGAAAACAAAACTAAAATAAAATTCATTTTGCATGATTTTTTTTTGTCGATTATTGTAATTTTAACACTTTCTTTAAAACAATCATCAGTGATACATTAAGTGGCTTGCGGCTTAGTACCCCCTTTCCGACTAACCTTGTATAATGTAGGTATGTCTCTGGCGATACGATAACGGCGACACTGTAAGTTAAAATAAAAATATGGTCAAAGTTTTTACTGACTTTACTAACATTACTGTTAAACTGATTTAAGATTGTATTTAGGTATACTACTTATCCAACCGCGTTTACCAGCATTACCATACTTGTACGACACTGTTGACAGTTGTACAAGAATGATAATATCTGCTGCAGTTGCTGGAGCAATTAACTATAGGCCGAGTTGTACGAACAGGCAATAAAGGAAATAAGACATCAATGACATAATGAACCAAACTTCATATTTCGATCAAAAATCAATATTTTAATACCAATTTCCCAACCCTAAGCCATAACGAACACAAACACTCAATAGTGAGCACAGTTTTGTATGATCGATGATCGGAACGAGACTCGCGTCCAGTTAATCGTGTTTACACACTCAACACTCGATATCGACATTTTAAAAATCCGCGGGTGGTCAGCTACTGTTTGCTTTTTACCTATGATTTGAACGCTCCTTCAAAATTAAACATATTTATTTTTGACTACCAATGTAATTTGAGCGTTACGTAATGATATTAAAGTTGCTTTTAATAAAATTTGCTAGAACAAAGAACTTTTAAGTCACGCGTGGGTTTGTTTGGTGAAACAATAACTTTAGTAAATACTAAGAAATAATATTGAGTCTTGTAAGTATAATTAAGGAACCACAGAATGCTTTCAAGTTAAACGGTAAACAAATGTTTTGCGGACACTAAAAGAAGTGTTAAAGACTACTTGTCGTAAATTAACGTTATTTACAACGTTTTAAAACGTATTTTAACGTTAAACGACTTAATTACGGCTCGAAAAATAATCCTAAAACATCCGTTTGGCATTAAAACATGGTTTGTATGTAGGGTGACTAATTGCTCGACGCTTTTAGAAACTGTCCCATTAAAAAAAGGTTGATGAAGATGATAAAATTGTTTTATGGGGTTAGTGTAGATAAGTTGATTTTTAATTAGTGTAATTATTTTAGTTTGAATGAATTAAAAGTTTATTGAAATGTAACTTTAAGTGTTATAAATTTATTAAAACGTTTTAATTAAAACTGAGGGCAAGCGTTCGCTGGATAATTACATTATAAATATTTAAAACAAAAAAAAAAACAAATAAACACTCTATGTAGCATCTTAATGCAAGGTTTTATATTATGTTACTTTTTGTAAATATAATATAATATTGCAATTTAAAATTTTTCACCTTTAGCTAATCGCAATGACGACATAAAATAAAGAAAAAAAACTTTTTTTTTTCTTTTTGATCATTATCAGACTTCCCCAAACGCGTAAAAATATCAAATGTCAATAATAAATTAATAAAAAAAACCTTATTTGCATAAAACAAATACCTACGTATTTTTTAATTTATCGATCCATGAATAAGCAACAAACAGATGAGATGTAACGTGTTTTTTGACTTGTAACATGATTAATGTGCAGGAAATAATAAGAACCACTATAATTATACGTAATTGTATGTTCAATAAAGCTCGCCATTTTGCTTGTTGACTGTCAAGAATTATTTATCGTGTTTAATATGCATGAGGGGGGGTTACGAGTGGTTAAATTAAAAAAGTACGAAGGTCGAGGAATAATTTTTGTATTTTTTATTTAAATGGATTCTTCACACTATTTACATAGCTTCATGATGTGCTTGTCAATAATGCGTTTAGCATTTCATCATCATCATATCATCATCATATTTTTATGTCATGTATCAAAATACATGTAATAATATACATACATACAGACATAAACTCACGCCTTTTTCCCATGGGGGTAGGCAGAAACTATAGGACACCACATGCTACGATCCTTACATACTCCTTTCGCTTCATCCACATTCATACATACTGTCATGTAATAATATAATACAATATTATTACATATGCCTCGGAGAGCGCGTTATACCGCCAGTCCCGGAAGTCATACGAATAGTCGTTACGGATAGTCAAAAGCCCGAAAGTCTGACAACTGGTCTAACTTTAGAATATCGGCATTGCCTAGTAACTAGGTTGGGGAGGTCTGATGGCAGTTGCTCCGTGTAAAATACTGGTATTCAGCCGCACCTGGTTAGACTGGAAGCTGAACACAACATAGTTGGGAAAAGGCTAGGTAGAACAATATACCTAGTACAATATTGATTTAATGTAGTTTTAATTTGATTAAAACACGTTGCATGTTTTATAGCACTAATGGCTAAATACTCAAACGCTACTCAATTTTAAGTTTCCGTTAAGTATCGTGCTGTCACTGTCACTTCGCCTTAAAGTGACAGAGAAACCATGAGACTTAGCGGCAACTTAAAATTGAGTATTGTTTAGTATGAAAACGTTCAGTATAGAGGACACATTAATAGATTTAATAATTATGGAAACGACATATTGCATGCTGTCTATAATTATATCTATATACTAGCTGTGACCTCACGGCTCCGCCCGCGTAAGAAGTTTTATTCCAATAATAAATATAGCCTATGTTACTCAGTGATAATGTAGCTACCTAACGGAAAAAGAATTTTTGAAATCGGTCCATTAGTTTTTAAGTTTATTCGTTACATACAAAAATACAAATCTTTCCTCTTTATAACATTAGTATAGATATAAAAATAAATCCCTATTTCCCTTGGTCACGCCATAACTTGAGAATGACTATACTGATTAGGGTCATATTTACACAATATATTTGTTTTGTCGAAACGATGGTTCGTAGCTATGCTGGGATCCGATAGGTGGCGCTGTAGTCCAATTAGCTATTCTCCCGCGGGCACACCCGCGGGAGAACAGCTAGTCATTAAATAAAACATGGTTACCACGAAGAATGGTAATCATATTTAATTCAGTAATTTACTTCAACAATAATTAATTACTTAAAAACATAAATGTTACGCTATTCTTGCCTTTATGTTGAACAGTGATCAATTCATTAAGAATTATATTGCATAATCAGCCCATTACTGTCCCACTGCTGGGCACGGGCCTCTTCTCAGTATGAGAAGGGTTTAAGTGTTAGTCCACCACGCTGGCCTAGTGTGGGTTGCCAGCAGAATATTTTGCCCTTTCCATTAACCACAGCAAACGTACTTACAGCCCTCTCAGTGCCGTTTTGACGGCACTTGAGATGCCGATTTGATAAATAAAAAAAAATCGTTGTCAAATATATAAAATTCTGATTGAATGAAATTGAGTCGGCCCAGAACTTAGCTACGAGTTTAGCGTTATCAGTAGCGTCCATTAGTTCATGTAACGAGCATCAGGGCACGCAAGGCATGATGTCAAGTGAACCATCGTTTGTGAAACAGCACCACATTTAGACTCCAGGCTGGAATCGTTTATGAATCTCCACCTGAGCAAGTTTTCTTTGCTTCGACCAATATGAATATTCTGATATCATTGGGACACTGGGTATGCTACTGCCAGGCCACCATGTTGGTTTAATAATACGGACTTAATTAACTTCACACTTCTTCTCCCCTCCCTTATCCCACTCTAGGTGGAGTCGGCACAACATGTATTTCGTAAATCCATGTTGTTAGAGGTTTTGGCTTATTGTTTTATGACCGGCCGCCTGCCTGACGTCAACCCTCCTTGGGAATACTCGTTGCGCCGTCGCGCGGGTGACCCAATGCGCTTGCTAATATTATGCACTGGGTCCCAAAATGATATGCTTGTCAATTTTATTGCCGATAACTAAGCAATGTTTTTCTTGGTGGAGTGTACCTGAAGTTCCTCGGGTCATTCAGTTTTGCTACGGACTTTGGTTCTGACACATCGTAAACTAATATAGCACCGTGAGCGTCTCTGTAAAAACTTGATGTCATTTAATTAACTTTACACCTTAAACAAAAAGAGAAAGAACACATTTCTCTTCAAAATTAATTAAAAATCATTGCTACCCTAACCTCCGTGCCTTATTCCGTAAGATCAATTAAAAATCTTAAAAATTCTCAGAGATACCATTTACAAAGGAGCCTTCAAAAGATAAGTTTCAGTCTCATAATTAAAAAGGCTCTCAGAGAACCCGGTCATTATCTTAAATTTCTAAGTTTAAGTAACAGTTTTATCGAAATGTCGACACATGCTTCAACGGCGGCCCTTTGTCGATGCCGATAAGAGTTTTAATCGATAAAAAATTATGTCGACCACTTTATTTTGGGAATTAACTACTGGCGTTTGCGTTTTTATACTTATAACGGAATATTTAAGCGTATAATTGCGACAAAATCTGCGGTTAATATCTGAACTGCGTAAGTGTATTGGTGTTTGCAAAATAATTAAAATTTTATTGTCTTTTTAATTATAACCTTTCAATTTTATACAGCGCGCCGCGCTGGTTTGCATTAAACCAACAGTTATTAACATTATGTACAACCTTATTATTTCTAGTAAGTAAATAGGTACTCGGCCAGAAGAATCTAACTGCTTCGTTGGTCTAGTGGTGGCAAGCGCGACTGCTGATCGTGAGGTCTTGGGTTCGATCCCCAGGCCAAGCAAATTATTGTTGGGTTTTCCCGTATGGAACTCCTCAGTATCAGCCCGGAGTTTAGATTTGTGCCCGGTTTATGGCAATAGGCTCGCTCCCTATTACATGGGACTTAAACATAATAGCGCAATGAGGGTGTTATTATACACCTCTGCTCAATCCTTCGGAGAATACAGGCGTAATGTTCGGACAGAACTCTGAAGTCACTACAGTGACAAAACTTGTCTCACGCACTTTGTACAAGACATTCGACAAAACCTGTGACTTATGTCCAGTTGTCTTCACATTAACGGGTCTCTATATATAAAGGCTTTACAAAATATATATTTTGTTAACACCTTGCCGTCAATAACAATATCAAAATCCGTATCACGTATGGGGCAGGTTCCAAGCTCATTGCCTACAGGAATCATTAACCATCCTTTGTCCTTCATTCAAGTAACTAACTTACGACACAAAATAGATAAGTACAGAAGGTCAACTCAATACCGGACTAACAGCGAATGTACTTTTACAAAAACGTTTTTCTAATTAAAACTGCGTGATTTTGTCTGCAGATAAGCAGCAATATTGTGCGGTATTACTACGTGACGCGGGACATTTTGCAATGCGCCGCTTTGAGAGCGCGTAGTTGTGTGCGAGTGAACTGTTCCGCGACATTTTCTCCGGGACATTCACGTAGATGTATGATGCTCCACTTGTCCCTTACTGAATCTATGGCTTAATACACTGTTTTTGTTTTCGATGGAGTTACATTGCCACCGAAGAATTCTCTTCAAGAGGATTGACAGCTGCATTCCCCTGCATTGCGACAATATCAACTTTTATATAAATTATAGCCGTGATAGCCTAGTGGTGTGACCGTCGGACTGCCAAGTCATAGTTCTCGAGGTCAAACTGAAGGCAAACACCTGTGAATTTTCGGATTCAAGTGTGTATTGTATAATTATCACTTGCTTAAAAACGGTGAAGGAAAACATCGTGAGGAAACCTGAATGCCTGAGAGATATTTCTCGACCGCATGTGAAGCCAAGTCAGAGACCTATGAGCGGCAGAAATTCTGACACCAGGTTAGTCACTAACCACACGATAAGAAGAAGAAGAACTTCCATAACCTGTCCTTTTGCCAAGCTTGATGGTTAAGGCAATGAAAACTGTTTATTTTGCGGTTCAGTTACGTCTTTATTCAGCAGATATGACGAATCAAGTAATGGTTCTTCTGTAAATACATCTTTATATTGAGCTCACAAGCCTTAACTCGCTTACTTCCTTTCCGCAACTCTGAAAGACACCGGAGGCAGTGAACAGCTGGTATGTCTTCACGCTTTAATTTATACACGAGGTAAGCAGAGGTGCTAGTAAAGGCAGGTGTAATTCAAATTAGCACTAAAAAGGGTGACGGACAGATAGACCGTATAGTTGATTTATAACATAACTAGCTTTTGCGCGCAGCTTCGCTTGTGTTTTTTTAACCACTTAGCTAAGGAATTTTGAAAAATCCTTCCTAGTCTGCTACTTTGGTCGAGTGGGGGTAGGCGCAATTGCTGATCGTGTGGTCCTAGGTTCGACTCCAGGTCGGGCAAAGTGTAATTAAAAGTAGCAGCCCGGAGCTTGGATTTGTGTCCGGTTGATGGCAATAGTCTCGCCTCCTATTACATGGTACTTAAACATAACGGCGAAATGAGGATATTACTATACACCTCTGCCGAACCCTTTGGGGAATACAGGCGTGATGTTATGTGTTAAGAATTAGCGTAGTTGATTATTGTAAAGTACCTTAGTAGCAAAACCGTGATATCGTTAGTGGAAAGGTAAAAAGACTAAAGCGCCAATATACCTACTTTACAGTAGAGAGATTCAAAGTATTTTTTAAAGAAAATAAACATAGTTATTTTTCTTAGAGTATACATATTATCTAGATATTTAAATTTTCTATTTAATATGTATACTGTAAGAAAAATAACTAGGTATGTATATTTTCTTAAAAAAAATACTTTGAATCTCTCTACTATAAAGTACGTATATTGGCGCTTTAGTCTTTTTATCTTTCCAATGACGATATGATGTGTAAGTGTCAATATACACATCAGTTTCCACTCGGCTAGACTTTTTATAAAAATCTCCCTTAAAAATACATAAATCAACCTGTTTCCTGTACATCGATACCCCTTACATCGAACCCACGGTGTTTATTATAAAAAATCACGCATATTAACTCCAGTGCGTAACCGTCCTTTCGCAACAAGCTGTCTATCATCGTCAAATATGATTGATATCACTTTTTCAGTCACCACGTATTGTGCGAATATGTAGAGCGAGTATTCGCCTTAACAAACTTGCCGACAACATCGAATTTTCAACCCTATTCCTTATAAGTTAAAGTCTAAATTCAGTTGACAGTGTTGTAACTTATAATTCCGGATACATAGAAGCAAAATTGTACCTTATCTTTTAAAGTTTAGGGTTACTTTTGCTATCATGGAAGGGTTGTTTAAGGGGTCGTTTGCCGCACACTTAGCACACAATGAAAGGAACATTGAAGCGTTTTTGCAATATTGATGGATAGCAGTCTACCACTAATAATGTATTGATCATTTAGATAGGCGCGTCGAAGAAAACATTTTACAGTGCGGGCATCGAGAGAAGGCGTTCCTGGCAGAGCTTTTTGCATATTATAACATCAACCTACAATAAATTAAAATTACAGCTAGTTCATACAGAAACTATTTACAGGACCCTTTTTTAGTGGATCCGTCTTTATTTTAGTGATGGCGCCTGTAGTTGTATGAGCGAGTTCACATACACGACAATATTCTAAATCCAGTAAAAGTACTGGTCGGACACAAGTTCCGTTTTATTATCAAAAACGGATCCGTACATGAAGATGTATGGAGAAGTATGGGTGCCTTCACACACGATCCGTTATTTTTATCGTATCCTGCCTGCCAGATGCGACGCAGCTGCCGTTTGTTTAACTGATCCGTCAGTACAGATGTTAACAACACATCCAGTACCGACGGATCCGCTGTGTGAAATGGCACTTACTGGGTTACGGAGGTCTAATGGCAGTCACTCCGTGTAAAATACTGGTATTCAGTCCGTTCTGGTTAGACTGGCAGCTGACCTCAAATATGAAAAGGCTAGGCAGAACAGTTGTGTGAGAACATTATGGAACAATGTGTGAAATAGATTCACCGAGGGCAAGTAATAAACTTTTAACCAAAATGTCGCCAATTTCACTTTAGTTACTACATAGCATAATCAGCCCATTACTGTCCCACTGCTGGGCACGGGCCTCTTCTCAGAATGAGAAGGGTTTAGGCCTTAGTCCACCACGCTGGGATGGCGCAGGTTGGCGGACTACATACACCATCGAGAACTTTATGGTGCTCTCTCAGGTGTGCAGGTTCCCTCACGATATTTTTCTTCACCGTTAACGCAAGTGATAATCAAATTCTGATCCGCGCATGAATTCGAAAAGTCAGAGGTGCGGGTCGGGATCGATCTCAGACACTCCTGCATGGAAATCAAACGTTCAACCACTGGGCTATCACTTTTTTGTTTATTTACTATAAGTAACTAAATTGCAGTGTTAGCCTAGTGGTGTGACCGTCGGACTGCCAAGTCATAGGTCTCGAGTTCGAACCCAAGGCACGCACCGCTGACTTTTCGGATTCATGTGCGTATTTTATAATTACCACTTGCTTAAAAACGGTGAAGGAAAACATCGTGAGGAAACCGGCATGCCTGAGAGATATTTCTCGACGGCGTGTGAAGCCAAATCAGAGGCCCATGGGTGGCATAAATCTCTGACACCAGGTTAGCTACTAACCACACGAAAAGAAGAAGACTTAATATTATTAATATTTTTCTCCTATCAATCACCGCAGCTTATTAATTCAGCACCCTGAACAGCCAAATTCATCTGACGCATGTACATTATCATTCCACACGCGTTCACAGTAAATACTTCAAAAGCTCCATTTGCAAATAAATGCGCATTGCGTACTGACGCAAGAAACTGCCCGCGAGCCGCGCCGGACACGTCACCCGGCGCGATGACACGCCGCGCCCGCGCCGCCGTCAGCGAGAGAAAAACTTTGACGCGCGGTTAGAAACTTGTAAAAAGATAAATATTGAAGACCTTGTATTGAATCCATTGGTTGAAAAATATCTTTATTGTTCTCCGGTATAGAGTACGACGCTTTTGGTTCGATCCCCAGATGGGGTAAAATTTTATTAAATTTAGAAAAACAGCAGCTTTAAGGATGATTTTCACCAAACGGCTCGCATCGCATCGGATCGGAAAGGATACGAACGGATGCAGCGACATCCTATCGCGGTCGGCAGGATGGCGACTCAACGATCGGCTCCGTACCGTCGCTTGCGAACGTGTGCGTTTCTGCGCCTAGTCAAATAGTTTCATTCCTACCGTGTTGACAGCCGAAAGGATCCGATCGGATACGACGACAGGCGAACGGAGCCGATCGCGCGTGGCAGCATACTTTCGGCTACGATCACGTGTCGCGGAAGACGCCCGCGGCCAAGCTGCTGTGCGCGGCTTTGTAATATAGACTTTAAATACTGTGTACACGATTAAGTACCTTTTAAATATTGTAAAATCCGTTCCGATCCGATGCAATGCGAGCCGTTTGGCGGAAGTTATCCTGAAAGTAACAAAAACGTATTATAGCAAACCATGTTACCTATAAAATGTTTGTTAATCATTGTTAAAAGTAAATCCTTCACATATAACAAAATCGTTACGATGCTAAAACTGTACATTAAATATTTTCGGAAAAAAGTAAGTGCAACGCATCCTAGGAACGATAACCATGCCAAAAATTTAATTTTTAGATTTTTTGTCTGTTTACATGTTTGAGCTTCACGCCAGTGCTACTGGACAGATCTACTTGCAATTTGGAAGCCACATTCGTTAAAGAGCGGGTCAGGTTATAGGGTACAAATTATCACGCTGATGAGTGTGGGTGATGAGCATTAACCTTATGTTTCAGTTACCAATAGAATAGGTACTATTATTATCATCTCCAATTTGTTTAATTTTAACTACAGATGTTGGAGATGCCTAGACCTAACCAAGAACTTTATATACTATTGTATGTTGCTTACTAAACGGCTTTGAGTTCTAAATATAAATATTATCTCCGCGTACAGGCACAAAAAAGCGCCCGCGCAAACGACGTCGCTCGCGGAACGTTGACACGCCGCGCCGTCAGCAGCGCTGAAAGAAATGTGTGACGCGTTGCAAATGCTGCCAATCATTCAGTACACACGTTGGATGTCAGTCTTGCTGCCAACTGCTTTAAAAAGTTCTATTTTCCGGCAGCTTTTTATCAATGTTTCATATTTTCTATACAGGTTCTTACGTAGGTAATACAATTAAACATACGTACACACTTTTAGTAAAATAAAAAACTTATTTTTCTATCGTTTAAAAATGTATATTTTTAAAGGATCCTTCCTCCTAGCCTTTTCTGAACTATGTTGGGGTCACCTTCCAGTCTGAATAGACTGGAAGGTGACCCCAACATAGTTTAATATCTTTTGTAGTAATGTAGGACGTTTGGTTTACAAGTACTAAGGCCTCGATGACATAGTTTGAGAAATAGGACGACATTCTGTATACAGACTGTTAAACCTTAAATACCTATAACATAACATCACGCCTTGTATTCCCCGAAGGGTTCAGCATAAGTGTTTTTAGTACCTTCACACTCGTTTCGCCAGTTATGTTTAAGTCCCATGTAATAGAGGGCGAGTCTAGCCATTAACCGGGCACAAATCCAGACTCTGGACTGCTACCGAGAAATTCCTAATATAAAAACCCAATAACACTGCCCGACCTGGGTATCGAACCCAGGACCCCATGCTCAGAAAAGTTCTCTGTGTCAACTCTTAAACTTAGGTGTAAATCTTGATCAATCTTTCCTATCCAAAGTTTGTCACAATTTTGACTACAATAAGCTTATAAACCACCTTCGTATCTAGCCTTGTTCTGCCTAGCTTTTTCCCTACTATGTTGGGATCAGCTTCCAGTCTAACCAGATGCGGTTGAATATCAGTCTTCTACATAGAGCGACTGCCGTCAGAGCGCCACAACCCAGTTACTGGGCAATGCCAATATCCTAAGGTTAGACCGGTTGTCAGACTTCTAGGCTTCTGACTTCCCGTCACGACTGTCATAGGTATTCGGGACCCGGGACCGACGGTTTAACATGCTTTCTGAGACACGGAGACAAATCCAAACTCCGGGCTGCTACTGAGGAATTCCACACGGAAATACCCAATAACACTTTGCCCGACCTGGGAATCGAACCCAGGACCTCACCGATAAGCAGTCGCGCTTGCCACCACTACACCAACAAGGAAGAACCTTTTATAAATACAAAATGTAAATGACCGGAGTATACATGAAGCTTGTAGGTTGAAACAGTAATGGGTCCTTCCACGCACTTCTGTCTAATTATCTTCTCATTGGCGTTCTGTAGATGACAAGGTAATAATTCGATATTAGTGAATCGATAATACGTCATTATCGATATTACTCGTATAGGTGACATTGGACACATAGATTCAAGATTCAAGACATTTATTTGTAGAAACACGAGTATACATATCAGGCATGCAGGTTGTTATAAAGAAAATAGATCTGTCATGTTCGGCCTTTGTGGCATACAAATATATATATAGGTAACTTAAGTTTAGATATTTAAACAAAGCTAAAACATTATTAAATTGTAACACAAACTAAAAATTGAATTTAAACAGTAAATTACAAATTTGAATTAAGTTGTTCTTCATTTTAATTATAACATGCCATTAAATATTTGTTAATTTCCTAATATTACACTTTGTCATTTAAAAAATCTAAAATACTGTAGTATGCTTTCCCAACTAGATATGATTTCAGTCGCTTTTTTAGCATGTGTGCGCTTATTTCGCTCCATCCCTTTGGAAGTTTATTAAATATTAAAGGCGCCATGCAAAACACACTTTTCCACATTAATGCTGTTTTGGAAACATGTGAGCAAAGCATAGTGTTATCACGTCTGACGGGACTGACTTTATCTGCCATGCGTGGAAATAATTGCCGATTACATTTGACAAACATAAAGGCAAACATGATGCAGACGCTATACTATAGGTATAATATTTTATCTGCTAGTATCTGAACGTATCATAAATATAAATACATACAATCCCGCCTATTTCCCATTGGGGTAAGCAGACTATTGATTTCCACGTGCTACGATCCTGACACACCCTTTTCGCTTCATCTACATTCGTTAACCTTCTCATGCATGCTCGTCGGTATAGAGTGCTACCAACCTGGCCCTTTTCGAGAACGTCCGTGATTTGTCTGTGGTACGTCCGTCGAGGTCGGCCCCTGCCAACTGTTCCATCTACACTCGCTTTGTACACTTGTTTCGTTAATCTCCTTTCGTCCGTCCGCTCTACATTTTTTTTTAATAAAATCTGTGCCCCACACCCTCCTGTATTGTGGATGCTTTTACAGACACAAATCTTCACATGCACAAACACCCAGACCCGGAACAACTATTTGTAGGCCATACAATATGAATGTTTTACAATCAACGATTTGTTAACTTTTTATAACATAAACATAACATCACGCCTGTATTCCCCGAAGGGTTGGGTAGAGGTGTATAGTACCGCTCTCATTTTGCTGTTAGGTTTAAGACCCATGTAATAGGGGGCAAGCCTATTATTGCTATCAACCGGTCACAAATCCAAACTCCGGGCTGTTACTGAGGAATTCCACACGGAAAAACCCAATAACACTTTACCCGTCCTGGGGACCGAACCTTTGGAACACCGAAGAGGTTAATATAAAAAACATAAAAATATAGGTACAAACACCATCTTAACAATAAACAATCCACTCTATCCTCACAATAGAATTATAACCCTACAATGCGGGCGGTCTAATTAGAGTTCCATTTGCCGCTCGGGGACGCTATGAAATATGCATGCAATGATTTGCATCACCGTCGAATAAACCGAGACGATTCGCATCAATCAATACGGAGGCCGTCGAGCTGATGATTTGAATATTTTGATGACGTGTGGGGATGGATTGGGAAGGGTTAGATGCAGCTGGGATGGGATAGCATTTGAATGTAATTGATTAATAAGGGTGAATCAATAACTGGGTGGATTGTGGTAAGTTTTATGATAAACTAGTGGCCCGTCCTGGCTTCGCACGGGTGGACATTTTTCCCGTTTTTGCAACATTTTTCATGTATGCTCCGCTCCTATTGGTCGTAGGATGATGTTATATAGCCGATAACCTTCCTCGATAAATGGACTATCCAACACAAAAATAATTTTTCAAATCCAACTACACTGGCCTGCAAAACTAAGTATCACACTTTTAAACTTGCAATTTTTTTTTTTTAAAAACGTTGCCCCACACTAGGATTTCTCCTGTATCGTGGGTGCGTTTACAGACACAAATCTTCACATGCACAAACATCCAGACCCAGAACAACTATGTGTAGGCCATACAAATATTTGTTCCGTGCGGGAATCGAACCCACGACCCGTAGCGCAGTAGCCGATCGCTCAGCCACAGCACCAAACGTGTCTTCAATTAAAAGTGTAGTACTTAATTTTGCAGGCCAGTGTAGTAGTTCCTGAGATTAGCGCGTTCAACCAAACAAACAAACTCTTCAGCTTTATAATATTAGTATACCTAGATTACTAAAAATGAATGAGGATAAATCTAGTGACCTAATCTTAAAGAACTAGGACTTTATAGCTGTAGACTTAGCACAAACGTTTGATACGTTTGTATCTTACACGTATCGCTAATTTAAGCGAATTTTGAATCGCAAATACAGCTGTCCTTTAACATTTTGATTTATGTTTTGCGACGTGCACAATTTGTATCATACGTAGATATGAATAAAGTTTTCAATTTAATTAAATAGTATGTGCGAAACGAGTATTTCCGATTCAAAATTCACTTTTACAGCGTGAAAACGAAATCTTGTAATTCCTTCAAATCTCGTGATATACTGCTGACATAGATTAACCCTGAGCGGGATACATTTGGAATCAATAAAAAAATTAACAAGAAGTAAACATGTGTTCTTAATGTGAAGCATTTTAGCGCCCCGAGTTAAACGACCGCGCGGCATGCGATAGCCGCGCAATTCGCTCGGGGCGCTAAAATGCCTCACGTTAAGAACATACGTTACTTTCTGTAATTTTTTATTTTTATTGAATCTATGTCAGCAGTACATCACGAGGTTTGGAGGAATTATTAGTAATTAGTAACTCGACAGCGTTAGTGATAAGCTTACAGGTCGGGTTCTGGCTGAAGCTGGATAAAGGCATTTAGTAGTATAATTTGTGTGTGAAAAATACTACTTTTAGAAAGAGTATACGTACAGAAATATTTTATTCAGTTGAACATTCGATTTTAAAATTCTTTTGAAGAGACGCGACCCTCTACCAAAGTACTTTATTTTTAAACAATCTTAAATTTGAAACCAGAATAAGACAATAGAATTGTGCAGCGCATAAATCTCTCAACTTTCCCGACAACGGATGATTAAGATTGACAAAAGAAACGGTTTCTGCTAGAGAAATTCACGAATTCCACCATCTATGGCCACCGAAATTCCCGAGAATCGATTTAGCGGTAAAAAAAGTGCCGCCCGAATAAATAATAGGACAAAACACGTCGGAAATATTCGCCGATATCGCCGACAGGCTTGCCGCCACGTCCAAAAATGTCAACTTCGCGTTCCAAACTCTTCATGGGTGAAGAACGGCAAAAAATCAAGCATACCTAACTCCGCTTCAGCGCTCAACGCCTAATTTCGAATGCTGCAAGCGCTTCGATCCGGAGACCTCTATTATTATTTCAATCAACGATAATTGGACACTTGTCACCGTAAAAAGCGCTGGAATCGCTGATTGGTAACCGCGAGTCACGAGCGGGCGGCGCTTTTGATTTTAGAGTCGTTTCGTTTGAAATTCAAATCGTTTGAAGATGTTCGGGCGTTGTCGGCCGCGTTCGGATGAATAGAAGTCGAGCGTGCGTTTGAACGTTCAATAAGGGGAGACGTTAGCGACAAGTCGCGTCTCTATTGAGCTTTAATTAAATTTATTGTTCGCGTCCGCAGATATTATGGATATGCCAAATATGGAATAGTTAGTTATGGTTGTGGGACTGTATTTATGGGATATTAACATCACTTTCTCAAAGCTTATGATCCCATAATAAGAGGCCAAAGATACTAAATTAATCTGTATATATATAGCAAAAAAACCTCTAATACAAAAACGTCGTATCCGTGAGCTGAGCTGATAATCGAGTTGAGGCTTATAGAAATGACTTACAACTTATTATAAAAAAAAAAACTTTTTGTTAAAAAGTATACCATTTCTTTGTAGTTAACTCAGTTAACACACTTATGTTGTATTTCTAATCTGATTTCTTAGAAAATATACACAGACGACTTGGTTTATGAATAATATTAATCCGTTTAAAGATAAAAAAAATCTTCACTTACAATTAATTGTTTCTTCCCAAAAGTCCCATCATAAATTTGTCAAAAAGCCATGATTAGAAGAACAATGGTCTTATCTTTTTACTGACGCCTGTACTCATAATTAGCTACCCAAAAAACGGAAACAAAAAAACCCATAAAAACAACTTTCATTCATAAATTCTACCACCCAAGAAGTTACCGAAATTACATTTTAAATACACAAAGATCTCAGGTAATAATTAGTACCTCGTTCCGACGGCGCCAACACCAACTTGGCGCCAATACCCACAAAACTTAAAACGCCCTAATTGTTTACGAAACCATTCGTCAAACATTTGACACAAAAATTTGCCAAATTCTCGCCTTAATAACTCCCGATGAATGGGTTGGGCCAACATCACGCGAGTACTGATTAAGCGACCGATTTTCGTCCAACATCTGTAATTTGGAGATCGCCGCAAAGAATTAGGTTTTCTAATTGGTAACGTGAAATGGCAGCGTGATTGTCTGTCTGTGGTTTGGTTAAATTATATGTAATTTGGTCGAGGCCGAAAGCCGAATGTTGGCGCCTTGTTGGACGAGTGGTCATAATGTTATTGAGGGTTTGTCGAATCATGACCATGGTCGACAGGGCCGGATTGCAATGGAGATTTATAGTGGAATTATGTATGTCTTTTGCGGTGCAGCCTAATAACAGAGGGGGCAGGTATTTACTCGTAATATACCTAAATTGGCAAATAACCTTTGGATCTTACCTATGTGTAAGTCTTACAAAACGTTAATCGACAGGCGCTTTTGGAATCTTTACGATTTTGTAGCCAGGGACGTTTTAGAATCAAGGTAAATTGTACTACCTATTATGAGTCAAGCCAATTTTGTTTCAAAGATAAACAAAATGGTTCTGAAAAATATTCAGTTTCCATTAACAATGTATTAAACATACCTACAGGAAAAAAGGTGAACAGAGATGGGCTGCTGTCTGTCTGTCTGGGCCCTTAGAATTCATTATTATAGGACAGGGGTGGCCAACATGATTCGACCCAAGATCCACTGTTTACTGAGTAGACTCAGTGCGATCTACCAATTACATAATCAGTACCTCTTCATTCAACTTATATTTTTCTTTGCCTTGCAACGGTCGACTGGATTAAGAGCCGCGATCGACTGGTTGGCCACCCCTGCTATAGGAGGTACCTATGAGGCTTCCAGAGTCACGCAAAGTGATGTAATGTAATGTAATGCTTTGAGAACAAATTAATTACAAAAGAAAAACATTATTGATATAAACGAAATATGATTCAAATTCAATTGTGACGTTATTAGCTCCCCAGTAGACTTAATAATGGTTTGAAAATGCTAAAACGCGGTACTAGCAAGCATGGTGATCTATATTCGTTCCATCTCCGTATAAGGTGACACCTTTGTGGGTCAATTTTATTTATTTATTAAATAGTAAGTAAAATAACTTCCTGCATCTAAAGTCTGCAGGAAGTAGCCTGATCTGCATCTAAAGTACCTATTTTGGAAATGCTTACTTAAACGAATTGGTCTCCGCTGCGTTCTAACTAGATATCGTTCTACTTAAGAACAATAATAGCTCCTTGAATGCGACAACTTTATATCGATATTTGCAAAGATCTTGTATCTTGTAGTAGGTATTGTTTTTACACAGTTCCACTGCACATTTTACTTTGAATTATGAGCAGTTTAATATAACACGCGGCACGTCAACGTCACACATTTATTGCAACACTCTTTGGTTGCAATCGAGTACGCCGAATACGGCGTAGTGTTAGTTGCCGCATTTTACTAGTACGCCGGCGGTATCTATTTGAAGTGCAGCAAAGGCCAATCATTAATCTAAGTGAAAATAATTAATAGAAAAAATAATTTATAAAATAAATGTGGAATTCTTCAGTAGCAGCCCGGAGTTTGGATGTGTGCCCGGTTGATGGCAATAGGCTCGCCCACTATTAAATGGGACTTAAACATAACGGCGAAATGAGGGTATTACTATACACCTCTGCCCAACCCTGCGAGGAATACAGGCGTAATGTTATGTTTCTTAACATAGTATAAAACAAAGTCGCTCTCGCTGTCTGTAGGTACGCTTAGATCTTTTAAACTACGCAACGGATTTTAATGAAGTTTTCAGCAATAGATAGAGTGATTCAAGAGGAAGGTTTATATGCTCCACATTAGTATCTATATTGCACTCGTGCGATAGCAGTGATAGCCTAGTAGTGTGACCGTCGGACTGCCAAGTCATAGGTCTCGAGTTAGATCCCAAGGCGCGCACCTCTGAATTTTCGGATTCATGTGCGTATTGTATAATTATCACTTGCTTAAAAACGGTGAAGGAAAACATCGTGAGGAAACCGACATGCCTGAGAGATATTTCTCGACGGCGTGTGAAGCCAAGTCAGAGGCACATGGGCGGCATAAACTCTGACACCAGGTTAGTCACTAACCACACGAAAAGAAAGAAGACTCGTGCGAAGCTGGGGCGGGTCGCTAGTATCTTATAATTTATAAAATAACTCCTTCCCCAAATGCTGACCTGTTTTCAATCGACCACCATAATAATAAGGAATTACATGATTAAGCACAGTACTGGGTTAGCTATAGTATTTTTACATTACTCGTAATGGCCCCCGTTAGACCTCTATTGGGACTAACCATACGTTAGATAAGTAGCGGTTGGTACTTTACTATTACAGGTCTTATCGGGAATCTCATAGCTTAGAAGTTATTCGTTCCAATTTGGTTTAGCTCTATTTTAAAACGGTTTAATTAGCTTGACTTCGTACATTGTTTGTTGCAAATCTTGCGACAGATTTTTCAACTACTTCTGCTTAACCGATTCTCATGAAACGTCGCACATAAATTCAATTTCCATAACAATACAACATTATAATAATTTCAACCTTCAATCCTCAAATTCTGATGCTGCAGGTGTACTGCAATATGAAACCGTTTAACTAAAAGTACGTTTTTGTAAGGGATTATTTGTTGTGTAAATAGGGTAAGTTTAGTTTTCTTCTATCGTTAGCGCTCATGCCCACAAGACGGTTTTTCGCCGGCTCACCGCCCGGCGCTAGCGCCGGCGTCGTGTGATTGGCTGACGACCGGACGTAGACCCACCTGGTTGGACGCCGGGCTTAGCTCCGGCGAAAAACCGTCTCGTGGGCATGAGCGCTAAGGCTTCTCTGCGGTTTATTCTGTATTTTTCCGGAGTGTTTCTATTTGGAGTCTTCAATTGCGTACTGACTTCCACAACATAACATAACATCACGCCTGCATTCCCCGAAGGATTGGACAGAGGTGTATAGTAACACCCTAATTTCGCCATTCTGTTTAAGTCCCACGTAACTTTCACAACCTA
The DNA here is from genome assembly GCA_910594945.2 of Amphipyra berbera. Taxonomy (NCBI): domain Eukaryota; kingdom Metazoa; phylum Arthropoda; class Insecta; order Lepidoptera; family Noctuidae; genus Amphipyra; species Amphipyra berbera. Next base: position 1,325,896 of record OU343131.1, on the reverse strand, counting down.
TCATCATTATTAGCCCGGGCGGCCTCTTGATAAACTGACTTGTTCCACGAAGACCTTCAATCTGAACAGCACTCATGCGAATAGCATAATTATGATTTAGTAGTGAACATAGGTAATATAGTTTTATCAAGTCTAGCATACGCATACCTAATAAATGGTCCCTTAAAAAACTTTTAAATTAAAGTATTTTATCTTGCAGTACATTTACAGCATCAGGATCTGAAGATTGAAGGTTGAAATCATTATAAAGTTGTACTGGCATGAGAACTGAATTCGTGTGCGAAATTTCAAGAGAATCGGTTAAGCAGAAGTAGTTGAAAAATCTGTCGCAAGATTTGAATCAAACAAACAAATATACGAATCGAAGCTTATTATTAATACCGTTTAAAATATCATTACAATCTTGATTTTGTGGTAAGTGTCTTACCTACATCGTATGAGTTTTATCTGAGGTAGTATAAATTAGAAATTTTGATAGAATTTGTATACAAAAGTTGTCAAAATATCATCCCTCAGATAAAAATTGTCCAACGTTGATAATCTCAGCAAGTTAAATTGTGAACATTGACTTCTGCGACCGATTTTCAATGAACACAAACCTCAGCAAGTCGATTTCTGAAAGTTTTACGAAATAAACGAGCACTTGCTGCAATTAATACCTACTTTCGCAATTTGACGCTTTACAGCAGTGATAGCAAAGTAGTCTATATCGACCCCCAGGGGTCGACAATAACCTACAAGGGGTCCATGTGGGTGATAAAATAATTGAGGGTCCGTGAGATGTAAACGGGGGTCCACGATAATAGATCTCATTTAAGCAGGTCGTTACTTTAATATTGACTTTCCATTAATGGAATAACCCACACACATAGATGATTTGTCGCTTAGTTTTTACCTGAAAACGTAACAAACAGACCGACAACGATTGTATGTACTTAGGTCCTGTCATAGGTTGAATAAATAGGAAAGTATATAAAAAATTACGTGTGTTTCTTTATTGTTTTATAGCTCTACAGGTGTACACTACAGTTAGAAATCAGTCAAAAACACATTTGTAGTCGATGCATTCGCAAAAATGCATTATTAGCTAAGCAGAGGGAGGAGGGGGGCGTCTACTCAAAACTAATAAACATGGCAAGTAGTCTATGAGACAAAAAAGTTTGGGGACCTCTGCTTAAGAGTAAAAGCTTGCTTTAATTGTGTAAAGCGACATTTAACTATAGACCATTATAACTATCACTCATCACAAAAGAAAGAGTTGTTACCTACATTATCTACATAGTACAATAAAACATTTAAAATCATTAATTTCAAAACAGAAAGCAATTAAAAAAGCTCTCAACCACACTTACTCTTCTGCCTACCTCACAAACAAAGCAAGTTCACTCACGCAGCGGAGGTTGAACGTGCAGTTGCAAAGTGCAGGCGGCCATGTTGTCGTGTGACGTCACTGGGCGGGGCGCCCGTGTCCCCGCCCCCGGCGCCCGCCTCGCGCGTTTTTATTGCGTCAAGTTTATACGAAAGTTTAAAGCGCGATTTTTATTTGAAGTTTTTAATACTTGTTTGAATTTTACTTTTTTGTAATTTTATTCTTTATTGTTTTGTTGTTAGGGTGATGTAAGATCATGGGTAGTTATAAAAAAAATACTGTTAACTACTTATGTCTTTGGTCGTTTGATTTTTTTAAATAAGTAGGTACCTATATTAAAATAGTAATGTTTTTATCACAGTAATTTTTTGAAACTTTTTTATTTATTCGTGTTATTTTACCTATATGGATACCTACCTAACTTTATTTAGTTTCTCTTGTAACTTATTTTTTAATTTAAGGGTATCCTTAGTAAAACAGAATATTTCACGTCCTTATTCAACTATTGATCTAGTATCAATTTAATTATCTGAACTTGTTTCAATTATAATTGTTTAAATTTGATGTTGATAAATATTTTAAAAGACATCCACATAAAAAAAAACATATCATTTGATAGTTTCCATAGTCTCATTTGGGAAAGTACCCAGCAATATAAAACTGAGATTGAAAACAAGAACAATATTTTTTTTTCAAATTTTGTAATTTTCTTGAATGGCAATTCCTATATACAAGGTTAGTCGAAAAGGGGTACTAAGCCGAAAGGGTGTTAAAGTACCCATAATAAGGAATAACTTTTGTTCTACAACTTGCTCCAAAACTCGATAGTTTAAGAGAAATTGCTTTTCAAAGATTTCGTAAAAATTATGCTAAAATCTATCTGTCCGTAGCTATGATCAGCTGTTTACAATTTAGGTCCTATTTGGGGTCACGGATTAGAAAAAAAAATTTCTGAATTCATAACTAAAGCAGGTAGGTATGATTTCTTTTTGAAAAAAATAAAATAAAAATCTTTTTGCATGCACATAAAAATGATCGAATTTTGAAATTTTAACACTCGCTTTAAAATAGTCATCAGTGATACTTGAAGTGGCCCGCGGCATAGTACCTCCTTTCCGACTAACCTTGTATTTTCATATACATATAACTACAATATTTCTCATTGAGGATTTGTCGATGCCTTTGTTTGCGGAGGCAAAAATATTAGGAATACAATAAAATCCTATTGCTTGTATTTTTTTAAGATAGACAAATTGTTTCCAAAAAATGCGTTCCAAGCACGTCACGCCACAATCTACAAATCACCAACTCATTAACGTTTCAAAAACACAACTCACGGTTACCGACAGTTACCAAAAAGTTAGCGTAACCCGGCAGTTTGAGACGCATCAAACATGTCGGCAATAAGTCAGAGGGGCAAAAACTGTGGCGGCAAGATCAAAGCTGGCGGCTCGCTCAGACGCCCGACGAAATGACTTGTTTCTCAGTTAGGTTAGTGTAAACAGACCGCTACATCAAAAGCGCCGGCCGGGGTTACCGGGTAGTCAAGCGGATTTTTTGTCGAAACGGTTTTCGATTGTGTCGAATTTCGACAAAAGTATATTTTACAAGTAGTTTATCAGGAGATAGGTTTTAGCTGTAGTTGAAAATGAAATCAAAATTCTTTTTATTTAAACGAAAATCTCAGAATTTTTATAATAATTATTTTCTCTGTTATTTTTAACATTCTATTTAATTTCATTTAAGAATTATTTTTACAATTGTAATACTTTTGTATTGTGTAAATAAATAATTTTTTCTATCTTTCAAATATTCGAGTATAATATTTAATATATTTTTTTTCTTGATCTATTAAATAACTAAACCACTTATACAAACGCAAAATCTTCGTTTCGAATTTTCGACAACCGTCACTTTCGATTCGACAGTACCTTTCTCCAGCCGTCCTATTTCCAGACGGAGGGGGCTCTAAAAATTTTTACGGCTTCTTCCGTCAATTTGCCAGTAATACAATATTTATTCAACGTGGAAGCCTGTTATTATTTTAATGAGACGCCCCAAACTATCAATTAAGTGGCGCCTGTCGGTGCCTCAAAGGCATGGGATGAATATATGGGTCTTTTGATGCGGTCAGCTAAATGGTACGGTTTAATGTTCGTAATGATATGGTCTAGGTGAGGTAGGGCTGGGATTTGTGTCGATAGTTATCAATTTTTTTGGGATTATCGATGGTAGGTAGGTGGCGTAGGTATTCGTTTGGTCTAGTTGTAACTTGTAGCAACAATGCAGTATTTATTATTGTTTTTTTTAGCGTTTGATTTATTTATTTATCGGAAGTTAAATTATATGTATTTATAATATAAATCTTAACTATTTTATTGATTTATTAAATCTCGATAATAATTTTAAGGGGAGTTGTTGTATCGATCTACTTTGTTGTTTAAAGTGTAATCGTAGGGAGTATTAATACATTTTATCAGCTTGAGATCAAACTTTTCTGTAGAAAAAATAAAATATTAATTACATCAAATAATTACAAGGAATTCATTTATTGAGATAATTTTTTTAGGTCCATACTTAAAATCGGCAACGTCGAATGTATGTAGCTACCTTAATAATGCAATTCCATACGTACTTTTGTTCAGGAGGGCTGGGACTATCGATAATTTATATCGATTATACAATCCATCACTATAATTCGTGTTCATAATTTATATTTAATTTTACACTATTTTACGGTCAGTTTGAAGTGGTTAAAATAGTGATTTCCGGTGTTTTAGTGATTTGTAATAAAAAACGATCGTTTTTATCACTAGGTACCGATTTTAGGATTGTGTAATTATTTAATAATATAGGTCGTGATCGTAATGATTTACGGTCTAGTTCTAAAAAAAATACACTTAATCGGACCGATTTTGATAGTTTTATGAGATTATTGCACAGTTACTATTGAGGGCGAAGCAAACAGAAGCTAAATTTTATTTTCTTGGGCTTTTGATCTTCTTTTCGTGTGGTTACTGACTAACTTGGTGTTAGAGTTTATGCCGAACATGGGCCTTTGACTTGGCTTCATATGCCGTCGAGAAATATCTCTGCGGCATGTTTCCTCACGATGTTTTCCTTCACCATTTTTAAGGAAGTGATAATTATTCAATACGCACATGAATCCGAAAGTCAGAGGTGTGTGCCTTGGGTTCGAAATCGAGACCTATGACTTGGCAGTCCGACGGTCACACCACTAGGCTATCACTGCATTGGATAAATTGACCTTACTTGCAATGCAACCGACACCTTTGTCTTGTATGGAAAGAGGTGGAAAAGTTTAAAAGAAGGCATGGAAAGATTGTATTACGAGACGTTTTGTAGGCTTTACCACAGGGGTCACTAACTAGTTTCGCTCGGGGTCCGTTTTAAGAAATGAAATGACCATCGCGGTCCGCACAACATTTTATAGAAAAAAAAATTAACAAAGATAATGCGGGGGATACATTTTTATTAAATTACGTACTCTGTAGTGCAAGTTGCTGTGTTCTCGCGGTCCGCACAAAATAGGTCGGCAGTCCGGATACGGACCGCGGTCCGCCATTTGTCGACCCCTGCCTTACCACATCAGAAATAATCACTTGAAAAACCTTTCAGGATAAACGGTTTTATCTTGCAGTACCCCTGCAGCATCAAGATTTGAGGATTGAAGGTTGAAATTATAATGTTGTATTGTCATGGGAATTGAACTTGTGTGCGAAGTTTCAGGAGAATCGGATAAGCAGAAGTAGTTGAAAAATCTGTCGCAAGATTTGAATCAAACAAAATATACGCAGTGAAGCTAATTAAAACCATTTAATAATAAAAACTGTTGAACTGCCTCGTTGGTCTAGTGGTGGCAAGCGCGACTGCTGGTCGTGAGGTCTTGGGTTCGATCCCCACGTCGGGCAGTGTTATTGGGTTTTTCCGTGTGGAATTCCTTAGTAGCAGCCCGGAGTTGGATTTGTGCCCGGTTGATGGCAATACACTCGCCCCCTATTACATGGGACTTAACGGTGAAATGAGAGTGTTACTGTACATAACACCTCTGCCCAACTCTTCGGGGGATTCAGGCATGATATTATGTTACGTAATAATAAAAACCGGCCAAGTGCGAGTCGGACTCGCGCAAGATGGGTTCCGTACCATTATCTATAAAAACGAGCAAAAAAATCACGTTTGTTGTATGGGAGCCCTCTTAAATATTTATTTTATTCTGTTTTTTAGTATTTGTTGTTATAGTGGCAACAGAAATACATCATTTGTTAAAATTTCAACTGTCTATCACGGTTCATGAGATACAGCCTGGTGACAGACGGACGGACGGACGGACGGCGGAGTCTTAGTAATAGGGTCCCGTTTTACCCTTTGGGTACGGAACCTTAAAAACTATGTTCTATAATTAGTATTATACGCATTGCAAGCATGTAATTGCAATGTCCAAAAACTATCGCGTGCTTAGAACACATAAAACACGTGTTCGTGTATAACTATGTTAAAAACATGCCCTTGGTAAATATGATTGATGTACTGTTGAAATGCTATTGTGTTAGCATAATTGTGTTCAATTATTTATTAATTATTGTTAGTTTATGTTTTGATAGCATGTGTAGGTATTTAAAAATCATTAGGCTTTAAACTATCATGCCTTCCATGCAGAAGGGTCTGAGTTCGATCTCGGCCCGCATCTCTGAATTTTCGAATTCATGTGCGGATCAGAATTTGATTATATTATCACTTGCGTAAACGGTGAAGGAAAAACATCGTGAGGAAACCTGAACACTTGAGAGGGCTCCATAATGTTCTCGATTGTGTGTGTAGTCTGCCAACCCGCACCAGGCTATCGTGGTGGACTAAGGCCTAAACCCTTCTCATTTTGAGAGGAGGCCCGTGCCCTGCAGTATGACTGTAATGGGCTAATTATGTAGGCTTGAAACGCCGAAGCAATTATCACTATGGAGATGTAAACTGTTGTTGACTAATTGCTTACTACATTCTAATTATCTCTAAGGCTGACTGCTCATGGCCACTAAGGTCCAAACCACATCTGACGGAAGATGCGTCGCCAATATTCCGTCGGTACGCATAATTCCATATAAACATCTCACACCGTACACATTTGACCGAAGATGCGTTACAAAAATTACTCGAGTAAATTACGCAACGGATTATCAGCGACGTATCTTCCATTAGATGTGGCTTGGCCCTAAGTTGCTTAAGACACAATTAATCACCATCTAATTTTGTTTTTAGCTGCAGGGTAACTGTTACAAAAAATACCTACTTAAAAAAACTGTTTAAGTTTTACGGTTTTATCTTGCAGTATCCCTGCAGAATCAGGATTTGAAGATTCAAGGTTGAAATTATTACAACGTTGTATTGTCATGGGAATTGAATTTCTGTGCGAAGTTTCAGAGACATCGGTTAAGCAGAAGTAGTTGAAAAATCTTTTTTAATTTTTTTTATTCATGATTTGGTCGCGTTACCCTAATCTCACCAGATGGTAAGCGTAATCAAAGATTATGATGGAGCACAGGAATCCAAGGAACAGAGACAGACGGATTCCCCTATACCCCACAGCCTCTCACATACACACGACGGAACACAGACGCACAGTAAACTGCTTGGCGCCGGACTTTAATGTGAGGGTGGTAGCTAGCCAGTTGAAAAATCTATCGCAAGATTTGTATCAAACAAACAAAATACGAAGTGAATCTATTTAAAATCGTTTTACAAAATAGCAATGGCACTGATTTAACTCCTAAATAACGCGACCTTTCTTCTGCCCATATAGTTTGTAGGTCAGCTATTTATTCACACAAATTCCCCGTGCGTTCCACTTCTGCTCGTCACCATGTTATTGCCGGATCCAGAGCGACGGCGCATCGACTGTCACATTAACGTGAGACGACTGGTTCTCGTCAACCTTCAAATGTTTGGAGTAGCGGGTAAGGAAGCAGCGTGGATTGCGTTGTGGTTCTGTACACAAAAATTACAATTAATATGGGTATCATCTACACTTGGGAGCAATGAATCCGGGTCACCAACGTAAACAAAACAATATTTAAAAATGTTTTCTGAGATTGACCCGGATTCATTGTTCCCGTGTGTATCTAAGTGATAGAAGCATTATCTACCGACTCCTATTCCGAGTTTGTTTTATATTTCATCGTAAAGGGAACTTTTTAAGGACAAGATCGTTTTAAGGTTCGTGGCTAACTACCAGCCCCGTGGATCATATGATTTGCGAGGTTAAGCTGCGCTTGCCACGGTCGCCCGGTCCGTCCGTGCCTCAGAGAGCACGTTAAGCAGGGGTGTCATACGAATACCTATGGCAGTCGTTACGGGTAGTCAGAAGCGCCAAAGTCTGACAACCGGTCTAACCTATCGGCATATCGGCATTACCCAGTTACTGGGTTGTGGAGGTCTGATGACAGTTGCTCCGTGTAAAATACTGGTATTCAGCCGCATCTGGTTAGACTGGAAGCTGACCTCAACATAGTTGGGAAAAGACTAGTCAGAACGAATGGCTTATTTACATAGTCTCATGTTTATCATTAAAAAAGAAACACTAAAATCGAACCATTAACACTAAAACGCGCGCGGTACCCAAACAGAGTACAGCGTTACAAAAATACCCGGTAATACCCGCGGAGATCAAAGTTGTGTACAATTAGGTTGCAACACGATACGGCTTCAAAGTGGCGGGTGGCGGCGGCGTTACTACTAATTTCTTTGGTCCGTCGTAACGTGTCAAACCCTTTTAATGGTAAGAACACGCGTCAGCCACCCGCGATGTTAGGGTTGACAGATATAATCTATTGACTATTTTAAAAATAAATAAATGTGGTTTCTGTTTTTAGAATTAATGTACCTATTGAAATGATTTTTTACCTATTGGATGTTTGTGCATGTGAAAATTTGTGTCTGTTAACGTACCCACGATACAGGAGAAATCCTAGAGTGGGGCAATGTTAAAAAAAAGTGCTCTGTGATTATGTACCTCACTGAAAGTAAACGTGATTCAGCGTGGGATGTGAATTTATTATGAGTTAATTAATAGGCATTACCTATATTTATGTAAGCAAAAATATTGTACTCCATTGCAATTGACTTCATGAAGCAGTTTTATTGATTAAAATACTACCAATAAAACGAACCATTAACACTAAAACGCGCATAACATAACATCATAACATTTTTATCTATCTATATAAATAAAAATGAATCGCCAAATGTGTTGCTAAGCGCAAAACTTGAGAACGGCTCGACCAATTCGGCATTTTTTTAAATATATATTCCTTAAGGCATAAGGAAGGTTCTTATGGAGAGAAAAAAACATAAAAATTGCGTGGAAAATAGTAAAAACAACACGTTTCTTTTCCCACAACAGGCTAATAACTTTTGACAGAACGAAGTCTGTCCAGGCAGCTAGTTGAATATAAAATAAATAAAGATACAACTTACTTTATACCTCGGAACAGTACACAGTAGGTAATGTTATCCATATAACAGGAGACAAAGTAGATTAAATCTTACATCTGAAAGCATTTTCAATAAATACCTTCAATAACAAGCACAATTTCCATACTCTTACCTGTCTACTAATTAAATCTTATATCCGCACAAACCTGCAACCATAATTAATAATTCCCCGACCTCCCAAATTAATATGACAGCGTCAACCCTGTCGGCGTGGACAAAGGTTGGCGCTAACTACGCTCGCCGTGAAACAGCGCCTAATTGAAAAACGCTCCGCGATTACCCGCTACAATGCAACCGCTTGGTAGCGGCGATGAGAATTTTAATTGCTCTCTCTTGGCGTTTTTATACGTCGTTGTTGTAGGCGTAGGGCATTTTTAATGTAAGCTTAGAATATTAAAGATTAGGTGAGGGTTTTACGAGTGATGGAAGTCGGAAGATTTTTTTTATTTTAAAAGCTCTCTTGTAGTTTGTGGTGGAATAGCAAAGCAGGGCACTTTACGTAGTTTCGGGAAAAAAATTGGAACAAATTCATGATTGATTTATTTAGCCAGTATTAAGCCAGTGTCACAGCGGTTTAGGTATGTTAACGTACACGCAGCTGCGCTTCTGGAGTGAAAAACGAAAGAAATCGAACCGATAATTACGTAAAAGCGAACGCACAGCGGGATAGGAGCGATCTCACCTCACAAAAAAGGTCAATTTCGCATGCGCCGAGCACATTTTTGTAAGCATTTGATTAGTTTAGAGTAAATTGAGTTTGTCCAATGCTTCTGTACTAATTAAGCAAGGGACAATCTGATCCCACGTATGCAACGTATGCGATGCATTATGACATCTGGACAACTGACATTGTAAATATTTTCTTTGAAAGTAAATGATTTAGAAACACACTTGTTACACATTGTGTTGCGTATACAAGTGTGCTTCTAAATCATTTACTTTTATAGAAAATACTAGCGGCCCGTCCCGGCTTCGCACGGGTGGACATTTTTTCCGTTTATGCAAAATGTTTAATTTATGCTCCGCTCCTATTGGTCGTAGCGTGATGTTATATAGCCTATAACCTTCCTCGATAAATGGACTATCCAACACAAAAATATTTTTTCAATTCCAACCAGTAGTTCTTGAGATTAGCGCGTTCAAACAAACAAACAAACAAACTCTTCAGCTTTAAAATATTTGTATAGATTTACAATGTCAGTTGTCCAGATGTCACAATGCATCGCATACGTTGCATACGTGGGGATCAGTTTGTCTCTCGCTTTAGCCTTACATTGTTACTTTCCCAATTTCGCATAGGCAGCCAATAAAATGAAAACAATATGAAAATAAAAGCATTGAAACTATTTATAACAATTCCGTGTAAGTGCGTTGTTAGGATTTCTCGAATGTTCGAACCAGGACGCGCATTATTACGCGTCCGATCGCTGTTGGAGGGCTAAAATGTTAAGAGCCCAATAAAAATAATATTGTATAATTTTTTTAACATTGTTTGTTTTGATGGTAAGTTAAGGGTAAGATAATCTTTTGAGTATTATTATCTTTTATATTCATTTTAGAGTCGCAAGGTGGTGGTTTCGGTGTCCTAAGGCGACTCCGTGGATGCATACCTACTATTAATTTGTATCGAAATAAGTACTTTACATCTACTGTAGTAATTTGGTATCAAATGGAATTCTGGAACCCAAAAAGAATAGTTATGCAAAATCTAATATCCCTCCAAAAGGAGCAGTAATCATAAATAATTTATATCAATTTTTTTATTATTTTTTTACTCAAAAATTGGTACTTATTAACCAACTTTCATTCCATCAAAACGCGATAAAGCGTATGAAAATTTAAATGGCGGCTCGTAAAATCCAGTAACGAAATAATAATTACAGTTAAAACTGTCTTCATCTTTAATTCAATTAAAAGAGCGCATTAAATAAAATATCGCAATAACTTAAAACACGGCACCGTACAAATTAATGTTGCAAATATTTATAAATTGTTCGCTACATATTTTTTAACAATAATTACATAAATAAAATTGAGCTGTATCACATTTGAATTAAGGCTTGTTTTAAATTACAATTACTGTTTGTAGTGTTATGAGGTAGCAGTCAAAAATGAATTGCATACAATGCCATTTTAATTGGCAACTTCTCGATAGCCGCCGCGCCAGGCATGGTCTGCCGTTCTGGCATTCTTGGCAGGTATGACAAGAAATTGATTGTGGGGAATGTCGGGCCATTACGCCATGTTTTCTGCGACACTCCTTTTAATTATTAATTTATATGAAAGTTATTTCCACGTTGCCATTTTGAGTGATACTAAACGGAATACCAGGGTTTGCTCGTGTGTTGATTGTTTTTATTATATATCGATAACTCTGTGTGGTCCATATACCACCCTGCGTCTCTTAGGTACTGTCGATGTGATAAAGAATATTCTTCAAAGAACGAAAACATGGCGACCTTCTCGAATGGAAACACAAGATAGACTGCAGATCACTTCTCACAAAATCGTTTTTTTTTCATAATGAACGAAGTTACGCATGCTACCCACTACTAATAATGTTTATGAAATGTGCATTATTATTTGATGGATCAAAGGTAAACTCTACAAGGTTAGACGGAAAGGGGGTACTAAGCCGAAAGGGTGTTAAAGTACCCATAATAATGGATAACTTTTGTTCTACAACTTTTCCCAAAATCCATTAATTTAAGAGAAATAACTGTTCAAAGAATTCATAAAAAATACGCTAAAGTCTATCTATCCTCAGCTATGATCAGCTGTGTTTACTTTTCTGGTCATATTTGCGGTCACAGATTAAAAGCTCCATTTTCTGAATTCGTAACTAAAGCAGAGATGAATAATTTTTGAAAACATTAGAATAAAAATCAATTAGGATTTGTATTTTATCGAATTTAGAAATTTTAACACTTTCTTTAAAACAATCATCAGTGATACATTAAGTGGCTCGCGGCTTAGTACCCCCTTTCCGACTAACCTTGTATATAAATCCATAGTAAGTAAAAGTAAAAACGACGTGAAATTACGCAAGTAGATAAACAAACATACAATATTTTTAACTTTGCTAGTTACCTTACTGGGAGCGTCATTGTAAGAACAAACGCAGTACATTGTCATTCAAGATTGTCCTGCTACGGATACGTGACGTCATCATTATTACCATTCCTTGCAGACTGTTCATTACAACGCATTCTTATGCAACTTATGCAGCTGCCTAAAACTGAGATGTTTTGTGATGATTATGATCCCTTCTACAATATACAGGGCGTAAACGAACACAGTCATGTAATTCCTTCAAACCTCGTGAACTTCTTCTTCTCGTGACTAACCTGGTGTCAGAGTTTATACCACCCATGGGTCTCTGACTTGGCTTCACGTGCCGTCGAGAAATATCTCTCAGGCATGCCGGTTTCCTCACGATGTTTTCCTTCACCGTTTTTAAGCAAGCGATAATTATACAATACGCACATGAATCCGAAAATTTAGAGGTACATGCCTTGGGTTCGAACTCGAGATGTATGATTTGGTAGTCCGTCGTTTAAATCAAGCTATCACTGCTACGATGATCGTCGTGGTGTACTGCTGACATAGACAAACCCTGAAAGGGATACATTTGGAATCAATAAAAAAAGTAAAAATCTGTTCTTAACGCAGGGTATTTTAGCGCCCCGAGATAAATGACCGAGCGGCGAGCGATAGCCACGCAATTCGCTTGGGGTACTAAAATGCCTCACGTTAAGAACACGTTTACTTTTTGTAATTTTTTTTATTGATTCCAGAAGCGTCTCTTGCAGGTTTAATCTATGTCAGCAGTTCATCACGAGGTTTGAAGGAATTACATGATTGCGTTTACACCCTGTAGAGCAGGGGTGGCCAGCCAGTCGATCGCGGCTCTTAATCCAGTCGATCATGGCAAGGCAAAGAAAAATATAAGTTTAATATAAGTTGAATGAAGAGGTACTGATTATGTAATTGGTAGATCGCACAGAGTCTACTCAGTAAACAGTAGATCTTGGGTCGAATCAAGTTGGCCACCCCTGCTGTAGAGTATTACAGCTAATGGTCTTAAATGGACAGTGCCATATTAACAGCGTTTAGCAGAAGGATGATAAATATAGCAGGTAACTGTCTTGTTGGTATAGTGATGGCAAATGCGACTGCTGATCGTGAGGTCCTGGGTTCGGTCCCCAGGTCGGGCAAAGTGTTATTGGGTTTTTCCGTGTGGAATTTCGTGTAGCAGCCCGGAACTTGGATTTGTGCCCGGTTGATAGCAATAGGCTCGCCTCTGTTACATGGGACTTAAACATAACGGTGGTGTGAGGGTGTTACTATATACCTCTGTCCAACCCTTCGGGGAATACAGGCGTGATGTTATGTTATGATGTTTGTAATTAGTGCCTGTTGGATGCTGGATTATTGATCTTAAAATTATCTGCAGTCAAAACAAATGGCGATCAACTGTGTCTCAAGCAACTTTGTGGCCAATATGCGGTCGGCCCTACCCAGAACTGGGTGTAATTTACATGGAAAAAATGGCAAACTCTTACACAAAATGATACTAGGTCATGCATGACTATATTTACTTCTTACAATATAACTACCTCGTTGGTAATGGTGGCACGCGCGACTGCTGATCGTGAGGCCCTGGGTTCGATCCCCAAATCGGGCAGTGTTATTGGGTTTTTCCATGTGAAATTCCACTTAGCAGCCCGGACTTTGGATTTGTGACGGTTGATGGCAATAGGCTCACCCCCTGTTACATGGGACTTAAAGGTGACGGTGAAGAGAGGGTGTTACTGTACACCTCTGTCCAACCCTTCGGGGAATACAGGCGTGATGTTATGTTACAATTATAATCTTGAACGAAGGAACCCTAGCGAAGGAACAAATTTACGCTCAACAATATTTTTTTCTCACAACATGAAAACAGCAAGTATTAAAATTACTTCAAGAACTCCAGTATAACTTGATATTTCAGAGCTGCGCTGCTTGCGAAAGCAAAACACGATATAACGTCAAATTCAACAATTCCAGTTAGTTCCCCACTTCGCCACGTACCAATTTATACTGGGCGCTGTATAATTGTCCGTACATTATTTTAGTCATAAAAATACGTCGCTTCATGGCTTAGTTATAAAGATGTCACTTAACTTTTTACTATTTAATGTTATTGACAGCAAATTACCGCCTAAAGGAAACTTTATATGGATGTCACTGTTTTTGTTTTGACATAGTAGTGAAATGTTACATGCTTATGCTAAATAGTAGATAATTTTATGTGTATTTTTACATAAAAATGAGCGTTATAGTTTTGATCTCCTTAGATGGGCAGCGGCGATAATAAGCCTATAACAGTTTGCTAATTGCACTAATGCAATTGCATTTTTTTTGAATTAGTGCTTATTCTACACCTGTACTGATGTACAGTAGCGGAATGAATATGGTATACACCTTCACCTTTTGAACGCTAGAGCATAAATGCATCGTCGTACCCCCCACGCCAAGGTAACTGTAATCCCATCGTTTTTGTCACATATTTGTGACGTTGGCGTACAGGGTAAACTTTCGTTTGTCACATATGTATGACAATGGCGTCCAAAAGGTTCTGGTCTATTTTTGCTTGCACAGTGCAAGAAACGAACTATTTTAGCAACATTATAGAAATGAAATTACAAGTATTTTTTGACAAGACATGGTGACAGACAAGTAAAGTCATTTTATTTAATCATCGGTTTGACTGATGTTATGGTGTTTACAACAAAAATCCTTAAATCAAATCAAAGACATTAATTAACATGGCTCTACTACGTCATATGGAGGCAAAAGGCAATTTTGATCTTTGCTACCAAATAATTAAACACAAATTTCCATGAATTGGTCTGTTCCATTCAACAGTTTGAAAAGGTAACATGTGCCCGCGATGTGGGAAAGGAATGACTTTGGAAACTGGCGAACCTTTTCATTCCCCTACTGTACATCAGAGGCGAACAGTAGATAATAAGTCCAGTATTTTTACAAATTCAGTTTTTCAGGCATTTCTAGATCGGGGATTTGGGTATTTCCATTAGGAATTTCTCAGTAGCAGCCTGAAGTCTGGATTTGTGCCCGGTTAATGGCAATAAGCTCGCCCTCTCGACTTAAACATAACTGGCGAAACGAGGGTGTACTAAAAACACGTCTGCCGAACCCTTTAGGGATTACAAGGCGTGATGTAATGTTCTAGATCTAATCTCAGTTCTACTTAAAATAACCATATTCAATTTTAAAAAAAGTTACGTTTACGTAGCTATATTTTGAACTAGCACATAGCCCGCGATTCGCCCGCGTGAATTTTGATACAAACTTCCACCCCCATTTTACCCCCTTTAGGGGTAGAATTTCTAATAATGCTTTGTTTGTGGATGCCTACGTCACAAAAGGAACCTATTGTCCAAATTCCATGTTTCCAGCTTCAGTGGTTTAGGCTCTGCGTTGATGAATCAGTCAGTCAGTCAGGACAAGTAATTATACATAACTAGCGACTCGCCCCGGCTTCGCATGGGTGCAATGTAGATACTAATGTCGGACAGTGTGCAGTGATAAATGCATCATATAAACCTTCCTATTGAATCACTCTATCTATTGCTGAAAACTGCATTAAAATCCGTTGCGTAGTTTAAAAGATCTAAGCGTACAGACAGCGAGAGCACCTTTGATTTATACTATGTATGTAAAGAAGATTATAATTGTATTAACTGTTGTAGATTAGAAAAGCCTGTGCTTCCAAGCGTTTCTGGCCTTCCGTACATTTTTGCTTACTACTTTTGGACAAATATATTCGTTATTTTGTAGGACAAAACTACCCATCTAGAGGTTAGGATGGTATTCCTAAAATGCTGAATTTAAATACGTTTTGCCAGACCTGAATTCAAAACGTAGGCAGGAAGTCGTTATTTTACGTCGTAATATTTTTTTGTATTAAACGTAGTTTATACAAAGTCCCAATTTATTGACGATAATGACGATTTATTAATCTGCAGTGCAAGTTGTATACAAGCGTCAGAAGAACTTTTGTAATAATTATTCTTTGGCTATAAAATATCTTTTTAATAGTAGCAAGCCGATGCCTCGACAGCAACCTCTTTTTATCCCATTCGCATACAAAACTATGCCTGCATATTAAACAGTAATAAAAAATATTCTTCAATACAAACTAATTTCAACCTTATTCTCTCAATTTTTAAAACTATTTTCTTTTTGACTGTTGACCTGAACATGTATGCATTTATAATTAATTTCCATTTATCAAAAGTTATAATTCATGTACCTTTATGTTCATTTCATAACCTATGGTTTGCAACAAAAACCGCACAAAGGGCAGATACTCATGAATAATAGTTAATAACAATTACATTGTCATACTGTGTGCAACGTCTTAATAATGTACACTCGAAGATATGAATTATGACCCAGCCATATCAATTACATATAAGCTATCTAGATTCAGTCCTTTTCTGTCAGACAAGCAATTATGAAACAGCAGAATTAATGCTTTGTGTAGTCAATCAATTATTAATAATTACAGTTTCAAAGTGCAGTAAGGTTGTGGCGCCATCTACCATACCACATGTGAATAATGCAGAACGATGATTGTGTAGCAGACTACAGCGACAATAATGACAATTCTCAAATATGACGTCACAGAATCCTGCATCGCGATATCAAGATTTGACACGCAGATATATATTTAATTTCCCAACATCAACCGTTGGGCAGTAGCCCGCCAGGCACAAGACCTGCTTGTTTGGAGGATCCTCCCTTTTCGTTGGAGGAACACCATACCTCGTACTACCACAAGCAGGACAGTAGCTTGTTTACTTACATCAAGTTGTTATACTCAATGAATCATCTGCTTAAAAAAAACTATCAATTCTATGGAAGATATGATCAGCCCACTGCCCGAAAGTCTGACAACCGGCAGAACCTTAATCTATTGGCACTGCCCAGATTTCGGATGTCTGATAACAGTTGGTCCGAGTAAAATACTGGTATTCAGCCGCATCTGATCAGACTGGAAGCAGACCACGTGGCCAAGTCATTGTCAGTTACCATAGCAGCTAAAGTCAGCTGGATGAGCCAGATATGACCATCTTTGCCCCTTAAGCAAAAACAGGGAAATTTAAAAAAAAATACCGACAAAACCAATAAGCCTAGGCACTGGGCATATCGAGGTGCAAGCCGCTCTGGCAACACCATCGCCAACACCCTTTGATGTCGGGCAATGTTACCGCCCGTGTAGGGGTTGCCCAACTGTATGGATTGTATAACTGGGACTAGCCTGAGCCGCGTAACAAAGAATGTAAATTATTCATCAATTAAGTTTCTTATTAATTATGCCTTACCCTATACGGTTTAAGACAAAAATAAGTGACACCAGTGTAACACTTCAGAGGTAAAGGGTGGCTTTAGGAGTCAACCCTCAACAAGCATGTGCAAATAAAATTTAACAGGCGTGTACTTACGGGAGGATAAAGAATAACACTTGTAACCGTACACTATATATATTTTAATAAGAATTACTATATTCCAAATCCATAATTCAGATAATTTATGTATACAAAGAAACGTCAAGAAATGTCACTATCAAAATGACACGACAGTGGTACAAAACATTTTATCATTAAATTTTTACTAAGTTATCTATACTGATATTGTTCTGCCTAGCCTTTTCCCAACTATGTTGGGGTCAGCTTCCAGTCTAACCAGATGCAGCTGAATACCAGTATTTTACACGGAGCGACTGCCATCAGACCTCCGCAATCCAGTTACTGGGAAAACGCCGATATCCTAAGGTTAGACCGGCCGTCAGACTTTCGGGCTTCTGACTTCCGTAACGACTGTCATAGGTATTCTTATTGCACCCGGGACCGACTATTTAACGTGCTCTTCGAGGCACGGAGGGGTCTCGATGTGTAACGAACGGTCACCCATCCCCAAACTGACCGCGGCAAGCACAGCTTAACCTCGCAAATCATATGGTCCACGCGGTTGGCAATTAGCCATGACCCCTCAAGTTATCTATACTAATATTATAAAGAGGAAAGATTTGTATTTTTGTATGTAACGAATAAACTTAAAAACTACTGGATCGATTTCAAAAATTCATTTGCCGTTAGAAAGCTACATTATCATTGAGTAACATAGGCTACGGGCGGAGCCGGGAGGTCATCATCTATAAAATTAAAGTTGATTAATTATAAGAACTATGTAAACAAAATACCGTAGTCAAACAATGTTTGCGGCGCTCATATCTAGCTCCGATTAGGGTTAAGAAATATTTTTTTCATGATGTGTTGGAATCTGAATAACAAACTATCGGTTTTGGGATCGGATTCATTCTCATTTATGACAAACCTATTAGTAACGTCATCAATTATTCTCACCTTTGTAAAAGTAAGTGCCTCATTTCTGCGAATAAACTAGTGTACGATTCGTCTTATTGCAGACAGAGTAAAATCGTCCATTGATTGGACGAAGCTGGTCTTTGGACCTTCTTTCTTGGGAGAACTGAGATTAAGGGTTGTTTTGTATTCTTTTATTACAATTGTTCCCACTGACACTGCTAATATTATTAAAAATTCAACTATTTTGGTAGCACAGTCTCCTAAAGACCAATATATTTGCCCTCAGCCCAAGTCTTGTATGTCTGCTTGTGGGCATTCATCACCATGAGCTGTTCTGTGGCATTCAGATTTTCGAGGTCGCTTTTTGACAGGGAACAAACTGTCGCGGGCGGTGGCCTTCGAGGGACCTGGCTGAGGCTAAATTAGTAAATTAACAAATGAAACTTAACAACAAACACGCAGCAAAAAACATTTAAGTTCGATCGGGGAAAAGTAAACGAATGAATTGAAATAACGCGACTTTGATAAAGGTACTATCAAACGAAATTTGAATATGTTTGGAACTCCTGCGGTGCTACCAGTATCATAAAATATTTTATACCAGAAAACCTCCTTTTTTGAATAACTTTGTTTAAAATCGAAAATTTATAAAAATAATTACGGTATAATAATTTTATAATAGTTATTTCTAAAATCAGTACTTAAAAGAAAATCTAGCATTTTTTTTCGCAATTTTTTGTGAATTACCATTAATAAGATATTTTTTTGATCTGTTATCTCCTTTGTTTACATACATTATCTGAATTACGGATTTAGGGTATAATAGATCAACAGGGCGTGGTTCGTAGCAATGCGAGGAGTCCAGGGTCTTCTCGAGCAGGTGTAGTACTTTACTTGGTAACTGCAGCGGCACGAGAGGCTCGATCTGCAGCGTGCCCGACCCTTAATATGCCCGGACCCCCGTCAGTCCACCACCACCCGTCACAAAGTATAACTTTTTAGGCTGGCCTCTTCCAGTCCGATCAGATTCTTCGATACAGTCTATTGCTCACTTAGTTCACTTCCAGCCTGTCAGCCCGCAGCTAGTCAACTGCTGCAAATTTTACAAACCAAGTAAGCAATGGATAGCAACGAAGAATCTGACCAGACAGGTACATATAAGCCAGGCCTTATAAGTCACTGCTTTAAGCTACGGTGGAATAATTTGAAGAGTATTAATATTGATAGAGATACGTGCATGATAAGTGATCGGCTGATGGGTATCAAAGAATATAATGGATTCATTAATTTTTATAGTCGAAGAGCCGCGTGGTTTTAAACCTATCTTAATTATGTTGCCGCAGGGCTCAGGTGGATATTACTTTATAGCGAGTCTTTTAATATTTTTATTGTCATGCTTGTTATTCAATTAGGTAATTTAATTAATGAGGGGCTCGTGGCTAAATAACAACCGCGCCGATCGTAAGATATGCGAGGTTAAGCTGCGCTTGCCGCGGTCAGTCCGTGGATGGGTGACCATTTGTTACACATCGAGACCCCTCCGTGCCTCGGAGAGCACGTTAAGCCGTCGGTCCCGGGTGTCATACGAATACCTATGACAGTCGTTACGGGTAGTCAGAAGCCCGAATGTCTGACAAACGGTTTAACCTTAGGATATCGGCATTGCCCAGTTACTGGGTTGCGGAGGTCTGATGGCAGTTGCTCCGTGTAAAACACTGGTATTCAGCCGCATCTGGTTAGACTGGAAGCTGACCCCAAGATAATTGGGAAAAGGCTAAAAGGAATTAATGATGCAGCCTAAAATTTAATTGTCTTTATATTAGTCTTAAAGAAAAATAGGAAGTAGCTGTAGTAAAGCGGTGATAGCCTAGGTATTGAATGATTAAATTGCCCCACCACTGGAGAGGTCCACCAGAAGAAGCTGGTAAACTGAGACCTGCCGGGGTCGCGGTGCATGCAATAGCGAATCCCGTGACCCCAGCCTTAGGTCAGAAGGCAGGACACCGTTGATTTCTAGTCGGTAAGAGTCCGGCAGACCCCCTCTACTACCCCAGGCGAGGGACATCCATGAGGACTTTCCAATGATAAAATAAAAAGGTTTTGAATCATTGCCTTCAGTCATCATTCTTCATGCAGAGGTTTCGAACCTGGGCCGCGCCTTTGACTTTTCGAATTCATGTGTGGATCATAATTTGATTATCACTTGCGTTAACGGTGAAAGAAAATATTGTGAGGAAACCTGCACACCAGAGAGGGCTCCAAAAAGTTTTCAATGGTGTGTGTAGTCCGCCAACATACACCTGGCCAGCGTGGTGGACTAAGGCGTAAACCCTTCTCATTCTGAGAAGAGGCCCATGCCCTGCAGTGGGATGGTAGTGGGCTGATTATAATATATTAGTCTTGGTGGTAAAAACTATGAAGAATTGCGTCTATAGCAGTCGTACAAATCCTGTACAACTTTAGAGTTAATGACACGTAAGTAAAAAAAATAAAAAGAAGCCCCTGACATTGTAATGACTTAAGTTATTATCATCAATGATAACTAAGATCGGTCCTGTTTAAATCAGTTTTCAAACAAAAAAAACAGATTGAAATCTGTTTATCCAATTAGCAGATATAGTGCTACACACAAGTAGACAAAAGTTTGAACCTTATAACACCCCTCTTTTTGCGTCGGGGATAAAAAAACTTTATAACTACACTTTGGAGCAATGAATCCGGGTCACCAACATAAACCTTAATGTCTCGGAAAACATTGTTTAACATTTTAACATTGTTTTGTATATGTTGGTGACTCAGATTCATTGCTTCCGAGTGTATAACTTTTTTCTCGTTCTTTGTCCATTACCTGTTAATATGTTAGAACTGCCGTATTCGACCTTTCTTGGTTCCCTTTTTAGCTACTTAGTTACCACCGTATCGTGTTAACTTACTTATTACAACTCGTTCATTAAATTATATTCTAACATACAATTGTAAGTACAAATTGATGTTTTTGATTCTGCCCTGGTCCCATACCAAGACAAACGCTTTCCTTTCAACTTTTCTGTCACTGGTGCCACTTTCAAACTTCCTCTAATATACTTATTTCTTACTTTATCCATTCGCGTCACTCCACACATCCATCTCAACATTCTCATCTCCGCTACGTGTAATCTTCTTTCATCCGTCTTCTTCACGGCCCAACACTCTGATCCGTACAGCACGACAGGTCTTATAATGGATTTGTAGATTTTGCCCTTCAGCTTGAGGGGCATCCGTTGGTCACAAGTTGTCCCTGTGACCTGTTGCCATTTCATCCAACCTGAGTTGATCCGATGCGTAACGTCTCGGTCAATTTCACCATCCCCTTGGACGAGTGACCCAAGGTACCGGAAGTCGGAGCAGACTGGTAAGGATATACCAGCGAGAGTAATAGGCATAGGACTGGAGAGACCGCCGAAATCTCATTTTCAAGCCAACACTCTCCAGTCTTTGCCACCATTCCTCCAATTTTCTCTGGACCTCTAGGCCACTCTCTACAAATTGATGTCATAATTTAAAAGTTTATGTAGTTGACTTTTTAGCTATTTTACGAATTAGCACAACCCTTAGCAGGATCACTAAAAAGTTTGTATGAATAAAAGCACTGGGAGTCCCTTAAATAAACTCGCAACATAAGAGTAAACAGTTTTCATCAATATATTGACATTGTTACCGTACATCAACTTAATAGGTGTACTGGTGCACAGACGGACAAATTACCAGTTGACGGGGTAATATTTATCTCCGTCAATGGATCAGCTTTTTCCTTGAAGGTGCAAGTTTGATGTTAAGTGGCCAATCAGTTGTATCTAATTTTTTGCTAGGTGTATTGGTTCATGAGATTTCAAACCAGAATAAATAAATCTAAATTCTGAACCGAGAAGTACTGAAGTTTGTTTTGAATCAAGCTTTAATGAAACAATTAATGATGAAGAAGAGTGTAAGACAAAGAAAATTAGCGCTATCTTCTTCTTCTTTCCGTGTGGTTAGTGACTAAACTGGTGTCAGGGTTTATGCCGCACATGGGCCTCTTACTTGGCTTCACATGCCGTCGAAAAATATCTCTCAGGCATGCCGGTTTCCTCACGAAGTTTTCCTTCACCGTTTTTTTACAAACGCACCTGAATTCGAAAAGTCAGATGTGGCTTCCTTAGGTTCGAACTCGAAACCTATGACTTGGCAATCCGACGGTCACACCACTAGGCTATCACTGCTATCAATTCATGTAACAATTAGCACTATCATAATGAGACATACAACCAGCAGTGTAGGCAGAAGCAAGAAGCAATTAAGATGAAAAATAACCCCTACTTAATATTCCTTGAATAAAATGATTTAACTTTAATTCTTTGTAGACTTTGACAGGGCCAATTAGAAAAACTAGACTTTCGCTGAACGATGCTATCAGTATATAAATTGATGCAAAGTCTATCTTTGACATATAACTCTAGTTACCTTTCACCATTAGTATTCGTATATTAATGAGCTTCTACTTTGTTTTCTTTATCTACCCTACAAATTGCAATCTTTTCACCCTACCGTATATTTTTTCCTACATTACTTACTTCATAACTATCAACTTCTTCAGCTACTAACTAGCTTCTTATATTTAACTTTACAAACTGATAAGCAAACAGCTGGAGTTTTTTGTAACCAAATTAAGATAAATACGTGTTGGTATTTATTCGTCGTATTATAAGTCTTTAATTATTCACGAGGGAATATTTTTTGACGCTTGCCTTATATGTATAGTTGTCAACTAATTAAAGTTGTATTATATGGTAAGACTTGGGCGAGTTCTGTCAGGATGTTGTTAAGGACTTTGTACATGATGTTTTACTCGGTTTACTTAAAATGTGTGTTTTAGTTTCCATTTTGTAGTCTATCGTTGGTCCTAAGATAGTTCCCTGGGGTATTCCACAGAAATGGAAATAAGTATAGGCCTACATATGACAGGGTAGACGTATGCCTTACTTGGTATTATTTTTAGCTAGCTAAGAAGAGTAATAGTGGTACAGTCACAGTAGTGAGAACAACTATGGTAGTGATATTATACTAATGCAAATTTGGTAGATTCTTCTTCTTTATATAATCATTTGTCTGCTGTCTTCTTAGTTGTGGAAGTTGAAAGCTCTGTTTAAAGGATGCTAATATCTAAGAAAGTATTCACAGATAGTTTAGTGTTGTCTATTGGTGTTAGGTGACAAATCTAAAGTGATATTATGTCGTCTGTTGTTCCATTTATTAATAAGTCGGCATTTATTTCCATTGGTATCATAAAAGGCAATTTGGAAATTAATTTCCCAGAATGCGTTACCTAGCATTCACCTTAGAAATGATAACAATGAACTACAATTCTAAAGTAGTATTCTTTTTTGTATAAAACTTAGCTGCAAAGGTGAGATTGTAGTCTTTAATTGGCACAAAGTCATGTAATATATGAAGTGCTTCAAGGAATTCATCCAATTCAAAACCAGAAGCGTAAAAACAACAAAATTTCCAACATTCCTTTTACGGTAACTTAGAAATCGTCATTCAAGCATCAAGACGTAAGCTATGAGAAAATACCGACTTCGCAGATATAAAGATCGGTTATGCGGATGGTTGATGTGTTTGTGACGTAAAAAATGTACCAACAATCCCCCCTGGTATGTGTGAATGGGCCATTAATGAGTTCTAAATAACGAGACAAGTGGAATTTCCTTACTCTTACAGATGGTGCTAATGAATATATACTCGTGTTGAGGTACGTGCAAGAATATGAAGCTTCTTGGAAGGCTGTAAAAAAGAATATGGATCGTTTAATTAGGTTTGACTTTTGTTGCTGCGGCATAAGTAGCATGAATGATCCTGGCGCAATTAAATTTAATATTTCTACGTCTTATTACTTTAAATTTGGATTTCATCAGGAATCGTTCACTGATACTTTCATTCTTATCACTGCCATCCGAGGTTAAGATTATGTACTATACGATCTGCCGGGGTTGCGATGCATGCAATAGCGAATCCCGTGACCCCAGCCATGGGTTAGAAGGAGGAACAACGTTGGTTTTTAGCCGGTAAGAGTCTGGCAGACACCCTCGCCTTCCTCGGGCGAGGGACATCCATGAGGATATTCTAATGATAAAAAAGTACCATATGATGGTACTCGTAACCTCAAGAGTAATATCTCTCTCTTTGAAATTAGTTTCTAGTGAAATTATAATTATTAGCATTCAAATCTTTTCTGATACCTATTTGCGATAGTTTTCCAACCTTAGCGTTATTTTAACAACCATTTTCTTATTATCTTCTTTATCATCAACTTGTTTTGTCAGTTATTCCTAAAAAAACAGCAGTTTCACATCACAACCGCAACATCAACACATTGTTTTTTTTTAATCGCACACTGTATAATACCTTTGTGCGATCGTTTTTATACGATTCATAGAACTAGTAGCATATGGCGGTTTTAATTAATTAATTATTAATTTATTAAGCCATAATAGACATCACACGCAATCATTAGTATTCTTTTTAAATAAAAAATTCTGTATCTAGTTGACATTCAGTGTCCCTGACAGTTATTTTTATAGCTCATGATGTCTTTAAAGTTTGTGGTGGTAAGTTTTGTTACTATGTGAATGGCCAAGATAAAGTGGCAGTTTTCTTGAGACAAAGAAGTGCTATGTCTTTGATGATGAACTGTTCCTTAGCCAGTGCTATTAAGCTAATAGAACACCGGAAATCAGTCTTAAAACCTCTAGAGCGTTGAAGAAAGATGAAACACCTGGAAATGTCATTGTTGAAGAAGCTACGATAAAAGAAGAGGTTACTTTTCGGAAAGTATAGGCATAATTAATCAACCCATGACTGTCCCACTGCTAGTCAGGGGCCTCTTTTCAGAATGAGAACCACGCCATTACACTGGCTTGGTGTGGCCTGTTTGGGAACTTTTGGAGCTAGGGTTTTCCGATTTCCTCACGATGTTTTTCATTCATCGAACGAAATTCATAATCAAATTCTGATACGCACATGCATTTCAAAAGTCAAAGGTTCTTTTTGGAATCTAGGTCAGACTCTAACATGGAAGGCAAGCAATTAATCGGTAGGACAAGCTCTAGCAGTAATAGCTTGATAAGAATAAGAAAGCAGGTAAACCGTCAATGTTTTTGTAAGAAAAGGAAACAATACCAACTTGTTTGCAGTTTAACTATCCCCATCAACAGTCATACTTCACATTTCAGTACACCACAATCCTCAATTAAAATAAGCTTCCACATTGAGTATTCTCGAAAGTTGTACAGCAATTAACCGACATTGAAGAGAGAAATACTGTCCTGTCAAGGTATGGTAATGATAATTATTATAATCGACGGTTTGACACGCCTAAGTAATTGCCTGTTGGTTTTAAACATACTAGCGTTTCACGCGGCTCCGTTTGAACGAAAGATGTAATTTATGGAGACTTGTTTCGAGAATTGCAAGTAGTCTGGCGTGTCTGTATAGCAGTTGATTTTGTGTGATCATTTTATATTAGTAGGTAAGTATTATATTGTGTAATTCCCATAAGTTTCAATTGACGGTCTCAAGCTGGATTGGTTCATATATTTTTAAAATTAAATTTAAAATCAAGGTCTACTTCACATGCAGTAACATTTTTTTTTATAATACCCTAAAAATAAGGAGTAGGTACTTCTATTTGTTTATGACAACATGGTTTAAAAATCATACAAAAAAAGTAAAATCAATATGATGTGTTTTGCTTCCGAATGCATATAATCGAATTGTAAATGCAATATGGTATTTCCAATGACGTAATGTCACCATACGCGTCAGCCATAAATCAAATAGGACAAGCTATAAATCTTATGCCTCTATTGAGATTAGTTTCGTAGATATGTTAGATCTTGTAAGTAAATATTTTAATATACCAATTAACCATAATAGGAAGTATAGAAAAATAATTAAAAGGTAATTCGTTTGAGAAGCAAACAACAGTAGATGACTCCAGGAAACACAAATCGAGGAGAGGAATTACATAACCGAAATGATGTCCACCTTTCCCGATCTGGGGATTGAAACCAGGACTTCAATACGTATAGCCAGCTTACGGCACTTTTGCGATTAATTGAAGGCACCACACTACTGGAAAAGAACATCCATCCAAGAATTCGAGCTCGCAGTCATCATTCAATCAAATGAGGTGCTAAAGATACTCAAGTACGTCCGGCGCACCAGCAGTCAGTCCCGCTACCAACCTTGTTGGCTGTCTAATCTTTTCACCACGGCATGGGCTATTCTCGTATACCTCGTACCGACACGAAGAAATTAATCAAATCTTCTATTAGTATCACAGTCCACTGGTGAATAAGCTTCTCCCTCCCTTGCCCCATAACATTCGTTCTTCTCTGCTCTACCTTTGTTTTAGGATCAAAGTCATCCACCATCATAATATTTTGTGCTAATTCTCCCATCACAGTTCTCCTACGATCAAGCGCATTGTACTTGTGTTGTCACTCGTAAATCAAACGCGTCACGTTGTAAATCTTAAGCGTCGCTTGCGCAAAAACGATGCGCGTGGTTTGTACGGTGCGAGTATCAGGTGAGCATGTTGGCGAATATGTTGGATCCGTTTTATCAAGTCCTACAAAGCCAGCAGTGTCAAAAGATTTCAATAAATGTTTTTTTTTGTGGGGTTTAGGGGAATCCCTGTATATCTCTGTTCCTTGGATTCGTGTGTTCTATCTTAGAACCGGTCTGCGCTTACCATCAACATTGCGACCAATTAGGCAGAGTGCCATCTAAGATTTTATATGACAATTTTCCTATTAGCTCGTCTATATAAATCTCTTTGGAACTTATATTATTACTAGCGACCCGCCCCGGCTTCGCACAGGTGCAATATAGATACTAATGTGGGGCATATTAACCTTTCTCATGAATCACTCTATCTATTGCTGA
Source organism: Amphipyra berbera (assembly GCA_910594945.2). Taxonomy (NCBI): domain Eukaryota; kingdom Metazoa; phylum Arthropoda; class Insecta; order Lepidoptera; family Noctuidae; genus Amphipyra; species Amphipyra berbera. The sequence goes on along the minus strand of OU343131.1, from coordinate 1,298,653 downwards.
AAACTGCATTAAAATCCGTTGAGTAGTTTAAAAGATCTAAGCGTACAGACAGCGGGAGCGACTTTGTTTTATACTATGTAAAGATAAGCCAGCTAATCCTTATTTCATTTTTTCCAACAAAAGCTGATGATGAGATACTTTAGGAAAATAATTTGTCTTGACGTCCTTTATGGAAGTTTACTCATTTTGCATTGAAAAAAAATAACGTTGATAGAAGTATCAAATCGAACTTAAACTTCTAATAATTTGTTCGTCAAAATCCCAACCCGTACAAAACGCACACTAAAAACGAAAATTACGTACCATTCTGTTGACGGTAAGGCGGCGCGCACACTAGCATTCAATCGCAGATTTATTGCAGATCACGATAAAATTAAAATCGTTATTTATCGCCGCGTCTCAAAGCGTGTACCTGCATTATTCATCCGATCGCTTGTTGCGATGTCTTGCAACGATTTACTATGCATTGTGGAGTATTTCAGACGCGATATTCACACGACATTTTAGTATGACGAAACGCAGTTTGTGCGCTGATTCTTAGTAGTGTTAAATGGTTATGGTGGGCTTTCGAATACATAGTTGCTTGATTATTTGCTGGTCATGAAGTACATGATAGGATTTCCATAGTTTATAGGTATATAATACTGTAATGGCAAAATTAAGGTTTTTATTATTATGAATAAGTAACTGTGCAGTCATTTATTAGTAGGTAAATAGGTTGTTATGGCGATAGCTTGGTGTCATTGTACACGGTGGTCTCGACAATATTCTTGAAAAACATGTTTGGAATAGAAATTGTAGGTTTTAAATTGTAAGCGTAGTATTGTGTAATGATAGGTGTCAGTCAATAACAGGTTAAGTTATGAATCTTGTTGGACAAGTGGGAGTCGCAGACATGGCCCAAGTTGTTGCCCAACGTTGGCCAAGTTTCATGTTCGTTTCAGACACACTTCGTATGTGAACAAACTGTCTTATCCCCGGTTCTTATAAACAAAAACAAATTGTTTTCCTTACTAACGGTAACATTTTTTATTGCCAAACTGGGCATATAAATAGACTCGTAATAAAGCTAATTTTACCTGTGATAGCTACTTCCAAATGGGAGGGTCTACTATGCAAAGCTATGAGGTCTTTGCTTTATTGTTGGTAAAGATACAAGAGCCTCAATTTTTAAATTATAGGGATCGACCATTAGTTGACATCCCTGATATTACGTTTAGTAAAACCATCTTCTGCTATCGTAGATCAGAATTTGATAATCACTTACGTTAACGGTGAAGTAAACCATCATAAGGATACATGAACATCTGAGACGGCTCCAAGAAATATAAAAATGTACGTCTTGATGGTATGTGTAGTCCACCAACCCGCACAGGACCAGCGTGGTGGACTACAGCCTAAACCCTTCTCATTCTGAGAAGAGTCAGGAAGTGGGACAGTAATGGGCTGATAATATTGTGTATATATTTGTAGTGGATACCTATACAAGGCTAGTCGGAAAGGGGGGTACTAAGCCGAAAGGGTGTTAAAGTACTCATAATAAAGGATAACTTTTGTTCTACAACTTTCCCCAAAACTCGATAGTTTAAGAGAAATAGCTTTTCAAAGATTTCGTAAAAAATATGCTAAAATCTATCTGTCCATAGCTATGATCAGCTGTTTTTACAATTTAGGTCATATTTGGGGTCACGGATTACAAAATTAATTTTCTGAATTCATAACTAAAGCAGGTAAGATATTTTTTTCGAAAAACTAAAATAAAAATCTTTTTGCATGCAAATAAAAATTATCGAATTTTGAAATTTTAACACTTGCTTTAAAATAGTCATCAGTGATACTTTAGGTGGCCCGCGGCTTAGTACCCCCTTTCCGACTAACCTTGTATATGTGCAACACGAGTAATCAAGACGTCTCAACTGACGGACAGCGAAGTGTTAGCGCGATAGCGAGCTATGTAAATGACGCAGCGATTTGCACGCTCAACCAGCAAATATTTGTTTCTGTTAAAGAGGTAATTTTGTTTGGTTGAACTCGTTTTTACTGTGTTCCGTCGTGTGTGAGAGCCAGAAGGGTATCTTTTTTTAAATTGTTGACTTGTTCTCTTTTGGCCCTAGTCTCACCTGATGGTAAACGCAGACAGGTCTAAGATGGAGTACACGAATCCAAGGAACAGAGATATAGAAGAATTCCCCTATACCCCCCTTGACTTTCACATATACATGAAGGAACACAGTACACTGCTTTGCGCCGGACTTTAATGTGAGGGTGGTAGCTAGCCAGGTGAATAGATCCTACCACCAAGCGTGCTGGGTTTTGTTGAATCTTATAACACGCGTCTGTTCCCAGCATGCTGTGAGGAAGTTTTATATTCTATCCCACCCCCACACGGGAATAGAGGAATCCCCTATATCTTTGCTACTTGGATTCAAATGCTACATCTTACAGCTAGTTCACACGGAAACTGTTTACAGGACCCGTTTTAAGCGGATCCGTTTTTATTTTGGTGATACCGCCTGTAGGTGTATAAGCGAGTCCAGAGTCCATACACGAGAGTATTCCGAATCCAGTAAAAAATACTGGATCCGTTATTTTTATCGTATCCTGCTTGTCAAATGCGACGCAGCTGCCATTAGTTTAACTGATCCATCGGTACAGATGTGAACAACACATCCAGTACCGACGGATGCGTCAAAACGGATCCGCTGTGTGAACGGGCTGTTATACTCTATCTGCGCTTACCATCAGATGAGACTACTTAAACGCGACCAAGACGAAGAATTAAATAAAAAAAGGTTATCTTTATAAGTACTCAAGAAATAATTAGGTACGTACATAATCTCACATGCTCTAACACCTAATCGTTGTACAACTCATTTCCCGTAGTTAAGTCATTATCACCTAGCAAAAGATTATTCTGCGGCTGACACCCTGTGTTTTTCGTTCATTACTGTGTGAGAATGGCATGTTGTATTTAACAATGTACATAAACGTCACGGTACTGATTCAAAAAAAGTTAGCAGAGATGTTAAACATCAACATAATAAATGATGGTAACAAAGTCATGAATCGTAACAAGTGCTAAGTAGAGTCAGAAGCGATACCTTTTATGCCTATCGACGTATTTAAAACCGCCAATAATAGCTATCTGATTCAACCCACGAGAACAAATATGTGACTATGCATAGTACGACTATCCGGTCTTTTAATAGATATCCAAAGTTAGATAGCTACCTACTACTAACGATAATATTGTTTCTGAATGCACTTAACTTACCTAAAAAATGGTGAACAAATGAGTGTATAGGTAACTACATAATATTTATAAACCCGTTGAAGTCCGATAAAAAATATTAAACACTCATGCTCACTCTGTTATGTACCTTTTTATATTTATATCTGCTGATTTTTCAAAAGTATAGATAGTTGTTACGGCTAATGGCTTAATAGCCAAGAGCCTCGACGAACATCTGATGAGGCTCTCGTTGGGCAGCTGGGTCAAGGGCCTGATAAAAAAAGCGGTACTTCTGGACACGGCACGTATTGTCAGGAAGTTCCTCTCTCTGAGGCCCTGATCACCGGTAGCTTGGACCCTTTCCCGATGCCGATGGGCTACTATTTTTTACATTTTTAAATGTTTTTAATTTTTTATGGAATATTTAAAAATGTAATCAATTATGTATTATAAATGAATAAAGAAATTAATGAAATGTTACTCTTTTATTGCATGATTTTTTTTCTTCCAAACAAAATTTTAAACTTCTTTTGATGCCATACCATCCATTCTTCAGTCAGTTAAAATACCTATAACTGTCTTTATTAATTAAGGTTGACAAAGAAAAAAGTTTATCGCAAACGAGAACCAACCCGAATTCTGTCACGGTGTTCATCAAACAAAAGAGGGAGCTAATTGTCGAACTAATTAACGAACACCTTGAGGCTATCCATCAAAATGGGTGAAAAAAATCGGGGGCAGCTTGATACTGGTCGTTAAGACCGATGGAGTACGAGTTTCTGGGGCACGGAGTGATAGGTATGTTGGTTTTTTGGCGATTTGTTGTACTAAGTAAGTAGTTAATGAAGTGAAATCAAATTGGTGTGGAATCGATCAGTTAATGAGGTATCGATTTTAATTAAGGAAATGGAATAAAAGACAAATCAAATGCACCCAAAATTATACAGAAGCTTTGGTTTTCATGTCAAGAATTATGTGTTTGATCACCTGCAATAAGTTAACAGTTATTATTATCGTAATTATCTGCCTCAATGTCATGTTCTATAAATATTTGGTACCAAGTCTGGATGTAGCTGAGTGTCTGTATCATGGCATCTCTGGTGCAAAGGCTGTACATGTTGCAATAAGTTTCTGAAGCATCTAAAATTATCTATTCTCTCAGCTGATTCCTAAAATTTCTTGCTTGGCAACAAACATTCACAAAATGTTTCTCCATCACGATAACTTATGAACAAATAAAGCACCAAAAAACTGTTAATACTTGGCACTTAACATTTCAAATACAAAATTGAAACTATTCTTGCATTATGCAGCGGTGACCCAACGTCTCGATGTATATACATTATGCGTAAAAACTGCAGATCGCTGTCTGGGCCATTTGTCATGGACAGTCGCTGAATCCGTGATTTTCACGTGGCAAAATATTGGTGGATAAAAATGGTGGTAGGATTAAAATGGTTTCTTCAGGGTTGTTAATTTTTGAAGGGTGATGTACTTGATGCTAGGATAGTCGACGATGAAGACAAGGCATAATATGAAATCAAGCACTCAACAACAATGAAATATTGGTTACTTTGAGGAATATATAGGTAAATAACGCACAGACTAGAGAAGATCGCATGATGTAATGAATCGAAATATGTCTTTACTTAAAAAAATAACTGTGAAAATGCAAAAGAAACCCTGACATGTAAGCCACTTTAAATTAGGATTAGTATGATAATAATATTATGAAACGATTATATCAATAAAGAAAAGAATATTAATTTGATGGCATCGTTCTCCTCGTCGGGTTTCTGTTCGATATGAATAATTAAGTTGTAAATATTTTCGATCATTTCCATTTTATATTTCTTAAAAATATCGGAATTACTTGTCACTACTTGTCTACCTAAATTATTATTTTATTTTATGATGTTTCTTGATATTGGAATATGATTAAATTTCTTAGCATCAAAATACGTGTTCACCATTGCTATTCTCTTTTAATGTTGAAAATAAATTTTAGAATTAAAAAACAGATAGATTTCTATAGATGGATTAGAATCCATCTTTAGAAATCTTTCAACTTGTGATATATCACCAATTTCTTTGCATTCTGTATCTAGTCTACATTACATTTTGTCATCATATCTGTGATTCATCTTACTAAAAATATACAATAAAAAAACTAGAAGTACTCTAAAACTTCATACATACACCAATGAAGGTTAACATACAGACAGAGAGTCATTTACTATGCGCCGTGACCTGGACTCTTAGATCACCAAATTATGCTTATCACAAGCTGCAGACAGCTGCATATAATCTAGTACAGTCACCATTTATCATGCATCTGTCGACGAGACATCTATCCGGTGTCAAATGAATTATACATACTTCATTCGATGCTGCTGTTCATGGTATAATATTATCATTAATAAACCCCAAGGTTTTGCTGAAATTTTTGTAAATTTTGGAGCTCCTTTTTTGATATTTTTGGGAACCTTGGTATTATTTTCCTGGTGACATATAAATAGTAATAGTTGTTTATTTTGTTATTGAGGTCAACTTTGATAAAGCGATAAAATTTGAAAAGCAGTAACGGGTTTGCTTTCAGAATAAAAATGCTTGGATACCTACTGATCGTATTATATTGTACCTCTCACGAGCAAAATTAATTGGGGTGTAACTGAGGAAATAAAGTGCCCATCCCTAGTCACTAACCCCTGCAATTGTAGCTGGTCAACAAACCTCACATCCGGTAGATGAATGTATAAATATTTAACTTGCCTGTCGATGTTGGACAACAATGTCAGAAGGGTAAAAGAACTGTATCTACCATTACCAATTTACTTGCAAGAAAGATGAAACTATTAGGTCGTTGTACTTAAACAGCGGTAGCAAGAGAAAATGGGAACATCTATATGATTAAGAATCATTTTATTAGTAAGACAAAAATCAATTATAGGGGAGCAGATTAACAATTAATCTAAGACTATTGTAACGTTAATTAAGGCATTTGCAGAATTTTGCCTGATCTGACGGTCTGGGGGGTCTAGTACCAATTATATGTGTAGAGTGCATCCCGGCGCGCAATAAAAAAATTCTGACAGAAACTTTTTTATAATATGCGGCCGGCCTAAGATCCTCAGGAGTCCCAACTACTGTATTGATTTCAGAAGCTCATTTAAAATTGCCACCTCCAAACTCAAGACCTTTTTTTTCAGTAGCCTTTATAATTTCCCACTACTGAACAAAGGCCTCCCCTTTTGCCTTCTAAACCTCTCTATTTTGTACCGTTTCTAACAATGCCAGCTCCGCAAACACGTCTAGATCGTCACACCATCTACGCCGCGGTTCCTATATACATTCTGTATTATCCCGTATCAGTTAGGATGACGTTATTTACTTTGTATGTATGTAAAGTGTTGCCAAGTCTTTTTAGCATATCAATGAGCAACTGCATCAGTCTTTTGAATATAACATGATCTTCAACGCAATCAATCTTACCGTCGAACATATTGGATTTAACATTTTTTTTACACATATTTTCAATAAAATCTCCACAAGAGTCGGCGATATTTGGTAGTGTTGGTAAAAATATGTGTCTGGCTCTTAGGTGTCTGTATTTACATGACATGACAGTGACACTAAGGAGTGCACCGTCTGGATCATTTGTCAAGTACTGACATTAATGTTTCATGTGTCTGACTTTTTTGTTGACGGTATAATATTGAAAGCGTATTATTTTGTGGGTTTAGTTTTGTTACTGTTTTGACTATTGTGGACTTGTGGATGAATTATTAATTGAATGCATGTTGGAAGTACCAAGCTATTACTGAAATGAACGCCTTGGTGAGTACCATCATAACATCACGCCTATATTCCCCGAAGGATTGGGCAGAGGTGCATAGTAACACCCTCATTTCGCCGTTATGTTTAAATCCCATGATATAGGGAGGGAGCCTATTGCCATCAACCGGGCACAAATATATTCTATCTGCTACTGAGAAATTCCACATGAAAAAACCCAATAACAGTGCCCGATCTGGGAATCGAACCCAGGACCTCACGATCAGAAGTCTCGCTTGCCAGCACTAGATCAACGAGGTGAGTACCAAAGCGTTATATTTTCTTAAATAAAAGTATAAGCGACTTCGACAAAGTTAACTAAGGATTTCTTACTGTATCATAACACATACATTAGTTAGTTTTACAATGTTATAGTATAACTAGGCGATTTTAGGCCTTTAAATATAAAACATCAACTCAAAAGTATTGTGTATTCTTAACGATAGGCATCATTTCCCACGAGTGTACTCAAATGCTAATAGATTAGCCGTAGGATGATTGGCAGAACCCACTTGTGTATTATTACGATCATCAGTCGTCATCGTCATCAATCTTAACTACGACAATATCCTCTCAAGGTATTTCCATTGTACAGTTGGGGAACGAAAATGTTATACACCATAAGGCCTAGTTTTGCTTGCACAGTGCAAGAAACAACCTATTATACCGACTACGTATTGCCGACATTATAGAAATGAATATACAAGTATTTTTTGACTGGATATTAAAAATTATAATGGTGATATGATGACAACCACTAGTAATGTCAATTTATTTAATCATCGAATTGATTGATGTAATGGTTTTTACAACAAAACTCCTTAAATCAAATCAAAGACTTACACCCATATTCGAAGACGTTCCTCCAAAATTTACTCGACGCATACTCGACTCAGAACGGCCTCGAAAACACCTTCAAAATTGTATTCTTAGTCGCAATTTCGAGTGAACTTCGAGGTTCCTCGACGGAGTCATTACGTCATAATTTGAATTATCTGCATCGCGCAAATAACGCCGCGATAAATACTTGTAAGTATTATCGTAAGCATATTCGATAAAGTCTTCAAAATTCATTTTTATTACATACGAACTTTGACACTTCCTTCCTTTAAGGTAGGTTCCGAGGTACCTTAAGTTTGGCAGATGATTCCTTACCTCGAATGAGGAAAAATCTCGAGTCGAGGATGTTTATGTTAACTATAACTACCGATGGTATTGAGAAAGACTGAGTCGAGGTGGAGTCGACTCGAGTAAGTTTTGGAGGAACGTTTTAGAATAATTATGGGTGTTATACGTCATATGGAGGCAAAGGGCGAAAGGCAATTTTGATCTTCGCTACCAAATAATTAAACATAATTGGTGTGTTCCGTTCAACAGTTTGAAAAGGTAGCATGTGCCCGCGATGTGGGAAAGGAACGAATTTGAAAACTGACGGACCTATTTATTTCCCTACTGTACATGGGACATTGTGAGCCTCATATTTGACATTTATGGGTTGTTACCTCATAAAAGTAACGGAATAAAAACATAACACCAACAAAACAGATATCAAAATGGCATACAACTTCAAAAACCCATAAAAAATACCCAATACAGTATCAAAACAATTTGAACTTCACCTCACGTCATGCACTGTCGTGCAATAAAAAGTGGCCGCATAAAATAACCATCGTCATAAACCGAGTACAGTTGTGACTCCATTTGTACTTCTTGAAGTACTTTAAGCCTTGTACTTTTATCTCGATCGGTCAAACATAGTTCCCTCCTAAAATGGTGGAACATAGAGAAACGAGATTACTCTAGGGTAAACGTTTGAGAAATTCAAAGAATCTATAAATTCCCTTAATTTTAATGAAGTTTTTGACAGTACAGATCCAAACCTAGCATTTGATATTTTTTATGAATTACTCCGTCTATTCTATAATCTATGTTTTCCTACTATACAAATAAAAATATCAACAAGATCGCACCCACAGTGGATTACAAAGGGTCTTAGAGTATGTTGTAAACGTAAGCGACAGCTAATGTGGGAGTACAGAAAAAAACCCACAGAAAATAATAAAAATAGATTCTTAACTTTATCCACACGATTAAATCGTATTATCAAGTTAACGCAAAAGTCTCGTAATGATAATTACATAAATACTGCCCATAATAAATCGCAAGCTACCTGGAAGGTTATTAACACCAATAAATTAAACATACCAAAGGAACAAATACAACAAATCACTATTGACGGTAATATGATAACTGACCCTAAACAGATTGCTAACCATTTTAATAATTTCTTTATTGACGAAGCTCAAAATTCTGTACCAAACCATTCAAGATGTCAAATTCCGTATGAGTCAAACTCAATATTTGTGCGTCCAACTATACCGGAAGATATTTATAAAATTATTAGAGACCTAAAAAACACTAATAGTACTGGCTATGACAATATATCAACGAAAATTTTAAAACACATATCCATTAAGTTATCACATATTCTTAGTCATATAATAAACTTAAGTATATCAAACGGAGTCTTCCCTGAAAAGCTAAAGTTGACTCTAATAAAACCTTTGTTTAAAAGAAATAATACAAATGACATGAGCTGTTACCGTCCAATAGCACTCGTACCAGTCATATCAAAGATTTTTGAGAAAGTGATCCATGATAGTATCTATAATTACTTTGAGACAAATAATTTACTTTGTAATGAACAAGTTGGCTTTCGTAAAAATAAATCGATAGATATAGCGGTATATAATTTTCTCCACACTGTATTAACTCATATGGATAGGGGTAAACAAACATGTGCATTATTTATGGACCTTAAAAAGGCCTTCGATTATGTGGACCACAAAATACTGCTAAATAAGTTATACGCCTATGGGGTGAGAGGGAACATCTTTGATCTGATTAAATCTTACTTAAATAATAGAACGCAAATAACACAAATAACAAGGATTTGTCCCTTTGCAAAGAAAGTGATAAACTATTCATCAACATGTAGACAAGTAACATCTGGCGTTCCACAAGGAAGTGTACTGGGCCCACTTCTATTTATTATATATATCAACGATCTTCCGAAAGCGTCAAAGTACAACACAATTCTATTTGCTGATGACAGTACAGTACTGTTCACAGGAGATAATAAGTCACACATAGAACCTGAAATAAATATAACTTTAAATAACATTATAAATTGGTTGACAGCAAATAATTTACATATTAATCTTAGTAAAACAAATCTCATGACATTCAGAAGCAAAGTAAATAAAATAACAAACATGAATATTAATTACCTAAACAATAAGATACAAGAAGTAGACGTTACAAGATTTCTAGGTGTAAAAATAGACAACAAATTAAATTTTAAGGAACATATCAACACATTATGCACTAAATTGAATACTTTTTCTTATGCACTGTTTAAGCTTAGACAAACGGTCAGTAGCTCAACTGTCCTTACAGCCTATAACGGCTATGTTGCACCTATTCTAAAGTATTGTGTTATTTTTTGGGGAAACTCCACTGAAAAAGAAGCTGTTTTTAAAGCGCAGAAGAAATGTATACGTGCCATAACTAATATAAAGCTAACTGATAGCTGTAGACCATTCTTTTTAAAATTAAACATTTTAACATTACCATGCATATATATATTAGAGGTTGTATTATTTGTTAGAAAAAATGCAAACTACTTCAAAAAGCTAAACAGCAGGAGACATAAGTTCAATATATGTTTACCAGAAAACAAGACAGCGTTATTAAACAAAAGTATATTATGCATGGCTCCACGTATTTATAATCATTTACCAAACTCGGTCCTCTCCATTGTTGATATAAACATATTTAAAAACAGTATTAAAACATTGTTAGTAAAAAAAGCATATTATTCTGTTACTGAATATTTACAGGATAAACTTTTGTAATTCTTCTTTTACTGTCTTTTCTTTTATCATTGGTACATACGTGCATAGTTTCATAGGTACCTATTTTGTAATTTTGCATGCCTCATGGTAGGATATGGCTAATGGTCACTATTGTTTGTATAAGAACTTTTGTACCCATATTCGCAAATGAATAAATGATTTGATTTGATTTGATTTGATTTAGCAAAGCGGCTTTTGTCGATTATCGATAAAATATGTTGGTTGGTATCTTTGCACTTATGTGTTTGCAAGGTAAGCGAATATTAATCGAGTAATCTTTTATGGGTCTGTTTGCTACTTAACCAATGTGTAAGAGCACAGACCTTCCGAATTCATATCGGGTGGATTTGATGGCGGATTAAAACTTGCCGGGGTTGCAATTAATGCATTAGTGAATCCCGCGACCTCGGCCATAGGTGCTTAGAGGAACACTGGGTACTTTTAGTCGATAAGAGTCTGATATAACCTTCTCCAGGGTGAAGTGGAGGGTTGATTTTGACACTAATATTTAGATCTAGAACTGCGCCCTTTATAGATTTTGAATTTCCTTAAGGGCTGTAAACACCACGTTTTTTAAACGCGCCGACGACCCGCGTTTATTTCAAACTCCATACATAAATAATGATACACACATTTTTTAAGTATGGAGTTTCACATTAACGCGCGTCAATGGCGCGTTTAAAAAACGTGGTGTGCAGAGCCCTTAGGTGTCCTTGCTTGCTGAATTGTTAAAAATACCCTCAAATTAGAAACAATCAATGATGATAGTCTAGACTTGTCTCCATTACACAAAAACCCCATTACATGAAATGTGAGGCCGTTCACGCAGCGGATCCATTTTTGTTGGACCATCGATACTGGATGTGTTGTTCACATCTATATCGACGGATCAGTTAAAAGGATCCGCTGTGTACGAATTCCGTTCCGTTCTAAAAATAACGGATCGTGTGTGAAGGCAACCAAACTTCTCCATACATCTTCATGTACGGATCCGCTTTTATGCTGTATACAGTTTTTCATGACAAAACGGAATATGTAAAGATGTCGCATCATTATTTTTTACTGGATTCAGAAAACTGTCGTGTATGTGAACTCGCTCATACAACTACAGGCGCCAGCACTAAAATAAAAACGGATCCGCTAAAAATGGATCCTGTAAACAGTTTCTGTGTTGTAGCGGGGATTTACATAACGTCATCGACGAACTGTCAGTAAATGTCAGAACCTTCATAAAACCCTTCAGTATTTACGGACGCCTTGTTACTTATGTATGAAAGGTAGACTCTCAATTAGATTTTCTTGCGGACTCTTGCTAGACGGCCAATGCAATAAACAACAACTTAAAGAAACTAACTTAAATAGCTTTACGCCATCGATGCCAGATAATGTTCACAGTCAGTAATATGAGTAAAGTACTGATAGCCTTTCGGTTATGTATTAGACTGAGATGTCGTAAGTTTGGTGGCCAGACGTGTACCTAAGTATTCATTACAGATTTATTGACTTTATTTTGTTTATAGTCATTTAAAAGAGATCTACGACTGTCGGCTTGGTTATTACCCGTAAATATGATGACGTCACTGGAATGCAATTAAACTATAGATACTTTAGAAATGATCGGAGATTTGTAGTTAGTTTATGAGGACTGCCTTGTTGGTTTAGTAGTCGCAAGCGCGACTGCTGAGCATGGGGTCCTGGGTTCGATCCCCAGGTCGGACAGAGTGGGTATTGGGTTTTTCCATTAGGAATTTCTCAGTATCAGCCTGGAGTCTGGATTTGTGTCTGGTTACTGGCAATAGGCTCGCCTCCCATTACATGGAACTTAAACATAACTGGCGAAACGAGGATGTATTAAAACACCTCTGCCGAACCCTCTGGGAAATACAGGGCGTGATGTTATGTTATGTAGTTATTGCAAAGAGATCTACGACTGTAGGCTCGGTTATTACCCGTAAATATGATGACGTCACTGGAAGTCAATTCCAGTATAGATACTTTCCAAACGATCGGAGGTTTGTAGGTAGTTTATAAGGACAAATCGGTCTTTGCGGTAGACTTTTACAGACATACATAACATCACGCCTGAATTCCCGGAAGGGTGGGCAGAGGTGTATATTAACACCCTCATTTCGCCCTTATGTTTGAGTCCCATGTCATAGGGGGCGAGCTTATTGCCATCAACCGGGCACAAATGCAAACTCCGGGTTGCTACTGAGGAATTGCACACGGAAAAACCACCATTAACACTTAGCCCGACCTGGGGATCGAACCTCACGATCAGCAGACGCGCTTGCCACCACTAGACCAATCAGGCACTTTACAGAAACTGAAGACAATTATTATTATGATATACAGAGTGTAAACGAAGTCATGTAATTTCTTCAAACCTCGTGATATACTGCTGACATAGATTAACCCTGGACGGGATACTTTTGGATTCAATAAAAAAAATACAAGAAGACATGTGTTCTTAACGTCAGGCATTTTAGCGCCCTGGGCGAATTGTGCGGCTATCACTCGCTGCGCGATCATTTAGCTCGGGGCGCTAAAATGCCTTACGTTAAGAATACAATGTTTACTTCATGTATTTTTGTTTATTTAATCCAAATGTTTCCCATGCTGGGTTAATCTATGTCAGCAGTACATCCCGAGGTTTGAAGGAATTACATTTTTTTTACACCCTGTATAGGACATAACATATATATATATCAATATGACATTTATAAAATTTATTTTTCGCTTTTTTATATTGATATAATTTGTGAATGATTTTATCGGTGAGTGCGGTGTGGGTAAATCCTAGCGTTCACAACGGGAGACTACAATCCATCATTCTCAGCTACAATCGGAGTTGACTACAAATGTAAAGTCATGGACGTGAACGGTGGTAAAGTCAAGCTTGTTAGTTGTCGGCAAGCATATCATTTTGGGACCCAGTGCATAATATCAGCAAGCACATTGGATCACCCGCGCGACGGCGCAACGAGTATTCCCAAGGAGGGTTGATGTCAGGCAGGCGGCCGGTCATAAAACAATAAGCCAAAACCTCTATCAACATGGATTTATGAAATACATGTTGTGCCGACCCCACCTAGTGTGGGATAAGGGCAGGAAGAAGAAGAAGATAGGACATAACATAGCCCCCTAAGTTTCGACTTGTCCATTAAGTATCTAGGTAATATGAACGTCTGAGTTCCTCACATAACGATGGTGCGCTCGTAAACGTATAATTTACGATTATTATACGACTTTAAAAAGTTATTGAAGCTTAATTTTCGCGTTTTATTGTCGTTTCGTGCTTATTTAATAAATATTTTTATTTGTTATCGCCAGTCGTAAATGGTAATTTGTTTTGTATTGAAATGGTTTACGCATTGAATATGTAATGAGGTTATAAGACGGAATGCCATGTTATAAGAAAGTATAGAAGGCTAACTTCGAAACGCGCGATATAAAAGGCCACTGATTGGTAAATCGGAAGACTGCATTTACACATTGCAAGGATTTTATCCATAGTCTCACGTAGCGTAGTGTCTTTTTTTCGTGGATAAATCTTCATGGATGTCCCTTGCCCGGGGAATGCGAGGCTGCCTGCTGGCCTGTTACCGGCTAAAAACCAACGGTGTTCCACCTCCTGACCGTCGGCCGGGGTCGCGGGATTCGCAAAAGCATGCACCGCAACCCCGGCAGAGCGTACAGTGCCTTAGGTGAGCGACAACACGACGCGATGTGGCACGACGCGATCCAGTGCGAATTTATGAAATAATAGTTGCAACTAAATGTGGATGAAGTGCGAATTTGTTGTTTGGGCCGAGACGTGGTCAGTAGAAGCGAAGTGCTTTTCAATTAATGGATAAAAATATAAATTATTGTAACTGTCTCGTTGGTTTAGTGGTGGGAATGGTGACTGCTGATCGTGAGATCTTGAGTTCGATCCCCAGGTCGGGCAAAGTGTTATTGGATGTTTCAATGTGGAATTTCTCAGTAGCAGCCTGGAGTACGGATTTGTGCCCGGTTGATGACAATAGGCTGGCCCCCTATTACATAGTACTTAAACATAACGGCGAAATGATGGTGTTACTAATACTATACACTTCTGCCCAACCCTTTGGAGAATACAGGCGTGACGTTATGTTATGTTAACCTTCTGTATAAATCTATTTCGTGTGTATAACTTGATGGAGTTACGACTCTACTTGTTACGGCTTGTTACAAACAGCTTGTATGAGTAAATACGTTTAGCCATGAGCTGTTAGCGATAAATATATAATTTATTGTATTGGCTTTATTGCATGATGGCTTCCTGTGATCTGGAGGAAAAAGAAAAACCAGCTGACCATGAAATTGTATACTCAGACTGAGGGGAAGAAAAATACTGTTAAACATAGGTACTAATGTGCTAACTGTGTCCGGTGATTGGGTTATACATACATAAACTCACGCCTTTTTCCTATAGTTATAGGAAAAATAGTTATAGTTATAGGTATTATAACTTAGTGAAGAATGGATGGTATGGCATCAAAAGAAGTTTTTTTGTTTATTTGGAAGAAAATTGTTCCTGCAATAAAAGAGTAACATTACATTCATTTCTTTTATTATTACTTTTGAAGAGTCAGCAGATAATTATATGTATAGCTGGGTACATAACAGTGAGCATGAGTGTTTGAAGTTTTTCAGCTGACTTACATACATACATTTACTCACGCCTTTTTCCCATGGGTGTAGGCAGACACTGTAGAACGCCACATGCGACATACTCCTTTTGCTTCGTCCACATTCATAGATCTCGTCATACAGGCACACCGGTTGAGAGTACTACGCACCTGTCTTTTGTGAAAAACATTACCAATAACAGCGATGTATGTTCAAGGGCGTCCTTTACCGGCGTTTCTACTGACATCGTATTATTCTCTCAAAATTACCAAATCACCTAAGCATACTCCTTTAAATTTTTGTCACTACATCATCTTTGACAATAGAGTTTGTATCAAGTCGTAAAAGACGAGTAGAAAGCAATTTACTATTGTATTACTGCCTGATGATTTTTGAGTAGTAGTAGTAGAGTTCCACCCTGCGCTCCATAACGCAAGTAGCAGATGATGGAGAAAAAACAGCTAGGCTTAAGGGGGAGTGGGCCGTTCATGGCACCCGAATGCACTCGGTCAGATATGCAAAAGTCGTCACTCACTGGACGCCCGAAGGAGGACATCGTCGTCGAGGTCGGCCGCGGCGTAAGTGGCGTAACAATCTAGATATGTTTGTGAGGCTGACATGATTAGAAACGGCACAAAATATAGAGATTTGGAAGGCAAAAGGGGAGGCCATTGCTCAGCAGTGGGAAATTCCATAGGATACTAAAAAAAATGAAAAAGTAGAGCTACTTGTGGAAAAGTTCGTCCGGGGAAGTATCTGCCACCCTACTCATATCTGCTGCCAATCAGCATTGCGGTGTTCGGGTTTGAAGGTTATGGATGCCGGTGAAATTACAGGTACAGGAGATTTCACAACTTTGTCTCTAAGATTGGCAATGCATCAGCAATGCTCTTGTTGCTGTAAGTATATAAAGGCAGTGGTAACCTACACTTTCCATGGTGGCCCGTCTCGGCTTGTTCGCCAACCTATGAGTTTTTTTTTATAAGAAGACATCCATATTTCTTTGTCGTTGAACTAGTGACCAACTATTGTGGTTTATCAGCCTAGCATAAGCATACAATTCTAATTCATTGTTTTGTACCTCTGAGAATCATACATTACTCTAACCAAAGAATCAAGATCCTATAGCAGTCCATTGCTGGAAATAAGACTCTTCAAGTTGCGTAAAATGCTCAGTACTCTGCCTTTCGAATGCAGTTAGCTGTTACTTCAGGTTGTCAGTCCATCACTGGTGGAGCTGTGGTCCCACGACCCCGGCCATAAGTCCTCAGAGAAACGCCGTGGCGGTTTTTTCTGGTAAGAGTCTTGCATAACCCTCCACCTTCTCAAGGGTGGACAGCATCCATGAGAGATATGCCACGATAAAAAAAAATAAGTTCATTATTCCATCTGGCAAAAGTCCATTTACCAAAATAAAATACAATATTACTTAATGAAATCGCAAAATACAGTTAGCATGTTATAAAATAATAATTACCTGATTAATTTTAATCTCAAAATGAACGGGCGACGATTAAAATTTATATCCACATTCATAAAGATTATATTGACAATAATTTGACGGCCCAAATACATTTGCAAATGGCGGCGATCGGCCATATTGTAAAGTAAGTTGCCGAGTGAAGTGGCATGATTTATTGTAAGATTATTTGCTTGTAGATATGATTTCTGAACTGTTGGGGTAATATTAAATTATGGTGAAAGCATGTGGGAATAGGTAAGGATGGAAACCACAGTACGACTATCTACTGAAAATCGAAACGTTTGTCCTCGGATATTCACTTTGGAATTATGTCTCCTTCTAATTACCCTATTAACTAACAGTAGTGATAGCCTAGTGTGTGACCGTCAAACTTCCAAGTCATAGGTCTCGAGTTCAAACCCAAGGCACGCACCTCTGACTTTTCGGATTCATGTGCGTATTGTATAATTATCACTTGCTTAAAAACGGCGAAGGAAAACATCGTGAGGAAACCGGCATGCCTGAGAGATATTTTTCGACGGCATGTGAAGCCAAGTCAGAGGCCCGTGGGCGGCATAAACTCTGACACCAGGTTAGTCACTAACCACACGAAAAGAAGAAGACCCTATTCAGAAAGAGAGATATTTCCAAACTAAATATTATATTCTATCTTTTTCTAATTAGGGTATTTAAGAAGAGACAGAATTCCAAATTAAATATTCAAAGCAAAATATTTTAATTCCATTTTGACAGTTCGGGCAAAGAGTCGTGGCTACTCTGAACATAGGCTTTGTGAACTTTCGTGCATGTAGGTACCTACACTAGTGAAGAAAACAGTTACCTACTGTAAAACGTATTCAATAAACTTTACTGAACTAAAAGTCAATCATAAGATCATAGTAATTAAATGTTAACTAAAAGCTATTTTGTTGCTAAAAATCTTTTCTGCAACCACCTGCACGATGTTCAGAGCGGCTACGACTCGTCACCAAATCAAATCAAATCAATTTTTTTTTATTTCACATAAACCAATACAAGTGCTTATGAAAAGTTAAATTTAGATGCACGATTCCAATCAGTCGTTTCCTATGGAGAAGTGCCGGCAGGAAACTCCATGGTTAGTCTTTTAAAAATATTGTCTTTAACAACTGTACCAATACTTTCATGGTTGAAAGATTAGCTTAGATCAAATACTAGAACTGGACACAATTTTCTGTAGGTCTATTTATCATGTGAACTAATCTAAATACAGTCATCTTTGTTGAAACTGAACAAGTTTTGATTTTAATTTTTAAGCCACGACTAACTTTTTCACCATTAAAAAAACCACTTGTCGCCTCTTTTCCATCCTCAAATATTTGATATACCTTATTAAAATGCACTATTTTTAGTAATGAACAGATGGATATGACTATAATAACATCTAATCTCTGTGCGGTGTAGCATATTGAGGATGACGTAATCACAACTGTAGTAAAAATTAAATAAATTTACCCTGTCAAAATGTTATCGTCTACAAATAATCAGCAAATAATACAGCTGTCACCCTCACCGTGCTTCACCACACAGAGTATAATAAGTAATCGAATGACACTTATTGGTTACGTAATAAATAATACAACTTAATAATCTTTACATAATCAACAAAATATCCACCCACACATTTAAATCGTAACATATCACCTTAATTGCTGCTGACAGAAAATTAATAACCGAGTGTAAAAGGTTGCTAATATACATTCTAAATGAATAGTGTTGTGCTAATATACATTCTAAATGAATAGTGCTGTGCCCTGTCACTCGATTATCGATTGTTTATCAAATATGCTAATATTGTAATAGTGTTTTAATGGGACAACCGGTTGGTGATTTAAATATTGATATTAATATATTCTTGCTGTCGCCGGTAGGTGTTGTGAGGCTCAGAGGAGAGGAGTGGAGTCGATGTGTTCATTGACTTTATTTTGGATTTTACATTCCCACTAATATTATGAATGTGAAAGTTTGCGAAGATGTTTGGATGTGAAGACCAGACTAGACTTGGATGAAATTTGGCACACAGATAGAGTATGTCCTGGATTAACATATCGGATACTTTTTATTAGTAGTTTCTCTAAGATACTAGTGAAACCGCAGGTAACAGCTAGTAAAACAATATTGTATCGTCCTTGCTTAGCATCTCCGAGACTATTTGAGTCTCATTTATGTAATGAAAGTCCCTACCTGTTGAACATAAATATAACGTCCTTTTTATAAAAAATGCTTCGTGATATTTTCTTAATTTTTATATTTTAAGCAGCATTATCGTTTTTTTTCTTAAATAATATTAATTTTTCTTTTAAAAATCGAAGACGTTCTTTATTTAAATTAAAATTTCCACCTAAAAAAACATACAATGGAGTCTCCGCGGCTTAACCTGTCCCAACACTTGTCTTGTAAATATTGTCAGCGTGTAATTCGGTGTGTATATTAAAATTACGAAACTTGTCGATTTACGCGACACGTTTGTCTGTTTGATCACTCGTTTATCGATAGTTACGTAACTAGGTAAACGTTGAGCAGTCGCTTTTAGATAAATGTCTAACATTTCATTTAGTTGTTTGTTTATGTCTGCAATTATGTTTTTCTTTGTGCAATTCACTGGTAGTGTCACTTGAAGATATAATTATATTTTGTTATTTTTCTACTCAGGTAAACGCGATTGCTAATCATGAGATCCTGGGTTCGATCCCCAGGTCGGGCAAAGTGGTATTGAGTTTTTCCGTGTGAAATTTCCAGTAGCAGCCCGGAGTTTGGATTTGTGCACAGTTGATGGCAATAGGCTCGCCCCCTATTACATAGGACGTAAACATAACGGTGAAATGAGGGTGTTACTACCTATATACACCTCTGCCCTACCCCACGGGGAATACAGGCGTGATGTTTTACTTAGTTATTTTATCGATACGTGTAACTCTCTGATTTCGAAAGAAGTGACTAATTAGTTATAAAAAAAACATGCTATCTTTCACTTCATCATCTTCAGCCAGTATTGACCTACTGCTGGGAATAAGCCTCCCCTTCCATGCCAATCTTCTTCGGTCTGTACCAATCGCATCCACGTCTTTCATTTATGTACGTACCAATAATGTCATCCTAGGACATGCAAGTATCACAAATCTATTGGCAAAGCATGCAACAATATCCTTTCAAGCTCAGTCTAGACTCAGTGTTGGACACCAACAAACAGAGATTATGAAGGACTTTAGCAATAACAAGTTGATTGTATAAATACATCGTGTTATTTTATTATGCCATAATTTTACTATAATATCGATAAACATATTTTACTTCACTAAAACATTTGTTAATCTTGTGTTGTAATCAAATAATACTTAGACACACACTAAATTAAAACCAATAAATATACAAAAAAGCAATTTACGAGTTGACATTATTTTACAGCACTATATTAATGCTAAAGGTTAACAATATAATTTAAAATGCAATTAAGAAGACGGGAGGTAATAAATAAATTAAAAAAAGATAATGACACGCAATTATTTATCGATACAATTAATTCTACACACTATTTTTTTGAAATTCGAATTTATGGCACACAAAAAATAGGGTCGCTACGCTTAGCGTTTCTTGTTTTAAGAATACACCTTTTAAAATCACTAGAAATTTTCTCTCTTAGTGAGACTGACAGGTCCCTAAGTGGCGTTATTAAAAGGTCAGTAAAGGCTTATTAACTGTAAAATTTGTCGACAGGCGAACCAATTACCCTTTTAATATTAAGAATCGCGTGCGAAAATAACAGCTGATGGTTAATATTTTTAATTGTTTCCCAATTTTGTCCTCAAGAAGAGCAGAGCACTTACCCTTAAGATACTTGTTTATATTGGTATCTACCATTCCTACCTATTTAAAAATTCTACTAGTATTATATAATAGTCGAGCCAGTAAAATCTTGTACAAGCGCCCGTTCACACAGCGGATCCGTTTTAATGGATCCATTTTAACAGATCCGTTGGTACTGGATGTGTTGTTCACATCAGTCAATACCGACGGATCAGTTGAACAAATGGCAGCTGCGTCGCATCTGGCAGACAGGATACGATAAAAATAACAGATCCAGTGTTTTTTACTGTATTCGGAATACTGTCGTGTATGTGAACTCGCTCATTCAACTACAGACGCCATCACTATAATAAAAACGGAACCTGTAAACAGTTTCTGTGTGTTCTAGCTGTAAAAGGTAAAGAAATCTTTGATCGTAAAACAACCATTTTGCTTTAGGACTTATTAAATACGCATACAGAATATTAAATGAATTAAAGAATAAGTATTAAGTTTAATGGATTCCTAAAGCAAAATGAATAAAGATATGTTGAAGTACTAATGTGATACTTCTTAAGACCTCTCGTCTTTTTTCATAATTAACACAATCATAACTTATATCCTATTTTATCAGTAAAAATCTATTATAGGACTGCCTAAGTTCAATCCTCAGGTCGAGCAAAGTGTAATTGGGTTTTTCCGTGTGGAATTCCTCAGTAATAGCCCGGTGTTTGGATTTGTGCCCGGTTGATGGCAATAGGCTTGCCCCCTATTACATGGGACTTAAGCATAATGGCTAAATGAGGGTGTTTATTTTGAATGTTCTACACTACTATACACCTCTGCCCATCCCTTTGGGGAATATAGGCGTGATGTTATGTTATAAATCTATTATAATGTAGTTCTAGATAAATTATCTCAGCATATCTTTTCGGGGACTATATTAGTGATAGTCATGCATGTATTATTCATTAATTTTCCTCTCGTTTTATCTATTTTTTCTTTATGCAAATCTAATTCTTATCTCTATCTAGCATCAGATATTTATTTGACAGTATCTGCCACCGTTAAAAGCTTGATATGTTCAGCTTAAAGGTCACCCATAAACTAAATGTTTAGTGCGGCTATTAGTAGTTTTATGACCAAATACTAAAACGCTACTAAATTTTTAGTTGCCGCTAAAACTCGTGCAGTCACTTTCACTTGCCTTACAATGACAGCGATAGCACTAGACTTTTGAATATTTGGCTATTAGGGTCGATAGCTCTAAAAAGAACGGCTTTTATGTAGGAGTAGAAATATGATAATAACTATATCCTCACGTCTGCCGCATGTCGGACGAGCTGTGGGCAAAACTCATCACTGAGTGGAACCCACACAAAGTCAGACGACGTCGCGGTAGGCGCAGAGAGATGGTGAGACGAACTAGACACCTATTGGAAGGACTGGCTACAGAAAGCCTTAAACCGAGAGGAGTGGAAGGAGGGTAGGGAGGCCTTTGCCCTGCAGTGGGATGATCATGTCTGAATAATAATAAATAAAATAACTTCTTCAATTTATTTTTATTTTATTTATTTGGAAGGTACACCAACGACCCATTCACTAGAAACATTAACATAGTAAAAGTAACATAAGCATTGAGTTAGGGTGAATTAGTCACTTACAGGCGTACACAGCAATTAATTTAAGACACAACAAGAAATATTTGCTCCTTAAAATTGACCTCAAAGATTGTCAGCATAAAAATCTAGAATGGTACTTTTTCACAGTTCTGTCAATTCAATCCCCAGCGCAGGAGAGATACTTTAACGAAAATGGTAACAGTATCTTCTTAGGTACTTAAAAAAATAAAATTAAGTCTTCTTTTAGTGAATTTTGCTATTTTTAATATGATATTTGAGTACTTTTCCTCCAATACTAATTCATTTGGGACACCCGACCCATTGAAGTACCGAGCTAATATAATATATTAAAAAGTAATGCCAGCAAACACAGACTACAAAAAATAAAGTGATTTTTGTAGACTTTTCTTCCTTATGGCTTTATGCCCGATACACAACAATGATTCTCGATCTCTTATAATATATTTTAGGATTACATACACTCACATTTCATAAGTACAGAATAGTTTACATCCATCCTACCCTTCCCAGATTACACACCTTACAGTTACCTCCTAGCTTTTTCCCAATTATGTTCGGGTCAGCTTCCAGTCTAACCAGTTGCGGCTTAATACCAGTATTTTACATGGAGCGACTGCTATCAGACCTCCGCAACCCAGTAACTGGGCAATGCCGATATCCTAAGGTTAGACCCCATACATTACAGGCGAAACAGTGGCTCTATAATTATCTCCCGCACCCATACTATTAAAGCTAAACATATAATTATATTTAACAGCACCTACACAAAAACAATTTATTACGCAATTAAAGTGACGTCCGCAACGGTCTGTACCGTGGAAACGCGATCCTCAATGCTAATGAATGTATAACGATTGCCGATTATCGTTGTGTCATCATCAGATGCGGTATCTATTTGCATTTTATTGATTGTAAAATTTTACGACCATGTCGTGCTAAGGTGGTATCGACTCTCAAATTGATATTTTATCGATATACCACTCGGACAGCACTAAACGCGAGAGCGGCGAACTTTAAATATAGAGTTTAATATTTATAAAGTTAGCTTATAATTTTATTTGGATTTTATTAATATGTTTTGGGATTAGCTGTATAAGGTAAGCTGTTACTATTATTATGATGGAATTTATGATTTGGATTTTTCGTGTCAATACAGTATACTCGTCGAATTATTTTCTTTTGGAGTCTTGAAAAAATATGGGGCTGGCATAAAGTTTTTATGACGAGAACTTGGAATGGCTGTAAATTATACTTAATAGACAAATTTAGAGACTTAGTAAGTCATTACTGTCGACCATTTGGTTGTGCATGAATTGTAAAGTTTTATGTACTTTTGCCTTTATGAGAAAGAGTACAGAGTACCGATACAATCAATGTTTGTGTTGGTGTTGCACTAAACGCAACTTTATTGATTATGTTACGTTTAGAGATTCTTAATACTATGTAACTAATATGTTCGACCTAAAATTCAATTATAACTATTATTAAGCTTTAGCACCGATATTAACCTACATAAAGACAATTCTTCATTTAAAATGAGATAAATATTTCCATTGCTCATTTCCACTTTCATTTGCCTCTACCGGAAAACCTTTGAAACAATGGTGATCAATGTGATCCTGATCATATTTTTGATAATAGTACACTCGGGAGCAATGAATCCGGGTCAAAAACATAAACCTTAATATCTCGGAAAACATTGTTTAACATTTGAACTTTATATTGTGACCCGGATTCATTGCTCCCGAGTGTAGATGTAAGCATAACTAATGTTGCTCTGCCTATCCACTTCATATTAATCGCTTAGTCACTTTACCTGAGGAGACGTTTGGTGCAGTGACTAAACAGTTGGCTTCTACCCTACGGGTCGTGGGTTCGATTTCCGCACGGATCAAATATTTGTATGGCCTACAAATAGTTGTTCCGGGTCTGGGTGTTCGTGCATGTGAATATTTGTGTCTGTAAACGCACCCACGATACAGGAGAAATCCTAGAGGGGTGCAACGCTTTTTTTAAAAAGAAAGAAAAAAGAAAAGTACGTACTTCATTTTTAATTTAATGGGAGAACATACAAAATAACCAATCTAATACACCTGCAATAAAGGCACTTAATTTCTGTTAAAAAGAATAATGACACCTGCAAATACTAAAAAGCTAAAATTCCCAGCAGTTTTTCGTCACGCCTGTCGTGACGCCAGCGTGACAAATCCGCGCGCATTCGTCTCTTTGGCGGAGAGTGATCGCGGCAGCGGCGAACGTGACACTCGCATTTGTCACTCCACGCTACGTGTTAGCGAGGTATTGTCCCAGGTCTGGGACATTCAAATATAGTGGCCCAATTTTGGGGGTAAAATCAGTAATTTCATTGGGGATTTATCGGGATGTTTAAGTTATCAGTGCATTAATGTCCCTCTAAATATTTCTACAAGACCCAGGTTTGGTTGGACGTCCTAAAATCTCTAGCAGTTATATTAGTTTCTGTATCCAATAAAAGAACAAAAAGTAATTGACGACACGTTTTGGTGCAGTGGCTGAGCGATCGGCTTCTGCGCTACGGGTCGTGGGTTCGATTCCCGTACGGAACAAATATTTGTATGGCCTACAGATAGTTTTTCCGGGTCTGGATGTATGTGCGTGTGAAGATTTGTGTCTGTAAACGCACCCACGATACAGGAGAAATGCTAGAGTAGGGCAAATTAAAAAAAAAAAATTGCCATTTATGAACTTTGAATCGAAATACACAAAACATTTTTAAATATTGTAGTAGAAATTCGTTTCAACTGCTTCGTTGGTCTAGTGGTGGCAAGTGCGACTGCTGACCGGTGAGGTCCTACGTTCGATCCCCAGGTCGGGCAAAGTGTTATTGGGTTTTTCTGTGTGGAATTTCTCGGTAGCCCGGACTTTGTATTTTTGCCCGGTCGATGGCAATGGGCTCGCCCCCTATTACATGGGATTTAAAAATAACGGCGAAATGAGGGTGTTACTATACACCTCTGCCCAACCCTTCGGGGAATACAGGCGTGATGTTATATCTATCTTTAAATTCGTTTCACAATTTTGACCCTCAAACCCCACATTAATTGTAGAAACCGCAACAGCGATTCACTTTATCGTCCTCAAAGGGTGCAGAAAAACAAACGGGTTAACCGAAAAACAGGCTTCAAACGATTTTAGTACGGCACGCGTTTATTGCGGACGGACTGTAGTGGGACTACAATGATCGAAGAACGCTTGGACAGTCTTGATTTTCATAAAATAATAAATACAGAATATAGGACCTCTAGTGGTTAGCGCTGCGTATTTGTCTTGCACAGCAAATTGTTAAATACACTCCCTTTTCGTTGAAAGAATACCATACCTCGTTCTTCCACATTGGTGACCCCGACGTGATCGTCACAGACAATGTTTCCCCACTGGTGACGGTTAACAACATCAACATTCCCTCATCACTCCCTCAGCTCAGCATTCAATCGAGCAGCAAGTCACACAGCCAGCCTGTATCCTCGGCTTCATCGTGTCATCATTAGCCTGCAGCGAACGCGCAAGCTTCAGCCCTCTTCAGCAACATGGCACAGCATGCTGCGCACTTCTCTCCTGGTCGACGCCGGCAGCCAGCCACTCCTCACCGCATCGACATTTCTCGGCATTGTCCAGTTACTCGGTCGTGGAGATCTGATGGCAGTCGCTCTGTGTAAATACTGGTTTTTAGCCGCATCTGGTTTGACTGGAAGCTGACCCCAACATAATTGGAAAAGGCTAGGAGGAAGAGAAGGCCCCAGCTTCACGCCGTGATGGTGTTAGGAAGATGAAGAATAAATATAGAATGAATTATCTGGTTTTGTATAATAGTCTACCACAGCTGATTATTATTCGTTACCGTAGAACTACGAGTCACTGTTCTATAACCAAATAACCAGCAATACACTTGGCTAGCCAAAATACCGCAACTCTAAGAGTTAAGTAATCCCGAGAGAGATAAATGATCCTGGGTTGAGAAACCCACTGTAACTAACGTCTGTCTTGCTTCCATTAAAAAGTAATCCAGCCGCCATATTGGGTCGGATCTTTTGCTGCAATACAGTAGTTAGAAAACAGTTGTGTCCCGAAATTTTATATTTCGATAACACCCACCGTGCCTGATGAGAGAACGCATCGCAAGGTTCATTTTGTCGGGTTCTTGCGCCCGGGGGCGACACCGTCGTTTCCGGGGGAAGCCGACAGAGGGCGCGGGCAAACACGAGCTCCATTTCCGGCGCGGAAGAGCGCCGCCGACGTCGCTTCCGGCGGCCGACTGATTGGGCCTTTATTAAAAACTGACACCTGGGGCGATCCACCGGTTTTGTTTTCGCAAATTTTTCTTTTTACTAAGGTTTGCTTATGACAAGTGCTTTTTTAATGTTCTAGGGTGTAGTTTTTCGTCGCTTTTTCGGTTTAAATTGTGGGTTAAGCTGGGAGGAGGATTTGGTATTGAATATTGTATGTTTGTTTTTGGAGTTTTTGATTGCTGTGTTTGATTAATCTATTGTAATGGGAAGTGTAAAAGACATATGACGGAATCTTGTAGGGTCACCCCAACAAGATTCTGTCATATGTCATCTATCATTACAGTTATAGCCAATATCGGTATGTCAGGATTGCGGATATGGTAAATAAAACCAACATAGACTTTCCACCACTGAGAAAACTTATACATATTTGCGTTAGGTGTTAGTTACTGAAGCTAGGTCACAATATAATAATTAACACAATTTACACAAGATCAAAAAATAAGGACAAGCTTATCAGATATACAAGGTCAGACTTCTTCGGCTTTTCGACATGGAATCCTCTGCTCCGTCAAATGACCACTGTTTTTATAACTTCGGGTACGTTGACTCATCTTGACGAGCCCTCCTTTATCAACATTGTCCAGTGTTACCAGCTACCGATAACAGACGTTTGATGAGTTGATTAACGTTTTCCTTTACACATACCAACGGGCCATGTCATAGTTACTTGTAGCATTTCTATAACCTAAATAACCTACGTATTTACCTTTCAACAGAATAATTACAAAGTGTTGTTATACTGGGCTCTTGACAAAGGCAGTTTAACACAGACTTATACCCATATTTTAAGACATTCCTCCAAAACTTACTCGACTCGACTCCACCTCGAGTTGAAACGTCCTCGACTCGAGATTTTTCCTCAGTCGAGGTAAGGAATCATCTGTTAAACTCAAGGTACCTCGGAACCTACCTTAAGGAAGGAAGTGCCAAAGTTCGTATGTAACAAAAATGAATTTTGAGGACTTTATCGAATATGCTTACGATAATCCATACAACTATTTATCGCGGCGTTATTTGCGCGATGCAGATAATTAAAATTATGACGTAATGACTTCTCGAGGAACCTCGAAGTTCACTAGAAATTGCGACTAAGAATACAATTTTGAAGGTGTCTTCGGGGCCGTCCTGAGTCGAGTATGGGTCGAGTAAGTTTTGGAGGAACGTCTTAGAATATGGGTGTTAGTAAACAAATCAAAAATATCTTAACCAAAGCTAGCCATATCATAATTTACATTTTAATACAACACTGTTATAAACGCAAGGGTGTCTAATACAACTTGTACATTATCATTCACAGCCATTTTCCTTCCATGTAGGAGGTAAGAATCAGTGTCTAGCAAAGAGTCGTTCCTCCGTGAAACGTATCACGTCGGTACAAATCCGACGCCTTGTTACATGCAGACCGGATAAGCTGACTAGCGTAGTGTTGTGAAGATGTCGATGTCGATAAAATTATTTTTGATATTATTTTTGTGGATGTATGTTTCCTATCTCAAGGTTTATTTTTCTACATTTTAGTTTGCAGTTTTTCGGATGATTCTTTTTTTTTCTGTTGGTCTGCTTGTAAATAGTCTTTGCGAGCACTTCTATGTAACCGGGCAGTTATTGTTGAGGCCTGATGGGTCTCTAACCAATGGGGACGAAGTAAAATACTTAACCTAAGCTAACTACTATTACTAATCTAACATCATGGCTACTACCAACAACAGCACTAAGGACGACCCCTAATGAGACTTGGTTGTCGGATAATGCAAGCTATAAGAGTCATATATTATGATTAGAAGTGTATCATCACCACGTGTATCAATAACATTTGTCATATTTTCCATTGCCAAACAGATCGCACATCGCAACTGCCTCGTTGGTCTAATGTTGGCAATCGCGACTGCTGATCGTGAGATCCTGGGTTTGAACCCCAGGTCGGGCAAAGTAATATTGGGTTTTCCCATTAGGAATTTCTTAGTAGCAGCATGGAGTTTGGATTTGTGCCCGGTTGATGGCAATAGGCTCGTCCCCTAATACATGGGACTGAAAATATAACTGGTGAAATAAGGGTGTTACGATACACCTCTGCCCACCATCGGAGAATACAGTAGTGATGTTATGTTATATTTTCCATCTAAACGTTGATGTTAATATTAATTACCTATAAGTTTCAAAAAACAGACCCATTTGTATCTTGGAAAACTAAAAAAAAAACATTGCATTAACAATTAAATAGCGATGGCTTTTAGTAAGTATAGAAGAATCTCCGACCTTTCCTAATTTCAAAGATTAAAATCTTACTCGAATGGAGCAGTGAACCCTATTTCACCACTTTCCGCACTGAATCGGTTATAAACCTGAATCCTATAATCGAATCGACGCTGAAGTCGGCTTGCATTTCAGTACCTGCGGAGATTATCAATACTACACCAATGTAAGGACGTACATGTTCAGACATTGCAATGGAATCTAATGCTTCCCTAGTAACTTTGTTTTGTAAATGAAATTTTTTGATTCAATTTTACGGTGGAATATTATAAACTAGTGGCCCGCTCCGGCTTCGCACGGTTTGACTTTTTTCCCGTTTTTGCAACATTTTTCATTTATGCTCCGCTCCTATTGGTCGTAGCGTGATGATATATAATATATAACCGTCCTCGATAAATGGACTATCCAAAACAAAAATATTTTTTTTCAATTCCAACCAGCAGTTCCTGAGATAAGCGCGTTCAAACAAACAAACAAACTCTTCAGCTTCATAATATTAATTTTATTAATAAACAGAGACATCTTGCGACAGATTTTTCAACTACTGCTGCTTAATCGATTCTCTTGAAACTTCGCAAACAAATTTAATTCCCATGACAATACAACATTATAATCATTTCAACCTTCAATCGTGAAATCCCGATGCTGCAGCGGTACTGTAAGATCTTCTTCTTTTTGTATCGACGGTACTTCATGATGTATAAATTATAATGCTTGCGCCCAGTAGGTGACCACATTAATTGCAGCTTCGGTGGCACTCTTCAGATCATCTAAGGTGCAGATGGACGGACATTTGGGACCCTCCAGTAAGTGGGACATAGTCTGGACAGGAGCACCGCAAGATAAAACCGTTTAACCTAAAAGTTTTTTAAGGGATTATTTTATTAAGAAGTCAGAAAGAACTCCCTTTCATCTATCCAGGGCCGCCGTAAGCGGGCGTGCAAAGCGTGCACCGCACGCAGACGGCACACCCAGGGGACGGCAAATCGAGCGACTCATCTAATTGAGATCAATTTAATTTTTTTCGGTTTTGTGTCACTCGGTTTTGTGATACAGGAGTAATAGAAAGAGAGGGGAGCAAATAAAAAAAAAATCGTTCAAGTATCGCTTAGGAATTAATCTTTTTCATTCGGTATTGCACGCGGGCGACGAAACAGCTAGCGGCGGGCCTTTATATAACTACCTCTTTGTCTAAGGTACCCTAAAAACTTGTTCACAAGTTGGCTCCCACCTTATCCATCCACACAACTCCAAGAGTGATAAATCGAAAACAAACGAAATCTGAACAATAAATTGCAGACAATATTTTCAGCAACATCGTTTCGCGTAAATATCGTTGAAACTATAACAGAGTTCCTCCGGCGTAGGGGTGGCACGTAGTTAGTAAAGTTTTTTGGGCGAAAAACAGTTTATTATGAAAACGGTCCGCAGTTTTTTCTATATATTTTGGTTTAATATATTATTATAGCAGTGATAGCCTAGTGGTGTTACCGTCGGACTATCAAGTCATAGGTCTCGAGTTCGAACCCAAGGCACGTCCCTCTGACTTTTCGGATTCCTGTGCGTATTATATAATAATCACTTGCTCAATAGTGGTGAAGGAAAACATCGTGAGGAAACCGGCATGCCTGAGAGATATTTCTTGACGGCCTGTGAAGCCAAGTCAGAGGCCCATGGGTGGCATAAACTCTGACACCAGGTTAGTCACAAACCACACGAAAAGAAAGAAGAATATATTATTTACTGGAGACTGCCTAGTTGGTTTAGCGGTGGCAAGTGTGACTGCTGTGCATGGGGTCCTGGGTGCGATCTTCAGGTCGGGCAGTGTTATTGGGTTTTTCCATTAGGAATTTCTCAGTAGTAGCCCGGAGTATGGATTTGTGCCCGGGTAATAGCGATAGGCTCGCCTCTTATTACATTGAACTTAAACATAACTGGCGAAACGAGGGTGTACTAAAACACCTCTGCCGTACCTGTCGGGCAATACAAGGCGTGATGTTATGTTATGTAATGTTTACAAAAATGTACAGGAGCTTTGAGGGATAACTAGAACTAAATGGTTTTTCTAAGTATTGAGGTGACCGATTAAAACAATTTTGATATAACTAGAATACGCACAATAATAGATAACTTAAATTTTAAATGATACGTTATTTATAGAAGATTAATTTTTAATAAATTGTTAAAATATAATAGGTTTAAATATAAGTGTTAATTTTTAAGAAAAATTATATTTTTAATTTTAAGGATCCGTATGCGTCCGCGTGGGCGGAAAATAAATACTTTTTCTTTCTTTCTTTCTTTCAAAATGCGTCTCCATCACTACGAACCTAACGTGGATTATTAAAATAGTAATCTTTACATAGTATATAATCACTTTTTAACAAAAATAAAACCGACCTCAAATTGTCTATCTCCGAAGTTCTTGATCAGATCTTCACCAAATTTAAATGGAACCATTTCGAAAGAATATTCTTTCAACAAAAAATAATCATTAAAATCGGTTCACAATTAGCAAAGATATCGCGGAACAAACATACAAAAAAAAACAAACATACAATCGAATTGAGAACCTCCTTTTTTGAAAGTCGGTTAAAAACAAAGTCACTCCTGCTGTCTGTACGCTTAGATCTTTTAAACTACGCAACGGATTTTAATGCAGTTTTCAGCAATAGATAGAGTGATTCAAGAGAAAGGTTTGTATGCCCCACATTAGTATCTACTTTGCACCTATGCGAAGCCGGGGCGGGTCGCTAGTATTATACCTATAATATTAAAACGGATAAAAAAATACAGGGGTATACGAGAATCCCTCTATTTCTCTGTTTTTGGACTCGTGTGCTCCATCTTAGACCCTCTCTGAACCTACCATCAGGTGTGACTAAGGTCAAATACGACAGTCAAGAAAAAAATACAGTAAAATCCACAAACTAATCATACAGCAGCCCTAGCCGACTATGAAGTCGTAAAAACGTATTTTATTCGGAATGGTCAATGCAGTGGCTCCCTAGTGGCCAGTTATATGTCGTTCGAATGTGCTGCTCTCTACACGATCAGTCTTTTTACGTATCTGCACCGGTCACGTCGTCCACGTCGGCCACGTCGGCCACGTGGCGGAGTAGTTTAGGATATAGTCAGCCTTTTTAGGTTGTCTTGGGGTTTGGACTTGGCACCTGGGACAATGAATATTGTTTTATCGTTAGTTTGTTCATAGTCAGCAATATTTGATATATGCCTGGAGCGTGATTATAGAGATTCTCTTTGCGCTCTGACCTCAAAGTTCCTTAGAAAATCTAAGCTTTTAGGCCCAGTTACACATCGTAAACGTGCCCTGTTACTGGGTTGCGGAGGTCTGATGGCAGTCGCTTTGTGTAAAATACTGGTATTTAACAGCATTTGGTTAGGCTCAAGCTGATCCCAACATAGTAAAGAAAAGGCAAGGCAGAACAGTCAGCCAGAAGTTTGTATGGCCACTGACAGAGATTTAAATAGTAAGCTCTGGATTATCTCTTTAGCCACCAATCGAAATTACGCAAGTTGGACTTAGTATATTACATGTAATTTATATTTATGTCATCACTCTTTTGGTATATGCTTCTGTCACTTATCTTATAAGGCCATTTTGCTAACATACCAATTGTTTTATAATTGCCTCTTGCAACCCTTCCATATTGTTTTTTTTACAAGTCGTTCTGCCTAGGCTTTCCCTGACTATGTCGGGGTCAGCTTCATGTCTAACCAGATGCGGCTGAATACCATTATTTTACGCGGAGCGACTGCCATCAGACCTCTGCAGCCCAGTTACTGGTCAATACTGATCTACTCTTATTCATTTTTTTACATGTGTGGTAACCTTATTTTTATTTTTTTGCGTTGTAAAATCCTCGTGGATGTCCCTCGCCCGGTGAAGGCGAGGGGGTCTGCCGGACTCTTACCGGCTAAAAACCAACGGTGTCCCTCCTTCTGTCCTAAGGCCGGGGTCGCGGGATTCGCTATTGCATGCACCGCAACCCCGGCAGGTCTTGGTCCCCCAATTGCTGGTGGACCTCTCCACTGGAGGGCTCCACCCCACGACCTCCTGAGAGACGCGGGGAGCACCCGACATCACCGGCGCACCAGAACACATGGTGCCATGTACCGAAAATCACCAGGTGTTGATAAAGCAATTCAAAATATTTTAATAACTTTTATAAGACTGATGTTGATTCATAACGAATATCACAAACCCTCAAAGGTATTCATAAGATAAATCATCTCAATAAAGACAATAATCATTTGTCAACAACCAATCAATATCGCACAATTTCAATTAAAGACTGTTCTTCCCTGTCATTTCAAGTGTCGATAAATATGAACACGACTTTTGATCTCCACACTAAACTGGGGTTGAACAGAATTGAAGTACAGTAGGCGAACGAAAAGGTTCGTCAGTTTTCACATTCATTCCTTTCCCACATCGCGGACACATGTTACCTTTTCAAACTGTTGAACGGAACAGACCGATGCATGGAAAGTTATGTTTAACTAGCGGCCCGTCCCGGCTTCGCACGGATGGACATTTTTCCCGTTTTTGCAACATTTTTCATTTATGCTCCGCTCCTATTAGTCGTAGATGATGTTATATAGCCTATAACCTTCCTCGATAAATGGACTATCCAACACAAAAATATTTTTTCAATCCCAACCAGTAGTTCCTGAGATTAGCGCGTTCAAACAAACTCTTCAGCTTTATAATATTAGTATAAATTATTTGGTAATAAAGATCAAAATTGCTTTTTGCCTCCATATGTCGTAGTAGAGCCATTTAATGTCTTTGATTTGATTTAAAGAGTTTTGTTATAAAAACTCAAGGTAAAAACCTTGATAACAAAACTCTTTCATCTCATCTCATCAATCAAATCGATGATTATAAACTGACATTACTTGTCTGTCACCATAATATCTTGTCAAAAGATACTTGTATTTTCATTTCTATAATAATGTTGGCAATACGTACTTGGTAAAATAGTTCGTTTCTTGCACTGTGCAAGCAAAAACAGACCTTAAGGTGTATGACATTTTCATTTCTCTACTGTACATCAAACAAGGTCACAGTGACATCGCCATCCTCAATTTTATGATGTCCGTAAATGACTGTCTCCGAAACTGGCTAAGTTTAATCGATTTTGGAACTCTTATATGTTATATCTGTAGTTTTCTTTCTACTCTCTTTTAAGTCCGCTGTTTTATTACCTTTTTATCGTTTATTTGGGAATACAATAAAAATCTTGTAAGAGCTTGTATGTAATCGTTTTACGATTGTTTGGGAATATGTTTTGTTTTATATGAAGTTACATGTTTTTTTTTTTTTGCAATATTTTTTTCTTTTACTTTGTCTGCGGTCTTCTTCTTTTCGTGTGGTTAGTGACTAGCCTGGTGTCAGAGTTTATGCCGCCCATGGGCCTCTGACTTAGCGTCACATGCCGTCGAGAAATATCTCTCAGGCATGCCGGTTTCCTCACGATGTTTCCCTTCACCGTTTTTAAGTAATTGATAATTATACAATACATACATGAATACGCAAAGTTTGAGGTTGGGCTACGCCTTGGGTTCGAACTCGAGACTTAATACGTTTCTGCGGTTAATATGAGTTTATTGAGTTAATGTAGTTCCAATAAAAATACATCTAAATAATAAAGTGTGAAATCGTAGAAATGCAAAATTACACTTCATTTTTGCATTGACACTTATTGCAAATTAATTTGTCAATGACACGTATCTAAATTACACTTTCAGGCATTTCAAATAGGGTTCAATTTTGAGATGAATAACAATATTTGGAAATTCCTCAATGCCGAGCCGTTAAATTGAAGTGCAAACAACACGTTTAGGCGTATTAATAAATTATCGTTCGGAAACTTTATTGACTCAAACATTTTAGTGTACTTATGTTAATCAAAAAAGAAACTCGGCGTTAAGTTGTCGGCAAATAGTGTGAGTGTGTATTTGCTTTAAATTATGTACGCTGTGGATCACATGAATTGATTAGGTTATTTATTGATGAGATTATTTTCGGGACTTTGGCCTCTGATTGGATAGTAAAGGATCCAGCATTATTATATTAGCACCTTGGTTTAAAGCCAATGATGTATTGTATTCATCTATTATATTTTATCATCAGTGCTGTGGCGCGGATTTGTACCATGTGTCACATCAGTTTTTTTTTGTTCTTGACTTGTTCGCTTCTGTCGCAGTATGCTAAGTGATGTCCAGTTTCCACATATCTGACTCCCATTTTCCCAATACTTTTTAGCTTGTCTTTTTTTGTCTTTATGGTCTCTGCAGTTTATATTAAAGTCGTAAATAAATATGTTTCTTTGTTTTTTTATTTTATCTAAAGAGTCTATCGCAGTCTACTGATACACGCTTTTATCTAAGTCAGTCTATCGCAATCCACTGATACACGCTGTTATCTCAGTCTATCGCAGTTCACTGATACATGCTTTTATCTAAGTCAGTCTATCGCTGTCCACTGATACGCGCTGTTATCTAAGTCCGTCTATCGCAGTCCACTGATACACGCTGTTATCTAAGTCAGTCTATCGCAGTCCACTGATACACGCTGTTATCGAAGTCAGTTTATTGCAGTCCACTGATAGACGCTGTTATTTGTCAGACTATCACAGTCCACTGATACACGCTGTTATCTAAGTCAGTCTATCGCAGTCTACTGATACACGCTGTTATCGAAGTCAGTTTATTGCAGTCCACTGATATACGCTGTTATTTGTCAGACTATCACAGTCTACTGATACACGCTGTTATCGAAGTCAGTTTATTGCAGTCCACTGATATACGCTTTTATTTGTCAGACTATCACAGTCCACTGATACACGCTTTTATCTAAGTCAGTCTATCGCAGTCCACTGATACACGCTGTTATCTTAGTCAGTCGATCGTAGTACACTAATACACGCTTTTATCGGTCAGACTATCGCAGTCCACTGATACACGCTTTCCCGAAAAGGGAGGTAAATGCCTATAATAACCACGTTGGGCAAAACGACTGGTGTAGTAATAAATCCTTGGATTTAATTGTTACAGTTATGCACTTACTTTATTAACAGGTTTGTAGGTAATTATAATTATGAACATATAATGACTCAACTCGATCAGATAACTCTTTTAAAGGATACAAGACTGACAAGCAGCTGACAGCCAGTCGTTTTTGCTTTATTTCCCGCATTAGTATGGATATTAATTAACTACGTATCTGGTGTATTGAAATGCAACTGGATGTGTTGTATAAAAAATCACATGCTACATAAAATTTTAGAGGCGTCATATATTTTTTGTTTGGTCAATTCTAGTCTAAAAAATACAGTAGGATGGTTCACGAAACTACTAAGGAATTTCTATATTTACCACCAAACTTCGAACAAAAGCAACAAAAATGGTAGCCGCAAACATGAAAAATTTAAACCCTTCCATAGAATTACAAAAGTGATTAGAGCTCTGCGGCATAAATAAATAAATATTTGTTTCTCTTCGCCGACGTCAACCAACGGCAATCTTTAGCGTGGACACGTTAAAATCGCGTTTGCCTTCGCTTCACACACGTTCCCAGAAGGACCAACTGTCAATACGACGTTCTAAAAATCGAATATCAAATTTGTTGTACAAACCGTTCGGGTTTGGTCGGCTTGTATCGGAACGTCACGAAGAGCGAAGGGATTGGTCGATTTAGTATTGGCTCGCTAATGCGTATAGGACGACAAAGATACCGACTATGCACACAAATGTCGTATTTCGGTTTCGTGACATTTTTACTTAACTAAATACATATATCTTTACTATTTGTACATATTGGTATTTCTTCTATGAGTCGTTTCGAAAATTTATTGAGTAAATACGCGGCGATTTCTCAAATACAATCTTGGAAAAATGTTTTTCTATTACTGTTTTTATTTGCTAGACTTTAGATAGTAAACTTGTACAAATAAAGATTAAAACAATTTGATTTTCATGGTAATCTTGGTATAATAAAATAGTGCACTAACTTCTTATCTTTTCGTTTATGTTAGTCGTATTCGTTGAGCTAACTAACAACAAAACAATTTGTTTTTAGACACTCCAAGTTTTACTTACGTCTAGATAAAACTTTGCACCTAAAAGATAAGCTCAAGGTGATACAATATTCTTATTATTTAAAATGTTTGAATAGTAAATTTATATAGACAGCTTTTACTTTTAACTTTCTCAATGAAATTAGTGACAGATCAGGGGCTCTATAAATTTTGAAATACCTAGGAATTTTTAAAAATTAATTGACAAGAAAAAATAACAAGTAAGACAATTAAATACTACTTTTTGAAACGGGTTTAATTAGCTTCAATTCGTATATTTGTTTGTCTCAAATTTTGCGACAGATTTTTCAACTACTTCTGCTTAACCGTTTCTTCTGAAACTTCGCACACTAATTAAATTTCCATGACAATACAACATTATAATAATTTCAACCTTCAATCCTTAAATCCTGATGCTGCAGAGGTACTGCAAGTTAAAACCGTTTAACTTAAAAGTTGTTTTTTAATTAAGAAAAATAAACTTTTCATCATCATCACATTCATAATGAAGTACACTGACAATTTGATACTCTTACTAAAATTCGAAACTTAATTCAAAACTTACATTTAAAATAACAGAAAGTGGTCAAAAAATAAACCAGGATACTTATCTCAAATAACACGATGTGAACCGGACCGGGTATCAGGCCGGGTAAATTGGATCGGCATCGTCGAGTCGATCGCGCGGATTATCCGGTGATCGTTACGGAGCAACGTTAACGCTCGCCGCTTCTGATTGTCTCTTTACTCTATGTGCACAGTGGGATAGTGTAATTTTTTTGAGGACAAAATTATTATATTATTTTTTAGTAAACTGACTTGACTGAATTTTTTTAACAATAATAATAGGTACGTAGCAATGTTATTTTCTTAGTTACCAATATCAGCAAAGGTTTTGGTGAACACAATATCAGAAAATGAAGAAATTTTGACGTAAATCACCTTAGATTGGTAACTTTAGTGCTCATGACAGCTTGAGGTATTTGATGTTACATGGCCCACCATGTCCTGACATCCAGAAGTTGATAGCGCTTTTCCAACTTTCTATGTTAGTGTTTCTGTCAGCCTACAGAATCCACTAATGCTGCTACCCCGGTTAGAGCGAAGTGTAACTTCCCATTTTAAAGCCAGGTTAAAAAATTTAACTGAATTGATGGAAATGAACATAAAATAACTAGAACTTAAAAGCTACATAATAATCGAATATGAAAAATATTGTTATTAGTAAATATGGAGAAAAAAGAAACAAAAGCGATTCAATTCGAAATGGACATCCCAAATGAATTTACAAAATAAATTAGAAAAAAAATGTTTCTACATTTTTGTTCACGTGTTACCTACCCAATGTGCAGATCCCGCCCACAAGTTCAGCTGGCTATCGCAGATCTCCGCTCGTTTGTAACGACGTCTCGCGTCCGACGTAACGACTCGATCTAGCTTTTTATTTCTTTGCCCACCTGGTTTTTGCTGAGTGTCCACTGTGCATTTTAGTGACGGGGATTTTTTGGCTAGTTTATTATAGAGGTTCTCTGTTAAATCGCTTTGTTATTCAATGGAAGGTATAGAAATAGAAATAAAAATATGGATAATATTTTTAATTGGTTTTTTCTGTGCCACGATTGTAAATAGAAAAAAAACGACGATCATCTTTAATAATTAGTGTAGAATGAAGAACAGCTGCTTTCTGGTTCTATTTTCAGAGCCTTGGGTTGTAGACCTGTTCCTGTAACCAAAGAAGATCTTAGTAATACCCAGGCAAAAGGCAATGATGACGAAATGAACATTAGTACCTACTCATAAAATATTTCTAGTAGGTAATCCAGAGACATCATTTTGACAAGTTAACATGTAAATTCTATATTCGGGACACGTTAACTACCACAAATCACGATAAAATTTAAGTACATTTTCGCAATATAAAAAATCAACAACATAAACTAATCAATCACTCACATATTACACACAAAACATCCAGTTACAACAGTCACCTAGAAACGTGCTAACAGGGAGACAAACAGTCCATCAAACATGATAACTGATGTATGTCCGACTTCAGATGCTAATTGTGAATATAACTGCGTTTTAGCGGCTTGATTAACAAGGTGAAGGCACGGTTTCAGCATTCGGTTGCTAAATTATTGGAATTAGATGTATTTTTTAAATCAAACAGGGTAAAGTTAAATAATTATGACATAACAGCTTGTGTACGCCCACTATGTGACATGAATAGTAAAGGATCTTAAAAAAATAATTCAAAAATCAAACTCGTCATAATTACTACGTAATGGGTTTCTTTCTCATAATAATAAAGTTCCCATACGATATGTTTGCCATCCACTTTTTGTTAAGATTCTTGGAAAATTGATTGATTTTCATCCAAAGAGCACAGAGTTGTAGCAGAATTCATTATGGTTTCTAAATGGTCGAGACTTGCTTTATTTCTCATACAGAAAAGACTAAAATATCACCACATCTTTCTGTCTCTTTATGACAAGATTTAGAAAATTGTGGCACATGAAAACCCTCAAATGTGACAACATCGATGCTCAATTAAGCTTTATTTACTTTCATTACTTTGTCACAGCCAATGCTTAACACATTATCATCTACAACGACCACACAAGTGAAATTCAAATTTCAAAAGCTCTCAACAACTATTGTAAATAACATACCGATGCTAATACAACCAAATTGATACAACTATCGTTGGTATGGAATATCAAACAGAGTGGGCACGAGTAGGAATAGCTGAGTAATAACGATAATTGATTTGGCCAATTTTCGAAACTTGTGTTTTATTTGAGCAAACAGATGGAAGAACGTAGCGTTTGTTGACGTACTTAGTGATTTGAGTACTGTTAGTGAAGGAAAACTAGGGAATGTGAATGTAGAGAAAGATTTTACAGAATTGAAAGAAACAACAGCTATTTAGTATGTCGATAAATCAAGTGTAATGAAAATGTGTTTCGTTTGAATTAATGATGGTGAGGTGCCCGTCTATCTTATTCAAAATAATAATAAAGATGTCCATAATATTAAAAAGCAATATTACATAAAGAGTTTCAGGAGACAATATATTTGAATTACCCGTCTCCTTATCGCCTCCGTCCGTTCTTGGTAAGATTTAGGCGGCTTTTAACTTGACCTTAGGTGATATTATCAGTCTAAGGGTACTTTCTTGTTGACCCTGCTTGAGTTGAGCCAATAATTACACTTTATACCGCTCAGATTAACACTGTTATAGAATTTATGGATTCAGTTGTGATACAGTTTAAGGCCACGGGGCTGAAGAATAAAATATTATAATATTCATGAGTACATTTGATGCATTTAAATGGCAATAGAAACTGTATTTTTCATGTAGGTTCTTCCCATCTTTTCGTTTATATTGTTCTGAATGAAACCCAGCTAATACTTTTTATGTATTTTTTACTGGATACCAGTTCTGGTAAAATATATAGAATTTATCAGCGAAGCAGTTACTACAAATTTGGTGTTTTTATTTAGACAACAACAAAAAATAAATTAGTATTAAAACACGACCGAAACAGACGTACTAAATCTTAATACTGCCATCAATCAATCCTTTACCGTTTCACTTATCGAACCTGTCTACATGTAAGAGAAATTCGTTCACCGTTTACAAAACCCGAAAGAAATCAAGCGATCGATCAATTAAAGTAAAACAACTTATCATTCCAACCGAAAAAGAACCACGAATCCATTATACAAGGGCATTAACAAACAAATGTTCACACTTAACCTTTCTTTCTGGCTTGCGATATACATCTCTCGACGAAGCCTCATTATTACTGACCAGCAAACTTACTAAAGCGTACATTTCAATTCTTATACCATCGACATAAAGTTCAAGATTATCTAACTCAATGATAAATGGAACGTAGTCGAGGCTCTTAACACAAGGGGGGTATCTCAGGTGTCGTGGAAAACTTAATTTATGTTAAACTCGTCTGCGCCGCGATTATTTAACTGGCGGCGATGGAACGATAAGGAAGATTAATTGGGCTGGGCGTCGGATAAAAAATGCGAGGACAAGCAACCCGTGTGGTTCCGTCCGCCGAAATAACGATACGAACAAAGGCGGTTCTGGGAGGTTTATTTATGGAAACGCGTCGGACAAGACGAAGACTCTCATTTAAGCTGTATAAATTGGGTAAAGTCGACTACTTATTAGGGAGAATTCTTTTCAATTTTAAGTCTCATTTATGGTATTAACAAACATTATTGGGACGTTGTTCATGTTCAAAGTTCTATTATTTTCTCATAATTTATAATTACCACATTATTCTGAGCATAACGAATCAATATAATAAATTGTGTCAACAAAACGAGTAGGTATACAGGGACCTCCGTTCATGACCTACAACAATTAACAGTTCATTGCTCTAAAATTACATCACTAGTTGATAAGTTAATTATAAATATTGAAACTAAAATTGTTGAAGATAATTACCTATTATTTACGTTTATCATTTAGTATTGATATTACTTTCACTAACGATGTGTTTGTGTGAATATATTTTAAATAAAAGTGTTTTGTCTGTGAATGATTTAGTTAAATCAATTTTAATTTAACTCACATAATTAATGTCTTTAAGAATACACCCCCATATCCTTAAAAATCATGTAAAAGCCTCAAATTTTTTTGCTGAATCAATAAAAATAACAATGGAAAGTGAAAGAAGAAGCAGTAGTTCTGATAACTTATTTGACAGTGAATTTGAAGATGATTATATCGTCAAATCTATTGGTGCATTTGGTGTGTGGCAAGCCACAGTTTGCATTATAGCAGCTATGGTTAGATCTGCAGCAATATGGAATATGCTGTCAATAATATTTCTGACCCCAACAACAGAATTTGTATGCATACAATTTGAAGATAATGCAACAGTTGATGCGGAAAATTCAACTTGCTATAAAAATTGTGTAGAATATAAATATGATGAGGATGTGTTTGAAAAAACTTTGATCTCCGAATTCGGACTAATTTGTGAAGATTCTTGGAAAGTGAGTTTTACGCAGTCAATGCTGATGTTCGGATTTTTGGTTGGAGTGTCGCTCTTCGGATGGATATCAGACAGGTACCGTGAATATAATGATTTTAGACTTTGACGCTATTTCGATGTGTTTTCTAAATCCTTACTTTAATAAAATATCTTTTATAAAAAAGTGCAATTTTTTCCAGATACGGTCGTCGCGTTGGATTAATAGTATCATCTTTCTTAAACATCGTATTTATGTTGGCTGTACCATTTTCTCCAAGCTACTGGATATTCAACGGCTTGAGGTTTTTTATAGGAATGGCTTCTGGTGGGACTATGGTTGTCAGCCTAGTATTTATCATAGAAATTGTTGGACCGCAACACAGAGAAGCTGCTGGAAGTTTAGCAATAATGCCTGATGGGCTAGCTCAAGCAATGTTATCAGTATTCGCCTATTATGCTGTAGATTGGAGAATGTACCTTTTGGAATATGCTATAGCGTCGGTTTTTATTTACGCATTTATTGTGTGTTTACCTGAATCACCTAGATGGTTGATGTCTAAAGGGAATGCCGAAAAAATGCTTGATGTTATGACTAGGGCTGCAAAAAGGTGAGAAGTTTATTTTTTTTGTATCATGTAGGAAATAACGACAGAAGAAGGATGATAACTTAAAAAATGCAAATCTCATTTGCAGTATGTGTACAATTCTTTTTGATTTTAGGAACAAACTAAACACATCAGAAATTAAAGAGAATATTGCTATAGCTTTAGGTGAAATGATGGTCAACGACAAAGAGATACGCAAGTCAACGTACTTAGAACTATTCAAAACAAAAGAATTAGCATTCAAAACGATATCTTCAGTAATTATTTGGATCTCTACGGGAGCTTGCTATTTTGGCATAAATCAGTACATTACTTTTATTGGATCTAATGTACTTATCACCGTGATTTTATTAGGGTCTATCCAGGTTAGTACACTTTAGTATATCATAGTAAAATTCGATAAGCATAAATTAGTTCTAAATAAACGTCAAATATAAACTTTAATCATGGATCAAAGTACTGATAATTAATAGACTTATTATAGTAAAATATATTGTCAGTTCGAAGAGAATCCACGTATAAAAGATCACATATTATTTTTTCATATTTTTTTAATGTACTTATGTGTATATTTTCAGATCCCAACGTGTCCTCTAGCAATGATGCTCAACAAGACATTTGGAAGAAAAATATCTACTATAGGAACTCTTTCCATTATCGGTACCACAATGACAATCCTCATCTTCGTGCCACCAGGGCATACCGGGTGCACCATTCTAGGTATCATAGGCTTTGCAGCCACTTGCACCACATTTGGTGTTATATGCGTGTATGTATCAGAATTGTTCCCCACTCCATTGCGTACTATGGCCTATGGTTTAAGCTCCGCTGGTGCTAAGATAGGAGCAATGGTTGCGCCGTTTATAGCAACTATCAATCCGCATTGGATACCTTCCTTGATTTTTGCTGTTCTACCGTTTGTTGCTTCGGTGTTTTGTATTTTCTTGCCAGAAACTAAAGGGAGAAAATTGCAGGACATTATGTAAAATAGCTGAAGAATTTCCGACCACAGATTATTGTTACGTTTAATTGAGATATCAATAATACCACCCAACTATATTGTTATATAACTATAACTATACACCCAAAGGTTGTCTGGAAGAAATTGCTTTAAGCGATAAGACCGCCATTTGTACTGTTCTTAATAATGTGTACTCCTTCTGTTTTATTTCTTTTAGTGTACAATAAAGTATATCTATCTATATATCTATCTATATTCGCGTGTGGACTTTATCGTAATCTTAATTATTGTCTGAGAAACTCTTTGTACCAAATATGATTCAGATTACATTTACAGTCCCGACCGTTTCAAAATATTAC
Organism: Amphipyra berbera; assembly: GCA_910594945.2. Classification (NCBI taxonomy): domain Eukaryota; kingdom Metazoa; phylum Arthropoda; class Insecta; order Lepidoptera; family Noctuidae; genus Amphipyra; species Amphipyra berbera. The sequence continues at coordinate 1,254,473 of OU343131.1, read as the reverse complement.
AAAGATTTATTTGAAAAACATGATTTATCCAAAAAACGTGACTCAACATTGTGATTTAGAAATAAATCGAACTTAACTATCACGAAAAGTTATCACGTTTCGTATAATAAATACTATCACAAAACAGAAAACTGTGTAGAAAGACCACTCTGTACAGTTAATGATAACGGGCTTCTAGACACAGACGCGGAATCACACAATCTGCGACTGTAGTAGTTTTAGACGGTGTCGTCTTTTTATATTTAATGGGCTTTTGTTTGACCGTCACCTCACCTGATGTAAGCGATGGTGCGGTCTACGATGGTACACGCTTGCCCAGTAAAAACCTGTTCACTCGAGACTTGAAGACCACCACGTCGTTTTAAGTATTCCATCAGTATCATTCTTACCTTAATATGTTGGTGTTGCCTTCCAATCTGATCAGTTGCTGCTAGTTTATACAGAATAACTACCATAGCCCTCTCGGGTCAGTCCTCCAGGATCCTATGGTGGACAGTCGTCACAGGCAACGATTCTTGACAATTACTGTGATAATAATCCTTGCCAAATATTTTACGGTTGGTTATCTACTAGTAACACTAATTGCGGGCCTTAATACTAATATTATTTAGGCCTTCTCCCTGTACTTTTTTTACTAACATGATGGCGCCGTCCTACTTGGCCATTGCTCGTGCGATGATGCGTGCGGCCGATGAAAATGTTCGCGCGATCGAACATACTGGTATCTACCGAATGCGCGATCGAACATACTGGTATCTACTGAATGTCTTTATTGACGGGCGGGCGATCATGCGATGAAATTTTGAAATGAAATGAAATCAAATCATCGCACAATGAAGACGCATCGCGCGAGCGATGGCCATTTAGGACGGCGCCTTATTCTTATCTTGCGTTTGTGGTCCTTCTGTACGCTCTTTTCATATTTGGTGCGTATAATGGACGTTGACACTCATATTTAAGATCAATATGTCCGCAACAAGGTTGAATCGTAATTTGTAAATAAATGATAAAATTGGATGCACTGAGCTGATTTGTGGACATAAATAAATATACTTGAAAATTATTTATAGATGATTCACGACGTCGATTCTTACATAAAAAGCTTTTAATATATTATTATTTAAGATAAAATTGATTAAATAATTGATTGATGATTGTCTCTACTTTCACTTTTCTGCTCGTAATCTGGAATCTTTTTGTCAGTACGGTACCATAAATATACTTCAGTCAATCAACTCAGTCTATAGCAGTCCATTGCTAGACTGCTGGCTATTAACCTTTATAGAAATAAGCCTACTGAATACTGAAATACTCCACGTAACCTAAGAAGAAATATAAACACCCCATTAAAACACAACTGTTTCACCTTCACTAAAGATCTTTCAACCCGTAAAACAAACGCCATACAACAACCACAGACCACCATTAATAATGGTGTAAATAATTCAGAAATAGCCATAATAGCGACAATTAGCCGCTGGCTGGCTTCTCCCATAAACTGATGGTGTTTGTGGTTTATGGACCATAGACACGCGATGCGACCGTAAGGATGCGTCTGGGCATAGCAGTAATTAATTCTGGACGATACCATATCGGGTTGGTGTGTTTTATGTAGTGTTGCTAAAATTAGAGGAGGTGGATTTGAATAAAAAATAAAACCGACTTCAAAAAAACGAATAAAATTAATAATAGTTGGTACGTTCAATTTGGTTCAGCGTGGATTAGCACCGACTTCTGAAACTGTTAATTTTATAATATGGTAATTATTTTATTGCTACCTAATAATTCTGGCCTTCGCAATTTTAAGCGATGTACCAACTTGTGTAGGTCGTACATTTAACTGGATAAATAAATCTAGTTATCTGCTAAAATTCTAACAGTATAAATTGGTGTGTTCTATCCTCAGTAGAGAAAAAAAACATCACCAGTCACCATGTTTTTTTATCAAAAATTTCAATAAGCGCACACTAGCGACAAAAACTCAACATATTTCATATGCAAAGAAGGATCGCACAACATGCGACAATAAACGACACGGCCACGTCGCGTTATTGTAAATGCCGTAACTCGCATAAATTCTACTTTTGAAACGTCGAAATATTGATTGTGAAAATGCATACTTGCGACTTTGGCAAATAGCGTTAATCGTGCTTTTAGTAAAATTATTGTTAAATGAAAATTGAAGTTCCCCGGTTCCTACTGTATCTCTCAAGGTATTGTATTGTATCAAATTAGAGTGAATTTCAATTACATTTGTTTAGGTACCAGCTAAACGTAGACCAGTGTCAATACATGTCAGCTACCATATTTATTAAAACATCGAAACATCCTATAAAAAAAACAAGTGCGACAAAATAGTCGCAAGCGTGCACACCCAGCAACATATCTCATCGAACGGATGAATAACGAGCGAGCTGCCAATTACACTAAAAAATGTCCATAGGCGCCAATTAAAATGATTTACATATCAATAAATCGACGCCATGTTGGTCGTTGCGAGTTTTTCTACGATATCGCATAGCCGGCAGTGGGTCGCGAGATGAATTATTTGTTGGTAGCGGGACAATGGATTTTACGTGATTGTGTAATGTTTCTGGCGATTCTTTGTATAAGAATGAATAAAAGCTTATGTTTTTATAGCACTGAAATACTAGATAAAGTGTGTTTATTTTCGGTACGTACCTGCAAGGGTGGTTTTTATTTTGGTGACAGATTGTACTGAAATTTTGTGAGTACACTTTGGTAGTACCGAAATATTAATATAGAATAGAATATACTTTATTGTACAACAAAATTGTAACACAGCTTTTATAATATCAAACATTAAAGGGTACAATGGCGGTCTTATCGCTGATAGCGATATCTACCAGACAACCTTTGGATGAACATGAAGTCAATGAATAAGATAGGGGGGGTAGTCCGTGGTGTACTGCTGCAAAATACTACTAATGTACTGCATTAAATTTTCATTTTGTAATGGTTGAGATTCTAAAGACGCTTGAAAGTAGATCTTCAATCAACCAACTCAGCCTATCGCAATCCAATGCTGGATACAGGCCTCTCCCAAGTTGTGCCACAACACCCCTGTCATCCGCCTTCCACATTCAGTCTAGCTACCCTCATCAGATCGTCGGTCATCTAGCTAGGGGATGTCCTACGCTGCGTTTGTCGATTCTTGGTCTCCAGTCAAGGACTCATATACTATGCTCCAACGTCCATCGGTGGTCCTTCGGTACTTATATGTATAGTTGTAAAAATATTTTAAGTTTAGAATACATCCCTGCGTGGAACAGCAACAAAGTAACGAAATAAAATAAAGAAATAACCATTTAACAGACTATGTTGCACGTGACAAGTCAAATTTGAGCTAATGAGTGTCATCGTTGACAAAACATCGCATGTCAAAATGTAATATAGATCAACCAACCACAAACATTTATCATAACTCACAATGTAAGCACAAACGATTTTATACCTTAGCTTTAAAAAAATAAGGTTGATTTTAGGTTAAAGATTATTCTCGATTTGTAATCTTAAAAGTACAGTCGACGAATAAAATTGTATAATTAAAGGCAATGTAGATATATTATCATGATGAGACAGGACGATGTAATGAAAGAGATTATTGCTATTGCCATCGGTCTAATGATGATATTCATATGAAAAAGTTAACCCTGAGTATATTATAAATGACATATAGTAATGCTAGTTTTATTGTGTTTGATGAAGATTAAAGTGTAATCAAGTTGTGTACTATTATCTGATTGTGAGCGCTAAATTAGTTTATGACATGCACGTGATTAATGTTTTAGGAGTCATGACATAACATTACGCCTGTATTCCCTGAAGGGTTGTGCAGAGGTGTATTAACACCCTCATTTCGTTACGTCGAAGTCCCAAGTAATAGGGGGTGAGCTTATTGCCATCAACTGAACACAAACCCAAACTACGGGCTGCTACTGAAGAATTCCACACGGAAAAAAACCAATAACACTTTGCACCGACCTGGGGATCGAACCTAGGACCTCACGATCGACAGTTGAGCTTGCCACCACTAGACCAACGAGGCAGTTTTAGGAGCCAACACATTTTAATGCATCAGTTTCAATTATTTTTTTAAGGTTGCCCCACACTATGATTTGTCCTGTATCGTGGTTGCGTTTACAGACATAAATCTCCACACGCACAAACGCCCAGACCCAGAACAACTATTTGTAGGCCATCCAAATATTTGATCCGTGCGGGAATCGAACCCAAGACCCGTAGCGCAGAAGCCAATCGCTCAGCCACTGCACCAAACGTGTCGTCAAATTGTTTGTTGAAATTATAACGTAGCATTGATAACGTGGTGTCTCTCCCATTCCCATTTTTTAATTCATTAAATTCAAGCAAGTTTCACTGAACAAAAGAACTAGTGAAGAAACTAAGACAGTACATTTTTTCCCCAACTGTACAACATACTTACACATCCGACCAGTTTTATTGATACAACATTTAACACAAATCACTTGTTGATTGAACGTGCGTGCTTGGGTTGCAATTAATCGTGCGTCGCAACTTGTTTACACGAGTTTGAGTGCACGCGAGTGTACGATACACTTTACGTTCGACGTTTGACGTTTTTATGTCGATAATGGGTGCGTTATAGTGGGCTGCAGTTTATTTTAATTAATACGCTACAAATCTTTTTTGAAAAGGAATGGATAAATAATTTAATGTAGGTGCTTGCTGCATTGAAAGTCGAAAGAGACTATGAAGGTGTTATATTTTTTGTAGACATGCTCTAGCCGTCTATATCCGTTACGAAAGCTTTACCCGAAGTATCATATAAATAAAACGTTTATTGCTTATTGACTATTGTTTATTACATTGTTTATCAACTGCCTCGTTGGTCTAGTGGTGGCAAGTGCAACTGCTGATCGTTAGTTCCTGGGTTCGATCCCCAGGTCGGGCAAAGTGGTATTGGAATTTTCCGTGTGGAATTCTTCAGTAGCAGCCTAGAGTTTGGAATTTGTGCCCGGTTGACGGCAATAGACTCACCCTCTATTACATGGGACTTAACGTAACGGTGAAATGAGGGTGTTACTATACACCTCTGCTCAACCCTTCGGGGAATACAGGCTTGATGTTATGTTTATGCTCTTATTACTTAAAGAATCAGTCGAAGTAGCAGTGGGTTGATCTTATTTAATCTGTGACGGTTGGAACAGCCGTTATGATGAATCAACGATTTTAAGAAGCCGATTAGAGAGGATGTGGAAAGAAGAAAACTGGGTAGTATCACTCAAGAGATCTCTTCTCTGTCTCTGTCGGCAGCTGACTATAAAATAAGTTAAACCAAACGATGGCACAGGAGCTTCAAAAAACAAAAAAACAAAATATACACTCGCGAGCAATAAAATCACACATCCAGGATTTTTGCAGTTTAATCCGTTTTTTTTTCATAAAATATTAACAAAAATGAAGAACTCGTAATTTCAACTGAAAGTTTATTTCATTACCATTCCAAAGATAACCACGTGGAATAGGAACAGCATCTGCAGACTTACGTAACTTTTCGTAAATCTGTGTAAAAATTTTAAATCGTAAAAAACATCTTCTGACTGTACTATTGAATGAAATTCATTGTTTTTTTTTTGTGTACGAATTTAAAACGCATTGTATGATACGTGGTATCATTAAATGTTATTACGTCTCACTTTCTTCTTTTTCTTTCGTCGCGAGGCTCGTAGCTAAACAACCGCACAGATCATAAATGGTTTGTAATTGATGTGGATGGGTACCCATTAGTTACACATCGAGACCTCCGTGCCTCGGAGAGCACGTTAAACTGTCGGTCCCGGGTGTCATACGAATACCTATGACGGTTATTACGTGTAGTAGAAGAAGAAGCCCGAAAGTCTGACAAATGGTTAACCTTTAGTATATCGGTATTGCCCAGTAACTAGGTTGCGAAGGTCTGATGGCAGTCGCTCCGTATAAAATACTGGTATTCAGTCGCATCTGGTTAGGCTGCAAGCTGACGCAAACATAGTTGGGAAAAGGCCAGGCAGAACGAAAGTCATGCCCACTTTGTATACTGTATAGATAGAACAAATCGTATTTGTCTAACTATATTACTTACTAGCGGCCCGTATCGGCTTCGCACGGGTGGACATGTTTTTTTAAAGATTTTGGGATAAATAAAGATAATTATAGCCTATGTTACTCAGTGATAATGTAGCTTTCTAACGGCAAAAGAATTTTTGAAATCGGTCCAGTAGTTTTTAAGTTTATTCGTTACATACAAAAATAAAAATCTTTCCTTTTTATAATATTAGTATATAGATATCTTGCAACTGACTCAGCAAGTGCCGTCAGTTAGGACAGGTCAACTCAAACCTGCTATGGCACTTTCCTCAAAAGGCCACTCCAGATTTTGCCCTACATTGTTACACTCGCATAGTTTTTATACCACAATGTCTGGACTTCAAAAGAGACCTTGATCTCTGAGTTTGTTTCGGCTTTTCTTCTCAGAGCTAGTCAGACAGAAAATGCCGGCGCCATCAAGTCTTAAAAAAAAATATTACATTGACTTGTAAAAGTGTCTGTAACAGATTTATTTACAGAAATAACAATCATTTATCATTTGACTTTTAAAAATCTTTGAATATTCAAATAATTTGCTTCTCTCTCTACAGCTTCGACACCACAAACCCACACCACCAATCATCCATATTATGTCCCCATACCGCCATAAATTAAAATTTACAGCCTTAATTTCCAAAAACACTTTATAAGTCGATTAATTATGCGTTGATTAAACACAGTCTGTCGTAAAAGAATCGATATAATGACGATATCATTAACATATGCGATCCGAATGACATTATTAGTATTCAACATGTGTATGATAATGTTCAAACTTTGCATTGCCTCCTACGGTTAGCGGGTTTTATAAAAGAATTAGGGAGTAGCTGAAATTTTTAAATATATTGATTTTAATTAAAATAATTTAATTTTTGGCACTTGGCAGGTTGTAAAGCCACAGAAACTTTTACATGCATTGGTAAAATAAATATTATTTTACTATTGTGTATCTTTACTAATCTATCAATAACTTAGGTTATGACTGTAGTCACCAAACTGGTGATTGGTACAACAGATCCAGTTCTACCATACCAGCAACGTTGTTACCTTCACCAGCCTGGTCAAATTAATCTTGGCAGGCAGTACGGGCTCAAACCGACCGTCAGAACCTCATTGATAAACAGCACCACAGGTTTCCCCTGCGACTTATTATGTACGGAAAACTTACACGTTCAGAAGATAGAATTAAACCAATGTACCTTCAAATTTTTATTAAATATTTCATGTAATTAAAAAGTAAAAAGAAATACAAATACACACTTCTCCACATCCACCGTCAACGTCCCAGTTCCAGCCGCATAATGTTAACATAAATTATATTGGCGAAATCGATTGCTAATTAAAACCAAACATATTTAACGATCGCGTCAATAAATTTATAACAATAATAATTTATTGGCAGTCAACTTTTTATGTCGGCTTTTGAATATTAATGGGACGTTATTTATTACCCGCTTAACGCTTGATATAACATGTTTTTTAATATTTTAATATTAAATACCGGTTTTTATTGAGTTTTCAGATTAGCCTTTATATTGGGGGGATTAGGGACGGTGGTATATGGAAGGTTTGATCGATCAATTTTATTGTTAAAAGCAGTAGTCAAGTTTATTTTTTATTTGGGATAATGTCAAGAACCTATTCAATTTTTAATAGATTTTAAACATTAGTCATCACTGGTTAAAATTATTTTTGTGGTCACTAACCTTGTACAACTTAATAACTAAAGACATTAAGTCAGTTTCAGCGATTAACTTTATAAATGGCGGAACTTTACAGAATTACCTACGAGGTATCATTAATACTTCTGCTTCTTTTCGTATGGTTGGTGACTAACCTAGTGTCAGAGTTTACGCTGCCTATGGGCCTTTGACTTGCCTTCACATGCCGTTGAGAAATATCTCTCAGGCATGCCGGTTTCCTCACAAAGTTTTCCTTCGCCGTTTTTAAGCAAGTGATAATTATACAATACGCACATGAATCCGAAAAGTCAGAGGTGCGTGCCTTGGGGTTTAACTCGAGACCTATGACTTGGCAGTCCGACGTGACAGTAGTTGGCCATAAGATTTCTGGTTATCTCTGTTACACGTTGTTTAAGGATGTCATAGACGTCTGTGACGTCATTACTCCTGTCCTGTTCACTAAGGCTGGCCTCACATGACCCACTAAGTTGCTCGAGATACAGTTGATCCCTATTTGTTTTTAGCTGCAGTCATTGATATTTGTATGATGATTGTTTTAAAGAAAGTGTTAAAATTTCAGATTTCGATCTCTGCATTAGTTACAAATTTAGAAAATGGAGCTTCTAATCCGTGACTCCAAATATGACCTGAAATGTAAACACAGCTGATCATAGCTGAGGATAGATAGAGTTTAGCGTATTTTTTATTAAATCTTTGAATAGTTATTGCTCTTAAACTAATGACTTTTGGGGAAAGTTGCAGAACAAAAGTTGTCCATTATTATGGGTACACACCCATAATAATGGGTCAACACCCTTTCGGCTTAGTACTTCCTTTCCGACTAACCTTGTATACATCAAACGGTAATTGCAGCTACATACAAATATTAATCAACTGTGTCTCGAGCAACTTAGTGGCCAATGTGTGGTAGCATAACAAAAGGTATACCTAGTATAATTGCCGTCCATGCCACATTTGTTCGAGATATAATCTCGTTTCCTGCCCACAGATCAACATTGTATGTAAATGCTTGTAGATAGCGTGATAACATCGATAGTAATTCATGTTCTAACTTACATGTTAATGTAACCTTATCAGTAGTGTTTAAACTATTCGTTGATTGTCATCGTAAATGGTCATTGTTTTGTATACTGATTTATCTTTTAAAAAGATGGTGTGATAGTGAGCCATGATTGTTGGTAGTTAGAGTTGATCCGCATCGCCAGGAACTGTCGCTCAGAAACGTCATTTAATAGAGCGGTAAAGACAGCGTGAGACCGCACGCGATAGCACGAGACCGCACACGATAGCACTCACGCTGTCTTTCTCGCTAAATGACGTTGCTGAGCGACAGAAAAAGACAGAGCATGAATAAACGTGATTCTGTGCTGACAGATGTGGGTCAACTCTTGTTGTTTTCGAAGTGGTTATGTGAAGAGATTTTAAAATGCTTTTTTGCCAAATTTGGCAAACAGACTGCCACGGCCCATCTAATGGTAAGTGGTTACCGTGGACAACCCCAAGATGATTGATAATGCTCTACAGCTGGTAAATATTATAAGATTTAGTTGAAACAAGTGGCTGATCTAAGAATACAGTGTACACTTACAATACAATGTACCTGGAGCCTTTTTTCTTTTTTCTCGTCTGAAAATCCACATGGATGTCCCTCGCCCGGGGAAGGCCAGGGGGTCTGCCGGACTCTTGCTGGCTAAAAACCAACGGTGTTCCTTCTCCTAACCGTACGGCCGGGGTCGCGGGATTCGCAAAACCATGCCCGCAACCCCGGCAGATGCACCTGGAGCTTGAGTAGCCAGCGACATTTGCGTGGTACTCACAGCAGAACGTAACCACTGTGGAGGAACGAAGAATGGTGTTCGTCCAACGAAAAGGGAGGATCCTCCAGCCAGGCGGGTCTCATGCCTCGCGGGCTACTGCCCAACGGTTGATGTTGGGAAGTTGTATATAAACCATCTGTGTGTTAAATCTTGATATCGTAATGCAGGATTCTGTGACGTCATATTTGAGAGTCGTCATTATTGTCGCTGTAGTCTGCTTCACAATCATCGTGCTGTGTAATTCGCAGGTGGCGTGATAGATGTCGCCACACCACAACGTGCTGTCATTCCTCTGGAAGTCGCTTCATGGTTGCCCTAAGCCCTCAATCGGAACGTCTGCAACCGCGAGAGAATGTAATACACCTAGTATTCAGCTTAAGAGACCGTTCCCATTTAACAGCCGTCTCGCTCTAACATTAAACCCTTTTTAAAGATTTAAAAAAAAATTAGGCAATATTGAATAATATATTCTATAAACACTCTTCAGGATAACATTATAATTATATTTGAAACATATTTTCCTCTTGATTTGTTGCCTAGAAAGAGGAGGAGAAAGAAAATGTCTTTTGTTTTTCCTATATAAATCATGTGGAAATAAAACTATTGTTTAAATATTTGTGATGACACTCAGAAGGTGGATACACTGAACTTCTATAAATTACATTTTTCAATATCACTGAAAATCTCTTGAAATCTTTAAAAAAGGCTTAAAGTTAGAGCGAGACGGCTGTGAAACGGAAACGGCCTGGTGTCTCGAGCAACATTGTGGCCCATTGTGGCCAGCCTTAAGAATAACTGAAGTCAGAATCGTCGTTTTGTGAAAACATTATTAGTGCCTTAAGGCTGCCTTTCACTGGAGCAGAGAGGAGCGGGGCGGTGCGGAACTAATCATTAGAAATGTACAATATTCATAGAGCAGAGCGGAGACGTGAATTTTAGGCAATCCTATTGGTTAGCTCCGCACCCGCTTCGCTCCTCTCCACTCCAGTGGATAGGCAGCCTAAAGGTCCGTACCTTCGCCAAGTTTTATAGAACTTGCTTTTAAACATTGATCGAATTGGTGATCTCTGATAACTGCAAAAACATTTCCATTAAAAATTAATTAAACAAACAAGTTCCACATTAAACATTCCCATAATAAAATAGTAAATTAACACAAAAATTATGTTAATAAATAAATAAATGACACAACTATCAATCGATAGTTTTATTATTACAACTATTTCGATAATTAACATTTAAAATAACGTCGTGTTCCATAATTAATGGACATGTGGCTAAACACTTTCGACTAACAAACCGAATGAGGATATAATCATATAATTTATAACCGTATATAATATTATGATAATATGCACGGTGATTTGATTAGCTGTAATCGCATTATTCATCAAAAATTTGCATATTATATGCATATTTGAAATTAGAAAAGTGTGTTGTGAGAACGCTATAAAGTAAGCAGTGATAGTATAATTTATTAATATTTATAAATTGTTAGTGTCGGTTATTTCGTAGGTATTATAATAAAAAATAAGTAATTAAATGATTTGCAGCATAAATATTTGTTCTACAAATATAAAATTACACTATTTAATGTGTCGAAGAACGAACAACTCCAACGAAAAGGGAGGATCCTCCTACCAGGCGGGTCTTATGCCTGGCGGGCCACTGCCCAACAGTTGATGTTGCGAAGTTGTATATAATTATACTAACCCCGTGTCAAATCTTGATATCGCGATGCAGGATTTGTGACATTTCATTTGACAGCTGTCATTGTTGTCGCTTTAGTATGCTAGACAATCGTCGTGCTGCGTAGTTTTCACGTGGCGCGATAGATGTCGCCACAAATGTTAATTCCGCTTGGATGCAGTATGCAGCACCGCCTTCCCGCCAGCAAATATACGCAAATGCAGAAGATGCGATTTATATAATGCAACACACAATCCAAACCGTTATAACACGTGTTTCGCCCTTCCACGGGGCGCGTCCAAGCCGTCGACGAGTCAACATCTCGAGGATGCCCCATGGAGGGGCGAAATACGCGTCGTATCGGTTTGGGTTGTATGTTACATTATATTAATCTTACTTTCCACTTCGTGATCCTTTGTTTTTACAATGCAGAAAAGTTTATTGTCACAAATCTACCCGCTAATCATGCATTGCTGATTAATTATACATTTTTGTTAATCATAGCCTAAAAAAACATAGTAACATTGACTAAGAAAAACCGTTGAGGTTATAAGCTGAATTTTAACAACAACTGACTTCGGCAAGTATTTGAGATAGTAACTGAAACTCTCGCTCAGCTACCTTGAAAAATAGGCGTGGTTTTACGCATGTAGCAAGCTAGACCATTTTGCATGTCACCTCTGTTTTTCGACCACCTCTTTGACCAAAGATCCAGCATTAAGGTGTCACAACAAGCATCGCAGATTTAACGCCCGTCACCGGACGCGAAGCTCACAGAGATTACGTCGACGTCCATGACGAATGGGAGATGAGCTGTGTCAACATGTACGTAGGCATTATACTGAGATGCATTGTCTGTTGCTTTATTTTTAGTGTTTGACTGTTTGTATTTAAATGGAGGGATAATTCATTTGTTGCTTGTGCATTGAAATTAATTAGGTGTGGTATTCTTAAAAACTATAGCAGTGAAAACCTGGCGGTAGAACGCTTGCCTTTCATGCAGCAGAGTTTGAGTTTAGTATTTGATCAGCGGATCAGTATTTAATGATAACTTGTGTTAACGGTGAAGGAAAACATCGTGAGAATCATGAACACCGAGAGAGCTAAAAATAAATATTCACTATTGTACCAACCCGCACTGGGCCCGCGTGGTAGATTACGGCCCATTCCCTCTCACAGAGACGAGGCCTGTGTCCCAGCAGTGGGAACATTATAGGCTGATGATGATGATGTATGTGTAGTCCGCCAATTCACACAAAGCCAGCATGGTGGACTAAGGCTGATTATGCTTTTTCTTTGCTTGAAAATGTAGGTATATAAGACATAGTAAAATATGTATTAATGCTGCTAATTTTGTTACTGCAAGGGCGAACCCAACACCATGTTTCCCCAAACGTCAATTTCACCTACTCGCGTCACTGTTACTGAACCGACCGACAAGAGTTTGATTGACCGACAGAATCAGGGATGAAAAAATCTACATTACTTACCAAACTATTATGAATACACTCGAGAGCAATGAATCCGGGTCACCAACATAAACAAATTAATATTGAAATGTTGTTTAATGTTTTCCGAGATATTAAGGTTTATGTTGGTGACTCGGATTCATTGCTTTCGAGTGTAAATGATTTAGTTATTACGTGAACATTTTATTTTGTAAATATCCATATTAATGGCATTTATAAAAGCATTGAAATATCGGGAGCTCAATATAAAAACAAAACACGGATGTTATTCCGTAATAAAAACAATATGAATACAGTAAAAAATCATGAAAGCTTACAACAGTGTTTTTAAATAAACATCAACTTAATATAGGTACTTAACTTAAGGTATTAATATTAAAAGTAATATTGCACGACGTTATGGTTGGATATGGAATAAGAACTAACAATATTTACCCATATTTTGTGAAATAAAATAATTCATTCAATATTAATTATATTATCAATCAATCAATATTGTAGTATCTTCACCGCCGTTGTAAGAGGGTTGGATTCGTCGTGGTCGACATCGCTTGCCAAAGTATGTTGACTATTGATATGAATTACTTTTTAGATGAGACACACGCTTTTCCCTAATAGTAATCTGCAATAGGCTGCACGAAAAAGAAGCAAAATGTACCTCAAACCTTGGAAAATGTCGCGGAAAAGCTACAATGAAAATGACCATCAAAATTAACCGCAACGACATTGCTCCTACGTAAATTGAAGTATATTAACCACAATAATGTATGCAAAAATGACCACAGTACAACAAAACTGATGGACATTAAACTGAATAGTAAATTATAATGTTCCGCCAACAGGATAATGTTAATTAAACAGCTTCATTTGCACCGTTTTGTGGGCCGCTGTATTTCCAACGCGTTTAATTGCAAATGAATTATGAATATTTACCGGTGTCATTTCGATGTCGACGGGGGTTGGTACAAGGTATAAGTATATGCGGTAACACTTATCTGAGGATAGCGTGACGTTTATCGATTAATTTACTCCCCCCCTCTTATAGTCCACTTCAAACGTTGCTTCTTCCAACGTGGTCGTTAATGCTGAATATCTACAAGCCCCAAGAGTCCTATCGAAATAATGGTTGACCAATAAATAATGTGATTGATCAGTTCATCTTTTATATTGTCCGTCACTTCTTCATTAGGTAGTGCACAAAATATCCACTGCAAAAGCTGTTCTTAGTAAGACCCAAGTTTTCGTGAAAAGTCGTTCAAAATTAAACTTAAAACTAATCTAATCGGTGATGTAGGACACGGTTGCATCATCTATACTAATATTATAAAGAGGAAACATTTGTATTTTTGTATGTAACGAATAAACTTAAAAACTAACGGACCGATTTCAAAAATTGTTTTGCCGTTAGGCTACGGGCGAAGCCGTGAGGACACAGCTAGTTTCTAATAAAGCACAAAGCCTACTTTGAAGCCTTTGAGCGCTATAATGAACAGAAAGAAATGTATTGTTCTCTAAGCGACGTTATAATTTCAAACTTATCTTTTTTCATCTCCCGCTTCGTCTCCCACCTTACGTCCAAAGCAACAGTTGTTCCACTCACCTCGATACACCAGATACATTGATTCAGAGCGAGATTGTAAACGTCAATTAGCAACACTGATGTATGTATGTATTTACAAAGAGATTTATTAGCGAACAGTGTTCACTGATCAGCGACAAAGTTCAGCTGTTTTATATGCAAAGTAATTCCTGGTTTGTGTAGTTTGTATAGACTGATACTACGAATAGACTGGTTCACGTCTTCTGAGTTGTACAAAATAGAGTTATCTATCTGAGGAGTCTCCTTCATCATTCCCTCATTGGATGTTTACTCAGTATCCTTAGGGTCCTTAAAAATAATTCATAAAATACAATCCAATTCTGATTTCAAAAAATATCAAGAAATCATCAACAATACCATAATTTCATTATCACTTAGATTAAAGGTGAGGAAACCTGGTGTGCACCTGAGAGGGCTCCAAAATGTTCACGATGATATGTTTAGTTTGCCAACCCGCACCAGGTCAGTGTGGAGGACTAAATCCTAAACCCTTCTCATTCTGAGGAAAGGCCTGTTCTCAGCAGTGGAACAGTAATGGGGTGATTATGCTTGTGTTTCAATACGCTTGCCCAATGTAGTAACTGCGTTAACTATCGGTCTGCAGTAGCCTCTTGAAGTTCTTCTGGTTCTCATACTATTTCTGCTATTGTGCTAAGGACGTAAATTCTCATAGTTCGTTCTGCCTAGCCTTTTCCAAACTATGTTGGGGTCAGCATACTTACTGCGCAATGCCGATATCCTAAGGTTCTACCGGTTGTCAGACTTTCGGGCTTCTGACTACCCGTAACGACTGTCATAGGTATTCGTATGACACACGGGACCGACTGCTTAACGTGCTCTCCGAGGCACGGAAGGGCCTCGATGTGGAACGAATGGTCACCCATCCACGGACTGACCGCGACAAGCGCAGCTTAACCTTGCAAATCACATGAGCCGCGAGCCCCTTATAATTAAAATTCTCATAGTATGTATCCCTAATTAGAACGTCAGTACATCCGTTGAGTTACCAACATTACATTAAATGAATATTACATCAGTTAAAAACATTTTCAATTATTTGCTTTTTTCATTGAGTTCAATATTTCTACATTCAGTTGATTTTAACAATTACCCGCGACTGTTTGTGTCATAATATTTTTGTTGAGCAAATATTTGTAATATGTTTTTGGTTAAGCAAAGCATTATTTTTAGTCATTGTTTGTGTGAGTGTCTGAAAATGGAAACGGCTTTATTTCCTTGATTTAAAGGCTTATTTGAAATCGTAACTGTTCGTAAGCCAAGAAGAAGTAGCTCATATACGTTTTTACAAAACCTTTATACTTATTCAAAATACCTAGAACTTAAAGCAAAATGAATGTTTCACAATCAAAGGTTTGATGACCTTGTAAATAAAAATTTGGTGGCGGATTTAGGTATGACCACGTTGTGTCCCCTGCAATTTATTTCCCATATTACAAGATTAAACTAATTAGAAAATTTAACTGTGCATGTCAGATGCTATTTACTTTTTATTTATTTATTTATTAATCACCAACTTGCACTAACAGTGGTAAGACACCAAACATACAAGTTATAGGCTAATACAGACATGAAATTAAAATAAGATAAAACTAAATATAGACGCAATAATACAAAACTAAATGGAATTATACAAAATTAAATAGGATTATACAAATAAAATAGAATTATACAAAATTAAATAGGATTATACAAATAAAATAGAATTATACAAAATTAAATAAAATGATAGTAGAATTATTAATAGTATTCAATTAAAATTAGTATACAAATATCAATATCAAAAAATATCAATATACCTATAGCAGCTATGGTTAACCTAATGCGATGGTACTAGGTGCGGCTATGGACTCCAGGTATCGTGCAGCAGTAGTCAGGAATCTCAGCTCAGTACTAGCGAAAACATCTAAAGACTCGTCATATAGTAAAATGTTGTTTATATGCGTGAGGGCTACATACAACGAACTTGTTTTAAGGGTCGCGGACCTGATTTGAGGTATTGAAAAAAGGGGACGTTGCCGTGGGCGAAGTGTGTGTCGAACCTTAACTTTGTAAACCAATTAATCGAGCGCGTAATTATAGCAAAGAACGTGAGACAGCCATTTAGCGAAGAAAAACGAATCAGTCATCTATGTACACTAGTCATAGTTTGTACAATTATGCCTTCAAAATTACTCAAACCATAATTTAAAATCAATTATCCGAACACAGAATAAGTTCATCTTTTACATCCAAGTAACTAAATCTATTACACATAATCAATAATAGGTGAATCCATTAATAATGTATACATACGTATGTGAAAAAAACCTCTAACAATATTAATGTTCGCACATTCTGTTCACTTTGCAAGAAATAGGTATGTAATTACATAGTTAATAAAGTGTAATGTGTATAATGATTTACACATGGACTGAATGCGAGTACAAAAACGTGATAAGAACATATATAGCTGTAAAAAATTGCCTTCTGCGCAAGAGTGGATAAGTATTGCGTATGAACAATGAGTTTGCTTGTTTGTTACATTGTAGGAATGTTAAATTGTGGTTGTATTTGACTTTTTTAAATTGATGGCTTGCATCAATGGGTTATAACTGAGAAATATGGAAATAGTGGAGGGCTGAAGCTAGTATTTTAACTAAAATAAAAAACATTTTAACAAAAATAAAACCGACTTCAAAAAAACGATGAAAAGAATTAAATAATTACCATATTATAAAATTAACAGTTTTAGAAGTCAGTGCTAATCCACGCTGAACCAAATTGAAGGCACCGACTTCTGAAACTGTTAATTTTATTATATGGTAATTATTTTATTCTTTTCATCGTTTTTTTGAAGTCGGTTTTATTTTTGTTAAAATGTTTTTATTTTTTTCGTTTTAGTGACCTTAATTAAAGTATGGTTGGACCTACTAAAGACGTTGCTCGTAACATAATCACATCATCACAATATGCGTACTGTTCGTCATTGAGGAGTTATATTGTCTATCTCCGAAGTTCTTCATCAGGTCTTTACCAAATTGAAATGGGACCAATCTGGAATTATATCCTTTCAAATAAAAAAAATATTATCTAAATCGGTTTATAAACGGCGGAGTTATGAGGTAACAAACATTTAAAAAAAACGTACAGACGAATTGAGAACCTCCTCCTTTTTTGGAAGTCGGTTAACAAAATAATAAGAAATAGATTTTATTTTTGAGGCAAGGTACATAAACCCGACAGTGAACTTCAATAATTATGCCAAGTTGATGATAATGGCGAGACTTTTCCTATTTATATCAAACGATTACATTTCCTGATCAAGGAAAAACAAGAGATTAGACCACCACACTACCCTTTATGGACACACGGGATGTATTGGTGGACACACGCATCATCGAGAATATTTTAGAGAGCTCATAGGTATGCAGGCTTCCTCACGATAGTTTTCCTTTACCGTTAACGTAAAAGATAATAAAAACTGTGTATTTAATTATTACATTTAATTATAATAAAACTATTTTAATAGATAAATCAATTAATAAGGAAGTGAAACCGAATGCTAATACTAGTGCTTTATAAAATTGCTTGTGAATTTTATTGTGCGCAGCACTGTGACGATTCTAGCAGTATAACAGCGACGACTAGTAATGGCGCGTTGATTTATAAAAAAGTACAATATGTCTACTGTTTCTGATTAAACAAGGGGAAAAAATATGACGTGGCGGATAAAAACTACAGGAGTGCCGCCTTACGTAATTTGGTCATGTCATGCGAGGAGGTATGACGTCGGTAGGAGATTTCTTGGCTTAGTTAATCGTGGCTGCCAAAAGGCATTGGCTTGATGCTGTGAAGGATTAAGAGCCAATTAATTGACATATTGATAATGTTGATAATCCAGCAAGTTAAATAGTAGTGATAGCCTAGTGGTGTGACCGTCGCGTCGGATTCGAGTTCAAACCCAAGGCACCTCTGACTCTTCGGATTCATCTGCGTATTGTATAATTATCACTTGCTTAAAAACGGTGAAGGAAAACATCGCGAGGAAACCTGAGATTCCTGAGCGATGTTTCTCAACGGCATATAAAGCTAAGTCACCAGGTTAGTCACTAACCACACTACAAGATAAAGAAGATCCAGGAAGTTGGAGCAAATTGTGGAGGAAGACGAGCTTTGGCAAGAGGTGGGATCGGTGGGTGTACGGCAGAATAATACACTGAAAATAATCTACTACGCTGCCAATTCACAGCAGCACCACTACAAAACCTGCCAACACTAACTTATAACCACACATACACTCATACACTTCACTATATAATTATTCTTTTGAGTTATTACGCTCGTTAAACCGTCTAGCAGCTGTTGCTATTATGACGTCACTACATAATTTTTTATAAGACAATCACACTAAAATAGATAAGGTACAGAAGTTCCATTCTATACAAAACTGGCTGACGTACAACAAGACGCCGAAGGAAAGAAAAACGCGTACAATTTGCAACAACAGTTATACTGAGACTGCTCCATTTTAATTATACAGTAAAGTCTGTTTCTAGGAACGGTGGAAAAATGGACAGTGGACAAACCTTTGAGTGTCCACAACCCGCGCTTCATTGAAAAAGAAAACAAGAAAAGGTTTATTATCTCTGAATGACCGCATCTCTAAACGAAAAACCGGTCAGTTTGTAGGATATAGTTAATGTTTGGATACTAGTACTTGTCATAAATCAGTCAATTTCAATGTTAGATTTAAGCTTCTTTCTCTCTCCCCACCCCATACTATGAAACGCGGTAAGATGCGTAAGCGAAATTATGGAGAGCGATACTTACCGTTTTCTTTCGACGCTAACATAATCCGTGTCATTATTCGTTTTTCCGCTTGCCCTACGTGACAGCTATTCGTGTAAGTTACATATGGATCTTCTGCAACTTTTTATATTATGTGGAGTAACTCAGCAATACAAATTCTGTATAAATTGATATACGTCAATAATATAGGGATAAATTAATTGGAATATGTTACTGTTATTAGTTGAAGGGAATTGTGTGACACGTAGGGACAGGTAAAATTGATGGGGGGTAAAATTGATATGGGATATAAAATCTATGTTGTTATTGGGTATACTATTACAGCATATGGACATAATTATGATTGTTCCTGATGACCGATTATTACGTAGCATAACATCACGCCTTGTATTCCCTGAAGGGTAAGGCAGACGTGTTTTAAAACACCCTCGTTTGGCCAGTTATGTTTAAGTCCCATGTACTAGGAGGCGAATCTATTGCCATTAACCGGGCACAAAACCAGACTCCGGGCTGCTACTGAGAAATTCCTGATCGAAAAACCCAATAACACTTTGCTTGACCTGGGGTTCGAACCCAGGACCACATACACAGCAGTCGCGCTTACGACCAACAAAGCAGTCAGTCAGGCAGGCAGTGAGTTTTTGTAATTTCTACAAAAACCTTTGACAGTGTTTAAAACATGATCAAAACGCAGGATGTAGAAACTTTCGGGGTTGCGGTGCATGCTTTTGCGAATCCCGTGATCCCGGCCGAACGGTCAGGAGGAGGAACACCGTTGATTTTTAGCCGGTAAGAGCCCGGCAGACCCCCTCGCCTTTCCCGGGCGAGGAACATTTATGAGGATTATCCAACGATAAAAAAATGGATGTACAAACTCCGCGTATTTCACATACATTATTGATTTTAGGTGAAAGTATGACTAGCTCACACATATTAATTCCACATCATTAATTTTTATAGGCGCCGATGATCCATAACTAATACCTACATAGGTTTGTTGGAGCTGAAAAAAGCATGTGTTTTTCGCGCTAAAGGTTTCAAATTCGATTCTAGCACCTATCGCCAAAGAGTAATTGAGCTGTGTTATGCATTAATGAGTCAAATCACAAAAATATTAATTCTGTGTTAACCTCATCTAGTTATAGTGGTTGGTCTACCCAATTCTTGAAAAAATGCAAACTGCACTAAGATTTTTATGATAGACTCTCTATTAAATTTACTACAGTTCTGGTTATTTTTTCAAGCATTGAGTAGACCTACCACAAGAACTAGACGACGTTATCACAGAATTCATATTTTTGTGGTTATTGTTCACATTATTGTTTAACAAGACCCAATTATGAGCACTGTAGAGGTTGAACGCTTGCCTTCCAAACATGCATGAGTTCGATCCCGGCCCGTATCACTGACTTTTTGAATTCATGTGCGGATCAGAACTTGAGTATCACTTGCGTTAACAGTGAAGGAAAAACATCGTGAGGAAACCTGAGAGGGCTCCATAAAGTTCTCGATGGTGTGTGTAGTCTGCCAACCCGCGACAGGCCAGCGTGGTGGACTAAGGCCTAAACCCTTCTCATTCTGAAAAAGGCCCGTGCCCAGCAGTGGGACAGTAATGTGACTAACTACGTCGCTAGTCGCATACAGAGAAGCCCACGAAGATTTCTCCACGTTAAAAAAAGAGCCATTTTTATTGTGGAGAAATCTTCATGGTCACCATCCACCTGAGGGAGACGAAGGAACAGATTTCCATGTCGTGTCCTTATTATCTTACTAGCGGCCCGACCCGGCTTCGCACGGGTGGATATTTTTTCCCGTTTTTGCAACTTTTTTCATTTATGCTCCGCTCCTATTGGTCGTAGCGTGATATTATGTAGCCTATAACCTTCCTCGGTAAATGGACTATCCAACACAAAAATATTTTTTCAATTCCAACCAGGAGTTCCTGAGATTAGCGCGGTTAAACAAACTAACAAAAAACTCTTCTGCTTTATAATATTAGTATAGATTATTCCGTATGGGGACGGGCTAGAATATATAACTTTCTGGGAATTGATGCGTGTTGTAAGATTCAACAAAACCCAGCACGCTTGGTGGCAGGATCTATACGGTCCGTCTGGCCAGCTACCACCCTCACATTAAAGTCCGGCGCCAAGCAGTTTACTGTGTTCCGTCGTGTGTATGTGAAAGCCAGAGGGGTATAGGGGAATCCCTCTATATCTCTGTTGCTTAGATTCGTGTGCTCCATCTTAGACCCTATCTGCGCTTACCATCAGGTGAGATTATGGTCAAACACGATTAAGTCAAGAATAAAAAAAAAAACTCGTATGCTATCTGAAATGTGTATTTATGTTCGTCGTCAACCATCTGATGGCATGTGCACCGTGACCTCTCAAAAATGACCCAAAAATGGCCCAAAAATGATCGAGGAATTTCAGCTGATCAGTATTAAGGCACAGTCATTCGACTGCTGATCGTGAAGTCCTGGGTTCGATCCCCAGATCGGGCAAAGTATTATTGGGTTTTTTTTGTGTGGAATTCCTTAACGCGGAGTTTGGATTTGTGCCTAGTTAATGGCAATAGGGTCGCCCCCTATTACATTGGACTTAAGCATAACGGTGAAATGAGGGTGTTACTAGACACCTCTGCCCAACCCTTCGGGGATATAGGCATGATGTTATGGTATGTCATTCCACATCATAGCTATGCTACTGCTTATTCCGTTACACAAATGCACTTAATTTCTTTCGTTCCGCAATTCATAGCTGCATACCCACGTACGCGCTTACATGGGTATCGCCTATAAAAATTCTACAAAATCCTAGAACGCTGCAGTTTTGTCGGTATGTGTAATTGCAGTAAAAAGTATCAAACACTGTTGGAATACTGTAAATGTTACTAGACATTTCTATACGCAAGAAGTGAGTGATGTGAATTTATTAACAGTCTTGCCTAGTCTGGAACTAAAGTGGTCCACCTATGTTAGTATATTAAAATGTTGAGGAAATACATGAAGCGCATTTGAATTCATATTCTTGAAGTAATTGGGTTGTATAATAATTTATTATTACTCGCAAATAGTGCAATGAACACGGAGATTAGCACCCATATTCTAAGATGTTCCTCCGAAACTTACTCGACTCATACTTGACTCAGGACGGCCTCGAAAACACCTTCAAAATTGTATTCTTAGTCACAATTTCGAGTGAACTTCGAGGTTCCTCGAGAAGTCTGAGGAAAAATCTCGAGTCGAGGACAGTCAACTCGAGATGGAGTCGAGTCGAGTAAGTTTTGGAGGAACGTCTTAGAATATGGGTGTAGGTCTACAATATTAAAGTGACAAAAACATTGTCATTGTGTTAGAATCAAATTGTTTCCTTGAAGTCAACTTCTTTTAAATTTCCTTCTCCTTTTTAAATATCACGAATAGATAGAATTAGAAATGAGTATGTAAGAGGAAGCCTGAAAGTGGCGCCGGTGACTCAGCAGTTGTGTGGAAACCGGTTATCATGGTATGGGCATGTGATGCGGTGGAAGAAGGAACATAACGTGAGGGAAGTTTTGAGTATGAATGTGGATAGTTATAAGAGTAGAGGAAGACCAAAGAAACGATGGATGGATAGTGTGAAAGATGATATGGATAGAAAGGGGGTGACTACTGAGATGACGGCTAATAGAGATGTATGGAAGAAGAAGATATACTGCGCCCACCCCAAATAAGTTGGGATAAGGGCAAGAGAATGATGAACCCTTAATTGGAGGTAAGGTTTTAAGAAAAGTAGATAATAACAATATGGCAAAATTTTATAACTTCCTTGTTGGTCTAGTGGTGGCAAGCGCGACTGCTGATTGTGAGGTTTTAAATTCGATCCCCAGGTCGGGCAGTATTATTGGGATTTTCCATGTGGAATTCCTCAGTAGCAGCCTGGAGGTTAGATTTGTGCCCGGTTGATGGCAATAGGCTCGCCTAGTATTACATGAGACAAACATAACGGCGAAATGAGTGTGTTACTATACTCTGCCGAACCTTTCGGTGAATACAGACGTGATGTCATGTTATTTCTTTGAAATCAACTTCTTTTAAATTCCTTTTTCCTTTTTAATCCTCACTTGTTAAAATGGAAAAAGTCTATCTATACTAATATTATAAAGAGGAAAGTATTTTTGTATGTAATGAGATAAACTTAAAAGCTACAGGACCGATTTCAAAAATTCTTTTACCGTTAGAAAGCTACATTATCACTGAGTAACATAGGCTATATTTGTTACTGGAATAAAACTTCTTACGCGGGCGGAGCCGTGAGGAAACAGCTAGTCTATATCTATACTTCTATACTAATATTATAAAGAGGAAAGATTTGTATTTTTGTATGAAACGAATAAACTTAAAAACTACTAGACCGATTTCAAAAATTCTTTTGCCGTTAGAAAGCTACATTATCACTGAGTAACATAGGCTACGGGCGGAGCCGTGAGGACACAGCTAGTATACAATAAACAAGCAACATTTAAGTATTAACACAAACTTACTTACTGCAATTAAATTCTCGAACTAAAAATGTCCTGCCATTTCTTACCAACATTAACAGCCATATTAACTAACTAATAACAGTAATACCTTAAACAGATTGCTATGTCCGTCTGTCTGTACTAACATCGCTGGCATGCCGAACGCATACCGGACGCATACCGGACGCATGCCGGACGTATGTCGCAAATGTATGAGTAGTTTCGTATCGGATATGTCAGCTGCTTCAAATTTAGTGTTGTTGAACCAACAGATACTCAGCTTGTCAAAATTCGGAATTCGACATCCGAACTGACTCGTCATTGCATTAAATGTGTTCATTGCTGGACTTCGGTCACTTCACTAGACCTGAATAGTTAATCTTTCTTTCTGTCAAGCCCTTTCCCAACTATGTTGGGTTCAGCTTCCAGTCTAACTAGATGCGGCTCAATACAAGTATTTTATCTGCTATCAGACCTCGGCATCCCAGTTACTGGGCAATGCCTACATCCTTAGGTTAAAACGGTTGTCAGACTTTCGGACTTCTGACTACTCGTAACGACTGTCATAGGTATTCGTATGAAACCCGGGCCTGACAGTTTAACGTGCTTACGGAGGCACGGAGGGGTCTCGATGTGTAACAAATGGTCACCCATCCATAGACTAACCGTGGCAAGCGCAGCTTAACCTTGCAAATCATATGATCCACGTGGTTGTTGATAAGCCACGAGCCCCTCCCTCGGATTCAATATTACAACTTAAAGACACGCAAATCTGCGTTTTTAAAAGTGGTGTCTATAAATAGTAAGAGCTACGATGGAGGATTTACACAGTCAATTAAAGAGTGCGGCAGGTACAAAATGATCAAAAAAAAATCTATCTACATTTCTCACAGCATAGACACACGTTTAGATCGAACGCGACTCATTTTCTAGTAGATGTGTTTCAATTTTTTCTACAAAATGAGGTATTTTACTACTTTTTTCAACAGATTATGGTATGTTATAGGTAACAAGTTGTGCGAATTGCTTTGCCATACTATACAGTTAAGTTCGAGATGTGATTCTATTACGTAGAGTATTGGATATTAATAAATACCTATGTATTAGGGTGACGGCAAAGGAGAACATCGTGAGGAAAGCTGCACACCTGAGAGGGCTCCAATAAGTTCTCTATGGTGTGTGTAGTTTGCCAACTCGCAAGGGTTTAGGCCTTAGTCCACCACGCTGACCAGGTGTCAGCGTGGTGGACTAAGGCCTAAACCCTTCTCATTCTGAGAAGAGGCTCGTACCCAGCAGTTAGGTAATAATGGGCTGATTATGTTATATAGGTATTAGGTTAAATTAACATTTGATCAACTAGGTCTTTTTTTTTCAATCATCGCCCCACACTATAAGTACTATGCGTGCCAAATAAGAATAGCACTGTCAAGACGCCATTTTGTTCCGCAATACTCGTGAACTTCATTACCAAAGTGTAAGGTGTGCAAAAAAATAAATAAAGAAATTATACTCAGTTTAATTCTTTTTAGTTCACTTTTTTGGTGTTTCTAATCAATTTACGCCAAATTAATTACACAGTAATTATATTATTACTATGGCGACATATTAGGGTGACCAGTAGCATTTCGTGAAGTTAACTATATATATTGGTTCATTTCTTTAATGAATACTGTTTTCAAATATTATTAAATTATCCAAAATTATCTATTTATGGAATTCAATAAATAACATTTTATAAAAATGAATGTAAATAATAATGAAATCTATGAATAAAAAAATATAACATTTTTTTTTCATAGTATTTTTTGCTGGCAGTACCAATTTGACAGCTGTCGTGTGAAGTTGTAGCAAGCGCGATCCTATTCTTATTTGGCACGCATAGTACCTGCTCTTGTACCGTAGGTGCATGAACAGATATGTATCTTCACGTCCACAAACAGCCAAACCCGGAACACTTTTAGGTCTTACAAATACGTGTTCCGCTCAGGAATCAGACCCGCGACTCGTCGTGCATGTCGTCATATATCGAGACAGCCCTAATCAGAAACCGGATGACTATTAATATAGGCCACAATAGGCAGATGTTTATTGCCAACCTGCGGTATAATAACCGAATAGAATACAGCTGATACATTTATTTAAATATCGTTTTTATTGCTATATATTAAATATATTTAAAGCTATATAAATTAAAAATAACATTCGCTACTTAACATTTTAAAGCCAGCAATTTTAGTCTTACTTAGCATAAAAAGTCCTTTAGATTCGAGGTCGTGTACAGTCAGCTACCAAATTACACTATCAACGCACTTAAAGTACATTAAAAATAATACACACCAACTCCACATTATCTTATCTATCGAGATATCGTAAAAACTCGATTTAATCGATACGAAATCGGGATCGGCGATTTTATATCGAGAATCGTATACGACGCTGGTGTTAAAAACATGTTATGTGGATTTTACACTTATTGCATAGTCGTAAAATTTTAAATATCGCCGTTAAATATGTTACTTGTATTTTTGTGCAAATTAACTTTATTTTTCTCGACGCCGACAATTTAATTCTGCTATATAAAGTTTTTATAAGTTATTCTTGAAGATAAAATTGTATGGTCTTACCGTCATTAAAAAATGTAAGTTCTTTTGCTTGCTTGAAATATTGTGTTTGGTGCAAAAAAAGGCACGGGGCTTATTGGTGTGATAAATAGAAATAATATACTTTTATAGCAAAATGTATTCATGAAAATTATAATCTAGCGTGAACAAAAAGAGACGACACAACAGTCTAACCAACATAACAAAAACTAAGACAACCTTACAAATGACCGGGAAACTACTAGAACAGTGTTACCAACAAAATGAAATTAGGTACATTGTTATATTTCTACAACACTTATTAACTCAACTATTGGTAGTAAAAACTTTTTTACGATGGTAAATATGAAATATTCTTTATGGCTTTGTAGTTCAAGAATATTTTACCACAAAAAAACACAACTTTGGTGCCAGAAGTATACTAATGTCATTTAAATAAGGTCATTAGGGTGCATAATATTAAATACCGGTAGTCTTAATTGACCAACTGTAACGTTGTTCTGCATTCCCATATGACCATGTAAATAAAATATAATTAACTAAAATAATAATTATTTTATACATTAAATTTAAATATTTTCGTAATATAATGAAAAGTAATATGATTATGTAAATTTTTATCGTGTCCTACAAAATCTTAATTACCTACATATTATTATTTTAATTTTGTTGAATCAAATGGTTATGATATTTTGTTATCTCCCGGTCGTTATAAAAACAATTAAAAACAATAGGAAACATACATTACACAATATAAACCCAAATAATAGAAACTTAACAAATAAAGTTTCCATTTTCTTTTCAAATAATATTTATTTATCTACGATTCCATTTAACAAAGTAAAGTCAGTTACTTAAAATTGTTGCTCAAAACGGTATGCTGGCATTATCAAAACCTTGGTCCTACGGCCAATAAAATATCCATATTTAAATATCGCACACAAAACAATATTTTAATCTGTACAATCTTAAAAGACAGGCGTGAACTAATCTTAGAAAAAATATAGCCCACAATAAAACAGATTAAACATAAAAATTAAACAAAAAGACATGAAAAAAATCCCATCACTCGCCACAAACTGGACGTAAACAAAGTAATTGATTTCCATTTCTAAGATTACTTATCGCCAAGTTTTTATTGGCCGGGCAGATCATAAATTAGCCGTTTATCGCTTTATTCGCCACTCATTAAGGTTTTATATTAGAATTATGCGGTATTAATTTTAGAAAACGGCAGTTAAATTTATGATCCGCCTCGGGTGTTGCTGTTTTATGTTTCTTATTTCACACATAGATTATTGTTGCAGACTGTACTTTTTTTGTACTGTATCCTTCTGTACGTGTGTTTGTCACCTAACTCCTCCTAAACGGCTGGACCGATTTGGATAAAATTTTGTCTGTATATTTCAATGGGTTCCTGGATGGTTTGAAAACATAATTAGACCTGGTAAGTGGCGCTGCTTTTCCGGGCAGGACGACGTCTGCCGGGTCCGCTAGTTTGACATAATTATTACTTTTGATGTTTTAATTTGACAAGGTAATGCTTCTCGGGAGAGGCGCATGGCTAATGAACAACCGTTCAAATCATATGATTTGTGAAGTTAAGCTGCGCTTGCCACGGTCAGTCTGTGGATAGGTGACCGTTCGTTACACATCGATACCTCTCCGAGCCTCGCAGAGCATGTTAAACAGTCGGTCCCGGGTGTCATACAAATACCTACGACAGTTGTTACTAGAAGTCAGAAGCCCGAAAGTCTGACAACCGATCTAACCTTAGGATATCGGCATTCAGAATCACAAAATTTTGTGTATCTTTTATATACAAATTTTAAATGGCCGAACTATACATTCATATCTCTCATAGGTAACAAACTACAAAACATATCTACTCTCACCTAATCTTTGACCAAAGAAACGGGTCTGTTATAACATGTGATTTAAGACGGGTGTCAATTGCCAACGTATTAATACATACGATTTGTATGTAAATGTATGTACTTAGTTCTCTGACACGAATACAGTAGTTTACATATGGCCCGACGATTGCATCATGTGAAGATTCTGTTGAAAGAATTTATTTGATCATTGGCTTTTAAAGTTGTTTAGCTTGGGAAAATTCGCGGTGTGGTCCCGGGCCGACTCACTTTAAAAGCCTTTCTTTTAATCAGGTTGGTAACCAAGTTATCGCCCCACCTGATGGTGAATGGTCATCGTGGCCTATAAGTATTACAGTAGATCGGCTGCAACCCCAAGAGGATTGCTGATGAGTTGCTAACTCTGAGACAAAGTTGAAAAGCCTTACGTGCCTGTATTTTTTTTTCTATTCGACTGCTTGTAGGTGATCATGCGGACCGTTTTTACGTAACTGGGCAGTTATTAGCGAGACCTGAAGGGTCTCCGACCAATGGGGATGGAGAAAATACTTAACCTAAGCTAACTACTACTACTAACATCGTGACTACTAGCAACAACAGCACTAAGGGTGACCCCTAGTGAGACTCGGACATCGGCTTAGTCTTGTGTGCCTGTAACTTCACCGGCACCCATAACTCTTCAAACACACTGTAAGCCCTCATTCGCACAAGAGCTTTTTCAACGCGCGTTAAAAAAGCGTCCAATGCGCGCAATACATAAGTGGCGTTAAAAAAGCGCTATCATGTGAACACAGGTAGGTACGGCTTGCTATTTGTTGTATTAGAACACTTTTTTAATGCGCGTTGAAAAAGCTCTCGTGCGTACGAGGGCTAATAACGAATAGTTCGAAAAATAAAATGGATAAAGAAGAGGAAATTATTAGAATTCTATACCACACAAAAACAGTAAACATTATTCTAATAAACAAAACACAATATCCGCTCCAAGAAAACTAAATAACAATAAAATATCTCAAACTCAATATAAAACAAGATGTAGCAATTATTTAAAAGATTTTGTATACAAAACTGACACAGGCGTACAATAAAATTGCCCGACTCACCGCCTGTCATCACAAAGATACTGAACAAACATAGAACAGTAGATATCACAATATACAGAGGAAATACATTAATTTTCACAAAATAGTCGTAAAAATGCGGCTGAGTTGAATGCTTGTTTCACTCTCGCGTAATGAGTTCCGTATAGCCCGTTTCTTTTTATTTTTTGGCGAGCTAAATGCTTGTAATTATAATTCATAGCGGTCGTTGTGATTGCGGATTTCTTGTTCTTTCTGTTGCCATTTATTTTATGCCATTGTGATTTCCATTAAGAGATCTTCTCTTCGTCTTTTCGTGTGGTTAGTGACTAAACTAGTGTCAGAGTTTATGCCGCCCATGAGCGTCAGTCTGACTTGACTTCACATGTCGTCGAGAAATATCTCTCAGGCAGGTTTCCTCACGATGTTTTCCTTCACCGTTTTTAAGCAAGGGATAAACAATACGCACATGAATCCGAAAAGTCATAGGTGCGTGCCTCGGGTTCGAACTCACACATCACTAGGCTATCATGATGAAAATGTAGAATTTACTGCATGTTCATATACTATTTTGAGTCTTTAAGATTAACGATGTAAATAATGAGCATGGCTCTCAATTGCTCTAAACGTGACGTCACTTGTACGAAGCTCCAACGGCTAATAAATAGATGAACTTAATCCTAGCCAGCCACACCTGTCTAAAAAGAATAACTCTATGATCAAAAATACACTTGGTTCTAGTGTGGTAACTACTGGCATAACCTCTTTATTCTAAATAGGCGAATGTGTATCTTTCTCTGGGTGCTAAAATATTTTTTATTCACACAGAACCCTAAAAATGAAGCCATAAAACGGATGCGTGGGCGCAACCGTGCGCTCGATCATTATTTATGAAGACATTCAATGGTATATTAATGAAATATGTTTATTGTATATTTTCTATGAGTTTCACTAATGGTTATGATCACGATGTTTTGACACCTACTTATGATAATTTTTAGGAAAATATTTTATTATGACTTTTATTATAGA